>CM074725.1:198550774-199150774 GCA_037306005.1 Rhinophrynus dorsalis
GAAATTGAGCTACACTAATGATGCCACAGAACTTACAATTGATTTAGAGCTACACTGGTGATACTACAGAGCTTACATCTGAAACATATCTGCACTAGTGACACCACAGAGCATATATAGTCTACTAGTTGAAGAGCCAGTTACATGGACCACAGTGCTGGCCGGTTGCAGTTCAGTCATGCACAGTAGAGACTGCCTGCGCCGCGGCTGATATGGAGCAGAGCACTCACGCCCCGCATCAGCCACCAGCATACCAAGGCACAAATCTGATACAGGTCAGGGTACAGATAAGCAAAACAGGCAATAATTAGACATGTGCAAATTCATTCGGAGACATTCGGATTTCGTCGAAAATGGGGTCATTCGGAGACATTCGGCCAATCCGAAACTCAAGGGTCATTCGGAAAAAATGATCCGACTCCGAACAGCCCAGGTCTGAAATTCGTCGAAACTTTCGGAAGTTTCGGCAATCGACACATTTCCAAAAGTTTTGACTACTTTTGACCAGGACATTTTGTACTTCCTGTGCGCGCTCTTACTTTCCCTCCATAATTTTACCTCCATGTCTCTAGTCCAATTCCATTCTCCGTTTCATGCACTACTTCCCTCTTTTGTCTGTATTCGAATAGCCTTCTTCGTTTCATGATGGGGGTTGGACTAATGACACAGTCACACAGACAGACTGCCTGCATTTCCTCATTGGGTTGTTGGAGCTCAGAGAGAGAAGAGATTAGAGAGTGTACAGTTGTTGTGTAGGCAGGCAGGTAGCATTAGGCTAGGCATAGGTAGGCAGCCAGCATTAGTTCCAGTTATTGCCACTGCAAGAACAAGTAATATTTGTTCCTGTGGAAAATATAAAAAAATATTAGGTATTTGTTCGAATACAGGGCCGGCCCTTACATGGGTCCCAGTGGGTCCATGGACCCAGGCGGCACTTTGACAGGGGCGGCAATTTGCCGTCCCATAGCATGTTTATTTTGTGCTCTTCCGCCATTTCTGTGTTGCAGGGTGTCCCATCAGTGTGACTGTCAGCAGCCGGGCAGCCCTATGCTCACTCAGTGGTGATGCCTGCTGGCTGCTTCAGTGACGTGAATTATGTGATAGTGAAACATTATGCCTATTTTGTATTGTTTATCGCCCACCTAAAGTCAAGACTTGAGTAAACAGGTCTACCATCCCAGATTTGCTAGAGAGGTTTTACAAATACAGGAGGGTGCCCCCTGTACAAAATGAGTCTAAACATTTGGGATCCCTAGTATGAGTGCACAACAGTGCATGATGTGTCCTGAACAGGATTGCTGTGAGGTGTCTCCACCCAGAAGGTGCTGGCCGGGCTGAGCTTCAACATTGCGACAAGTGACCAACTAAGAGCACCGTGCCGTGCAGCCATAGCATCACCCCCTCCTACTCTCTGGGTCCCGCTGACTGGCAATAACAGGTGAGTCACTAAGAGATCTGAAGCCTTTCTGGAAGTCCTTTCACTTGGAAAGGGGCTAGGTATTACTTGGGGGAGTTGCCTCGTGTGTAAATAATTTCTAGGTGGGAGATGAATGTGCATCACTTATGTGTTTCCTAACAGTAGTTAGAATACAACTCCCATCATCCCCTGATTATGACATTGGGAAATGCCCAGCAATTACCGTAGAGCCCTGTATTGCACACTCACGGAAAACGGTGATATTGCTATACTAAGACAATGCTGTGGACCCCTCTTCAGTATAGATGTCAAGCATTTTTTTTATTTCTCTCCTGTGTTGCAGTTTGTTCACAACAGAATGTCTCAATTTTTCTTTTTAACCCTTTGAATGCCAGAGTGGTATGCAACGTATTGCTTTGCAATGCATTGCGTACCACTCTGGCACTCAAAGGGTTAACACATTACATCTATCACATTACAATCATTGATGTTTATTCTTGATGTAGTATGAAACTCTACAATGTATATACACATAGAGTTATCTGATATGAGGGGAAATCAGGATAGGAAAACGAGAGAGAGGAATTTGGGTACTAAAGAGGGACAGTAGGGTAGGAGGCTGGTACCAGAAAATGAAACCTTAATCTTTACCCATGTACTAACATAGAATGTGACATGTAGTTTGTCCATATTCGAGTCGACCACTTATGTTGAGTAGGATGTGACAGGCATGGGTTTTTGATGTCGAGCATATGCTAAATTGAATGACAGGCATGAGGTTTCGATGTTCGAACATATGCTAGATTGAAGGACAGGCATGGGGTTTCGATGTTCGAACATGATAAATTGAATGACAGGCATGGGGTTTCGATGTTCGAACATGCTAAATTGAATGACAGCCATGGGTTTTCGATGTTCGACGTTTGCATTGTGACTGGCATCCCATGCTAGAGTAGAGGCATGCACAGACTTTCAATGTTTGACAATGTCCATTTTTGGGATGGATCTTTTTCTAAATGCACACCCTGTCTGCAAATAATGATAGCAGCATGCACGGAGGCGCACTGCTATAATTTAACCCATGTTAAATTCGGCCGAATAATTCGGAATGGATCAGAATATCGTCCGAATCGAATAGGCCCGGTCCGAAATTAGGATCATCTGAATTAGAAAAAAAAAAATTCGTCCGAATTCGAATTTTACCGAAAATTTTGCCCGTGCACAAGTCTAGCAATAATATAGAAGCAGGAACAGATGACAGGAACCAGGAACTGAACCTCAACAGTACCACCTAGGAAGTGGCCCACGAGCAGAGGTAGTAACTGCAGGGCAGAATCCCCACCAGACGTTGGGAAAGAGTGAGCAGGCAACCGGAACACTGAAAAGTGACAAGGCCCTGGTGACAGGAGAGCACACCGACTGACACTAGTCTGCCCTAGATAGAGACTAGAGAGACCGGGGATAGGACTGACAGAGTGGACAGGCTGAGGTCCAACAGTAGAGGAAGCTCAGGCAGACACAGGCACAGGACTAGCCCAGAGGACTGAGGTAGCCACAGGCAATATAGACAGGCACAGGCTACACTTCAGGAGGTATAGGTAACCGGAGGCCACACTGACAGGCACAGGCTTACTCTCAGGCGATATATGTAACCTCAGGCCACACTGACAGGCACAGGCTTACTCTCAGGTGATATAGGTAACCTCAGGCTACACTGACAGGCACAGGCTCAATCTCTGGAGATATTGGTAACCGAAGGCAACACTGACAGGCACAGGCTTGGAAGCTAGAGTATTCAGTGAGACCTGGAAATGCACAGAGAGCTCTATAGAGCCACAACCTAGATCGGTACCAGAGAGCGCTAGTAAGCCACAGCCTGAATCGGTACGCAGAGAAAGGTAGAGAGCCACAGCCTGGATCGGTACACAGAGAGCCGAGTCAGCCAAAGTCTGGATCAGTACACAGAGAGTGATAGACAGCCACAGCCTGGATCGGTACACAGAGAGCAGTAGTCAGCCAAAACCTGGATTGGTACACAGAGAGCAGTGGCCAGCCACAGCCTGGATCGGTACACAGAGAGCGGTAGACAGCCACAGACTAGATTGGTACACAGAGAGCGGTAGTCAGCCACAGCCTGGATCTGTACACAGAGAGTAGTAGTCAGTCACAGCCTGGATCGGTACACAGAGAGTGGTAGTCAGACAGTTCGGGTCGGCAACGGTAATACGGCAGCGAAGACAGGAGCAAGGTCAGGCAAAACCAGATCATACACGGAGCAGGAATCACAGCAACAAACGTCAGGTCAGGAACACCATGAAATGGCTCCAAAGGTTAGACAGGACTGAGTTTAAAAAGGCAAACGCTGGGTGGAGCAGAACCCAGCGGCCAATAAGGACCCAGCAGGAAATAGGCAAGAAGTAGCAATGTCGACAGAACGTGAGATCACAGGCACCGTGATAGTACCCCCCTCTCAACGACCCGCTTCCAACGGAGGAGGTCCAGGCTTCTGCGGGAACTTAGCATGGAACCTGCGCAACAGAAGTGGAGCATGGATGTCAACATGGTTAACCCATGAACGTTCCTCTGGGCCATATCCCTTCCAGTGCACCAAGTACTGGATCTGCCCGCTGAATCTACGCGAATCCAGAATACTCTGCACCTCATACTCGTCATGATCCTGTATGTGCACCGGACCTGGGACTGCAGGGGTGGTGGTATAGCTGTTACACACCAAAGGCTTGAGAAGGGATACATGGAACACATTATGTATCCTCATGTAAGTAGTTTGCAGCCAGACACAAGTGCAGCAGACAGACAGAAGTGTGTAGTTTCAAAAACTGCAGTACTTAAGTCAAGCTTGAGGTAAGCTCAGGCTATTACTATTACTTCACTCTTACTTCTCTCTTCTTTTCTATTGTAGACAAAAAACTTAAAAAAAAAAAAAAAAAAATCTTACTATCATTCTTTAATACTGCTTATGTTGTAGTACTTGGAATTGTGTTGCATTTAGTATTTAGTTTGAATTGTGTGTTTATTTATGTAACGGGCCTTAGGCCGTTACTAGAGCCTTGTCTGGGCATGGCATTTATTCATCCCTGGGCCCAAGGATTATGGATATTGGACACTCTTGGACACTCCTTTGTGCCCGGGCCTACAATCTCTCAAGCCCTTATCCTGGACTAAGAGACTTTGGCTAGCCTTATGTGGATAGGCAGCTGTGCCAGAAGAAAGAACAATTCAAGGCTTGGGTGCTGCAAACTCTTCTGACCTGCAAAGGGTTAATCATTTGAGTTTGAGCATATTTACTTTCAATATGTATTGTAGTCCCCCAAGCCTTTTGCTTAATTACTCAACCCCTGGCCATTGTTAAGGGATTGGATATTCTGGCCACTGAAGTCATTGTATTGAGCACTGTCCTGTGACCCCCTGTTGTGTGATTAATCCAATCATGTCTGCCCTATTATGTTTCCCTGAATCATTTGTTGTTGGTTCTTGGACCCCTTTGTGGTGACTGAATTATCACTGTGACTACCCCATTGTGTTCTACCAGGAGGAATTGTGATTGTATTAAGTCTCATGTACTGTGCTCCAAGTTAGTGTGGTTTGAAACTGTATAAATATGCTGTGGGTTGTTGTAATAAAGAGTTAGTCTTCTTGAAGAACTAAGAAGGAGTCCTGGTTTTCTTTATGCTCTTGTGGTTTAAAGTATCCTCTCTGATGCCCACCTGAGCTGTGTATCCTGCATTGCCGACCGTCTGCTGCCAGCTATCTGCGGATCTAATTTGGTATGCTGTCAGGCGGCGGCGTGGACTCCAGGCTCCCTTGCTTACAGCGATCCGGCGACTGTTTCCAGTGACTGTCCATACTTTGACTGGGGCATCTGACAGAGCTTATCTGGCGTCAAGGAGACACCTGGGAACGACGGCAGAAGGCGACGCGGTCCCTTCTAGCTTCCGTTACACTGGTGGCAAGCGGTTGGATCGAACTGAAACCAGCTTCCAGGGGGAGATACAGCCGCTGGCTTGACCCCGGTTTCAGCAACGCAAAATCTAACTGAAACCAGCTTCCAGGGGGAGATACAGCCGCTGGCTTGACCCCGGATTCAGCAACAGGATTCGAGGTTGTCTCAATTGAGGTTTCACACAACACCTGGGAAAAGGCTGCCTGAACTATGGCACACACCTACAATAATGCAACTATGGCATCACTAAAGGAAATGGGGATCCAGAGAGGCCAAGATGTGGAAGGGCTAAGAAGAAAGGATCTGATCCAGCTGCTGCAGGAGATGGACGAGAACGATGCCGAATTAGCTCGAAGCACACCGTTACCGAGGGATTCCAGTCCAGTTCGACGTCGATCAGTCGACAACCGATATTCAACGGAAAATGGAGAATTGAGGCAACCGGAGTTAGTGGATAATGACCCGGTGGCGACCATGGTAGCTCGCCGACTACCGCTCTACGGCCCTAACCCCTCAATCGAACTGATTAACCAACTCATGGAAAAGGCTCGAGAGGATCATCTGCAGGAGCTGGCTATCCGACACCAGGGTATGAGGCTACCTCCTCCTGCGATGGCCGAGAAAAGCAGCACCGGGCTGCCCCTTACACATCAGTCCTTTTCCATGTTCGATGACACACAAGGAGATATTGATGGGTTCTTACAAGACTTTGAAAGATTATGCAGACTCTTCCAAGTCGACCAGCAGCACTGGTCGGGCATCCTTGCCGGAAAACTGACCGGGAGGGCCAGCGAGGCTTACCGCACGGTGCCTGACCAGGACATCGGCAATTATGCCGCGGTCAAGAAGAGACTGTTGGCTAGGTATGCCATTACACCAGATACCTATCGCCGGAAATTCAGGGACACTAAGAAAAAGGGTACAGACACCTTTTCAGAATGGGGACATACCTTTGAGCGGGCCGCTAGGAGCTGGCTTCAAGGCTGTGGGGCTACCACTTTTGAGGAGTGCTGTCAACAAATGCTGCTGGAACATTTTTATCTAAATATTCCTGACCCAGTGCGGGATTGGGTGCGGGACCGGAACCCCACTACCCTCAGCCAAGCTGCCTCGCTTGCGGATCAGTATGAGGACAATCGGAGCATGGGCCACAAAGTACCATCCATCCCAGGGGGAGGGGGGTCCCGGGTCCCTGCCCCTACCCCTAATGCATACCGGTCGGGGCCCCGACCTCCACAGGCCCCCTACCACCCACCTCGTCACACTAACCCCCCGGCGCTGTGTTTTACATGCCAGCAACCTGGTCATCGCCAAGCCAATTGCCCCAGGAACAGGGGACCCACCGCCAGGTATCAATCTGCCCCTCGGGCAAATCAAAGCTCCGCAACAGGTAGGGGGCCCCCACATCAGGCCCATTGTGTAGGGGGGGAGGACCCCTGGAATACCTACCCTACACCCTATGACCCAGACTGGCCCCGTCCGATGGATATGGGTGAGGCTGCAGGAGACCGTCACGAATGGGGCTATTTCCATGAAGTTACCCTGGCCCAGGAGGACTCAACCGACAACCGGCACCAGCACATCCAAACGGTACGTCTCAACGGGCACACCACTCAAGGAATGCGAGACTCTGGGGCCACTCTTACCTTAGTGCAACCTCACTGCTTACCCCCCAGACTCAGAGTGCCCCGAATGGTGGAGATCCGGGTGGCTGGAGGCCGAGTGTACAAGCTTCCCATGGCCAAGGTCCAACTGGATTGGGGGGCAGGACCCCAAGAAAGAATTGTGGGGGTCATGCCAGGACTTCCTACGGACGTGCTACTAGGGAATGACTTGGGCAATCTGGAGAGTTACTTCGGCACCGCCAGGGACCAAGAGGACTGCAATGTCGTCACAAGATCCGCGGCACGTCAACAGAGGGTAAGGTCAACACCACCTCCCGCCCCTACAACAGTAACCCTTGACGAACCCAGTATAGCTTGGCTGCCGCCCCCAGCTTTCCGGTCTGCTCTCCAGACAGACCCCACTTTAGCAGGGTACAGACGACAGGCAGACACCAGAGCCATTGGGAGGGAGGGGGAACAATTTGTGTGGGAGAACGGGTTGTTATACCGGACCACCCAGACTCCCTGTCAGGGCCCCAACACAGTCACTCGCACCCAGTTAGTAGTGCCCCTACAGCATAGGGAGGCCCTCATGGCCCTTGCCCATGACATTCCCTTAGCAGGACATTCGGGAATCCGGCGCACCGAAAAGCGCCTAACCCGAGCGTTCTTTTGGCCCAAAGTGTCCCGGGATGTTCGCCTCTTTTGCCGCACCTGCGACACATGTCAGCGGGTAGGAAAAAGGGGAGATCATCCGCCAGCACCCCTGCACCCTCTACCCTTGATAGGGGAACCTTTTCAACGAGTAGCCATTGACATCATAGGTCCACTCGCTCGGCCTAGCCACACGGGTAAGCGATATATCCTTACCATTGTGGACTTTGCCACCCGTTACCCGGAGGCCGTGGCACTATCCAGCATCTCTGCTGAAAGCGTCGCGGATGCGTTAGTCAGGGTATTTACCCGGGTCGGATTCCCTAGGGAGATAGTATCGGATCGAGGCACACAGTTTACCTCAGATATAATGCAACAACTCTGGAAACTATGCGGGGTTAAACCCCTCCATACCACACCCTACCATCCCCAGACAAATGGGCTCTGCGAGAGGTTCAACGGAACCTTGAAACAGATGCTCAAAGCTTTCACCCAGTCACACCGTGATTGGGAGCGCTACCTGCCCCACCTACTGTTCGCCTACCGGGAGGTGCCTCAGGAGTCCACGGGATTTTCCCCCTTTGAACTATTGTTTGGGAGGAAGGTCCGGGGACCCCTGAATCTACTCCGCGAATACTGGGAGGGGAAGTGTGACTCTGAGGAGACGCCTACCGTCACCTACGTTGTAGAACTGAGGGAAAAGTTGAAGACCCTTATGGGACTAGCCCACCAGAATTTAGCTCAGGCCCAAGCGACCCAAAAGCAGCAATATGACCGTAAGGCTCAACACAGAACGTTCCACGTGGGTCAGCAGGTCTTAGCCCTGCGCCCAGTGAGACAAAATAAGTTGCAGACCGCGTGGGAGGGTCCCTACCGGGTAATTGACCAGCTAGGGGACACCACGTATGTTATTGGCCGCGGGAATTCACAGCAGGACCAAAGGACCTGCCATGTCAATTCCCTTAAAGCATACCATGCTAGAGAGGAGGCCGTAATGGCCATCTGTAACATGGAGGGGGAAGACCCAGAGGAGCAGGATATCCCTGACTTCTTAGCCGAATCCCAGACCCAGGCAAACAGGCACCCCTTAAAGCTAGGGACCCATTTGAACAAGGTTCAGCAGGGGCAAATTGAGAAGATAGTGAAAAAATGGCCCGAGCTATTCTCCCCACTTCCCGGTTCCACTACAGTAGCCCAACATGAGGTCCACACCACAGGGTCCGGGCCCCTACGTCAGCCAGCCTATCGGGTCCCTGAGTCAGTCAAGCGTAGCATGTGGCAGGAGTTGCAGGATATGTTAAATATGGGGGTCATTGAGCCGTCCGCCAGTCCTTGGGCCTCCCCGGTAGTCCTAGTACCCAAGAAGGACGGAACCACCCGGTTCTGTGTGGACTACCGGAGGCTCAATGATCGGACAGTCACTGATGCGTACCCCATGGCCCGGGTAGATGAGTTGCTAGACCGTCTCGCTGGAGCTAGCATTGTCTCCACCCTCGACCTGAGTCGAGGGTACTGGCAGATTCCACTGGCCCCTGAGGCAGTGGCCAAGTCCGCCTTCATCACCCCTTTTGGCCTCTACCAATTCAAGGTAATGCCATTTGGGATGAAGAACGCCCCGGCTACCTTCCAGAGGTTGGTGGACCATCTGCTGGCAGGGGCACAGGAGTTTGCCTGTGCCTATCTGGATGACATTGCTATCTTCAGCGACTCCTGGGAGGAGCACCTCCTACACCTAGAGGCTATTTTAGGGAGGATAGCCCGTGCCGGGCTCACCATCCGGCCGGATAAATGCCAGATAGGGATGGGGGAGGTCCAGTACTTAGGTCACCGGGTAGGAGGAGGGCAACAACGGCCCGAGCCAGCTAAGATTGAAGCCATCCTAAAATGGCCTACCCCCAGGACCAAGAAGCAGGTCCTGGCCTTTTTGGGAACCGCAGGGTATTACCGTAAATTTGTGCCCCAGTATAGCACCATAGCCAAACCCCTGACGGACCTGACCAGGAAGGCCCTGCCCCGTAATGTAGACTGGTCCCCGGCTTGCGAACAAGCCTTTCAGACCCTAAAAGAGGCATTGGGGCGGGAACCGGTGTTGGCCGCCCCGGATTTTAATAAGACTTTCTTGGTTCACACAGATGCCTCTGACTGTGGGCTAGGAGCTGTCCTGAGCCAGGTGAACCAAGAAGGAGAAGAGCACCCCATTGCTTATCTGAGCCGGAAGCTATTACCAAGGGAGACATCCTACGCTGCTGTGGAGAAGGAGTGTCTTGCACTAGTGTGGGCCCTGAAGAAATTCCAACCCTACCTGTACGGGAGAGAATTCACCGTAATAACGGACCATAATCCACTGGTATGGCTCAACCGAGTCTCAGGGGACAATGGGAGACTGCTACGGTGGAGCCTGGCTCCCTTGCTTACAGCGATCCGGCGACTGTTTCCAGTGACTGTCCATACTTTGACTGGGGCATCTGACAGAGCTTATCTGGCGTCAAGGAGACACCTGGGAACGACGGCAGAAGGCGACGCGGTCCCTTCTAGCTTCCGTTACAATTTACTTTGGTTAATTTGGATCATTAGTGCTTAAGTTTGTATTTGGCTTGTTTTGGTTTCTGCATAGTGTGCATAGGTGTCTATTTGGGTGTAGCTGGTAACTGGTTTCATTAGATTAGCATAAGAAAAGGCTTGGCTCGCTTCGTTAGCGTATCAACTGCAGTAGGTGTATTTATAGGAGGTTTCAACTCTGTGAGTTTACTCTGTAAGTAGTTTGCAGCCAGACACAAGTGCAGCAGACAGACAGAAGTGTGTAGTTTCAAAAACTGCAGTAGTTTGAAAACGGCAGGAGTTTGGTGAAGGCATTGGTTTTGTCAGTTTGGTGAGTAACTGCTTTAATTCTAAGATGTCTGGTTTGGTGCAGTGTAACACTTGTCTGGCTGTTGTGTTCCGCAGTACTCTCTGGAGTTTGGGGTGTTGTCCAGTATGTTTGCATCTGTCCACATTGTATGGTGAAATTTCCAGGCTGCAGTCTTTGGTGTGTTATCTGCAATCAAAAGAAGTGAATCTTTCCCAGCTAGAGTGTGAAGTCAAGCAACCATGTAATCCACCACCGCAGCCCCAACGGCCCATGAAGAGAAGGGCTGTGTGGAAGACAGTTGGTTCCGGGAGGTTGAGAGTTGTGGAGCAGAAGCACAACACTGTTGGTATTTCGGTGTGTAATCCCTTTGGTGTCCTGTCTGAATTGGAAAGTGAGATTTCAGAAGATAAAAGCACAGATACTCAGGTACGGGATGTTGTGAGTCCCAAAGGAGAGAATTGTAACAAGCAGTCAGGAGCAGAAAATGGACTTAAAAAGAAGAGAAAGCATCTCCTTGTTGGTGACTCGATTGTTAGAGGTGTTGCTTTAGGGCAGAATGAGGATGGACTGAAGGAGGTGAGATGTCTTCCTGGTGCTACTGCAAGCAGGGATAAAAGACGCATCTCAAATATTGTCAAGGCTGCAACAAAGGAGACTGAAGTTGATCTGATCATTCATCTCGGTACAAACGATTTGTCCCAGAAAAGTGTTGAAGAGGTGAAAATGGAATTTCAAAGTCTCAGCCTGGAGCTGAGCAGAATGACAGACTCTATCACTTTTTCAGAGATTTTGCCAGTCCGCTCTGAAAATAGTAAGAGACTTCGTATCCTGGAGTTCAATGGTTGGCTAAGACAGTGGTGTAAAGAAGAAGGTTTTGGATTTGTCAGTCACAGTGTTAGAAGGTGGAGTTGTAAAGAAATGTTCAAGAGAGATGGTCTGCACCCGTCACACAGAGGAACTGAGGTACTTGGAGAAGAGTTCAGGTGTTTCTTGGAGAGGCATTTAAACTAGATGGAGGGGGCAGGAATTTCATTGAGAAGATTGATTTCTGTCCCCGAACAGTTTTGGTGAACCAGGGTTCTGAGTTTGTTAGTGTGATAGATACAGATGTTGGTGCACAGGAAGTTGCTGGTGCTTTACATACAGATGTTGGTGAGGTAGATGATGGTGCGGTAGATAGAGTTGTTGTTGGTGATAAATGTAATGTTCTTCGTGTAATGTGTACTAATGCTCGCAGCTTAGGCAACAAGCTCAGCGAACTAATATCAATAGTTTGTAGAGATGACTTGGACTTGATTGTAATAACAAAGACATGGTTCAGGGACTGTAATGACTGGGAAATAGCCATTCCGGGATACACGTTGTATAGGAAAGATAGGGCTGAGAGAAGAGGGGGTGGGGTAGCCATTTATGTTAAAGATAGCATAAAATCCACAGCGATCCAGAATTCATGTAAAGAGTTGGAGACTCTCTGGATCTGTCTGCAGAATAAAAAGGGATCAGTTACAAGAATAGGTGCAGTCTACAGGCCTCCGGGGCAATCTGAAGAGCAAGACAACATGCTAGTGGACGAGATTACCCAAATGCCAGTAAAGGGAGATATAGTAGTTATGGGAGACTTCAACATGCCTGATGTTGATTGGAATATCCCTTGTGCGTCCACATGTAGAAGTAGGAGCATCGTAGAAGCCCTGACGGGGATGTCCCTAAAACAGCTGGTGAAGGCGCCAACTAGAGGGGACAATATCCTAGACTTAGTATTCACAAATGGAGACCTGGTATCTGAGGTGAAGGTGGGAGAAAATCTAGGTTCCAGTGACCACCAATGTTTGTGGTTCGGAATCCAGACTGACTACGAGAAATCCCATTCTGCAACCAAAGTATTGGACTTTAGGAAGACGAAGTTTGAGGATATGGGAGAATATGTAAAGAAAGAATTAAAAGGGTGGGATAAAACACCGAGAGTGAGTACTCAGTGGAAGACACTCAAAGAAGTCCTCTTAAAGGCAACAAGATTACATGTTAGACAAATTAGCAAGAGGAAAAGAAAGAGAAATCCACTATGGTTTACTAGAGAGGTAAGAGCTATAGTGAAAGATAAAAAGTCTGCCTATAAGAGATATAAAGAGACTGGAAGTGAAGCGGACAGAGAAGGATATAAAACTATACAGAAGAAGACTAAACAGATGATAAATGCTGCTAAAGCCTCAAAAGAGGAAGAAATGGCCAAATCTGTTAAGAAGGGGAATAAAACCTTCTTCAGATATATCAGTGACAGGAAGAAGAAAAACTGCGGGATTACAAAAATTAACAACGGAAAAAATCAGTATATAGAAGAGGAAAAGGCGGTCGCTGACCATCTGAATAACTACTTCTGCTCAGTTTTTTCAGACGGCGGCCCTCATAATCAGAAAATGGCTGAACACAGCATTGCCTCTAGTTGTATAATTTTAGCCCCAGTGTTTTCAGAGGCCGATGTTCTAGAGGAACTTGTCCGGCTAAAGTCAAATAAAGCGATGGGTCCGGATGGAATCCACCCTAGAGTTCTTAAAGAACTCCGATCTGTCATAGTTGGCCCCCTGACTAATCTGTATAACCAGTCCCTTCTTACGGGAGAAGTTCCTGATGATTGGAGAATGGCCAATGTTGTACCCATTCACAAGAAGGGTAGTAAAGAAGAAACTAGTAACTACAGGCCAGTCAGCCTGACATCTGTAGTGGTAAAAATGATGGAGACTCTTCTAAAGAAGAAGATAATTGACCATCTAACAAAAAACAACCTGATGGACCCAAACCAGCATGGCTTCACTGAGGGCCGATCCTGTCAGACTAATCTCATTGATTTCTTTGACTATGTAACTAAAGTGCTGGATGAAGGTGGTGCTGTGGATATCGCCTACCTGGATTTCAGTAAAGCTTTCGATACAGTTCCCCATAAAGAGCTGATAGATAAATTATCAAGAATTGGACTTAACCCCTGGATAGTTCAGTGGATCTGCAGTTGGCTGAAGGACAGAAACCAGAGGGTTGTTGTTAATGGAGTGTATTCTGAGCAGAGACTGGTTACAAGTGGAGTGCCACAAGGATCTGTTCTGGGCCCTGTTCTGTTCAACATGTTTGTAAGTGACATAAGGGAAGGCTTGGCAGGGAAGGTTTGCTTGTTTGCTGATGACACAAAAGTGTGTAATAGGGTTGATGTTCCAGGAGGTGTCTGTAATATGGAGAATGATTTGGCACTATTAGATAAGTGGTCAAAACAATGGAAACTTCAGTTCAATGTTTCCAAATGTAAAATAATGCACTTGGGGACAAGAAACCCTCAATCTGACTATCGTATTGGCAGTTCTGTGGTAGCAAAGACTTCAGAAGAGAAGGATTTGGGGGTGGTCATCTCTGACAGCCTCAAGATGAGTAACCAATGCAACCAGGCGGTGGGGAAAGCAAATCGTATGCTTGGCTGCATAGCTAGAGGTATAACAAGCAGGAAGAGGGAGATTGTGATCCCTCTGTATAGAGCTCTAGTGAGACCACATCTGGAATACTGTGTACAGTTCTGGAGGCCTCATCTGCAAAAGGATATAACTAAAATTGAGCGGGTTCAAAGAAGAGCTACAAAAATGGTGGAAGGTCTAAAGCATAGAACTTATCAAGAACGACTCAGAGATCTAAATATGTATAGTCTGGAGGAAAGAAGAGAAAGGGGGGACATGATTGAAACCTTTAAGTATGTTAAAGGACTGAACAAGGTTCAGGAGGGAAGTGTGATTAATAAGAATCTGAATACAAAACAAGGGGGCACAATCTGAGGCTAGTTGGAGGAAAAATCAAGAAAAACATTAGAAAATATTATTTCACTGAAAGAGTAGTAGAAACTTGGAACAAACTTCCAGCAGAGGTGGTTGATAAATCCACAGTAACACAGTTTAAACATGCCTGGGATAAACATGTATCTATCCTAAGATAACAATAAAGGAATACTAAAGGGCAGACTAGATGGACCAGGTGGTCTTTTTCTGCCGTCAATCTTCTATGTTTCTATGTTTCATGGATGCCGGTAATTCCAAGGCATAGGAAACAGGGTTGACTCTACGGAGTACCAGGAACGAGCTCACAAACCGGGGAGCAAATTTGTTCCAAGGGACTTGAAACTTAAGGGTCTTGGAGGACAGCCAGACCAGGTCCCCCACCTGGAATACTGGAGCCGGCAATCTTCTGTTATTGGCATGCTGCTGAACTTGTTGGAAGGAATCACGTAGGGAATTCTGGACCCGTGCCCACGTGGAGTGGAGCTGCCTAATATGCTCATCAAGAGCCGGAATCTGTTGTGCTTGGAAGGTGTCCGGGAGCAAGATGGTTGGAACCCATAGTTGATAAGGAAGGGTGAGCTCCCGGAGGAGTTGCATACTGCACAATTCCTGGCGCCCACGGCAACAAGTCAGCCCAATTATCATGATGGTTAGAGATGAAACAACGTAAAAACTGCTCCAGTCCCTGATTGGAACGCTCGGCGGCCCCATTGGTCTGGGGATGATAGACAGAAGAAAAAGACAACTGGATACCCATCTGGTTACAGAAAGCCCCCCAGAACCTGGATACAAATTGACTCCCACAATCCGAGACCAGAACCTTGGGAACCCCTTGGAGTCGGAATACCTCCCTGGCAAATACCGTGGCCAGTACCTTAGCAGACGGTAAGCCAGGGAGTGGCACAAAATGGTCCATTTTAGAGAATCTGTCAACCACCATGAGTATCACTGTATAACCATTGGAAACCGTCAGCTCCCCCAGGAAATCAATAGAGACGTGTGACCATGGATGGTCACCATTGGGAACCACTTACAGTAACTCCACCGGAAGGTGTCTTGGGGTCTTAGAACGAGCACACCTGGCACAGGCAGCAGTAAATGCCATGCAATCATCTCTCATGCCGGGCCACCAAAACATCCGGGACAGATACCAGATTAATTGATTCTTTCCAACGTGACCAGCCGCCCGGGAAGAATGATATGACTCCATTAACCTGGCCCAAAAAGGCTCAGCCACATAACACTTGCCCATGGGTTTCTCTGGGGGTGCATTAGCCTGAGATGCCAGGATCTCCTCACCCAAAGGAGGTGTGATACTTGTCCGCAGGGTGGCAAGTATATGATCCGGAGGTATGATAGGAACTGGTACATTGTCAGATTCCGGATCGGACCCAAATTGTCTGGATAAGGCGTCGCCCTCACATTCTTGCTACCGGGTATGTATGAGAAAATGAAATTGAAGAGGGACAAAAACAATGCCCATCTCGCTTGTCTTGGGGACAATCTCTCAGCCTCAGTGAGGTACATTAGATTTTTATGTTTATATTGGCACCCTGGTACCCTCCAGCAGATGGCGCCACTTATGTAATCCCAAAATAATCACCAAGAGTTCCTGATCACCAATGTCATACAGGCTTTGAGCCTTGGTCATCTTTTTCGAGAAGAATCCGCATGGTCTCAAGGTCTTGTTGGGACCCGGTCTTTGGGCCAACACTGCCCCTACCCCTGTCTCTGAGGCGTCCACCTCCAACATAAATGGCAAACCAGGAATGGGATGAGACAGGACTGGGGCAGTGGAGAATGCGGATTTCAACGTTTCAAACGCCCTCACAGCCTCTGGGGACCACCCTTATGGGTCATATCAGTGAGCGGTTTCACAATCCTCGAATAATCGCAAATAACTTTCCTAAAATAATTCGCAAACCCTAAGAAACGCTGTAAGGGTTTGAGGCCCATGGGGAGTGGCCACTGTAACACTGCTGCGATTTTGTCCTTATCCATCGCAAAGCCCTCCTTTGAAATGACATATCTGAGAAAAAACACGCTGGGCCTGTGAAAATCACACTTCTCGAGTTTGCAAAATAATTTGTTCTCCCTTAGCCTCTGCAAAACCGCTGTGACATGTTTGAGGTGTGTCTCCAGGTCAGGAGAATAAATCAAAATATCATCCAGGTATACAACTACACAAGACTGTAACAAGTCCCTGAGTACATCATTTATGAGTTCCTGGAACACTCCCGGGGCATTGCATAGTCCGAATGGCATTACTAAATACTTGTAGTGCCCTGTTCGAGTATTGAAAGCAGATTTCCACTTATCACCTTCTTTGATCCGTACCAGGTTATATGCTGCACTTAGGTCCAATTTCGTAAAAATGGATGTGCCCTTTAAACGATCGAACAGCTCGGTGATGAGTGGAATGGGATATGCGTTTTTCACCATTATTTTGCTGAGACCCCTATAATCAATACAGGGTCGGAGTTCCCCATCTTTCTTATTAACAAAAAAGAATCCAGCCCCCGCAGGTGAAGAAGACTTGCGGATTATGCCACGGGCCAAGGTGTCAGCAATATACTCCTCCATGACCCGGTTCTCCTCACAAGACAACGGGTAAGTTCTACCCTTAGGAGGCATGGCGCCCGGGACAATATCAATAGCACAATCATAGGGGCGATGCAATGGCAAAGTGCTAGCATCTCCCTTACTGATCACATCGCTGAAAGACTGGTATTCATGCAGTAGAGAGGGAGAGGTACACAAAATCTTAGTAGGGTGCTTTAAGCAATGAGCCCTACAGTAATCAGACCAGGCCAAAATCTCACATGACCTCCAGTCCATTCTGGCATTATGCGGATGTAACCATGGGAAGCCCAGAATGACCACAAAGTGAGGAGACTGAATTATCTGGAACTGTAAGGTCTCCTTATGAAGAGCTCTGATACAAATCGATAATGGACATGTCTCCTGGGTAACCTGGGGTGGTACCAGTGGTCTCCCATCAATGGCCTCAATATCTAGTAGAGATTCTCTGTTGACCAATGGAATATTATGCAATATCGCACAGTCCCTGTCCATGAAATATCCGGAAGTGGCGGAATCAATCAAGGCAGGAGTATCAATGGACGAGGCAGCCCATGAGACTACTACATTCACAATAGGTTTGTGTAACGTGCCCTCAGGGGACTGGTTTACGCCACCTAGGATCTGTCCCCTACTGGAACCAAGGTGTGTTTGTTTCCCAGCCTTACAGGACATGTCTTTAGCAGGTGACCTGCCTTGCCACAGTACATACACAGGCCCTGTCTGCGACAAAAGGAGCGTTCCTCCTTAGACAAACGTGTGAAGCCCAGTTGCATAGGTTCCGCTAGTAAGACACAGCCTGAATTGGTACGCAGAGAGAGGTAGAGAGCCACAGTCAGGATCGGTACACAGAGAGCGGAGTCAGCCAAAGCATGGATCAGTACACAGAGAGTGGTATACAGCCGCAGCCTGGATCGGTACACAGAGAGCAGTAATCAGCCAAAGCCTGGATCGGTACACAGAGAGCAGAAGTCAGCCACAGGCTGGATCGGTACACAGAGAGCGGCAGTCAGACAGTCCGGGTCGGCAACGGTAATACGGCAGCGAAGACAGGAACAAGGTCAGGCAAAACCGGATCAAACACAGAGCAGGAATCACAGCAACAAATGTCAGGTCAGGAATACCACGAAAGGGCGCCAAAGGTTAGACAGGACTGAGTTTATAAAGGCAAAAGCTGGGCAGAGCAGAACCCAGCAGCCAATAAGGACCCAGCAGGAAATAGGCAGGAAGTAGCAATGTCGACAGAACGTGAGATCACAGGCACCGTGATAAAACATTAGCGAATTATTATATAGGATGACTACCAATGGGTAGTCATAGAATTGTAAGCTCTGTGGTATGATCAGTGTATCTATATTTCAAATGGGGGAAGAGGGAGAACTACAAAAGGTAGAAGAAGTGGCAAGGGGGGAGAGAAAGTGCAAATGAAAGTAGCTGCAGGTGCATAGGACTTTCCCTGGCAGTAACCCCCTCAGTGTTTTAGTAGCCCCAAAACTAGGGAGGGGTGTTAATGAATTTTAAAGACAGCCAAAGTTCTCCTGTCACTGAGTGTATGTGTATATATACATTTTTTATGTTTCTATGAAATCACTCCTCTCTCTTCTCTTGCAAGCACACAAACACTTTTCACATACAAATCTGCACACATTACATTAAATGTAAAAAATAACGTACATCTCTCTACAGGGCTGTAGGTGTGTATGAAGCTGGCTAGGTTTCTTCTGCTGCTCTCTCAATCAGACTGCTTCACTGCTATGAGTCTGAGTGAGAGTCAAATCTTCAATATGAGGGGTCAGAGGTCATAGCTCTGTAGTATTTTCCCTTGCAGTCTTTCCTTTCTCCATCACACCTCTCCTCTACCCAGACTTTTTCTCCCACCACACCAACAAAAGCATTTCTTCCTTGCCTTTAGCCTCTTTCACCTGCAACAGGTTCACCCCCAGCAAACAAACGTGACCCTCCTCAAGAAGATCTCTTGAGCAGTTTCACAACAGAACCATTCAAAGTTTGGAAGGTCCCCATTCCAGTTAAGGTGTCAAACTCTTCCACCCAGGATAATACAGGCGGGGCACAATGGCTTAGTATTGAGGAGATGCTGCTGCCCTGCATGTCTAGGTCAACACAGCCCCCTACTGGTTAAGTTTTTGAACTATCGTCTGGATTCAGAACCTCAAACAACTTCAACAATTCCACTGTAAATGTTTTCTATGGAGCCAAAGCAGGGCCGGCCCTTACATGGGTCCCGGTGGGTCCATGGACCCAGGCGGCACTTTGACAGGGGCGGCAATTGTCGCCCCAAAGCATGTTTATTTTGTGTGCAGCGGGTGCCAGTCACCAGGTCTGTCAGTGCTACAGTGTGTACGATCAGTGTCACTTTCAGCAGCCGGCCTGGCAGCGGCGGCCCTATGCTCCCTCAGTGGTGAATTGCCCGGCACTGACTGCTTCAGTGACACATGTGAATGAATCATCATAGCATCGTGTCATCAGGGCCGGCACCACCTATAGGGGAAGTAGGCGTCAGCCTAGGGAGCACATCTACTGCGGGCACAGTCAGAGAAGAGCTGCATGCACATTGGTGACTGCTGTTAAGAAGGAGAGAGAGGTGCCACTCTGAAAAGAGCAAGCGTCTACAAAGCCTCATATTGCCTTGGTGCCATCTGTCTAAGTTTCTGTCCCACACAGTGCCTTATGTCAAAGTTTCTGCCCCAGGAGATGTAGCGTTGTGTCCTTGAAGCAATTCGTTTTAACCCTTTGAGTGCCAGATGGGTATGCAAAAGCATTGCAAAGTAATGCGCGGTGTACCTCTCTGGCACTCAAAGGGTTAATCGGCAATCCTACTATCCAACCAATTGGATGCTCAGCTTACATCCTAAATTTATTTTCAAATTAAGATGGGCAGCACCTGAGATAGATGGGGGAGAGCGAGAACCATGGCAGGTGTGACATGGGGTAAGATATAAGGGAGGCGGAAGATTGAGGGGTGAGAGACGACACCGAATAGCTAATTAGATCGGACTAACATAGAAACATAGAAACATAGAAGATTGACGGCAGAAAAAGACCACCTGGTCCATCTAGTCTGCCCTTTAGTATTCCTTTATTGTTATCTTAGGATAGATACATGTTTATCCCAGGCATGTTTAAACTGTGTTACTGTGGATTTATCAACCACCTCTGCTGGAAGTTTGTTCCAAGTTTCTACTACTCTTTCAGTGAAATAATATTTTCTAATGTTTTTCTTGATTTTTCCTCCAACTAGCCTCAGATTGTGCCCCCTTGTTCTTGTATTCAGATTCTTATTAATCACACTTCCCTCCTGAACCTTGTTCAGTCCTTTAACATATTTAAAGGTTTCAATCATGTCCCCCCTTTCTCTTCTTTCCTCCAGACTATACATATTTAGATCTCTGAGTCGTTCTTGATAAGTTCTATGCTTTAGACCTTCCACCATTTTTGTAGCTCTTCTTTGAACCCGCTCAATTTTAGTTATATCCTTTTGCAGATGAGGCCTCCAGAACTGTACACAGTATTCCAGATGTGGTCTCACTAGAGCTCTATACAGAGGGATCACAATCTCCCTCTTCCTGCTTGTTATACCTCTAGCTATGCAGCCAAGCATACGATTTGCTTTCCCCACCGCCTGGTTGCATTGGTTACTCATCTTGAGGCTGTCAGAGATGACCACCCCCAAATCCTTCTCTTCTGAAGTCTTTGCTACCACAGAACTGCCAATACGATAGTCAGATTGAGGGTTTCTTTTCCCCAAGTGCATTATTTTACATTTGGAAACATTGAACTGAAGTTTCCATTGTTTTGACCACTTATCTAATAGTGCCAAATCATTCTCCATATTACAGACACCTCCTGGAACATCAACCCTATTACACACTTTTGTGTCATCAGCAAACAAGCAAACCTTCCCTGCCAAGCCTTCCCTTATGTCACTTACAAACATGTTGAACAGAACAGGGCCCAGAACAGATCCTTGTGGTACTCCACTTGTAACCAGTCTCTGCTCAGAATACACTCCATTAACAACAACCCTCTGGTTTCTGTCCTTCAGCCAACTGCAGATCCACTGAACTATCCAGGGGTTAAGTCCAATTCTTGATAATTTATCTATCAGCTCTTTATGGGGAACTGTATCGAAAGCTTTACTGAAATCCAGGTAGGCGATATCCACAGCACCACCTTCATCCAGCACTTTAGTTACATAGTCAAAGAAATCAATGAGATTAGTCTGACAGGATCGGCCCTCAGTGAAGCCATGCTGGTTTGGGTCCATCAGGTTGTTTTTTGTTAGATGGTCAATTATCTTCTTCTTTAGAAGAGTCTCCATCATTTTTACCACTACAGATGTCAGGCTGACTGGCCTGTAGTTACTAGCTTCTTCTTTACTACCCTTCTTGTGAATGGGTACAACATTGGCCATTCTCCAATCATCAGGAACTTCTCCCGTAAGAAGGGACTGGTTATACAGATTAGTCAGGGGGCCAACTATGACAGATCGGAGTTCTTTAAGAACTCTAGGGTGGATTCCATCCGGACCCATCGCTTTATTTGACTTTAGCCGGACAAGTTCCTCTAGAACATCGGCCTCTGAAAACACTGGGGCTAAAATTATACAACTAGAGGCAATGCTGTGTTCAGCCATTTTCTGATTATGAGGGCCGCCGTCTGAAAAAACTGAGCAGAAGTAGTTATTCAGATGGTCAGCGACCGCCTTTTCCTCTTCTATATACTGATTTTTTCCGTTGTTAATTTTTGTAATCCCGCAGTTTTTCTTCTTCCTGTCACTGATATATCTGAAGAAGGTTTTATTCCCCTTCTTAACAGATTTGGCCATTTCTTCCTCTTTTGAGGCTTTAGCAGCATTTATCATCTGTTTAGTCTTCTTCTGTATAGTTTTATACCCTTCTCTGTCCGCTTCACTTCCAGTCTCTTTATATCTCTTATAGGCAGACTTTTTATCTTTCACTATAGCTCTTACCTCTCTAGTAAACCATAGTGGATTTCTCTTTCTTTTCCTCTTGCTAATTTGTCTAACATGTAATCTTGTTGCCTTTAAGAGGACTTCTTTGAGTGTCTTCCACTGAGTACTCACTCTCGGTGTTTTATCCCACCCTAGAATACAGAGTAAAGAGGCTAAAAGCAGGGGTGAGCAGTCTGTGGCTCTCCACGCGCCATTGAACAGCAACTTACAGGATTCTTGGGAGGAGAGAGACGGGTGAATATAGATCAGTGACAGGAGAGGAGGGAGACAGTGAACAGTACATAGGGCACACTGAGCCGTGCTGTAGGGGTACAGTGTGCACACTTATTATACCGCCATGGTGTCCCTGTATCCCCCTCCTCCCGTGCTGTGTTCCGTGTTGCTAGTGAAGAGTCAGAGCTTACAGGTGACCCTGGAAACTGAGTGGGGGATGCTGTCCTGGGCAGAGCTGAGGGCCCGTTGGGCAAGGAACAGAAGAAGGGCTGGTGAGTGAGACTCAGGGGAGTGAAATGTAGTGTTGTAGTCCATATATATATATATATATATATATATATATATATATATATATATAAAGTATATATATATAGATATTTATTTGCATTGATAAGCACAAGAGGGGATGCAGAAACATGGAATATGGGGTAAAAATATATTGAAACATGGAGGAGGGGCACTCAAGGTGGGCGTGGTTTGGGGGCAGCATTTCATCATTAGACCCAGGCAGCACAAAGTCTTGGGCTGGCACTGAGCCAAAGTGTCCACTCCATACACAGAGGAAAGTTTAGATCTCTGGCCCTGTGGCTGTACCAGTGTGTAAGATGTGGGATTCTGAGCTAGTGGTTATTGAAGTGGGAGTGCAAAAATCTGTACCACCCATGTGGGAGATATCAGAGATAAACTGAGAGCAGACTGCAGTTTGGGCTTCAGTATGTGCTGCTACCCATACTTGTGTCCAGTACTCGTTACATCTGCTGGTCATAGTAGGCCTGGGCCCTTACCGTGTGTGCGTGTGCATTCATCTGCCCCCAAGCCCTGCTGCCAATAGAAGTTGCCTCCCAAAACAGCGCATGAGGGGAGCTCTTTTATTATATAGCGCTGCTGCCGCATGACCAGTCAGTGTGCTGCTCCCCATGACCCCATACGTGCATGTGCCAGGAGAACAAGTCCTGACACATGCGCACGGCACAATACAGCGTCAAGACTGAGCCTCAGCCACTTAATTAATTCTATCTAGGCTAGGAGGAGCACTCGGAGTGCGGGGACATCATTAATCATGGCACTGAGAGAGAGCAGGTATGAGGTTTCCACCAGGCCCCCTGCTTCATTTGACAGGACGGCCAGGCCCAAGAGAGTCAGTGTGGCATAAAGAGTAATGGGAGTACTTGGGGAGCACTGAGCAGACAGCAGAGTAGAGACAGTCTAGGATGTGGTTTCTGGGCCCCCCTGTTTGGCCAGGCCCTAGGCAGGTGCCTTGCCTGTGATCCGGCTCTGTCTAGTTCTGCTCCCAGCAGCTTCATTTGTAGAGTGCCTCACATTGTGGCCATTTCCCAGTGGTAATGTGTGTTCTATGCTTCTCTCTCCCTCACAATCACATTGAGGAAGAGAGAGGAACAGAAGACTGACAAGGTCAATGTAAACTTTACATTGCCTTTGTCATGTGGCCCTACCAGTACATGATCAATATAGCATTGATCGATCACGTGCCAGACCACCGGGTAAAAGTTGAAACTGACTGCTCTGTTCCTTGAGCAGTCATTTAGAGCCTCCCCGGCATGATCACAGGATGCCCTGAGGCACACTGCAAATGAAAGTCTTGAAATGCCAGGACCGTCACCTGTCCTTAACACCTTAAGGACAGGTGACGTGTCAGGACCGTCATCAGTTTCCTTGTCTAAAGGATAGATGACATTTCTGGCACATCACGTATTTTATGCTTACCGCACTCCTGCGGAAACGCTGTAAGCACTAGCAGAGTTTGAAATTGACCTCTCCAAAAACGAGTGGTCTCTCTCATACCTCCATTCCCATTTGGAGCGCCAGCACACGTGACTGATGAAGTGTACCGGCGCTCCAAATGTCCTATATGTGGTCACTAACTGGAATCCACCCTTAGGATCTCTGGTCTTTAAGGGTTTAAAGGATGGAAATGTGTGACGGTCCAAGCATGTCACTCATTGCAAAGGGGATAAAACTCACAGTGCTAAGCAGCTGGCAATATTTTGCTAAAAAGTATCGGTGAGTGGGAGATGTAATATGGGGATAAGACAGGAGGTGTCTGCACTACATACCTCAATAAGCACAATCTATACATCTAAAGAGTTAAACTAGCTTTCTAAAAAAAATACTAATACAAAATATAGGTGACTATTAAAGTTCTTTCTAAATCACCAAAGTTGACTTTAGGTGCTAGTCAAATCTAGCTTAAGAGGTACAATTCTGGAGCTCCTCGCTGTGATTGATTTAAACGGGGCTTTTAAATCCTTGAATGTTAGTGAGGTCTCCAATACATTTTGGAGACCTCTCTTGCAAAAGAGAGAATAAATGCCCCATATAGATCAGTGGACATTTTTATCTGCCCACTATGGTGCAGCTGGTTTGCGTTAGAACTGCACTCATTTAGCTTGATAAATAAGGCCCCAGATTTCCTTTTGTAACCCTTTGAGAACAAGAGAGGTATAGGTAGAGGGCAGCTGGGCAATTGTTCTGAAGCAGGCTTAGTTCAATTATTTGAGTCACCTAGGAGCAGTACATCATAAAGACCATTGTTGCTGCAGATCCTCTAATAAGGTTTTAATAGCCCTGGTTCTTAAGAGGTTCTGCAGAAGCTGAGGTTCACATATAAACCAGTGGTTTTCCTGCCCTATCTGTTGATTTAGATGATATATGGTT
Organism: Rhinophrynus dorsalis; assembly: GCA_037306005.1. NCBI lineage: Eukaryota > Metazoa > Chordata > Amphibia > Anura > Rhinophrynidae > Rhinophrynus > Rhinophrynus dorsalis. Next base: position 198,575,527 of record CM074725.1, read on the forward strand.
AAATAATATTAATTTCCATCAGTAACAAAAAAAGACCAACCTGCCTCTATATATACCATTCCTACAGTTTCTGAAGATGCATAGCAAATGGGTAATCTGCTATATCCCGCTGAATGACAGGGAAGGCAATTAACCCCTTGGATACCAGAGAACGCTCATTCGGACACCAGTGAAGCCTTTTAACTCCCCGGATGCTATGTCTCCTTTTACTGTATTTTACAGATGTCTTTTAACCCTCTGTGTGCCAGATGGGTATACACTGCATTGCATACCCCCTGGCACTCCAAGGGTTAAACCTTTGAATGCTAGAGGTGTCCTTTAACTCCTTGGATATTAGAGAAGTATTTTAACCCTTTTCATGGTAGAGAGGACTCTTTTAAACGCAGTTTATTCTGCAAGATTCTATTAAGCTCTTGAATTCTAGAAATCCTTTAACCCATTTAGATGCTGGAGAGATTTGTTAGCCCCTTGGATTATTGAAATATGTTTTAACCGCTTGAATTCTGCAGAGGTTTGTTGACATATTTGACGCTAGAGACGCTTGCAACACAACGCGTCGCCAAGCAATGCGTTTGAGACATCACCAGCATCAAAAGAGTTAAAAAAAGGTGGAACTAGTGACATCAGAAGGGACGTCTCGCCAGGCCTGAGTCTCTCTTACCAATAATTTTTAGGGGTGTGGATTGCACTGGAGACAGGGCTCATCTGCCTAGAAGCCATCCACTGCCTGGGAGGCACCTTTCATCTCCTCTCTGCCTCCTCCTGCCCTCCCCAGCCCAGCTATTGTTTTCATTCACTGCCCCTCCAGCTCCTGGGAAGGTGTCTGGCTTTGTCATTGAGCCTGCTGTTGTCGTTGTCGAGGTTGTCGTTGCTGCACCTGCTCCGTGCATCTCACTCTCTCCTCCTTCTCCTAGAGCTGCAGCTGTCACCGTCCAGGAGAGACACGCCTGGTACTGGGGGCACCGAAACGATCGCACTGCCAGTGGAGGAATAAGAGACACACAGAGGTGAGGATAGGGGAAAGATCACCGAGCTGTGGAATAAAAAAACAGATCCACGGATGAACTGCAGATAGAGGTTATTCCTGGATGCTGTGGGAGATTTTCATCAGGACCAAAGCGAGTAGAAGAGCATTGTTTGCCTGGGTGAGTATGGCTTGATCGGCTCTAGATCAGGTCTGGGCATTGAGATCCCTCCAGCTGTTGTAGGGCTTCAATTATCACTATCCACAGCCAGCTGAGAATGATGGGAGTTGCGGTTCAGCTATAGCCGGAGGGTCACAAGTTGCCCGTCGTGGTCTAGCTGCTAGAAATCATGGTGTCTTTTTCAATATGGAAACACAAATTATCATTGGATACAGTGTTACCAAAGCGGCTGTCAGCAGGGCAGTATTCTACCGTTTTGATAGCTCAAGGGTTAATTATTTATCATTCTGCCTCAGTATTGATGAATATGGAGATGATTGTTTGACACTGTTGTGACCATACATATATATTTGCAGTCTCTCTATATACATATGTGCAAATGTGTGTGTGTATATATATATATATATATATATATATATACACATACATACATATATATATCCTTTCTGTAGAGTGATGGGGGATGGGGCTAGGAAAGAAGACATCGGGGAATCTAGTAATTATCTTGCTCTGATGAATTAACCCGTTAAGTTGCTGTAAGAACCATTAAAACATAATATTGCAGGCCCCTTCCTATGCATGAGGACCTTATATTTGCCATCGGATTTGCATTTTATGGCATGGTGTGGTCACTCCTCCCCTCCTCCTTTACGCCATTTACTCTGCTGTTTTTTTCCCCTTCCAGAATGGGGTGGTAGAGACCATTTCTAGAAAAGACTAGTCTGGAACCGCTGCATAGGCATTGATTTTTGTTATTCTCATTCTGCTTACCGTTACATATTTCTTTCAGCATATAAACAGAGCATTTTGAAGGTCATCAATACTAATATATGTACTGAGCTCGATTTGAGTAATTTGGGGGTGGGAGACAGCTGCAACGTAGGAGACAAAAATTCCTATTGATTTAAACGGGCCTTTAACCCTTTAAATATTGGAGAGGTATTCAACGTCTTGAAGACATCACTACTAGGTTTCAAGGTTTTAAAAGACCAGTTCAAATGAATAGGAATTTTGGGAATGTTTATTTACCTTCTATGGTGCAGTTGGTTTGCCCCAGAATAACACCAGTTCCTTGTGTAACAACCTCATTTTAGGTTTAGTATACAGGAATCATTGCTTTGCAACAACCAGTTTTTATTATTGTATATGGATTGTATACATTCATTATATCTGTAAAACATGTAATATATTTAAGTATTTCTAGTGTGATTGGTGCAATCATATGTACAAAATATATATATGGTCTCTACCATAGGGTAGACAACCTTTGGCAATGGTTGGGGGTTGATGGGAATTTTAGTTCCTGTTCCCAGCAGCTGGAGAGCCAGATGTCGCCTTCTCCTGGACTGGTCTCTGTGATTGGTATACTGATTGTATATTTTATTGATTTATTTGTGTATTTACTTATTTTTTTAAAGGTAAATTGTATATCCAAATTTAACCCTTTGAGTTCTACAGGAATGGGCAGCACCTTTTAAATATTGCTTATATCATTAGTGCATTGATTCGATTTTCAATATATATTGATTTGATTTTCAATACCTTTTGCATGTTGCTTTTATATAGGTAAACAGTACCAATTGAATGCCAGAGGGAAAACATATTGCTCCCCATTGCATTGGTCAGCCCTCTGGCACTCAAAGGGTTGCCCAACCCACTGGCTGTGAAAAGGTCCATGTGTAATGCTTTTATAAGCTTTACTTCTTTATGTTAAAATGATTTATTACGTAAACAAAAACCAGGTCTGCCTCTGCCTAGCTGGGAAAACACAGGGCCATCTTCACACAGTAAAGTGGAATTGTTCTGGAACAAACCAACAGTACCATAGGGAGAACATTAATATCACCATTAATTTAAATGGGTTTTTTAACCCCTCAAATGCTAGAGATGTCTTTGGAGACCTCTCTAGCATTTAATGAGTTTAAATCCCTGTTTAAATCAGTGGGAATTTGTATTTACCCCTGTGGTGCTGTTGGTTTGCCCCAGATTTTTTCCATGCTTTTTGTTTATTCGTATGTCCCACCTCGATGTTGCTTGTTGGATCAGTCATTCCGGAGTGTGTGTGTAGGAGGTTTGTTCCATTGATTAGGTTTATTAGTAATTGATTGCATGGGCTACGTTTTTTATCCATAAAATGTCAGATGAAGCCATAAATGAAATAATCAGAATCTTTTCTGTAAGTCTGCTATAAAGTGGTGTCAGTAGATACAGCCCTTGCAAGCCAGACTGTACATATTTTCCTTATTTCGTAAAGGGAAACAGTCAACTCTTATTCCTTTGTATTGTGTATGTTTTGTAACGTGCCCTAAGACATCATATGCGGCAGCAATGAGTTGCACACCCCTCTGGCACTCAGTGGGTTAATATTATTTTAATATTCATAAAAATACTCTTACTTAATTAGACAGAACACCTCCCATTCTACATGATAGAGCTAGTCTGCATCAGGACTGGACCGTACTCATTTGTAAACACTTTGACGTTCAGGTGCATGATTCTTGTGCTAATGCATAAGGGCAAAATGAGAGCCACTCTAGTGGATTCTTATATTTCCCCCATAGACTTGAGATACACAACTGTAAGAATACTGTAAGTCAACAGTAAAATAAAAACAGGAAGTTGATATTGAATTTTAAAGGCAGAATCCAGGAAATGGCAGTTGAAAACAGAAGCCATAAAGCAGTGATTCCCAACCCTATCCGCTATACTCAGGGATCCCTAATAGACTATGCATTTAGGATTACCACTGAACACAGGTGAGTTAATCAGATTCACAGTCATTTCCATGTCAAATTGCCTGCAGTTTTTGTTATTTTTTTTTTACATTAACTTTTCTCCCTTATACTTAAATATTCCTAACAGAGAGCTCTCTGAGTTTGTTTCCACCGTGATTTCTGTATGGGACTTTGAAAGCAAAGAAAGTGCAACGATGTTAAAAAAGACAGTGAACGTATGTAGAAAAACCACCTCCACATTAAACAGAGCAGTCTGAGCTGCTGGTCACTGCAGCACTGTATAAATATCTCTGCTTTCATAGTCCATGACTGAAAGCTGCCTGAAAACAGACATATGTCAGTCATAAAAGTGTTTATAAAAAAAAAAAAAATAGGTGAAGATGAAAATAAAAAAGACTAGGCAAATTGACTTTAAGTATCTTGAACTTGTAGAATATTTAAATTAAAAAAGGAGGTTGACTGTCTCTTACTTTAAAAGTAGCAAAAATGTATTATATAATTGATTTTTCATTTGTACAGAATTATACAGGAAACAATTCAGTTATGAAGGAGCAGTTCAGATGGGCAGCTGAACAGATCTACAGTGCAACACCCTTCAAGCCACCCATTTGTGCACCTCTGATCCCATGCTTTCCTTCACATGGGCAAAATTGGAGGTTGTGATGCGCTTCACAACTAATGACCATACCTGGGAACTTTTTATTGTTGTCTTCCCGGAGGGGAGTCCTCTGCTGCCATGAGTGGTGTGAAGAATGATGCGTATCGCGTCAAAAAGGGGCAGGCCTTAATGTGAGTGCCGGGGGAGGGCTTAAAAGAAGGCTGGGGAAGGAGCTACACCTGGGGAAAAAGTTGAAGTGGGTAGAGTTTCAATAGAAACTCCCCACATCCGGAGGATTCAGCCTCTGCCCCGGAGTCCCGGTAAAACAGTGCCAAAACCGGAGTCTCCGGGGCAAATCCAGAGAGTTCCCAAGTATGCTAATGACTGGTCAGTAGTTGTGAAGCGCATCACAACCTCCAATATTGCCCATGTGAAGATTTGCAGAGGGGACCAGCAACTGCTGGGTAGATCATGTGGGCTGCACTTGGAAGGGTTCTGTACTGAATCATCAAAGTTGCAACATGCTGCAGTGGCTTGTGATACATGCTGCACATACTCTGCATTAGTCACTAGAGTGAACAAGTATCAAATTGTTACATTTATATCTGATTAATACAGTTAGAAACAATGGGTTATTGTCATCTGTCTGAACAGGGCATTTAGGTTACAGTTTGTTTTTAGCCTCCTGAATTCTAAAGGTGTTTTTCAATGTGTTTGAGAGATCTCTAGTATCCAAGGAGCTAATGATTGTGTGGCTCAGTATTACAGGAAATCACCATAGGAGCAAATAGTGAAGTTGTCATTATCAGATTTTAGACTATTGAACTAATAATGAATTCCACTGAGAGTATGCTTTGTTAGAGCTCCTATTGTTATAGAGCAACAGAACCTAGAAGGCACAATATTGTCCACATAATCTGTAGCTTTGTAGGGCTAAAAACAGTAATCCAGGCTTTATCAGTCACTGACTAATATACTTGCTGTATATTTTTATTTACATTTTTTTACTTAATTAAAATGGAGAGATTATATTATCCTCTGTTCTAAATCGCTCTAAATTTGAGAGATGTCAAAATGCTGCTGTTTGGCTCACTGTTGGTTATGTACAAATGAAACTTCGATTCAGTAACTAATAGATACCTTTGTGATTCATCTGCAAAGGATCTTGAGTGTGGTCATTCAACTAATATATATATATATATATATATATATATATATATATATATATATCTTAGTGTAAAAGCCCGTGTGCGCGGGCCAAAGTGTGCTACCTCCCAGCATTCTGTGCGTTCGGGCAGTGTCTACTGCGCATGACTACATCAGACAAACATATATCTGGCCTGCGTCCGGGCAGTGTCTACTTACTGCGCATGACTGCATTGGACATACATACATGTGGTCTTTTATATTATAGGATATATATATAAAAAATCACTAATCAAGCACAGTACATTTCAGCCCACAACTCCGCCACTAAAAACGCTTCTGTTTGTACAACTTTTTACCCTTTGAATGCCAGAGGGGTACACTATGTGCTCCCCTCTCCCTTTGGCCCTTAAAGGATTAAAGGGGTGGTGCCTATTACGTGGACCAAAAAAAATCTCTTTTGTTCATAAATATATCATTGGGAAGTCTTTCACTGAAATACCTATGAGAATTCACAAATTTGTTTTACATTTTTCATCTTTATTCAAATTTTTGGGCCTCTAAATTCACATAGCAGCTTCTTTCTTACTTTAAATCTTCACCTTATGAATGAACTTCAACCCCGGCAACCTACCCAAGGAAATTTGAAGGAGCATCATGAGCCGAGAGGGATGGGTGGGAATTGAGCAACTGACATGCCCAGAGTAGAAGGAAAGACTTTCCCTGTTACCGTAGCAACAGCTTGTCAAACTGTTTTTTAACATTTTAGGTGAATAAAAGATGTGAAAACAAAAATAAAAGCACTTATTTATTTTATCGTCTTAACATTCTACTGTACTTTGATATTTTGTCCTAGGAGACACTGTAGCTGGCATAAGGAAAGGGAAGGATTTTGCACCCTGTTTGTATATAATAGAGGGGATGTACTCATACAATTGTGTGAAAAAGTAGGAGCTTGGACCAATTTTTGTCTACTATGTCTAATTCCCAAGTACTAAGGCAGCTCTGTTGAAAAGTCTGATATTTGTGTCGATTCTGCCAAGGGATGAGCAGTGGGGGAGAGTGTATGGGCTTTTCCAGTGTGTGTGTGTGTGTGGGGGGGTATGGGCTTTTCCAGTGGTGGTGGTGGGGGGGGTATGGGCTTTTCCGATGTGTGTGTGTGTGGGGGGGGGCATGGGCTTTTCCAGTGGTGGTGGTGGGGGGGAGTATGGGCTTTTCCAGTGTGTGTGTGGGGGGGGAGTGTATGGAGGAGTATAAAAATATGTATACGCAGCGCTCCAATATAGTAATAATAAATAAAACAAATGTATATAAATTAGTTTTTTGATAGTGTCCTCTCAGGGTGTCAGCTTGTGTCACTGGCGTCTTCAGCAGCGCCTATCACATATATGCAGAACTAGAGCAAAGAGAAGAAGACAAAGCGCACAGCATCTGAGAGTAACGTGCCAATCAACAAGATAATATATAACGTTGATTATACTCACAAGAGGTATACTTGATATAATAGCCCAACTTAAATAGCCAAAAAGCGATATATTTAGAGGAATCCACTTTCTCCTATATTGATTCAACAATATCTTGCCAGTGGGTTAACTTTATCTAAGTCCATTAGCGGTTCTCTGGTGATATATATTATCTTGTTGATGGGGGTGTGTATGGGCTTTTCCAGTGCGTGTGTGTGTTGGGGGGGGAGCTATGGGCTTTTCCTGTGGTTGTGGTGGGGGTGTATGGGCTTTTCTATTGTGTGTGTGTGGGGGGGGGGTATGGGATTTTCCAGCTGTGGTGTTGGGAGGGAGTATCGGCTTTTCCAGTGTGTGTGTGTGTGTGTGTGGGGGGGGGGGGTGTATGGGCTTTTCCAGTGTGTGGGGGGGAGTGTATGGGCTTTTCCAGTGTGTGTGTGTGTGTGTCTGTGTGGAGGTGTATGGGCTTTTCCAGTGTGTGCGTGTGTCTGTGTTTGTGTGTGGGTGGTATGGGCTTTTCCAGTGTGTGTGTGTGTGTGTGTGTGGGTGGTATGGGCTTTTTCAGTGTGTGTGTGTGGGGGGGGGGGGGTATGGGCTTTTCCAGTGTGTGTGGGGGGTATAGGCTTTTTCACTGTGTGTGTGGGGTTGGGTTATGGGCTTTTCCAGTGTGTATGTGGGGCTTTTCTGGTAGTCCTTTTGTCTTCTGGCTTGTTGTATTAACAAGGCACAGAGAAAATGTTTCCTTTCCCTGGACATAGGAGCTCACATTAAAGTCAGAATGATGGTGTAATATATGTGGCAATATGCATGAAAGTGACAATACTTACTCTATGGGCCCCCGAAGTTCATGATTTTTTTATGCTCACCTGTAAGTCTGGAAAATGATCTGTTCTGGCTGGTTCACAAGTACCGCCACCCCCCCCCTCCAAGCATCCAGAGAAACTGCAAATCCAAAATACCCATCATATACACCCATACTGCCCAAGATTAATGACATAAAGTGAAAAGTGACTATTTTGTCACACAAATCGTAGGATGTAGGCAAGCATGATGCACCCCAAAGCAGGTTTGTTTATGCATTATTTGTACATTCCCCTTACTGAGTGGGTTTCCTATATTATATGTTTTGTGTTTTTTATTTGTATTTTGCCAATTTATTTTTTATTTTTGAACCAGAGACTAAAACATGCAATTAATTTTAGAAACAATGTATCTACTTTTTTTTTTTTTTTTTAATAAAAGAAGGAATCTGTGACTTCCAAGTGTGTCACAACCCCAGGCAAGTGTCACAAAGATTATCACGACAACAGAACAAATGTAACACTTTTGCTCCTAGAAAGCAGCCAGTAACATATATCTATGCTGGTTTGTTCTGGAAGCAAATTTGTTAACCCTCTGAGTGCCACAGAGGTATCCTACACATTGCAACGAAATTCATTGGATACTTAAAGGGTTAAATAGATGTCAAATAATTAATGGGTCTACAGAACTGTTCTGTAAGAAACTGATTGTTAAAATAATCATATCATTTATACCAAGCAAGTATTATAGATTTTATTGGGGTGGACATCTTGCAGGCCTCCAGCTGTTGTTGAACTGCAATTCTCCTAATGATTATGGGAGTTGCAGTACAGCAACAGCTGGGTAGATTTAAGGTTGTGTGTGTGTGTGTGTGTGTGTTTGTATAGATATACACAAACCCATAATACTAAACTACCTGCTAAATAAAATATGATTGAAGCATCAGTGGTCCAAATTAAAGGTTAGCTATTGCCTAGATCAGTGTTTCTCAAAATCTCCAGTATGGTGGAACCATTTGGTTCTACACATAATCTTTTTGGAACCCTAAAAATGAAACCCTTAAACTCCTTGAATGTTAAAGAGGTAGCACATACACTTTCTGGCACCATGGCATTGTTCCACAATGGTAGTAACTGAACTATTGATACACTGCCTTATACCCCAACCTTTTTCCACTATTCGTAATAGAACTATATATACACTGACACCCCAACCTTGTTCAATTGGTACTAACAGAACCACACATACATGGTCTGAAACCTCATTGTTCTACTGGTAGTAACAAGACAACACATACATCATCTGTCACTCCAGTCGTGTTCCACTGCCCAGTGATAGTCACACAACCACTCCTATACCCGACTTGCCTCAACCACTAACCAATACAAAAACTTGTTCAGTGGAGCTCCTTCAGGAAAACTTGGGGTTCCACAGAATACAGTCTGAGAATCGCTGACCTTGATAGTGACTGATAGTGACCTATTGCCATGTCTGCTTCCCTTTTTTTTAATTAAAAAAAGTGTTGGTGAATGTACCCCGTTTTTTTAAAGCAGAACTATCATCAAAATTAAATTGACCCCAAATCTTAGTAACATAGCAAATAACATATGCATACTTTTCATTATGCTGAATAAGTCTGGCATTATTGAGGAAAAACAACTTCTTCAGCAGGCAACAGTGCAGACATTTTGGAGAAAAGGTATCTGTGAGTCTGCACTGTCTGTCCTGTTCACCGCCAGGATAGGTGAGTGGCGTTTCTTGGTACCTTAAGGTACCGGAAGAGACTGGCAGTGCAGGTGCACAGAGCTTATATTGCAAGATCTGTGCAGCTGATGCCTGCTGAACAAGTTGTTTTTCCTCAGTTATGCCAGACTTATTCAGCCTAATGAAAGTATGCATATGCCTATCGCTATGTTAGTAAGGATTTGTGGGGTGATTTTTATTTTTATGACAGTTCTGCTTTAATTTGTTAAAGTAGAGAATTTAAGCTCTCTTCTTTTAATGAAAATCTTGATCTTCTTATGATGGGGACATTGAGGGAAACATTGTCCCCTCTAAATTTAGTTAAGGCTTATCTGGCCTTGTATTTAATTAATATAGTTAATGAGTATTAAATGTTTCACAAGTTTAGCCCCTCCATTGCTGGGCAGTTGGAATGCGTTGATTTGGCTAGTGGGGACAGCAGGGTAGTGTACATTTATCTTTTGGGGCAACAGACAGTTTACAGAGCATTGCACAGCAATATGTTGCAAGTCTGTTCCCATGATGACCATGTGCAGTGAAAGCAGTTTGAGGTCCTTTGGTCATATTAGCAGATGTTATCCATGGATATGACATCAGGACTGAGTGTAAGGGGGTAACACATTTTAGACTCTGTTCACTTGAGTAAATCAAGCACATTTATTAGATCAGCACATGGGCGATTTTTCAGACGCATGTTGCAAGGTAACACATCATTAGAATTTTCTGGCCATAGTAAAATAAGTGGGGGTTATTATTATTAGGAGGTGTTAGTTCAAAATGTAAATAGGAAAATAAACCTTGACGTCTGTGTAAACCTGCAAAAGCCAGTGTTCCAAAGGATAACTGTTTTCAAGTGGTTTATAAAATGCATTTTTTTTTTACCAAAGTTCCTATTAATTATTTAGTAACTGTATTACTTACATTCCTTAACATTCTTTCACAGTTAGGTTATTTCTCATTTTTTGTATTGATTCAAAGAAATTATAAACCTGGCCTGTGATTTGCAGGGAAGGTTTTTTCTCTCTGCTGCATACCCTGAGGGCATATGTGCAGCTTTCATGTCATCAAGTATGGCTGTAATTGTGTCTGTCTGTAAAGAATTGGAAGGCCATAAAATAACCAAACAACTCTTCTCACTCTCTCCCCCTTGCTTTCTCTCTCCCCCTCGCTCTCTCTCTCCCCCCTCGCTCTCTCCCCTCTCTCTCTCTCCCCCTCGCGCTCTGTCTCCCCCTTGCACTCTCTCTCTCCCCTTTGCGCTCTCTCTCTCTCTCCCCCTTGCACTCTCTCTCTCTCCCCCTTGTGCTCTCTCTCTCCCCCTTGCACTCTCTCTCTCTCCCCCTTGTGCTCTCTCTCTCTCTCTCCCCCTTGTGCTCTCTCTCTCTCTCTCTCCCCCTCACGCTCTCTCTCCCCCTTGCTCTCTCTCTCTCCCCATCATTCTCTCTCTCTCCCCCTCTCTCTCGCTCTCTCCCCCTCCCTCTCTCTCCCCCTCTCTCTCTCTCAATCCTCCATCTCTCTCTCTCTCCCCTTCCCTCTATCTCCCCCTCCCTCTCTCTCTCTTACTCTCTCTCCCTCTCACTCTTTTTTTACTCACTCTTTGGGGCTAATGTATCAAAGGGAAAGTAATGTTTCAAAATAAATGTAGCTCTTGGGCCATGTAGAGCGTTATTATAATTCTGTATGAGGTGTAGTTTCAGAGTAATTGAATCATAAAGTGTCCCCTCTCTCCTTGTTTACCTAGTGTAAGCCGCCTCCCCTCAGATGTGGAATCCAGTTGTCGGACCAGACAGCTCCCAGTGAGGGACAATCTTCTGGCTGTGAGCATAAGGGAAACCCTGACTTCCTTCATCAAGCGGGGCAGGGTTTTCCGTATGCTAACTGAAGATTGTCCCTTGCTGCGATCCATCCGGATGGTCTTGCTGTACGGCATTACGTAGGTAAAAAGGGTGGGAGGGGGACACTTTATAATTCAATTACACTGGAACTACACCACGTACAGAATTATAATAACAGTCTACATGGCCCAAAAAGTATGAAGAATAATCGAAGTTGCATTTATTTTGAAACATTACTATTGCTTTAAAGGGATAGTAATACTTCGTTTTAACTTTATTTTATTTTGTAGGCATTAAAAAAACATGAAGAATGATATAAGTCTTATCTCTCAAACCTTTATGGTTTATGAGATATTCACAAGCAAAGTTTCTCCTCCCTCCCCTTTTACCTACTGTAAACAATCTCTTCTCAGATGTGGAATACAGTCCATAGACTGGACAGATAACAGAAGGGGACACTCTTATTCCTATGAAAACAATGAAATCCCTGCCCCCCTTGACAAGCTTTTCAGGTTTTTCCCTTATCTTAATTGAAGATTGTCCCTCTCTGCAGTCTACCTGGGCAGCTCCCTTCTGATCTGGCTGAAAAGTGTTACGTCAGTAAAAGGGGCGGGAGGGGGACACTTTGCTTGTGAATATCTCTTAAACCATAAAGGTTTGAGAGATAAGACTTATATCATTCTTCATGTTTTTTTAATGCCTACAAAATAAAAGAAAGTTAAAACGAAGTATTACTATCCCTTTAAGAAAACTGGAGACAATTTGGAGCAACTCGATCATACAATCCACAAAGTTCCAGTTTATTTAAATGGACCTTTCAATCCACTGAATATTAGAGAGGTCACCAGTGCATTTCACAGCATTGGAAACTCCACTAGCATTCAGGGGTTAAAATCCCAATTGAATCAATAGAAATGTTTATTTGTTGGTTTGCTCCTGAGCTGCTCTAGTTCTCAGGGCTGTATGTCGAAAAGAAAAGTGGAGGAGTTCACACTACAGGGGAGAACCAAACATTCCAATTGATTTAAATCAGGATTTTAACCCCTTGAATGCTAGAGAAGCAATGTGTTTTTCAGTCCTATCTAGTATTCAACGGGTTCAAATCAATTTAAATCAATGCACATTTTTTTTAGTTCTCCCCTATAGTGCAGATGGTTTGCCCCAGAACTCTAAAGCAGTGTCTCTCTATCTGTCTGTCTCTAAATCAGTGTTTCTCTGTCTGTCTCTAAAGCAGTGTCTCTCTGGTCTCTCTCTAAATCAGTGTCTCTCTGTCTGGTCTCTCTCTCTTAAACAGTGTCTCTCTGTCTGGTCTCTCTCTCTCTAAAGCCATGTCTCTGTCTGGTCTCTCTCTCTAAAGCAGTGTCTCTCTGTCTGTCTGTCTCTAAATCAGTGTCTCTCTGTTTGGTCTCTCTCTCTTAAACAGTGTCTCTCTGTCTGGTCTCTCTCTCTCTAAAGTCATGTCTGTCTCTCTGGTCTCTCTCTAAAGCAGTATCTCTCTGTCTGGTCTCTCTCTGTAAAGCAGTGTCTCTCTGTCTGGTCTCTCTGTAAAGCAGTGTCTCTCTGGTCTCTCTCTGTAAAGCAGTGTCTCTCTGTCTGGTCTCTCTCTGTAAAGCAGTATCTCTCTGTCTGGTCTCTCTCTGTAAAGCAGTATCTCTCTGTCTGGTCTCTCTCTGTAAAGCAGTGTCTGTCTGTCTGGTCTCTCTCTGTAAAGCAGTGTCTCTCTGTCTGGTCTCTCTCTGTAAAGCAGTATCTCTCTGTCTGGTCTCTCTCTGTAAAGCAGTATCTCTCTGGTCTCTCTCTGTAAAGCAGTGTCTCTCTGTCTGGTCTCTCTCTGTAAAGCAGTGTCTGTCTGTCTGGTCTCTCTCTGTAAAGCAGTGTCTCTCTGTCTGGTCTCTCTCTGTAAAGCAGTGTCTGTCTGTCTGGTCTCTCTCTGTAAAGCAGTATCTCTCTGTCTGGTCTCTCTCTGTAAAGCAGTGTCTGTCTGTCTGGTCTCTCTCTGTAAAGCAGTATCTCTCTGTCTGGTCTCTCTCTGTAAAGCAGTGTCTCTCTGTCTGGTCTCTCTCTCTCTCTAAAGTCATGTCTGTCTGTCTGGTCTCTCTCTCTGTAAAGCAGTGTCTCTCTGTCTGGTCTCTCTCTGTAAAGCAGTGTCTCTCTGGTCTCTCTCTGTAAAGCAGTGTCTGTCTGTCTGGTCTCTCTCTGTAAAGCAGTATCTCTCTGTCTGGTCTCTCTCTGTAAAGCAGTGTCTCTCTGTCTGGTCTCTCTCTGTAAAGCAGTATCTCTCTGTCTGGTCTCTCTCTGTAAAGCAGTGTCTGTCTGTCTGGTCTCTCTCTGTAAAGCAGTGTCTCTCTGTCTGGTCTCTCTCTGTAAAGCAGTGTCTGTCTGTCTGGTCTCTCTCTGTAAAGCAGTGTCTCTCTGTCTGGTCTCTCTCTGTAAAGCAGTGTCTCTCTGTCTGGTCTCTCTCTGTAAAGCAGTGTCTGTCTGTCTGGTCTCTCTCTGTAAAGCAGTGTCTCTCTGTCTGGTCTCTCTCTGTAAAGCAGTATCTCTCTGTCTGGTCTCTCTCTGTAAAGCAGTATCTCTCTGTCTGGTCTCTCTCTGTAAAGCAGTGTCTGTCTGTCTGGTCTCTCTCTGTAAAGCAGTGTCTCTCTGTCTGGTCTCTCTCTGTAAAGCAGTATCTCTCTGGTCTCTCTCTGTAAAGCAGTGTCTCTCTGTCTGGTCTCTCTCTGTAAAGCAGTATCTCTCTGGTCTCTCTCTGTAAAGCAGTGTCTCTCTGTCTGGTCTCTCTCTGTAAAGCAGTATCTCTCTGGTCTCTCTCTGTAAAGCAGTATCTCTCTGTCTGGTCTCTCTGTAAAGCAGTGTCTGTCTGTCTGGTCTCTCTCTGTAAAGCAGTATCTCTCTGTCTGGTCTCTCTCTGTAAAGCAGTGTCTGTCTGTCTGGTCTCTCTCTGTAAAGCAGTATCTCTCTGTCTGGTCTCTCTCTGTAAAGCAGTGTCTCTCTGTCTGGTCTCTCTCTCTCTCTAAAGTCATGTCTGTCTGTCTGGTCTCTCTCTCTGTAAAGCAGTGTCTCTCTGCCTGGTCTCTCTCTCTCTCTAAAGTCATGTCTGTCTGTCTGGTCTCTCTCTCTGTAAAGCAGTATCTCTCTGTCTGGTCTCTCTCTGTAAAGCAGTGTCTGTCTGTCTGGTCTCTCTCTCTCAAGCAGTGTCTCTGTGGCTGGTCCTCAGGATATACCAGCAGGTCAAGTTTAAAGATATTCCTAAATAAGTACAGGGAGATCAGTCAGTATTGCTGACCTGCTAATTAGTGACCTATGATCAGGCAAAGATATGAAGATCTGCACTGTTGGTGAGTCCGGCGGACTAACCCTGATAATCACTGCCCTAGAGGGAATGTGTGATTTTGCCAGCGCAGCTCATTTTCTGTGCATGAACTAGGCACACAGATCATGCAGCTGTACTATGAGGTAACTACTAAAGTAGGGGTAGGCAGTCTTTCCCTTTGCAGCTATTGGAGACTACAAATCCCATCATCCCCAACAAACCACTGGCAGGTTGGGGATGATGGAAGTTATAGCAGCTGCAGAGCCAAAGAGTGTCTTCCATACCTGGGAACTCTCCAAATGTTCGCCAGAGACTCTGTTCTTTACAATTCATTACTGGGTCTCCGGGGATAGAAGCTAATTCTATGGCAGTGATGAGTTTCTTCTGGAAGCTCTGCCCACCTCTCCTTCCCATCCTGTTCCTCCCACATCCTGCTTACTTCTCATTCTTCCCACCCTGTTCTGCCCATTTCCTGACCACTTTATGACACAAGGTTGACAAGCCCCGCCTACTCAATTAAGACAAACCCCCTTTATTATGAAATCTTATAATTCACATCCCCCTGGTTGGCAGCACATAAGCACTCTCTGGGGGCTCAAGGGGAGGAATTTCCCAGGTATGGTGACTACTGCTGTACTAGAGCGTGGGATCGCTTTGGTGCATCCAAGTGCACACATTCCTCTATCACTGAGACTCGCCTTTATTCAGGCCCGGACTGGCCATCGGGCATACTGGGCATTTGCCCGGTGGGCCGGTCAGGCGACCCAGGCTCTGTAGTAATACAGAGCGGTGGGAGATGAACCGCGCACGGGAGATTCAGCTCTGTGCCGAAGGAGGCACAGATCACTATTAAGTCCCTGGTGATCTAGCGGCATGCCATGAGGTAGGGGATCAAGGGGCATTGTGGAGACAAACGGGCAATGTGGAGATGAAGGGGCTTTATGGGGCATGGATCAAGGGGCATTGTGGAGACGAACGGGCAATGTGGAGATGAAGGGGCTTTATGGGTCACGGATCAAGGGACATTGTGGAGACGAACGGGCAATGTGGAGATGAAGGGGCTTTATGGGGCATGGATCAAGGGGCATTGTGGAGACGAACGGGCAATGTGGAGATGAAGGGGCTTTATGGGGAATTGATGAAGGGGCAGTGTGGAGATGAAGGGGAATTGTTGAAGGGGCATTGTGGACATGAAGGGGCCATTGTGGAAGGGGCATTGTGGAGATGAAGGGGGCATTGTGGACAGGAAGGGGGCATTGTGGGCATTGTGGAGATGAAGGGACATTGTGGAGATGAAGGGGCATTGTGGACATGGAAGGGGCATTGTGAACATGGAAGGGGACATTGTGGAGATGAAGGGAGCATTGTGGAAGGGGGCATTGTGGAGATTAAGGGAGCATTGTGGGGATGAAGGGGCAATGTGGAGATGTGGGGGCAATGAGGAGATCTGGGGGCAATGTGGAGATGTGGGGGCAATGAGGAGATGTGGGGGCAATGAGGAGATGTGGGGGCAAGCAATGTGGAGATGAAGAGGGCATTGTGGAGGTGAACAGTGTGGGCAATGTGGAGGTGGGGAGGAGGATGGGGTGGGCAGTGTGGAGCTGGGCAGAGTGTGGAGGTGAATATGTGGGCAGGGCAGGGGATTATGTCTGTGTATACATAAATCCTTGCACCGGTCCGGGCGTTTAAAAAAAAACAAAAAAACGAGTGAACGCGCCCCCCCCCCCCCCATGGGCTGCTCAGAAAATATAAATGGGCTGCTCAGCATTAAATGACCGGGCCTATTTTTTGTCCCAGTCCGGGCCTGCCTTTATTGCTCCCCTATAGCATGTGTAGGAAAGAAAGAATTTTGCACCAATTTCCTTTGCAACTTGTTAGTATGTTGTGAAAATCAAGGAGCAGCAAAAAGCTCGGAAAAGCCATAAACTCACTGCCCTTCAGTGGGTGCAAAAAGAGAATTTCCAGCATAGACGACTTATGATTCCTAACCTTTTCCTTTTGGACTGCCTAACAGGCCATGTCTTCAGGATTCACCTGCTTGTGCAAAAGTATGTTAATGAAATTACTGAGCCTTTGATTAACGTACCTGTCCTTTGGCAGGTAAATAATAAAAACATAGCCTGTTATGGGTCCCTGAGGATAGGGTCAGGAACCACTGCCTTATTATGTAGGCGTTAGATAGGTGCAGGACATATAAATCAGTTGCAGCTCCTATTTTTATTTTTAAGTTGTATTATACACCCCCCCATCAGATATATCATTTCAATAGTGAACCCTTTTTGAGTGCAAGTGGGGAATGTAACACATTTCTCTGCATTATCCCCTTGTGAATCAATGCTTTGGCACTCACAGGATTAAAACATAACTAGTAATTTAAAATCCATTTTTTGAGTCAGATATCACATCTGTAGCTGCCTGAACCAGAAGGCACAGTCTGAGTTTGGGGGGAGGGGGGTTAAACTTGGGGCTAATTCATTTTATTGTTGCAGATATCAGGCTATCGTATGTCAGCCATATTTGGCAGGACCAGGATGACTAGTATAAATCAACAATCTCAGCTGCTGCAGAGTCTCTTAAACCAACAGCAACACCTCCTAGTAATAGCGCCCCCCCCCCACACACACACACACACACTTAAATTAATCTGGTTAGACAATCAATTATTTATAGATCGGCTCTCCAAGTAAATGTTTAATTAATACATAATTGTGTCCATTGAGGCAGTCTTGATTCTTTGCTTTGAGACTCCAGAACCCCAGTGGGATGTAAGTGGGAGGAGTCATGGAGTCTTGCAAAAAGAATCATGTCTGCCTCTATAATGAGAATAATTTTAAGGTCCAATCCACATAGAATCGATCCATAATGGCCATTAGGATTTTCTGCAAAGCTAAACGTAAGTGGGGGTTTCCTGGTAGAAGGTGTTGGTGTTCCTTATTCTGCTGTAGCTGTGATTGGTCATTTATATACAGTTTATATAGGCCTATAGTTGTCAAAGCAAACTGGAGTTATTCTGGAGCAAATAAATATATGTGTTACATTAAATTGGGCTTTTAACCACTTGAAAGCTAGAGAGGTCTCCAGTGCATTGTGAAGCAATGCATTGAGAGCTCTGTAGCATTCAAGAGGTTAAAAAACTCTATTCAAGTGCATGGGAATTTAGGAATTTGTATTTGTCCCTCTGGAGTGCAATTGGTTTACTCCAGAATAACTCTAGTTTGCCTTTACAAAAATTGTCCATAGTCCTGTATACAGTTACATGTTATGTTATGTTACCAATATGTTTCTTGATGTTGCTTCACTGCTAGGAAGCAAAACAGCTTTTCTTATCAACAGGTTCTCCCTGAGCTGCAACACTTATTGCAGAGACTCAGAGCTGGGGCGGGGGGTGTGTGTGTGTGAATGTATGAATATGATTCTGCACAAAAACAGGCATTGTAACTGATTTTCTAGCTGCATGCCGGCCTAATGCCAATTTACTAATCTACTTTCACAGAAAATTCTCCCCTTAATGTTGTTTGCTACAACGGGAGGGCATGGGGACAGTCTTTCCACTATTCTTTGTTAATGCCATGTATTAAACATGGCACAGAAGAAACGGTATAACTTAATGGCATTTTCCTGAGCATGCTATGTGGCAGGCAAAAGAGGCCTGTAGACATTAAAGGCTTATCCACAGAGGAGGGTGTGCCAGTATATACTACAACATTCATACACTTTAGTACAGGGGTGGGCAACATGAGTCCCTCCAGCTGCTGCCGGACTACAACTCCCATCATTCCCCACCAAGGGATGATCGGAGTTGGAATCCAGCAACAGCTGAAAGGCCTCACATTACCCACCGTGCTCTAGTGTAAACCCACAAATGCAGCCACTGGAATTAGAGGCTAGCACAAGTGGAGCTGTTGTGGTTAAACTGTTGATTCACCCCTCTCTGATGAAAACACACAAACACACACAATACGTATTTGTTATATATTACTTCCTGTACAGGTTTTCAGTAGGTGAGGGACAGCAGTTTCCTTTGCACTGCTCCCTTCCTGTTCTTTGTTACATGGTACTGCCTGGTATACTGTCCAAGAAGTGAGGAGTGTAAAGGGAAATTGCTTCCCCCTTTAAGGATGAGAAAGATGTGCAACACGATGCTTTGGTCCTTAACAGGTTAAAAGGATAGTAGTGTCTATATTAAACTTCATCTCAGAGTCTTCGGTAAGGTTTTTGTAACATATAGAGCTGTGTTTAATTACTTACATGTTTGTATTTCTTAAGATATTAAAGTGGAACTACCACCATAAGTAAAGTCACCCTGCAATAATTAGGCAGTTATATTACCTCTCAGAACTACACCATGCTACAGAAATCCTTAATCTTCCGAGACTGATGGCCAGGTTAGTGCAGTCTTTGCGCCTGCGCCGTCAGTCCCTTCCGGTGCCGTTTGGGCCAGTGCAATGCTTCCGAAGGAAGACCAGGACTGACAGCACAGGCGCACAGATAAGATGTCTGTGCTGATGCCTGGCTTCTGGTCTCGGAAGATTAAGGATTTCTGTAGAATAGTGTAGTGTTGAGAGGTAATATAACTATTAATAAGCTAGTCGCTACCAGCTTTAAAGCTGAAAAGATCCCCCTCCCTCCCCTTCTGGTCACGTCACACTGCCTTTCTGGATGGTCCAGACGCATGCAACAAGGGACAAACTTCATTAAGCAAAATGAGGGCAGGGTTTCCTTATACTTGCTGACTGAAGGTTGTCCCTTGCTGCATCCGTTCGTTCCCAGGACCCGACTGCAGCTCTAAGAGGAGGAGGCCAGAAGGGGCGGGAGGGGGATCCTTTCCACTTCAATATCGTATGAAATACAAACTCTAAGTAACGAAACATAAGCGATATTCTATATAATAATTCGCTAGGATGTTTGTCACGATGCGGTCATGCTCAGTAGAGACTGCCCGCGTTCCGGCAGTCTCTACTGTGCATGATTGCATCTCGTGAGTGAGGTGACGCAGACTGCATCGCATGGAGCAGTGAGGTAGTGGCCACTTAACATTACCCGGACCTTGACCCGTGTACATGGGCTTTTACACTAGTATGTTATAAAAACCTTATAGAAGACTCAGAGATAAAGTTTAATGTAGACATTACTATCCCTTTAATAACAGTGTGTTGGCTATACTAAGAAAGTGTAGAAATTTTGAAAAAATACATTTCATCATAGGGAGCAAACAAAAATTACCAAAATTCCCACTAATTTAAACAAGGCTTGTAACCCCCTGAATGCTAGAGAGGTTTCCAGTGCATTTCTGTTAATGCTTTGGGGACCTCTAGCATTCATGGAACAAACCAACTTCACCATAGAAGAGAATTAAAACTTCCCATTAATTTAACTAGTGTTTTAATCCCAGTGCAATGCATTGGAGACCTCTATAACATTTAAGATGTTAAAAAAAAACAAATCCTCTACTACATACATATATGTCATAATAAGTGTTTACTGCCCTTTTTTTAAGCAGTTTATAAACCTGTAACAAACCATTCACCATGAATCAGGAACATATATATGCTATTTTAAGAAGGGTTTTGGTGAGAGTTCTTAAATAGAGAAGTTTGCGGTATTTTGTGGGTGTGACTTAATTAGGAAGGTGGGATTAGGGAGGGGAGTGGGTGGAGTTCATCCATCTAGTGGTGGAATGGAAAGCTATGTTGCAAAGTAGGCAGTGTTACCAAGAAACATACCCAACCATTGAAAGAGCCACTGTTCTCAAAGAACCAGTAATAAAATCTGAAGATCTGAGTCTCCTGGGCAGATCTGGACAGTTCCTACTTTTGCTAATAGGGAATCTGACTTTACCTGCTACATTAGTTTTAACCACAATTGTAAGGATTATGCTATCTTTATGCAAAACTATACCTCAATTTAGCTGGAGGTCAGTAGCTTACAAATTAATTTGTTTCTCTCTAATGGAGAGTAATCCTATATAATAAAAGGCCAGAAAGCTTGTCATGATGCAGTCATGCGCAGTAGAGACTGCCCGCGTTTGGCCAGTCTCTATTGTGCATGATTGCATTACATGAGTGAGGTGGAGCAACCGAGTGAGCAGTGAGGTAACGGAAGTACACAGAGCAGGTCTGGGTAATGTAACCCTTTGAGTGCCAGAGGGGTACGCAACACATTGCTTTGCAATGCATCGCGTACCCCTCTGGCACTTAAAGGTTTACGAGGCCGGTCCTGCTCTACGTACTGCCCTTACCTCACTGCTCCATGGCCCGTGCACACAGGCTTTTACACTAGTCTATATATATAAAAGAATGAGTTGTTTGGTTTGCATCACAGAAACAGCTTCAGCAATAATGCAGATGATGGTGAATGTAACATTGGAGAGTGACGTGAGATTGTGCATTTTACATAACAGGTAGATCAAGGTAATTGATATATTATGGAATTCAGTGCTTGTGTATAGTAACCTTCTGAGTACCAGAAGAGGGCATAAGTCATTTTTGAAGCAAAGAGTTGGATTGCTGTCTGTCACTTCAAGGGTCGAGTAACGTTCACAAGAAAAATATAGTATACTAATGACAATAGGCCTTATTCCTCAGATAAAACAGTAAAATTCAGGCGCAAACCAACTGCACCAAAGGGTTGAACTGAACATTTTGTAAATTCTCCTTAACTTAATAGTTACATAGTAAATTATAGGAGGCAATTATAGTCAAGTTGATACCTTTATTAGCTAACTAAGCGGATTCAGGATGCAAGCTTTCAAGACCTCTTAGGTCTCTTCCTCAGACATGTTATACAGATAAATATGAAAACATCTCTTTTAAATACATGTACACATTGCATTGTTTAGAATAAAAATCAGATAAGATAGCTCAGTCAATGTGCATTTGTGTATTTAAAGGGGCTGTGAGGGTCTCAGACAACCGCACTGGGTATTTGTGAAGACAAAATTCCAAATTGTGAATTTATGCGTGAAAAAAGTAATTGCATTGTAGTGGGTGCTAAGGAAGTGACAGAGTAAGGGTATTTGAATGCAGTAGGCGTACAGTAAAACTTAAGTAATAGCTGATGATTAGTGGTGCTTAAATGTGCTGAAGGAGATGCACAACGTTTGAATTAGTAAGGTGTTGTGATCTGTATAAGGGTATGCTAGGCTAGTGACGCTGTCGACACGGGCGTAATGCAATGTGTTTTGCATGTTATATGGCTTTTTCTAATGATCCTTGGCATTGTGAACTATGTATTAGTATGTAAGACAGTTCATACTGAAATGGTGGTTGGCGAGTGAAATCAAAGTGTGTTCAGAGATTGAAAGCACTGGGTTACGTGGACGAGAGTAATAAATGTGATATGACGTGTAATTGAAGGAGAAGAGAGGCAAAGATGAAGTGCCAGTCGAAGGGGGGGAGAGACAAAGATGAACTGCCATTTGAAAGGAAGGAGAGGCAAAGAAGAACTGGGAGGGAGGATATAGAAAAAAGGAGGTGTATAGTGGGTTGGAGGGTGAAGTCTTTGCAGGGTAAGCAATGAAGTTGGAGCATGATTTTCAGTATGTGTTGAATAGGAGGGAGGGTGTATGGTGAGGAGGTGTGTACTGTGGTGGAGGGGGAAGTTATTACAGAAAATTTCACAGGAGTGGGCAGGGGGGAGTGAATGTTTGTGAAATTAAGACAAAATTTAAAATTGTGAATGTATGCATGAAAAAAGTAACTGCATCATAGAGGTTGCTAAGGAAATGACACAGTGTTAGGGACCAGGGACCAGACAGGACACAAAATGTAAAAATGCAAAACACTTTTATTGAAATAACAAAAGCAAAGAAAGCAAGATTGTGATCCAAAAGCATAAACCAAAAGACAAGCCAGGGTCAGGAACCAAGACAGGTACTCAGCCCAGCCGTGGTCAGGAATACGGAGATCAGTGAAGTCAGGAACAAGGCCAGCAGTCAGGAACCAGAAAGGATGTCAGAGGAAGCCAGGTCATACACAGGTACTCAGCAATTCAGGATAACATGCTTGCTCCAGAATCAGACACAAGGGCAATCAGGTAGACACTAGAGAAGTTCTTCTTCGGCTGTCAGACTTAAACTGGCAGCAATGATTTTGGATACCGAGGCTAGTGCCTCATTACTCCAAATTAGCTGCTTAAGGTTTTTTTTTTTTAGTCACAGTGTTATGTACTTCTTGATCTGTGTTGCTTTTCCACAGCTGAGTTTGTTTAACAGGATCGCCGCTGTGATGGGTCGCGGGTAGCCATCAAATGGATTTGCAGAGATCATTGCAAGTTTCTTGATCAGTGGGTTTGTGCTCTGATCCAGCTGTTCACAAAACCTGTTTATGACGGAATGGTTGTCACCCAGAGAATGAAATGTGTCTGTTTTCTGTTATCACCATTGTCTTAACATGTGTTCCCATTCTTGAAACATTAATGTCCCCTGTGTGTGCACACATTAGAGAATGTTGGCCATTTACCAGCATTGAATGGGTTGGTTAGTGTGTGTGATGTACAGAGGGATGATGCCATCCAGTCTAGCTGTCCACAGAGATTGTGTTATGAGATAGCCAGTGTTGGTCAGATGGGGGGGGGCAAATCTGTGTGTAGAATGTGTGTATCTTCCCCCTCACATCAGGCTAAGCAGTAAGAGACCTGGTAGACGGTACCTGTGACATCAGATCCTGTAGGGGGTGTGTAGAAAAAAGGCTAGGAAGAGATAGAGAGGAGACAGAGTTGAAAAATGCAGGACCAGGAGAAAAGGCCTCTCCATAATGGTGGTAATGGTGGGAGGCCTAGGGTCCATGGGCATTCTAAAAGAGTACTGCAAAAACTGGGACTGGTGAGTGCCCTCACTGGAAGAGTTAGAGTGAGTGGACTGTAAGTCAAGGCAGCTTCAGCCACAGAGGTGGGTACCCTGATGTACCCACCACAATGATCTTAGGATGTTTTCCCCAACTTCTCTGTCAGGACTAAAGGATACAGGGAAATGTCATGCAATCCAGCACCAGGATCAGTGGGCGGGGCGCACACTCTTGCCTCTAGTGGGACTATGAGTAAGCTCCAGCTTAAGGCTAAAATGGACTGTGAGTATTATTTGTAACCTCTGGCAACCTGTGGAACTTTCCTGACACACCAAGAAGAGAACAGCAGAAGTGTTTAGTTTTTATGCTTTACCCCTGCTTTGTTTGCCTGTAATTGTTATCCTATGTTTATGTGCCGTGACCTCTCTAATAAATGCAATTTATTATCTTTTTGTCTGGCTGGATATATCGCTTAACCCTCGGTCTACCAATCAGTAACCCCTGTACCCCCGTCACACTGTTGTTGAGGTTTTTCATATGTTCATCTAGCAGCTCTATGCCTAGTTCCCTGTGAAGGTCTGTTGTTCTTGTGAAAAGTGGAGCTCCAGATGCAATCCTTAGGGCCTTGTTCTGTACTTTCTGTAGGGATAATCTGTATTGCTCCTTGCAACTAGTACATACCGGGGAGGCATATGTCAGTGTCGGTCTGATAATTGCCTTGATCACTCTGACTCTGCTCTGGATAGGCATGGTCCTGGTCTTCAGTAGGGGATACAATGCTGCCTGCTTGGTTGTTGCTTGGATGCTAGAGAGATCTTCAATGCATTGCAAAGCCTTTTCTTTGACTTTGTTTGTTATAGGACAAGGGTATTTTCTGGGCCTGGGGGTGGGGCCATGTGAGGAATGGGGGTGTGGTCAAGGGTGGAACTAAGGTCACCTAGAGTACCTTGCCTAGGGGAGCCTGGGATGTAAATCCAGCCCTTTCTGTAGTGGAAGCTAGAAATGATTATTCTCTATGCAGCAGGAACCAGCCAGACCCAAGTGCCAGATTAAATCAGTCAGAGGGTCAAATCCAGCCTGCAGGTCAGATTTTGCACGTCTGATCTAGCCCCATGACAGACCATGTTGTATCCTAGTATACACACTTTGTTTCAGTAGATGTTTTTAACTGTTCGAGTGCTAGATGAGTATCCAATGCATCGCAGAGCAATGCATTGGTTCCCTTTCTTGCACTCAAAGTAATAATTGGGAGGCGCCATTGCTCCATTCACTCCTACGGGTCTGTACAGTTTGGGACATATCTCTGCAACCGTTTAACCTAGCGAATTCAGAGATGGCTCATTCTTCTTGTCTGCTCTTGCTCTATCATCTGGTTCATGTTTCAAGTGCTCTTCCTGTCATTCAGGGTTACCTACATAATTCTCAGGTCATTTACACCCAGCATGTTCTGATGTCCCTGAGAGTATTCCAGGGACCTCCAGCCATGCATTAGAGCCAGTTTGTGTGCAAGAGTTCAAGGCTGCTACTAGGGACCTTAGGTCCACATTGCAACTCTTTCCATCCCAGTTACAGGGGGTCTTCCATTCTTGGCAGACCCCCTCCTCTGTCAAGTCTTCCCTGCCAAAACCTCAGGGTGTACCTGATTCTTTTGAGAAGGAACTGCTGGTGGATTCAGATGTTGAGGAATGTTCTGCGATGGGCTCCTCTCAGTTTTTTGGGGATCCTTTTGAGGCTGATCCTAAGCCCTGATCAGGCAGGAGGTTCCTTCTGACCCTTCTGATGTATTTCAGGAGCCTAAAAAGCCACTTACTTGCTTTCCACCCAACCCCACTCTTGACCGCCTTGTGTCTGAAGAGTGGAAGTCTCCAGACAGGAAACAGTCTGTCTCCAAGAAACTTGCTAAGCTTTATCCCTTCTCTGAGGCTGCACTTGCTCAGTGGGTTCATCCCCCAAAGTGGATTCTCCTACCCCAGGCTATCTATCTACTGCCTTGCCAGTGTCTGATGCTTCTGCTCTAAAGGACTGGACTGACAAGAAACTTGAGGTCTTCCTCAAGTCCATCTTTCCCACTGCTGGTACTGCCATGCATCCAGCATTTTCTGCAGCATGGGTGACCCGGGCCATTGCGGTCTGGAATGAACAGCTCACCCTTGCTGTTCGTCAGGGTTCTCCTACTTTGGATATGTTGCGCCTCCTTGCCAACATTTCTGAGGCTCAGCACTATGTTTCTTCTGCCTTATTTGATGCCATCCATTTAGTGGCTAGGGTTTCCACCATGTCTGTGGTTGCCAGACGGGCTCTTTGGCTCAAGATCTGGTCTGCTGACACTGCTTCTAAGAAAGCATTGCTCTCCTTACCTTTTCAA
Source organism: Rhinophrynus dorsalis (assembly GCA_037306005.1). NCBI lineage: Eukaryota > Metazoa > Chordata > Amphibia > Anura > Rhinophrynidae > Rhinophrynus > Rhinophrynus dorsalis. The sequence continues at coordinate 198,601,448 of CM074725.1, forward strand.
GGCACTTCTTTGTTTGGACCAGATCTTAAGGCTCTGATCAGTGAGGCCATAGGGGGTAAGAGTACCCTTCTAACCTTGGTCCCTAGGAAGAAAACTCCACTTAAGCGTAACTGGTATTTTCGTTCCTTTCAGAATGAGACACGTCCGGCGAACCAGACGATTCCTTCAGCTCCGCGTACCTCCTCCAAGCCAAAACAGCAATGGAAGCCCAAGGTCTCCTCCTAGCCCAAGGTTTCCAAGCCTTCTTTGGCATGACTCACTGAACCCAGGTCCGCACTCTGCTGTGGGTGGTCGTCTGCATCACTATCACAGCATTTGGGAGGATTCAGTGGCAAACCCATGGGTTTTACAGGTGGTAACGGAAGGGTACAGGATCCCTTTCATCTCTCTTCCTCCCTTTTGCTTCTTTCCTTCTCATACGCCTCAGGGCGCAGAGAAACGCCGTTTGTTCGACGGCGCTATTCAGGCTCTTCTGGACAAGGATGTTCTAGAGCCGGTTCCATTTCAGGACAGAGGTATGGGTTTTTACGCACACCTTTTTGTGGTCTCCAAGAAGGACAGCAGTTGTCATCCCATTTTGGACTTGAAGGATCTCAATTCCTTTGTGATCTGGACTCATCACCAGGAGTCTCTACGTACGGTGATTGCTGCCATGTCCCCTGGGAATTCCTTGCATCTCTGGATCTTCAGGACGCGTATTTACACATCGCCATTCATCCAGAGAACCGGCAGTATCTCCGATTTGCCTGTGACCAGGGGCATTTTCAGTTTTCAGCTCTTCCATTTGGTCTGACGACAGCTCCTCAAGTCTTCAACCGTGTCCTGGGAGCCTTAGTGTCCCTCCTCCACCGGGACGGCATCAGAGTTAATCCATACATGGACGACCTGCCTCTGAAGGCCACCTCTGTGGAACTTCTTCATCAACAGGTTCAGCAATGCATTCATGCTCTCACCTATCACGGGTGGATCATCACCTTGGACAAATCAGATCTTGTTCAATCCCTGCGTCTGGCGGTGGATGCAATGTCCATTCCTTGGTTATTTCCTCTGGCTTACATCTTTCCTCCATTCCCAGTGTTGCAGAGGGTGTTACAGAAATTACGACTGGAGCGCTGTCCAGTCATTCTGATTGCTCCGTACTGGCCTCGCCAAGCTTGGTTTGTGGAGCTTCTGGATCTGTCAGTGGCAGAGCCATTCCAGCTCCCTTGCTGTCCGGATCTTCTTCTACAGGATTACCTGTGGAAGGAGGATGTTCATTGGCTAGCTTTGTCACCTTGGAAATCGAATCCTCAATATTGAAGAAGAAAGGGTTTTCTTCTGGCGAGGTGGATTGCTATCCTTCCTGACTTCAAGGTTTTCTTCCAGGGCGTTGCTCATTCTCGTCCTGCCTTCAAGAATCCTGCTTCTCCGTTGGATCTTAATTTGGTTTTGGGAGTTCTTCAGCTCCCTCCATTTGAGTCTTTGGCTACTATTCCTCTACGCCTGTTGATGTGGAAAATGGCCTTTCTCCTGGCGATTGTGTCTGTCTGCCGTGTCGCAGAGTTACATGCTTTGTCCTGTAAACCACCCTATTTGGCGTTTCACAAGGACAAGGCAGTGCTTCGCACCTCTCAGGAGTTCCTCCCCAAGGTGGTTTCAGAGTTCCACATCAATCAGGAGATTGCGGCGCCCTCTTTCTGCCCTGACCCCACCTCTGACAAGGAGAGGGATCTCCACTTGTTAGATGTGGTGCGTTGTCTCAAGTTTTATGTACATCGCACTGAGTCTATCAGGCTTTCTGATGCGTTGTTCGTCATTGCTGAGGGTCCTAGGGCAGGAAGACCTGCATCCAAAGTGACTATTGCTTCTTGGATCAAGTCCACTATTCATAAGGCTTATGAGCTGAGGAAGAAGCCTGTCCTTTTCAGGGTCACGGCTCATTCTGCAAGAGGGGGCCTCTTGGGGTTTCAAGAATCAGGCCTCTGCTGATCAGTTGTGCAAGGCTGCCACCTGGTCGTGTGTGCAAACCTTTTCGAAGCACTACCTTGTTGATGTGTTGGCATCGGCTGATGCCAGCTTTGGGAGGAAAATCCTGGAGGCAGTCTTGCCTGTCTAGGATTTTCTTTGGTTCTTGATGCTTCCTTCACTTTTGAGCCCCATTGGCTCTAGTTCAGTGTGCTGTATAACAGTTGGGGTGTTGTTACCCCTGTTCAGTATCCTTTGACACCTCTTTGTTTGTTGGGCTATCTCTGATCTGATAGTTCATATCTGCTCTGGTGACTTTGGGGGCCTTGCGCCTGGTCCTTGCCTTACTTCCTGCCTCTGGGAAACTCAATGGTTGGACATCCCAAAGTTACCAGTAACCTGTATTGGACAACAGAGAAAAGAGGATTTTAGTCTCACCTGTTAAATCCTTTTCTTTTAGTCCATACAGATTACTGGTCTCCTACCCTGTCAAGGGACCATGCTTGGCTCTCCTGTGGCAGACTGTGGGGGGGGGATCCTTTGGGGTCTTGCTCACAGGAGTTTTCTTTCCCTTCCACTATCTAGTCAATAGTAATTGTCTCAAATCTTTCTGGAGCTGGTTATCTAGCTGCTGCCAAGGAGGGAAGGTAGGCTCCACCCCCTGCATACAATTCTAGAATTGTTCCTGCCTACAATTAAAGGGGCAGATCGCCTACCCAAAGTTACCAGTAACCTGTATGGACTAAGAGAAAAGAATTTAACAGGTAAGACTAAAATTCTCTTTTTTAAATGAATCTAATTTATCATAGGATAAGGGCCACATCCATACTTGTATGTAAATTATGGTTGGACAAGCTGTGGCTCCTACTCTGTTGTTTTATTACAATTACCATAATCCTTAGTTTGCCAGTGGATAATGGGTATTGTAGCCAACAACAGGGAAAAACAAAGAGGTTGCCCATATTTTGTATACAGAATTGTTCTAGCTTTCACTTGTTCCTGTGTACTTCATTAAAATATAATTATTATTCTTCAGCATTGCCAGAGTATTATTTTGATCAATGCAGATTAATTGGCAACATTTAATCTCTTAAATTCAATTAGCATTAATCATGCAATAATACTCATCAATATTTTAATACATTTCCTTTACAAACCGTTATGACATTTTCTAATGGCTAATATAATTAATTGCAATTAGTAATCTTAGATAGCAATACAGTTTTAATACAAAATATATATTCCTTTGAATGCTAGAAGGCTGATAAATGCTTTGTGGAGCAATTTGCTTCTTTCCCTTGTTGCATTCAAAGGGTTAATTAAAAGGTTATTAAATACAGCCTCTGTCATATACACAGCCATGTCGATATTTGTCAGATGAAGGGTTTCCATTCTTTATGAATAAATGCTTAAAGTGATAGTAATGTTTCATAATAAAAGCAGCTCTAATTAATCATCATCGTATTTGGACTTTGGAGAGTGTTATTTCAATACTGTCAAACTTGTAGTTCAAGAGTAATTCAATGACAAAGTATCCCCTCCCGCCCCTTTTACTGATGTAACACTGCTCATCCAGAGCAGAAGGGAGGTGCCCAGGTAGACTGCAGAGAGGGACAATTTTCAGTTAAGATAAGGGTAAAACCTGAAAAACTTGTCAAGGGGGGCAGGGCTTTCATTGTTCTCATAGGAAGAAGATTGTCCCCTGCTGTTATCTGTCTGGTCTTACAACCAGATTCCACATCTGAGAAGAGATGGCTTACACTAGGTGAAAAAGGCAGGAGGGGGAAACTTTATCCTTCATTTACTCTTGAACCACAACTCTGACAGTATTGAAATAACACTCTCCACGGCCCAAATACTATGAAGATTAATTGGAGCTGCTGTTTTTGTGAAACATTACTATCTCTTTAACTTGCAAAATAATTCTTGATTAGTTTCTTTTTTTCAATATGGGTCATGGCTCCACTGCAACAAGAACTTGTGAGATATTTTGACATTCTTAACAGGCAGCTACATTAACCAATTGAGTGCCAGAGGGGTGCCCAGCGTTGCATAGCCCCGTGGCACCCAAGGGATTAATCCCTTGAGTTCCAGAGAGATACGCAATGCATTGCAGAGCAATGCGTTGCGTACCTCACTGGTACTCAAAGGGTTAAAGCTCAGTCTCCACTAGGGAGCCGCAGAAATTGGCACTTTTTCCTAGCGGGAATCTCTGAAGAATGGGAGCTATATCCATACCTGGTTACTCTCCGGATGCAAACATGTTGGAAACCCTTTTGGCATTAAGGGGGGCTAATACCATGCCTTGCTTCTGTACATGCCCTCTCCTGTTCCGGTTGTTTCCCCTGTGCAGTGTCTTTCTCCTGGTACTGCTGTCCTTTGCACCAAAGAAAGACCTATCTCATTATGGGTCCATTGTGAAAATAAACTACATCTGCTTCTCTGATATTTGGAGGGTGATGGTGGGTAGGTATTGGGTGACAGGGGAAGGGTGTTGGCTAGTAGGAAATGGGAACACCATGCAGATGAATCGGCCAGGTCATGTCAATGTAGGTTTTACTCCCATTGTTATTGACCTCTCCTGATCACCATGGTGTGTATGGAGGCCTGAAAATGTCTGTGCAGGCAGTGGGGTGGAGCTAAGCAGCTAATGAACAGGGCTTTTCACTTGTGTGTAGATATATATTCTCTTCTCATCCAAAAGCATAAGGATTTCGCTTTCTGCTGTCTTCCTTCTCTTTCCCATGATGGTAGGTGCAGGCGCAACAACCTTCTTTCTTTTGGGGGCAGCTACAGGATCCACATTAACCCTCTGAGTGCTAGGTGGATACCCAACACATGGCATTCAAAGGGTTAATGTAGTCACCTAGCTGATATTTTATTGCAGTGCCCTGAAAATTAGGTTCATAATTATTATTATTATTTATTTTTTTTTTACTATGAATGGTAAATCGCCAAAATGACCACAGACACTCCCTGTTTTGTGATAGGGAGTCGCTCAGCTGTCACAGAGCCAGTCATCTGTGCTGTTATGATGTGTGCGTGGGGGGGCAGTACAGTGGGGGAGGGGGATTGCATTTCAGCAGCATGTTACTGTCCAGTTCTGTTGATAAGATGCACAGCCTTTCTTTCAAGAGCAGTGGTTCCAAATGTGTCCCCAGGGATCACCAACAGGTCATAGGTTCAGTTCAATAAGTTAACCATTTGAGTGCTAGAGGGCTACACCATTGCTTACCCCTCTGGCACTCAAAGGGTTAGAGAGTTGCAATTCTTGAGCAAATGAACAGCACCATAATGAGAAGGTAACCAGATATCCCATTAATCCCAGAACACGTATAAGAAACCACACTGCAGAGTTGCACGGTCCTTGTGCAGGCTGGTACAATGGGATTTTTCTTATGCAGCCTGTATTTAAAGGGATATGCAATCACTTTAAATAAGGGAAATTTACAAAATGTCCATTGACCTGTTAGTTGGGTCTTGAGAACCACATTTCTAGAAGTGATCACTAGAACAAGGGCTGGTAACTTTTGTCTGTCCAGCTGTTGAGCACTACAAGTCCCTTTATCCTCAAACAGCCAATGGCTGATTGGGGATGATAGGAGTTGTAGTCCCCAAGAAGTGGAGCGCCAAAGGTTACCTACACCCAGGCTAGAACAGTGTAGTGATTCCTTTCTAGAAGTCAAATTTAGGCTTTCCAGATCATCCGTTTAACCCTTTGAGTACCAGAGGGGTATGCAGAGCATTGCAGAGCAATGCATTGTGTACCCCTTTGGCACTCAAAGGGTTAAAAAGGTTTCTGTGATTAATAAAGTGCCTAGGAGCATCATTACAGGATGGCAGTGGATGCAGTTGCACCAAGACAGAGCATCACACGGGGACCCACATGCCCCTGTGTCCAGTTCATTCTATTTATGTATGGGGCCCTCCAATGACTTGTTACACCACTGTGTGTTTCTTTTTAAAGGGGGTGATTGTCAGCTTGAGTCATATCAGAGGAGCTGATAGGTTCTCCAGTAGGTGTGAGACAAACCAATTGGCTCCACCCCTTTCTTTTTTCACCTGTAATAGCACTAGTGGCTTCTGGTCAGTGAAATATGTATAACTGTGTTAGAGACCTCTCTAGCATTCATAAACGCCCCACTTAAATCAGTGTGGATTTTGGGAATGTTCATTTGTCCCTATAGTGCAGTTGGTTTGCCCCCAAATTGCTCCCTTTTTCTTTTGTGCATGGGGTCCTAAGATATTTGAAAAAAAAAATGTCCTGTTTAAAGAAGTCCCCATTCTGGAGATGCAGGCTGGATTTTCATGTCCTCCCATATACGTGTTGCCACAGCAACCTCTGCTGTGCTCGGCTTGTTTGTGTCTGCTCACTTACCACTGCGTCATTTGTGTGTGTGCAGAGACTGCTGATTCTCTTATGGCAGTTTTCTGCTATACCATAAACACAAACTGGGGGTGAACCTACTGCTAATGGTCCTACCTGACTGCTTTAAAGCAGAAGTAACAGCTTCTACTAATAGCCCCCACCCCAACCACCACCACAATCATCATCTTACCTTACTGTGGTGAGAAAATCCTAATGTATATGTCTTCATTCATGCAGTAACATCCCGGATGTCACGTCCATGGAGGCAGACATGACAGTTGTTGACAGATTTTTTTTTTCTAAACTGAAGCAGGCAGAGTGGGGGAGCCTACATAACCCTTTAAAGACCAGACGTATGCTCAATGCATTGCTTCAAAATGCCTTGAACACCCCTCAGATCATTAAGGGGTTAAGATCAATGTGTGCAATGGGCAGAATTTTTTCCTGTGGTCTTGCTAGCAGCTGTAAAGATGTGTCATTTTATGGCAGCTCTCTAAAATGTAATCCAGAATGCATGTATGTGCTGTGCTTGTCCTTAACAGACAATGTCTGGTTTGTTTGTAATGAAAAACAAAAGCTAATGTAGTTAATATAATGAAATTAGCAATCACTGTTCTATTCAGAAAAGCCAGTACCTTATCACAGATCATTTAAAGGCAATGCAACAATATCTCTTCTCTATTACTTGTATCTGTGGGGAAGTACACTAATGTGTGATAAAGAGGTGATAAACAGGTGATAAAGTGGAGATGACTTCTACAGTGTTCTAAACTCTACAATTCCTGTGTTATTCTATGGAGCCAATGCATTTCTCCAGCTTTATGGATCTTAGTGCATTGTATCCATAGCATAACAGAGGAACTGGAGACGTGATATCATTGGAGAAGTCAGGTGTTATGCACTAAGATGTGATAAAGAGGGGGTAAATATGAGATAACTTCTCCACTGATATAACATCTCCAGTTCCTGTGTTATTCTGTACATGGATGTATAAAAAGAATCACGCACTTCCTCCAAAAATTCAAGTGAATCCAAATTTTAAAACAATAATCTTTATTAATGGACATAAGCATACCTTGTAGTGGTCATAGTCAAAACCAAATAGTAAATGGAGACGCTAGTAGGTTTAGGGCACATAGAGTCAGGCGTACAAAAGCATCTCAGACTGATCCACGCATTTCGCATTGATAACGCTTACTCATGATCTTTGGATTATTGTTTTTAATTTTGGATTCACTTGAGTTTTTGGAGGAAGTACGTGATTCTTTTCAAACATCGATGTTGTTATAAGCTCTAAGGGAGGTTTTTTCACAGCACCCACCATTCAAGTGGTCCTATTTTTCTACTGGAACAACCTAAAGCAGAACTGTAACCTTGGAATTTGTTTAACACAATTATTTACCTAGGAAGAAGTTCTCTATATATCAGTCTAACATATATATATTTATGTGGTTTTTGTTTTTGGATTTTTTTTTTTTTATTTGAGTGCAAACCGGTGGTCAACTCATTGCAAAGCAATAATGCATTGGATACCTCTATGTCACTCAAAGGGTTAAACACTGCTGTGATTTATAAAAGGGGCATTTTGCTACCTGCAGAACGTTTACAAGACTCTTGGGCAGGGCTCTCTCTCTAAGGATCTTACCAGTCCTGCTCATGATTCTAAAGGGCCATGTAAACCTTCTCAAGGCATTAAATTGTCCCATTCAGTTAAAGACTACAGCAAACAATAGAATCTTTAACCCTTCGAATGCCAAAATGATGTTGGACAACATTTTGGCAATCCAAATATTAATTCAGATGGGGCTTTTTCTCATTTTGGGGATTGACACCTTTCTTTACTTTTTACCTATTTTTTTGCGGTGTAGAACACTCCTCCCCCTCTATTTGAAAGTCTGTGTGTCCAACACTGACACATAGGGACATGTTTATCAACAAGGCGTTAGCGTGTACAGGGGTTAAAAAGCCACATTAAAATCAAAGGGACTCTGAAATTTTTATGTGGCCCCTATTGTGCAGTTGTTTATACCCAGAACTGTTCCATTCCACTTTTATACATAAGACCCCCTGATCCCTTATATGACTGGTTACACACACACAGGTAAGTAAGCATCAGTAGTTATAAGACACACATGCTACATTCCTATATGGGAACTAATTCAGGTTATTATGTTTGATATAGTGAGGACACAGTCTTCATTTAATTGCCTAATATATAATGTTTGTTCATGTAAGATGTTACAAAGACCAATTAATTGCTATCCTTTCTTGTAGTGTAATTATGCAACATTATCAAACATCTGTAAGGAATGGAGCACTTTTATTGGCTAATGAAGAATGTAACATTTGTAATTATTTCATTAAAGTAATTGTAGGGGTCTGAACTTGTCCACTAATTATTACTTTAGTAAGAAGAATTAACATAGTATGAACACCCAATTTGGCAAAGCAGACCACTGAAAAGGACGAGACCGTACAGTGTAATATACCAAGCCAGTACATAGACATATATGGCATTATAAAGATAAGCAGTTCTGGAGCAAACCAGCTGTACCATAGGACACAAATGAAAATTCCCAAAATGGACATTTATTTAAGTGGGACTTTTAACCCTTTGAGTGGCAGAGGGCTACGTAATACATTGCGGAGCACTTCCTCAACATTCATAATGTTAACCCTTTAAGTGGCAGAATGGTGCGCAATGTATTGCTCACCCCTCTGCCACTTAAAGGGATAGTAATACTTCATTTTAACTTTATTTCATTTTGTAGGCATTAAAAAAACATGAAGAATGATATAAGTCTTATCACTCAAACCTTTATGGTTTATGAGATATTCACAAGCAAAGTTTCCCCCTCCCGCCCCTTTTACCTACTGTAAACAATCTCTTCTCAGATGTGGAATGCAGTCCATAGACTGGACAGATAACAGAAGGGGACACTCTTATTCCTATGAAAACAATGAAATCCCTGCCCCCCTTGACAAGCTTTTCAGGTTTTTCCCTTATTTTAATTGAAGATTGTCCCTCTCTGCAGTCTACCTGGGCACATCCCTTCTGCTCAAGCTGAACAGTATGACATCAGTAAAAGGGGCAGGAGGGGGACACTTTGTCATTGAATTACTCTGGAACTACAACTCTGACAGAATTGAAATAACACTCTCCAAAGTCCAAATACTATGATGATTAATTAGAGCTGCTTTTATTATGAAACATTAACTCCATGAATGTTGAAAAAGTCTCCACCACATTGTGAAGCAATACATTGGAGACCTGTAGCATTCAAGGGGTTTAAAGTGATAGTAATGTTTCACAAAAACAGCAGCTCCAATTAATCTTCATAGTATTTGGGACATGGAGAGTATTATTTCAATACTGTCAGAGTTGTAGTTCAAGAGTAATTGGGTGATAAAGTATCCGCCTCCTGCTCCTTTTACCTAGTGTAAGACACCTCCCCTCAGATGTGGAATCTGGTCCACTGACCAGACAGCTCACAGCAAGGGACAATCTTCTTACTGTGAGCATAAGGAAAACCCTGCCCCCCTTGACAAGTTTTTCAGGTTTTTCAGTTATGCTAATTGGAGATTGTCCCTCTCTGCGATCCATCTGGACACCACCTTTCTGTTCTGAGTTGAGCAGTGTTACATCAGTAAAAGGGGTGGGAGAGGGATACTTTGTCATTCAATTACTCTTGAACTACAACTCTGACAGTGTTGAAATAACACTCTCCATGGGCCAAATACTATGATCATAAATTGGAGCTGCTTTTATTGTGAAACATTACTATCCTACATATAAATCAGTGGGAGTCCCCCCCACCACAAGGTACAGTTGGTTTGCTCCATATCTGCTCATCTCTATCTACCTGAGTAAGGCCACAGAGGAGTACTCAATAAGGTAAAGAGAAGCAATTCTGGATCAAACCAACTGCACCATAGGGAAGAAATGTAAATTCCCAGTGATGTAAATGGGGTTTGAGATTCAAGGGGTTACAAACCATAATTTAATCTACGGAAAGTTGGGAATTTTTTTAATTGTCCCCTATAGTGAACTTGGTTTGCTCCAAAATTGCACCTATTTAAGTCATTGGGTAGAGCCCATATAGTCTTATGCAGAAAGCAAAACATGAACAGTTCTGGAGCAAACCAACTGTGCAAGGAAGACAAACCTAAATTTCCAAAATGTCAGAGACTTTTTTTGCTTTCAGTGGGCTAAAAAATCCATGCAAATCAGCAGGCCTTTGTATTTACCTCTGTGGTGCATTTGGTATGCTCTTGAATTGCTAATAGGGTTGCCACCCAGCCGGTATTTTACTGTCAGGCCAGTAAAAAATTGGCTCCTGTCCAATATTAAGTCTATGGAGGGAATGCCATGGCCGGTATTTTTTTGAAGAAAACGTGGCAACCCTAATTGCTAATATTTTGTTTTCTGCCTAACGCCCTTCATTTAATAGCTAAACGGTATTATAGAATGACAACTTCTAGGAATGCATGTGAGAGCTTTGCTGTCTTGTTTAGTCTACTTCAGCTTTGTTTCTTTGATGTTTCTTTTCCTCATCCCCATGGTTACAAGCATTCTAGAACGTCTCTAAAAAGCACTTCCGTTAATCTAGAACAGTGGTGGGCAACCTGATGCCCTCCAGCTGCTGCCAGACTACAAATCCCATAATTTCCCACTAACTGTTGGATTGTGGGGAATGGTGGAAGTTGTAATGTGACAGCATTTTGAGGACCTCGCATTGCCCAACACATAGAACATTTCACTCCATCAGTTTGTATTCTACTACACAGAAAGCAATCTGGTTTTATTTAGTAAATCATGAGAAATGGTATTTAATCATTGGATTAATGATAAATCAAAATGAATATCATATCAGAGCCCTTTTCAATAATTTCAGTAATTTAGTAAAGTGAGAGATTATTTTGTAGTAATCAAATACTGTGTACATATATATATATATATATTATGTATATGTAATATAAGAGAAGGAAAGCTCACAACGTCAACTCCCCATAATGTATCCATATAATAAATACTTTTTTTTAATGTGATGCAGATAGCAGCAAGGAATGAGAGGGTTCTCCAGTCCCCCAGACATTAGGCCAAAACCCAAAGTACAAACAAAAGCCGTAAGACAAACCTGCGCTCCTCTATATAAAGAACAAATATATGCCCTGTATTGGGCATATATAATAATAATTCTTAGTAAATAAGTGAGATTTTAGTATCACAAATTGGCCAAGTCATGTTCAAGCTTGCTACCGCGTCAAGGTATCCCACTTTAAATTGTTAGTAATGTCCAAAAAACATTTTTTTGCATTTAGAAGAGCTTAAAAAGCTGAGCTAAATGCAAAAAAATGCATCTCTCAAACCGCTATGGTTTGAGAGATACAGACATTTCAAGTTCGATGACTCCTACTGACAGCTGTAAAGCTGTCAGCAAGAGATCCAAGTCGACCAACACGGAGGCGCTTGAGCAGAGTCGCAATCTCGTTAGTTACAAAGAATCCCTTCATTGGAATGGTCTAAAATGTGTGCCTGGTTTGCAAGCACACGTTTTAGACCATTCCAATGAAGGGATTCGTTGCAACTAACGAGATTACGGCTCTGCTCAAGCACCTCAGTGTCGGACAACACGGATCTTTTGCTGACAGCTTTACAGCTGTCAGTAGGAGACATTGAACTTTAAATGCCTGTATCTCTCAAACCATAGCGGTTTTGGCCATTACTAACCCTTTAAGGCAAGGCCTGCTCTAATACAGCTAAAATACCCAATCTAAATAAAATAAAATAAAAAGATCCCTGAAGAGACGTTACAATAAATGCGTAGGAGTGGGAGGGGGGCCTCTTTAAATATACTCTTTATAATGTTTGTGGGTCCCAATATGATAAAAACAATATATAGAATAAATGTATAAGAGGACTGTGGATCCAACCTTTTTATCAACCCCCCACATGTCATGTGAGAAATACTGATTACAAACAAACAGGGTGCATGCAAGCTAGGACAGGCTTGAGGCCTAGTCCTTAAAGGCCCAGAATAAGAAAAGAAAATAAGTGATAGTGCAATAATGTTTATGCATTACATAAGTGATTAAATAGGAATAGGGTTGCCACCTTTTCTTCAAAAAAATACCTGCCATGGCATTCCCTCAATAGACTTAACACTGGACAGAAGCCAATATTTTAACAGCCTGCCGGTAAAATACCGGCTGGGTGGCAACCCTAAATAGGATAGATGAAAGGCTGCTAGACTAGCGAGGAGAAGTGCGAAGGAAAGCTCACAGCTCCAACTCACCATAACGTATCCATATAATAAATATGTTGAAGAACCGTCTGGTCGCATGACCAGAGTCTCGATCTGTCATCTAGATCACTGACGTAAGTAAAAGGGATGGAAGGGGGGACTTTAAAAGCTTATAAATCATAAAACACTCATCTTTAAGCAACGGAATTTACTGCATTTCATTTATTTTTTTCATATGAACAATATTAAACCTTGTTAATTCCAGGTATTACTATCCCTTTAAATGTGAAATGTGCCATATTGACTCCCACGGCAGTTTCAATGTGTTGTTCTGATGACAGATGAGAGTTGGTACCGTGTTAGCCGTAGAAGTATATAGGAGGCAAATATAGTTGTTGATACTTAGGCATGTTATTAATGCCTGACGAAGAGACCTATGGTATTGAAAGCTTGCATCCTAAATCTGATTAGTTAGCTAATAAATGTATCAACAACATTTGCCTCTTGTTTTTGATGCTCAGCATTTAGTAGTCACCATTGCAAAAGGATTCCCAGAAGAATTACATGTGAACTGTGGAATTCATTTTACCTTTGTAGCACCCTAGTGCATCTACCCCAGTTCCTCTTAGTATATCAGCCTCAGGCACTGAAAGCACGCACATGTCCAGTCTCAGACGTGATTTCCTGTTGCTCTGGCAACATGAATGAAACTACTTGGTCCAGAAATAACGATCATCATTTCATATGTTCAATACAGTAATTATGGCATTTCAGACACTTGTGCCATCAGGGTGATTAGTGTTTTTATTGTTCAACTTTTTATTCCTCATTTCATACTTGGTGAAAAAACTTCAGTGTGAATAGTTAACCCTTAATTGCCACAGGGGTGCATACCGCATTGCTTTGCATACCCATCTGGCATTCAAATGTTTTGTTGTTGACCAGGTCCGGGCAGCCTGCAACTTACAAGCTTTTATTGGACTTCGAGATTGATGGGAGTTGTAGTCCATGTTGCATGTTGCCTACCCCATAGATCTTGGTTATAGGGTTAGTAATGTCTAATGTCTATATATATATATATATATATATATATATATATATATATATATATAATCATATTGCAGTTATTAGAAAAAGAAACTAAATTACCCCAGTCCCATCTCTCAAACCTTTATGGTATGAGAGATATAGAAGGCTAAAGTTCCCCGCTCTCTCCCCTTTTTCCTGACGTCAGCTGTAAGCTGACGGCAGGAGATCCAGGTCCCGGGACAAGCAGGCGGCTCTTCAGTAGAGCGAAAATAGAGTAGTGTACAAAGAAATACTTCACTGGAACACTCTACAAAGTGTGCCTGCAAACCAGACACACATTGTAGATCATTCCGATTATTTTTTTTTATATATAGACATTACTAACCCTTTATCATCTCAGCATAGGGGACTTATAAAAATTCCCATTAATTCAGCGGGGATTTTAGCTTGTTAAAGGCTAGAGAGGTTTTAAAGCATTGCAAAGCAGTTAGTAGAAGACCTGTATCATCCATGGAGTTAAAAGCTTCATTGAAATGAATGTTCATTTTAGGGCCTTTTATTTGTCCACTTTGGTTCAGTTGGTTTGCTCCTGTACTTCTCAAATTGTTCTGAATACATCAGCCTCATTGGGTACAGTAATGTGGGCTATGTGTAGATTTATTTTTTTAACCCTTTGAGTGCCAGAGATTTATCCAACACCTTGCATTGCAATGCGTTGGATAGTACTCTGGGTCTCAAAGGGTTAAGGTCACAACAGTAGTTTCTCTGTTTCCTCTTGGTAGTGTTTCCTCTTTGTCTATGTGGCATTTCTCTAGAGCTGATTTCTTTATCTGGTTACCAGAGACAGATTCACATACACTAACTTGTAGCCTGCCTAGTCAAAGTCTTTATTTTTTTTTTCCTTGTTTCACAGTAATATTCTTGGCAGAAGTAGACTGCGGTGCCCTTTTTCCAGCCATAATTAATGCATCATAGTGACAGCATTGGGCAGTGGTTTTTATCCCTTCAGCTACAGTGATAATGATGGTCCTGGTCCTACATCCCAGGGTTTGTTGATTGGCCAGTACAATCTTCAAGCATACTTCCACATCAGAGTGTCAGACTGTGGGGCACAACATGAGCTCCATATATAGTACTGGAGCAAGTGCAGGATTTCTAGAATAGGGTTTAAAAAATTAAAATGTCATTTTGTTGTTTAATTATGTATGTAAAAACAATTGCAGATCCCTCAGCATAGACCAGATGTGAGCAAGCTGCTGCGCTGCAGCTGTTGTTGGTGTGCAGTTTGTCAGAGAATACTTTTGGGCATCTTACCCTGCTCCCGGGCAATGAGCAGCAAGTGAAGTGCCAGCCACAAATGGTGATTTTTTAAAATTTTATTTTGTCAATATAACTATATACCATCAGCAGCCATTGTCGTTCCACTGCAGTATGAAGTCTTCTCGGCAAGTCTCCAACAACTACGGTCTGGTGCCTTTTGTTGCCACTGTGTACAACAAATCTGGTAATACACACATATCCTATGTTATAATTCGCTACGTATGTTTGTCAGAAGCCGTCATGCACAATAGAGACAGCTGCATGCGCTACAGTCATGCACAGTACTGACTGCCCGCGCTGCAGCTGATATGGAGTGGGATGATCCGAATTCAGACCAAAGTCCTCTCTGCGCACCTCAGGTGCACAGAGAGGACTACGGTCTGAATTTGGAATGCCCCGTTCCATATCAGCCACGGCGCGTGCAGTCAGTACTGTGCATGACTGCAGCACTGCCAGTGTTGGCCCGTGTACACGGGCTTTAAAACTAGTATATATGTAAATATATATATATATATATATATATATATATATATATATATATGATATAGCTAGTACTCAGCCTCGGCTTTGAAACAGCACTCTTGAATCTTGATAGAAGTGATGTTAAATCACCTTCATCCTCTGTCGGACCTAAAATGTTTGGTGAAATTGAAGCACTGATTTATTAAACATCACTTCTATCAAGATTCAAGACTGCTGTTTCAAAGACCAGGCTGAGTACATTTTGTATGCAGTACATCTGTATGTATTTATGTAACATTTAAAGGTTAGTAATAGCTTAAAAGTATAAAACGTAATATTGTAGATAAGGAAAAAAGAAATCCATCGGTGCAAGTCCTATCTTTCAAACCTTTATGGTTTGAGAGATGGAAAGTTTTAAAGTTCTCCTCTCCCTCCCCTTTCTCTGACGTCAGCATCTAGCTGACATCAGGAGATCCTGGTCCGGGGACTGTCAGGCGGATCTTCAGCAGAGCCGAGATACCAAAATATAAAAAGAACTACTTCGTTGGAACGGTCTACAAAGTGTTCTTGCAAACCAGGCACACTTTGTAGACTGTTCCAATACCTCAAATCTCCTGAGAGGGGAGCTTTAAAACATTCTGTCTCTCAAACTATAAGGTTCTGAGAGATAGGACTTGCACCTATCGATTTCTTTTTTCCTTATCTACAATATTACTTTTTATACTTTTAAGCTATTACTAACCCTTAAAATGTTACAGCAATACATACAGATGTACTGTATACAAAATGTTTAGAATAACTATATTCATATATTTGTAATGTTTAGCTGTTGACATTTGACATGTTATTTTAGGGAGTGCTTCAAAAATTCCTTACTGTGTATTAGGGGTTCCTTGAGCAAAAAAGATTGGAAACCACTGAATTAAACTGTTGGGTATCCATGTCACATAGTTCTAGTCTGTCTTCCACAGACAACCCACTAGGTTTCTTTTTTCAGCTGCCTTTGTGGCTTTGTTGCATTGAATCCTTGAATAGCCAGTAAAAGCTACTTTTATTTGTCTTATGACTTACAATAGCATTTTGGATTTAACCCTTTGAGTGCCAGAGGGGGTACACAACACATTGGTTATGATATCGTCTGCAAAAAGCAAGTGATGTAGGTAGTATTCTTTGATCTCGGGTCCTTTTTGTCCCATTTCGTTTGCAGAGAATGTTTTCTAAACAAGTAAAAAGTAGTTTTTGGGGAGATTGTGTCTCCTTGTCAGATGCCTTTTTCTATGTTTATCTGGACTTTATCATTGTTGACCTGTATTAATTCAGTTGCATTTTCATTGGAGGATATTGACATAAACGCGATCTATTCCTTGATTGATCAAGGCATTAATTATTGCTATTTGTAGTCAATGAAGGCTATGCATAATGGAAGATTGTGTTTATTATCCCACTCTTTAAATTGTTGCACTGCCTGGATATGGCCCATTGTGCCGAAACTGCTCCTGAAGCCTGCTTGTTCTTTAGGTTGTGCTGCATTAAGCATTGTATCCATTCTTTTTTATAGTACCTTTGTGAAAACGTTGCTGATGACTGACAATAATCTTATTGGCTGATAGTTTTTTAGATCCGCCTTATCACCTTATAGTGCAGTTGGATGACTTCATGATATACAAATTATGTTTTTCTGCAAATTCAATCAGCTGATTGTCTCTGTCCTCTATTTTTCCAGTTCCATATGGTACCATCAATTTTTCACCATTTGGGTATTCTATGAATGTCTGGGTTGAATAGGAGGACCTTCAAGACCCACTTGTATCATGTTGGTCTTGAGGATCCTTCTACTCAGCCCAGACATTCATAGAATGCTAGGTTGAAGAGGAGGAGATAGAGGAAGATGGTGATCACCTTCCTGGTCACCACATTGATCACCTATCCTGTTGGATAGGTGATAAATACCAGAAGCGGCATCAGGCCGGGTCTCAGTGTCCCCCCACGAGGGGGTATTGTTCCCATGCTAATGCTATTTTAAAGTGTTAAAACTTGCCCTGTACTGTAAGGAAACTCCTTTGCTACGTGTGGGGCAAGTTTCTGGGTGTCAGGTCCCAATTTCTAGTCACCATGCTGCCCAGGATTTGTCAAGCCCTGCGATAAGAGACTCATTTTATATGGGTTTAAGTTCCAAAAAGTAAAAGCAGTTTGTGCTTTCATTTGCATGTACCCTGAGTTTTTTGGGGTGAAAGAACAATGACAATCGCAATGTAAATTAGTTATTGGAATCGGTTAAGCATGTGCACCTGTCTAAACTATGTATGTAAAACCCTTCCTCTTAAAGCTGCTTCTGCCAAGGTGGGAGCAGTAAGGCAGAATCTGTAGGTGTGTGTATAATCATGTCCAAGATCTACACTATGTAATAAGATGTAGACAACTTCAATGCCATTATTTACCGTTTCCCTGCACACACTATGGAAAAAGCATACTGGGATTGCTAGCATTAGAGTCTAACACTGGAAGAGTGTCCTCTGGTGTGCAGTACAGCATATACGTTAGTGCAGCCTAAAGTGTAAGAAACTAAAGCCCTGCAGCTGCACTGTTGCATTGGTACATATTCT
Organism: Rhinophrynus dorsalis; assembly: GCA_037306005.1. Taxonomy (NCBI): domain Eukaryota; kingdom Metazoa; phylum Chordata; class Amphibia; order Anura; family Rhinophrynidae; genus Rhinophrynus; species Rhinophrynus dorsalis. The sequence continues at coordinate 198,619,420 of CM074725.1, forward strand.
CCTAATGTGCTGTGCAAAACCTTTATAGGATTCAGCTGTTCAGGCTAATGTCAAAAATATATCTTATACTGGGGAGGAAAAAACAGCTGACTGCGTGCAGGCATTATCATTGGAAACAGGCTCTCCACAAACCCTAGAAATCACGCTCTTTGCGAAACTGACTCACTGTTTTCGGATGTCTGCCAAGACATATCCATTCTATTACATTACTATCTTGCATCTCTGAGGAGCAATCAGGATCAAATAAAATTAATTCCAGTCTTTTACAGACTTGCTGTTAAGCAATAAGCAGAATTAATTTAACTCTTTGGATGCTGGTGACATCTCCAGTACATTTCAAAGCAATGCATTGGCAATGTCACTAGCATTCAAGGGACTAAGACTTATGTTCACCTTTTGTACAGTGAGGCTCTTCAGCTGTCACCAGACTACAACTCAATATCATCCCCTGCCAATCAGTGGCTGTAGCCCAGCAGCAGATGGAGGGCCTCATGTTGTCCACTGCTAGTCAAGAGAATGACAGGTGATCAGATTGACCCTAAGGGCCACATATGTGGCCCTCAAGTCCACCAAGGGGTCACAGTTTATGGTTAACAAATTCTAAATGGTAGTTGAAACATAAGTGAACTAAGCAATGCATTGGACATGTTGCGAGCTAAACAAATTAAAGGGACACCAACACCTAAAAATAAAATTGGATTATATAATGTTGTTACACCATCCTATGGACAGTTCTTGTCCATGGACCAGAGCTGTCCATAGGATGGTGTAGCAACAGTATGAGGCCACTATGATATTGTACCTAAAAAAATTCAACTTTGAGCTGTAATAACTTTTGAATAAAACACCTTTCAGCAGTGAGAGTACCCTTTTTTTACTCAGGGGGATAAACACTACAATATATATTTTTTTACATATTAAGTATTACTATCCCTTTAACATTACTCCCTTATGCTCTGGAGCTCAAAGAGTTAAAACAATTCAGTTTTATTGTTTGTAGACTGTAGACAGGCATCTTATAAGCCCATTTCCCAAGTTTCTATAATAGTTAAGAGGTCAGAAAGAAAAGAATGAAGGGAGTGGCAGTTGGGAGGGAGAGCACTGAGGAAAGTTAGTGTTTGGTACATGGCTGTGCCAGTCAGTAATAGCTAACTTGCCTAACCTGACAAATAAATCTAAATATCTCAAACTATTATTTTAAATTAAAAAAAAAAAAAAAGGGTAACATATAGCGGATTCTGAAAGCTTTGTTTAACCGTTTAAGGATGAGAGAGGTGTGCGGCACATTGCTAGGAAAGCTTTTCACATCCTTGTGAATGGTTCTATGTTGTCATAGGGTGTTGCAGAATTCGAATGGCCTGACAATTGCCCTTTAACAACTTGACTGCTAAACATGTCTCCATTGTATTGCAACGCCTTGTGGGATCAACCCTTTGAGTGCCAGAGGGGTGCCTAATGTTTTACAAAGCAATGCTTTGCGTACCCCTCAGACATTTAGATGGTTAAATATATATCACCCCCACCTTTTCTCTGAGAGTGAATTTGTCATTTTATATTTAACCCCCTGAGTGCCAGAACTCTGAAATGTACTGCACACTCCCCCTGGTAGTCAAACTAACATCTCCAAGTAATTACCCCCTACTTATCTTGATCTGGCTTGAAAATCAAAAATGGGCACTATGAATGAATTCTATGCAGATTGCCCCCCCATTTCTTTTTATTTGATACTCGCAGTTTGGGGTGGCGTTGCCTATCAGTTTTTTTGGGGGAGCTATCCTTGTATTCAGTTATGGTTGGTGGAATTGTGTAAATACAAATGTGTTGTGAAGGGATTGTTAGTTGTACTACATAGTTTACACATACATAGAGACAGAGACACACACATACATATTATTATACATGCAAGCATACACAGACACACATACATTTATTATGACATATACATAGAGACACAGATAGACACACATTGAAACAAACATATACACACACTTACATGCACATGTACATATTATTATAGGTAGGGACCCACACATACATGTAGATAATATTACTTTTAATATCTATATTGAAAATAACAGTGACCTTGACAGATAATGGTTAGTCCTTTGAGTAGCAGAGAGGTATCAACCCATGGCAAAGTAATGTGTTGGATAGCCCTTTTGGCAGTGAAAGGGTTAAGAAGTGAAAAGTAAGTAACCTGGCCTATGAATGGTAAACAGAGTACTGCAGCCTTTGTTTTGAGTGTCCTTTTTTTAAGAAAGTGTACACATACCTGGGAACTTTACATTTAGCTCCCCTGACTCCTTTGGTGCTGCTGGGGGAAATCTATGACATGATTTGTGACAAAAAGGTGGCAGGGCTTAATCACGAGTGGGGGCGGAGCTTCTCGGACCTGCAAAATCACCTGCTTTTCAAGATGGTGCATACCCAAGTGCTACTCAGTGGGTAAATACAATAGATGGAGACACTGTATAGCAATGAGGATGTGTGTGTTTGGTGCTGCGTGAGTGTGTGTGCGTTTGGTGCTGTGTGAGAGTGTGTTTGGTGCTGTGTGTGTGTGTTTGGTGCTATGTGAGTGTGTGCTTGTTTGGTGCTGTGTGTGTTTGGTGCTGTGTGAGTGTGTTTGGTGCTGTGTGAGTTTGGTGCTGTGTGTGTGTGTTTGGTGCTGTATGTGTGTGAGTTTGGTGCTGTGTGAGTTTGGTGCTGTGAGTGTGTTTTTTGGTGCTGTGAGTGTGTGTGTTTGGTGCTTTGTGTGTGTGTGTTTGGTGCTTTGTGAGCGTGTGTGTGTGTGTGTGTTTGGTGCTGTGTGTGTGTTTGGTGCTGTGTGTGTGTGTATGTGCGTTTGGTGCTGTGTGTGTGCATTTGGAGCTGTGTGAGTGTGTGTGTTTGATGCTGTGTGTGTGTTTGGTACTGTGTGAGTGGGGCGTTTGTGTGGTGTAGGGGAGAGTGGCAGCCATTTTGTTTTTTTCCTCAGTTGGATAGTGGAGGCGGGCCAACTCCCTGCATGATTTTCACAGAGCAGTAACTCCTCCTTACTGCTTCCCCTGGGTGTGTTTTGCCAGACATAAAGTCTTCTTTTATATAAATAGATTAGATTTCAGGTTCACAGAGGCAAACATTTTCTTTGTTTATGAATCCCAGTCACCAAATCCCTCCCACTGAAATCTAGGAGAACTGCAGAAAGAATCATGTCTACCTCCGTGGACATGATAAATACTAATTAAAGATTCATTTTGGAGAACCAGTTCCCATTGAATTGATTCATAGTGGCAATTAGGATTTTGTGTCCATAGGAAGATAAGTGTAGGGTTATTAGGAGATAATTCATTCAGATGGACCATTAGGATATTCTGTCCAAATGAACATGTGGGGGATTATCATTACAAATTTTTACTGTTGCTTTAAATACCCTCTTATTAGTCTTTTTTTTTTTTTTCACTGAACATTGTTATAGCTTTCTGACTCTGTTTAGGTTGAAAGGAACCTGGGGGGGGCAATAAGACAGGTCTTCAGTGACTATTTGGTAGCTGAAGAGTGGTAGCTGTGAAATGTCTTTTATATATATACTAGTTCAAGAGCCTGTTATACGGGCCACAGTGTCACTGCCAGCCGGTCACTGGGCAGTCATGCACAGTAGAGACTGCCCGCTCCACGGATGATACAGAGCTGGATGCTCCTTCGGAGCGCCCCTCTCTGCATCAGCCTTGTCACTGGCAGTCTCTACTGAGCATAACTGTAGCATGCGCAGCAGTCTGTACTGCACATGACGTGGCGTTACACACTTTTTAGCAAATTATTATATAGGATTATAAGAGAATCTTGTGTCTACCGTACACACCCAGAGTCGGCAGTAAGAAGGAGTTATATGTGTGTGGGGGTGATTTGGACATCATTGGGCTGTCCATTCCTGTCCAAATTACTGGATAATCGCCACTCCTCTTCCTCTTGCTCTCCCTTTTGCCTCTCCAGCTTCCCTCCTTTCCCTCCCACCCTCCATTTCACTGCTCAGGATGATCTGATCTCTCTCCCACCCTCCTTTTCACTGCTCAGGATGATCTGTTCTCTCTCCCACCTTCCGTTTCACTGCTCAGGATGATCTGTTCTCTCTCCCACCCTCCCATTCACTGCTCAGGATGATCTGCTCTCTCTCCCACCCTCCCTTTCACTGCTCAGGATGATCTGTTCTCTCTCCCACCCTCCGTTTCACTGCTCAGGATGATCTGCTCTCTCTCCCACCCTCCCTTTCACTGCTCAGGATGATCTGTTCTCTCTCCCACCCTCCGTTTCACTGCTCAGGATTATCTGTTCTCTCTCCTACCCTCCGTTTCACTGCTCAGGATGATCTGTTCTCTCTCCCACCCTCCCTTTCACTGCTCAGGATGATCTGTTCTCTCTCCCACCCTCCGTTTCACTGCTCAGGATGATCTGCTCTCTCTCCCACCCTCCCATTCACTGCTCAGGATGATCTGCTCTCTCTCCCACCCTCCCTTTCACTGCTCAGGATGATCTGTTCTCTCTCCCACCCTCCGTTTCACTGCTCAGGATGATCTGCTCTCTCTCCCACCCTCCCTTTCACTGCTCAGGATGATCTGCTCTCTCTCCCACCCTCCCTTTCACCGCTCAGGATGATCTGTTCTCTCTCCCACCCTCCCTTTCACTGCTCAGGATGATCTGTTCTCTCTCCTACCCTCCGTTTCACTGCTCAGGATGATCTGTTCTCTCTCCCACCCTCCCTTTCACTGCTCAGGATGATCTGTTCTCTCTCCCACCCTCCCTTTCACTGCTCAGGATGATCTGTTCTCTCTCCCACCCTCCGTTTCACTGCTCAGGATGATCTGTTCTCTCTCCCACCCTCCCATTCACTGCTCAGGATGATCTGCTCTCTCTCCCACCCTCCGTTTCACTGCTCAGGATGATCTGTTCTCTCTCCCACCCTCCCTTTCACTGCTCAGGATGATCTGCTCTCTCTCCCATCCTCCCTTTCACTGCTCAGGATGATCTGCTCTCTCTCCCACCCTCCCTTTCACTGCTCAGGATGATCTGTTCTCTCTCCCACCCTCCCTTTCACCGCTCCTGCTGTCCTCTTATGCCTTCCAGGTCTTGGACTTTCCTCTCCAGCCAATGCATCTGATATCAATTGATCATAGTTAGTTTTCAGGAGGGGTTTTCTTAACATAATTCAAATAAATTGGTTGCTAATATACACACCATACATAATTGCAGAGTTTTAACTTAGGAACGAATAAATAAAATACATCCCTAAGATGAAAATAGGTGAGTTAAGGAAATTGTGCTACCTGGGTATTTTGTGAAAGACTAATAATAATAATAATCGAGTAATAACGATAATAAGAGCATTGATTCAGAACCTCATTCATCACTTGAATATTTGTTATTGTGCTGTGGATAAAAATGCCATGCTGTGCCAACATAATGCATCCTTTATGCTATATATGCTCATTTGCAAATGGCCTTACTGTGTAACATTGATACGGGAGGAAGCATTATGGGCTGTATGCACAAATCAAAAGTGGAGAAATTTTAGAGCAAACCAACTTTATTATAGGGAACATATAAAAACTCAACAAGTTCCCATTGATTTCCTATTGATTTCAGTTGGGCTTTTCACCCCTTGAATGCAAGCGTGGCATTCACTGGATACCTTGCTTGCATTCAAGGTGTTGGAAATTTGATTTAAATCAAAGAGAGCTGACATTTGTCCTAAATTTGCTTCTATTTTGCTTTCTGAATAAAGTCCTATGATGTATGAATCTGCCATAGCTCATTTTGTTCTTGGACGATGGTATACAATTCATGTGGATGCTTTCCAGGGTTTGTACTGGAGTGTGTGATCACTTTCGTGCATACTGACACACACACACATTCTGCCATCATTAAGACTTCAGTGTGAGAAAGTCCTGAATACCTCCACCATTGCATATGCCAGGAAACAGGCCAATTTTATGCAGATTTTCTCTGAATCTTAGTACATGGTGTTAAAGCAGAACTTTCACCTTTCAACTTTCACTTTAATGTTGTCCTCCAATCCATTCTTCAAGTGGATGTGTGATCTATTTATAACATTGCCTAAATAGTTAGGTTACATACTGAATACTTCTAAAACATTATTAATTTTTTTTTTTTTAGTTTTATTTGTTGTAAATTTAACTTAGACAGTCTGTCCCCCAGCTACTACCGCATAGACTGCTCTGCCTCTGCTCTTCTCCCTCCTGCGATGACGGCGGCTTCTGTCTGTAAGCTGGAGCAGTCTTATTTACTAGATATCGATCTCTGCCAATGAGACCACTCCAGCTTACAGACAGAAGCCTCCATCATCAAAGGAGAGAGGAGAGCAGAGGCAGAGCGACGGACTGCGGGTACAGAGCAGGTAACCACAGTCTATGCGGAAGTAGCTGGGGGACAGACTTTCTAAGTTAAATTTAGAACAACTAAAACTTAAAAAAATAAATAAATAATAAAGTTTTAGAAGTATTCAATATGTAGCCTAACTATTTAGGCTATGTTATAGATAGTTGACACATCCATTTTAACGTAGCGATATGTAAAGCCTTACCATTATTATGATGTAAACATCCACGTTATTAAGTAAAGCCTCTTCTGTAGGCATCCAGCGGACAACAGCGCAGACATCTTAGAGGTAAGAGACCTCTGAGTCTGCGCTGTGTGTCCTGTGCTCTGCACGGATAGGTGGTTACTTTCTTCCGTTACCTTAAAGTAAAGGAAGTTGCTGAAGGGGCAGATGTACAGAGCTTCTCTTGTAAGCTCTGTGCCCTGGATGCCTACAGAAGACATTTGCTTTCCTTAATAACGCAGACTTTTACATCATAATAACAGTAAGGCTTTACCTATCGCTGCATTATGAAAGAGTAGGGGGGGCAATATTAACAAGGTGAAAGTTCCACTTTAAACAAGACACAGAGGAAGGGAATGTCCTGCTCTCAAACTGCCGTCTCCTTAGTGTATGTGGCATAAATGGCATGATTTTCTCTGCAGAAAGCTTATTAAATAGGCAATTTTAGAGTTGAACCATATAAGTACATCCCACTATGGACTAAAATACAGTCTCAACACATACTGCCATGGCTGTGTTTACTCTTAGGCGGGGCAGGGAGCAGTCTAAGGATGTATAAGTGTGAATGGTGCTGCAGCTGTGCTGATCATGCCCACACTCTGAGTTTCTGTCATGGCATGGCAAACACAAGCCTTATCTCTCAGCACTAGTCATCTGCTCCTGGGTTAACTGTGGCTGATTTATTTTCACTTTCTATTTGGATGTTATTTGGCCAGTTTATATACCCTTGTACAATCCCTTGGATGCTAGAGAGGTACCCAGTGCATTGCTTCTCAATGTGTTGGGACCTCTCTTGAATCCAAGTGTTTGAGCTTTTTTGTGCTTTTAGGGTATAGAGAAAGCCATGCTACAGTGAAATGGGTTCGATAAGTGATCATGGGCAGGGCTAAATGAGCCTGAGGTGCTTTGTCTAGGGGAGCCTAAGACAGAGATCCAGCCCTGGATTCAGAATTCTCATAATCTGGGATTTCTAATGGAAATTTCAAACCTGCCCAAATAAATTTGAAATGTTCAAACAAATCTATTACATCAGGAAATACACATAAAACTGATACTCAGCCTAACCAGAAGTCTACTCTTTCCCCATAATACATTTTAATTGTCATAATGTAATTAGAAAATGGAACTTCTTGCATTAGCTGATTTGGTTCAGATTTCAGAAATCAATACATATGAACCAGTTCCTCTGAAACCATGATGGAAATGAAGGAGAAAAGCAACCTTATCTTCTGGTGTTTTCTACCACATTTGAAAAAGCAAGACTATTATATATGTGTGTTGATTTTAGCAAGGTGATGGACGCGTAATACTAGGGGTGTACTGAAATGAAAATTCTGAACCGAAACGTCAGGATGCACTTGGCTGAAAACCGAAACCGAAAATGACTTTTTTTTTTTAATTTATAGGGCGATGCTTAACCAAAGAAACAAAATAAAGTAGAGCAAGTGCACGTGGCTCAGTCAAAGTGAAACTATTAACCACTTCAGTGTCACAGGAGAGTTGCCTACTTCTGGCAATCTGATGGCAGCAATATGCTTCAGATCACAACCGACTTATTGTAATGATCCCCCTATTTTTATCTCTTTCTCACCCACTTCCCTCTTGATTCCACCCTTTTGTCTCTTTCTCCCCCTCTTGACTCTTAATGCCCCCTTTTACCTCTTTCTCCCCCCCATCTTGATCAACCATTTCAGCTACGTTTTAGCACTTAGAAAATTAATACTAAGATCTATGTGATTCATCCTTACATGCTGAATGGTTCCCTTTTGTGATGTTGAGGGTCTTGACGATACTTAAAGGGATAGTAATACTTCATTTTAACTTTATTTTATTTTGTAGGCATTAAAAAAACATGAAGAATGATATAAGTCTTATTTCTCAAACCTTTATGGTTTAAGAGATATTCACAAGCAAAGTGTCCCCCTCCAGCCCCTTTTACTGATGTAACACTTCTCAGCCAGGGCAGAAGGGAGCTGCCCAGGTAGACTGCAGAGAGGGACAATCTTCAATTAAGATAAGGGAAAAACCTGAAAAGCTTGTCAAGGGGGGCAGGGATTTCATTGTTTTCATAGGAATAAGAGTGTCCCCTTCTGTTATCTGTCTGGTCTATGGACTGCATTCCACATCTGAGAAGAGATTGCTTACACTAGGTAAAAGGGGCGGGAGGGGGAAACTTTGCTTGTGAATATCTCATAAACTGTAAAGGTTTGAGAGATAAGACATATCATTCTTCATGTTTTTTTAATGCATACAAAATAAAATAAAGTTAAAATTAAGTATTACTATCCCTTTAAAATACCATTCAAGAAAAACCTGATAATATATCATTTACAAATGACAATCATACAAGTATCGGCTACCTATTCAGTATGCATCAGTCATGCAGGCTATTTGTATAACTTTATTCAGTCAACCACTCAGGTATGTCACTGGAACATCTTCTCCTAGTGGCACCCCCAACTTGCCTTCTCCCTCTTATCAGGGCTCTTCAGGTTGTAACGAGCCTTCATGGCTAGATGACAGCAGTCTCCTCCTCTTAACATGGACAAGCCCACTCTGCTTCATGGGGACATCACCATTACAGCCACATCACTGGACACAGAGCGGAGGGGATGCGGTGTACGTTGCTCCACAGTGCGCATGTGCAGAACAAAGAAGGAAGTAGAAAGTGGTTTACTTGTAGTATGGAGACCTGCTACATCCTGTTTTAGCTACCATGTGGTTCTTGCTTCCTTGGACCCGACAGAGCACAGAGAGGATAGATAATTTAATATTGGTGAAATGAATGCATGTAAAGTATGCAGTTTTCCACTCCCTGCTTTTCTATAAAGAAATGCATCCCAATGAAATGGGGTCAGCAGGTTTCTGATGCAACAGTAAACGCCTGCTGTCTAAAGCATGACCTTAGCACATGACCATCTGTCCCTGTACACCGTCACCCTATGGACAAATCACATGAGGAGAGGTACATTGTACACACTACTAACTTGACTTTCTATTACTGCTGTTGCAATTCCGTGTCGGCTGGGAGAGGACAGCACGCCATCCTTCATTCACTAAATAAACCATCACCCCCTTCTTTCACAAACTGAACCTTAAGCAATCCATCCCTCAATCGCTATATAAACTTTTGCCCCTTTTATCACTAACTGTAGCCTCAGCATTCCCTCAGTCACTGTTTAAACCATCACCCCTTCTCTCACCAACTGTAACCATCAACACCATCCTCAATCGCTATATAAACCTTCACCCCCTTCTCTCACTAACTTTAAGCTTTAGCACCCCATCCCTCAATCACTATACAAACCTTCGGCCCTTCTATCACCAACTGTAGCCTTCAGCACTCCATCCCTATGTAAACTTTCACTCCTTCTATCACCAACTGTAAAACCCTCAGCATTCCACCACTCGATTACTAAATTAAACAGCATCCTTTCTCTCTCTCATAGCATCTCCAAGCAACCCTCCTCTTACTCCATGAATCGCACAACCACCCCCCTCACTGTATCCCTGCCATCCTTCCCTCTCTATATGTATCCTTCAGACCACCTCCCATCACTTTACTCCACTCACTTTTCCATTCACTTACCCACTGGATGCGCTAGCACCCCCTTCTACTATTCATTATAACCACTGGCCATCCTGTCCTCACTTACGGTCCCCGGCAACCCTCCCTGGAGGGATCAAAGATTCCCTTATGCCCTCCTTCGGCTGCTTCAGCTCTCATCCCGTCTCCAAAGTTCCAGAACCAGCCACATCCAAAACCGCCATATCGGTAACACAACACTTCCTGGTCAGCCACGAGTCGACACTGACAGCTCACTTGCGGCCAGGTGATATAGAGGGCAGAGCAGCAGCAACAGCTCCGCAGGATATGTTAAATGTTAAAGGAGTGCAGCCATGTTTTTGGTGGACTCCATTCTGAGGTTGCGTAATAGGTGCTTGTCCTGATCTGCTCATTCCCCTCCCTGGAAGCACACAAATGGTTTATACAGGCACCAGCTGGAGCACCTCCGTTTACTGTGCTGGAGATTTTACTTCCCTCGTTTCTGCGTCCTGTTTCGGCCATATTTTTATTTCGTTTTTTTGCCAAAAATGCCATTTTCAGCCGAAACATTTCGGCTGCCAAAATTTCAGTGCACCCCTATGTAATAAATTTGGTCAGTGATTCCCAGTAGGTGAGTCTAATGTGTCCAGGCACCAAGCTTAGTGTGTTACATCTCAGATGCAACCTATAGGTCACTAGTTCCCATTTTGGGGTGCTGGAATCCTTGTATTTAAATTTAAACAAAAATCCATCGATCTCTAAAAATCAAACCCTTGAACCTCTTGGTTGCTTGTTGGAGACCTCCCTACCAATTGGGGTAGACCTGGTATCATATCAAATGGAGACTAGTGTACAGCACTGGTGAAACGTTTGGCATTATATAAATACATTTTAATATTAAAAACAATAATGGTATTTGAATACTCGTGGGTGCTGGCAATTTAAGGAACATTACTTTTGTATGAAAAAATATAGGGCTTTTCCTGATGAATAAAACAAGGGTATTTTTTTTATAAATTTATTACAGATTTAATATTTTTTATTTACAGAAAACAGCAATTTTCTGTTGTGTTTACTTTGGGGGGATACATTAAGGTGTGATACATCTCCAGTTCCTATGTCATTCTGAGGAACCTGTGAACTAAGGTATCTCAAGCTGGAGACATGTTAGTGCATATGCACTGCATAATATCATAGTACTTAACCCATTAAGTGCAAATGCCTTGTACACTCTATCTGACACTCAAAGAGTTAAATTGACACTGGACATGTTATCTCATCTTCAACATATATTCAGCTTACTGGTCGAGAGAACCTTCCATATGGAATAAAGGATCATGAAACAGACGGATCAGGTTTGCCTTGTTTTAAAATCACATAAATTGAGGGTAAATATGGAAAGCCCCTTCTAGGACAACAATCCTCACTGATCTTTGCAGTCATGTGGCCAGTTTTGCATCCAAGACTTCTTCAATTCATTAACTAACCGAGCCAAATATTATTTCACTCCTGGAAATTAAAGTATAGCTCAAATGGTCTTTGGGGCAGTGACTGACAGACCAAAACATTTAGATACGCCACCCATGGATAATTTTGGATTTGAATGGGATGTTCACAAATATGAATATAACAGGTTGGGAAGACCACCTAAATCATCTGAGAAACTAAAGTTTCCAGTGAAACAAGGAGACAAGGCTGCTGCCAAATTATAGTGAATTTATGAAAGTCTGGGGAGCTCTGAATTAATAAAAATGACTTCTTCTTCTTCCCAAGTCTATTGCTAGCATTCTTGTCAAGTCTATGAAGCCCCACCCCACACATGATTAAGCCTCACCCATTTTTGTGCTGCCAATGGCCTTTTTCATCTCACCCAGAGGCACCAGAAATACAATTCTGAACTTTGATAGTGCTCTTAAGCCAAGCACAATGAAGGTACATATTCCAACCTTGGGTTCCTTTAGAAACTCATCTGTTGCTAATCAAGCAATTTCTCAAGATAATCTGTAGGATAACACTTTGGCATGCTACATGCACAGGCTTAAGGTGCCACTTTTGTCTATGATGATTTTTAAATGTGTATTTAACACTTTGAGTGCCATAGGGGTACATAACAGGCTGCAAAGCAATATGTGTATCTTTGCATATATATCTCTAACAACAGCAGGAGGATCACAGATTGCTCAATCCTCTGAAGAGAGGTGGGAAATTCAGCACTTTAAAGGGACATTAAAACATGTGTGTGTGTGTGTGTGTGTTAATGTTCCTTTAAAATGCTCATTTGTCCACCTCTCTTGAAAGATTTGCACAATCTGTGATCCTCCTGCTGTTGTTGGACTGCAGTTCCCATCATTTGCTGCTGACCAATGGATGGCTGAGGATGGCAATAAAAGGGAGAATTCTGAATCACCTGGAAATTAATTTCCTTTTAAATTTTACAGCAGCTAAGGGGTTATCTCCCTAGTAAATCTGCTGTATGTTGTATGAGTTTTTTATAATTGCACTGGCCTCTAGAGGGTGTGAGCTCCCTATAATTGGAGCTGTGACATGCTTCATTTGGTTGCTGTTTCCTTCATAGGTGTTAATTAAAAAGGTATAATTAACCCTCCTTCTATCATTTTACAATATATTTGTTGGCAGAGGTTTCTATACACAGTACTTGTACTTTAATATACACACAAAATATCAGTGGAGAGTAGGAATGACCTGCTCAGTGAAGCTGACATACTAAGAAGAATTAGATCCACTGTGGAGCAATCCAACTGCACTCTGGGAAACAAAATGAACTGTAGTTATTAAGATGATTTTTTCTGCAGCTACATTTCTGTGTTACCTATGGATGGCTCTCCCTTTTTTCTTGCTCAAGGCACTTTCACATTTAGTCTGGAATCTTGTCTGTTATCTAGTCCGTTATCTTGTAAGTCATTTATCTGGAGAATTTGTGAATGAATGTCTCCAAATAAAGGGGAACGTTTATGAGCCTCTTCAAGGGGCAGTATAGAGTCAATAAAACACCCATTTAAACCTCTGGCTGTGCCTACAGAGCTATGAGAACAGAGATCCAGTAGCTTATATCTCAGTGGTTCTTTTCTGGTGTAAAGTGCAGATTACCGAGGTCTGCATAGTGTGTGACATCAGTTCTTTACTAGCCTCTCAAGGGAGCGTCTATCCTCCCACATACAAGCTCTGTGTTGGTAACTCTGCTGTCAGTGGGTTTATATGCAGTAGGGAGAGAATCCTTTGTGTGTTCCAAGGAAGACTTTGAGGTCACCCACCCACCTGTGCAGATCTTGATGATGTGCACAGTAAACTGGGACAGCATCAGAGGAGTTCTGGGGCAAACCATTTAAACTATAGGAGAAATAAAAATTCCAATTGATTTAAATGGGTATTTTTAACCCTTTGAAGGCTCCATGCATTGGAGACCTCGCTAGCATTCAAGGGGTTACAATTCTCATTTAAATCAATGGGAATTTGTGGAGTTTTTAGTTTTCCCCTATAGTACAATTGGTTTGCCCCAGAACTCCTCCACATTTCTTTTGAACATAAGCCCCTAGGTCTCACAATCAAGAATGACAAAAAGGAACATATTGTACATAACCATTTCCAGAAATCTACATTACAAACTCAATATTCTTCAAAGAAAAAAGTAATTCTCTAAGCATGTACCCATGGCACACTGACTGAGAATCACTGATCTATGTGAATACACGTTACAAGGGCAAGAGAATGATAACTGATTAAATCAAGTTAGATTATATATAATGTTATTTTCTCTGGAAGATTTGATTCCAAATTTTGCAAAATAATAAAACATGTGAATAATAATAATGATAATACTGCTAGCCATGGGAAAGGAGACATTGAAACATTGTAGAGAAGAAGACACTGAAACATTGTATATAAGGTGAAGGCGTGGAGAAGAAGACACTGAAACATTGTATATAAGGTGAAGACGTGGAGAAGGAGACAATGAAACATTGTATATAAGGTGAAGACGTGGAGAAGGAGACACTGAAACATTGTATATAAGGTGAAGACGTGGAGAAGAAGACACAGAAACATTGTATATAAGGTGACGACGTGGAGAAGAAGACACTGAAACATTGTATATAAGGTGAAGACGTGGAGAAGGAGACACTGAAACATTGTATATAAGGTGAAGACGTGGAGAAGGAGACACTGAAACATTGTAGAGAAGGAGACACTGAAACATCCTATGTAATAATTTGCTAGGATGTTTGTCACAATGCAGTCATGCGCAGTAGAGACTGCACGTGTTAGCGTGAGTGAGGCGACACAAGACTGCATTGCGTGTATCAGTGAGGTGACGACCTCTTAACGTTATTGGGACCTTGGCCAGTGTCTACGGGGTTTTACACTAGTTGTATATAAGGCAAAGACATGGGGAATGAGACACTGAAACATTGTATATAAGGTGAAGACATGGAGAAGGAGACAATGAAACATTGTATATAAGGTGAAGACATGGAGAAGGAGGCAATGAAACATTGTATATAAGGTGAAGACATGGGGAATGAGACAGTGAAACATTGTATATATGGTGAACACATGGAGATGTAGACACTGAAACATTGTATATAACGTAAAGACTTTGGGAAGGAGACACTGAAACATTGTATATAAGGTGAAGACATGGAGAAGGAGACAATGAAACATTGTATATAAGGTGAAGACATGGAGAAGGAGACAGTGAAACATTGTATATATGGTGAACACATGGAGATGTAGACACTGAAACATTGTATATATGGTGAACACATGGAGATGTAGACACTGAAACATTGTATATAATGTAAAGACTTTGGGAAGGAGACACTGAAACATTGTATATAAGGTGAAGACATGGGGAATGAGACACTGAAACATTGTATATAAGGTGAAGACATGGAGAAGGAGACAATGAAACATTGTATATAAGGTGAAGACATGGGGAATGAGACAGTGAAACATTGTATATATGGTGAACACATGGAGATGTAGACACTAAAACTTTGTATATAACGTAAAGACTTTGGGAAGGAGACACTGAAACATTGTATATAAGTTAAGATATGGAGAAGGCAATGAGATAATAATAATAACAATAACTAGTATTTATATAGCGCCTTTCTCCCAGTGGGACTCGAGAAAGCTTTCAGTGTACGCTCTCAGAATTAACCATATCGGCAGCTGAAATAATAGGTGTCATTATTACCCAATCAATGGTACTCATTTATCAATCTCAGAAGGATGAAGGGATAAGTTGACCCTGTTGGGATTCGAACTGGAAACCCTGAGATTGAATAGGCTCCATAGTCAGGGAATTTGCCACTGAGTTATGATAAAGACAGCGTAGTGCATACAACAAGATGGATTCAGATCCAGTTCATCTAATACTCCCAGACAGGTTTGAGACTAGTGCCAAATGTTCATATACCGAGACAAGAACAGCTGACCATGGGCTGGATTCTACTGCAGGAGATAAATGTTACCACCCTTTTGTCAGACATTTTCCTATCGAAGTCCATGGGGAAAACTGGAGATAAAAGCTGAGATAAACTTAGCACCTTGCAATAGAATCCAGCCCCATATGCACAAATAAGTGAAGCTGTTATGGCACAAGTGAATTGCATCATAGGAAGAAAATAAATATCATCCAAACAGCCCACTGATTTAAATTGGACTATATATATATATTTATGTATATATATGTATATATATATATATATATATATATATATATATATATATTTTATAGATTTTCCAGTTATGTAAAAGAAGGGTATTCCTACTGCTGAGAGAGTTTTCATTCAAATAGGATTACAGCCCAATATTTGTATTTATTTATTTTTACTTATTAAACTGCAAATTTTATTGGGGTCACCAGTTGATTCTTGTTTATTACTATGGAGAGCTGTAGTCTGTTACTCACATTACTCC
This sequence comes from Rhinophrynus dorsalis, assembly GCA_037306005.1. Taxonomy (NCBI): domain Eukaryota; kingdom Metazoa; phylum Chordata; class Amphibia; order Anura; family Rhinophrynidae; genus Rhinophrynus; species Rhinophrynus dorsalis. Next base: position 198,635,499 of record CM074725.1, read on the forward strand.
ACAGTTTGATTTAACCCCTTATGGACCAGGGGTCCATAAGGGAGTACTCTTGTTTTACTCAGCAGGTAAGGCTGAATATAATCTACTGCAAGGCTGTATATATAGATATATACAGAGCTCAAAATTTCCACTCGCAACTAGCCAATGGCAAGTGAAAATTTAGCCCTGGTGAGTAGAAATTCAGCCCTGGTTGGTATGTTATGGCTTGCAGTGGTGAGTAACTTTTCAGGTCTGGCTAGTAGCAAAGGACTTAAAATTATAAGCCCTGTATATATATATATATATATATATATATATATATATATATATATTTCTTTAGATTTAACCCTTTGAATGCCAGAGGTAAGCAACATAAAGAGTTGCCACCCCCAGCACTCAAAGGGTTAGTCCTTTGCACTCCAATTAATTTCACAACCTCAGGTACTCAGAGGGTTAATTGAGACAAAGGTGGCCTGGAGGAGCAGCAAAACCACAAATCTGTGGCAGATTATTTTAATGTCTAGTAGTCCACCCTATCGTCAGAAGCTGAAGATGCAAGGGTATTAATTGGTCCTAAATCTCCAAAGTTCTATGCAACCCCCCCAACACACACACACTTGGAGAGTTGGGGAACTAATTAAGGCTTTGGTTTCATTGCAGATGACAAATATTATCAACTGTTTTTATCATTATCTATGGAGACTTTTGTAGGTATTTGTAGCTACCAAATGAATTGGAATTCAAACCAAAATTAGCTATTTTTTACTATACCATCCTCACCTAAGACGTAAGGGGAGTAATGTGGCCCACATTACAATATAAATGGGGTGGAGGCGGGGGGGCACTAATAAAGAGGTGATTAAGAGGAGATGACGTCTACAGTGTGATAAAATCTCCAAGTTCTAAACACACTAAGATATTTCTAACTCAAGAGATCTTAGTGCATTGGCTCCATACAGTAGCATAGGACTTGGAGAGCATTACCTGGGAAGTCTCAGGGTTTGATCCCTAGATCTAGGGTTGGGGCCCAAATATCAGGGTAAAGGGCCAAATTCTCATGGTGAGAGAGTCCAGTGTTACCTTTTATATATTCCGATCAAGTAACTGCCTCTTTAGTCTTTAAATTGGTGCCACTAATACCAGGAAAGGCAGAGGGAGAGAGAAGTCCTCCTTTCCTTGTGTGTGTTCATACAGTACTATATTTAACCCTTTGAGTGTCAGAGAGCTACACAACGCATTGCAAAGCAATACGTTGCATACCTCTCTGGCACACAAAGTGTTAAGTTGAATGGTAAAGGCTCCTTGAGGACTGATTGGAGCACCATTCAATTACAGCAAACAGGGACATATTGTATACAGTCTATACCATGGGCACTTTAAGGGTTAATATTTACAAGATCTCATTTTGAAAGTCCCCATGTGTGCTGGAGAGTTTAGAAGAAGGGATCTCCACTTTATCGCCTCTTTATCACATCTTATTGCATAACCTCCCCAGGAGTCTGAAGACTTCCACATGGACAGCCTTTTTAACTATTTATATTGAAAGGCAATATTTTTTATTACAGAACGTGGGAGGCTATTTAATTGGAAATAGCTATTGTTGCCATGGTTATTAGAAAAGGTAATAACTCCCAGAGGAAAATATTGGTTCTCACAGTATTTTTGATGTGAACTGACATTCGATCTGTTGAACCTTTCACTTCACATCAAAGTAACATTGTGTGAACTGATGTTTTTTTTCTTATTTTAGAAAATACTTCACCTGCAAAAGAATAGAAATTATAGTTTAAAAATATGTATTTTAACTCTACAAACCAATAATCGCAAATGTTAGTGGAGTCCAGCACTACCAGGGTCAGATTTACATCACACACACCCCTAGGCAAGGCCCGCTAGATGCCATTACCTTCACCCATGGCCAAACCCCCACTCTTCACATGACATTGACCCCAGTCCCATCCACTACATCTTGTCACTGAGACAAACCTTGGCCTATAACAAGCAAGAACTAAAGCGACAGTAATACTTGATATGTAAAAATATATATATTGTAGAGTTTATCCTCCTGAGTAAAACAAGAGTGCTCCCACTACTGAAAGGTGTTTTATTCAAAAATGATTACAGCTCAAATTTGAATTTTTTAGGTGAAATATCACAGTGGCCTGAAATTGTACAGTGGCGCTGTTGCTACACCATCCTATGGAGATTAATGTTCCGCAGACCAGAGTTGTCCATAGGATGGTGTAGCAACAGCGTCACTGTGCGATTTCAGGCCACTGTGATACTGCACCTAAAAAAATTCAACTTTCAGCTGTAATAACTTTTACTGTAAATAAAACAGCTTTCAGCAGTGGGAGTGTTCTTGTTTTACTCAGGGGGATAAACTCTACAATATATATATATATATATTTACATATTAAGTATTACTATTCCTTTAAAAAAGCTTTAACCCCTTGGTTTCTAGAGAAATATTCAGCCGCCAAGGGGTTGAATAATAGCCCAACTGGTGCAGGAAAACTGAAATTGCTCTGTTCACATTGACAACTCAGAATGTGGGTGTGGCCAGCATAGCTGAGGTGCCCCTTAAAATATGGAGCTCTAAGCATTTGCCTACTCTACCTATAGGGAAATCTGGCCCAGAGCCCTACCCAGTTCATTAGTGACGTGTGATCACATCCCAGCAAGTTCCTGTTGCACAGTGATACATTTAGGACACATGTATATGATACTTTCCTATAAAAGCAAAATAAAGCAGTCCGGCCGCAAACCAAGTGCACTGTAGGAATCAAATCACATTTTCCAAAATGTTCTTTGAGTTGAATGAGGCTTATAACCTTTTAGATTCTAGAGAGATCTCCAGCATATTGTGAGACATCCCTAACATTTAAGAGGTAAAAAGCCCCATTTAACGCAATTCAAATTTGAATTTGTCCTTTATAGTGCAGTTGGTTTGTTCCAGAATGACTCTACTATTGTTTTTTTCACAAGGATCAAACAAACCTTATTCATATTGCTAAAGAGGTTTAGTTCTGGAGCAAACCAACTGCACTGTATGGAGGTATATGAAAATGAATGGGGGGATATATGAACACAGATTTAAATGGAGTTGCTAACCCACTGAATGCTAGAGAGGTCTCCAGTGGATTAGGAACCCTATGTTAAAGTTGCTTTGCTGCAGAGTTGCACAACATGCTCCCTTAACCCTCTGAGTGCCAGAGGAGTACGCAACACAGTGCTTAGCAATGCATTGCGTACCCTCCTGGAACTCAGAGGGTTAATAATTTAGCTTCAGTGGGAGGTATAATATCCCACATAACATCACAATTAATGTAGGATTGCACAACAGAAATGTCACTGGGTAATGTACTTGGTATGCTGGCGAGTAACATGTTTGAACTTGGCTTGTTTTCGCCATCTTTTAAGTTAGCCAGGAGAGGGATGATGGAAGCTGTAATCTTCAACAGTTGGTGCTCCAAAGGTTGCAAGGTTGCCTAGCCCTGGCACATGGGATCCTCTGTTGAGTCATTCTGATGTTTGGAGAGGGGAGGTTCAGGTTGATCCATTACAGGCTGCATTGGATATTGGACTGTGTACAGGAAGAATGTACTGTTGTTTACTCAGTGGGTAGCAAGGGAGGTTGGTTGCTAGGAGTATAAAGATTAGATGCATCACAAGGTGAATGGGTGTAGAGAAGAGGTGATGTGTATGACCTTCTGCACTCACACCTGATCACCTAAAATGCAACAATATTGGGTGTGTTGTTTGTTACACATATTGGATATGTTGTTTATCTTACACATATATGATTGGGGTTTGCACATTAATCCTTTGAGTGCCAGAGAGATATACTCTCTGGCACTCAAAGGGTTAAGGGTTTAGTCAGTTGCATCTCTCCAGCTAAACTCTTAAACATACCAAATCAAAAATCACCCATCTCTCCTTAGCAGGGAGCCGGAAGAATATAAGGTATATTTTTTTGCCAAACTAGAGATGAGAGTCAAAGGTTATTTCTTTCCTTCTGAACATGCAGTTTTCTGTGAACAGCTGTGTAGATTTATTGGCATGAAAGTAAAAAGGCCTTTTATTGAAACAGATATTCGGTGCTCCAGTGACTGCTCTGATGAGAGGAATGCACCAACCATGTAAAAACAGAGTGGGAGAGTGCACAGTTGCATAGCTCCCAAATGTCCCTATTTGAGACCCAAATCCCTGTGTCCCTCTTTTCTACCCTTCTGTCCCTCTTTTTAGGAGATCAGAATGAGCTGTGTGTATTTCATTGCTCCACAGCAATATAACTCTTATAATGTTTAATTAATTTGCTCTATATGTGTAAATAAATTAGTCTGTGTAAATAAAATACTTTGTTTTTGCTCTAAATCATTTATTCATTTACCCAAAGAGGTGTCAATAGGTCATTAAAGGGATAGTAATACTTCATTTTAACTTTATTTTATTTTGTAGGCATTAAAAAAACATGAAGAATGATATAAGTCTTATCTCTCAAACCTTTATGGTTTATGAGATATTCACAAGCAAAGTTTCCCCTCCCGCCCCTTTTACCTAGTGTAAGCCATCTCTTCTCAGATGTGAATCTGGTTGTAAGACCAGACAGATAACAGAAGGGGACAATCTTCTTTGTATGAAAACAATGAAAGCCCTTCCCCCTTGACAAGTTTTTCAGCTTTTTCCCTTATCTTAATTGAAGATTGTCCCTCTCTGCAGTCTACCTGGGCACTTCCCTTCTGATCTGGTTGAACAGGGGGGGGGGGCATACTTTATTTGTGAATATCTCTTAAACCATAAAGGTTTGAGAGATAAGACTTATATCATTCTTCATGTTTTTTTTAATGCCTACAAAATAAAATAAAGTTAAAATGAAGTATTACTATCCCTTTAAATAATCTATATATTCTTTGTAATGCCCCCGCCTACCAGCCACGCCCCAGAAACACAGCCTAAAACAAAATTGTCCCTCTTTGGCCATTTGAAATGTTGGGAGGTATGAGTTGTGCTACCAATGCTTTTAAAGGTACACAGCTAAAATCTTCTTTGATGATTTTGAAAGACCTTTCAAAATCATCTACAGACAGTATGTTATATTAGCAATGTTTTATTTAGAGTACACAGTTTTATGTTGCATGGCATTCCTTAAAGGGATGGTAATACTTAATTTTTCAAGATAATATAATTTTCCCATAACTTGCATAATTTAGGAGTAATTGCATTTTAAATTTTACCCCTCACGCCCCTTTTATCTACATCACCACTCAAAATATGTCTGAAAGGCCGAAATAGTAGTGTATACCAAGGAAATCTTCATGATGACTGACTACTGGCTCAAACCATGACCACTTTGTACAACGTCGTCATGAAGACGTCCTTGGTATCCAGTCCTATTTTGGCTCTCCGGATGCTCCGTCCGGTCCGAAGACCAGAATCCAAGTCTGTCAGCTTTAGCTGTCACGTAGATAAAAGGGGAGGGAGGGATAAACTTTGAAAGCAATTACTCCTAAATTATGCAAGTTAAGGGAAAAATACATACATGGTTTTGTTTATTTTATCTTGAAAAAATTAAGTATTATTTTCTCTTTAATTAGCATAATCTATTAAATTCATTAAATTTCTCAAAAACTAGATATTCCTGACCATGTTTGCCTGTAATCACGCCAAGTCACTTGAATAAACGAAAATGAAAGACTCAGTTCATATTGGAAAGTTGCATTATACAGATTCCATGCACTTGGATGGGGCAGACCTCTATTAAAGTGTACTGTGAATACATCCCAGCTTTCAAGCCCCACACTCTAGGCGATCCCTTATGAAAGCAGGTAATTTAAGTTAGAGACAGCACTTACTATAAAGCATTCTTGTAAACCTTATGAAATGTGAGATGTATGGTAATAGTTGGCTGGTGCCTTGGTGTAGCAGGCAAGCTTAGACATATTTTGGCCAAACTATGTAGCAAAACCTAATTTTGAAATTGATATATATATATATGTATATATATATATATATATATACATACATATATATATATAGTAAATACACCTCACACTCACAAACTTAATTCATCAATATAAAACCAATTTAATTGCAGAGAACTACAAAGGTCCCAAGTGCAGACCTAAACGTTGCAGTTCTTTACCATTAAATTGTTTTTCTCTGTCGTCCAATACAGGTTACTGGTAACTTTGGGTAGGCGATCAGCCCCTTTAATAGGCAGGAACAATTCTGAGAAGTGACTGCTGGATGGAGCCTACCTCATCTCCTTAGCTTGCAGATAGCCAATCCCCAAACAGTAAGATTTGTTCCTTGGTCAAGACACAAGCAAGAGAACAGTTCTGCTATAGTTTTAGCTTTTTATTATTTTCTGTTAGAAATGGAATACCACCATTAGGCGGATTACCATCACTGACAATTCCCATCACCCAAATGTGGAAAGCTCAGTGACCAGGTGTTTTTGTGGACCTAAGCCTTGGGGGGAAAATGTTGGCTGCAAGTTCTTTCCCCAGGAGTTGCCCACCGATGCTTCTTCTTGATATATAGCAATCTATATATCAAGGGTAACTTAACCCTTCTGTTGCTGGTTAGCACATTTTTTTTGGGGGGTTGAATACTTTCCCTACTGGGACCAGTGTTTTTTGGGCCTAATGTTTTAATTAGTGTGGCTTTTGTGTTGTTTTACGTGTTGCTATTCACCTCGATAACTTTATGTTTGCGCTCGTTTACCACATAGATGCCATTGCTCCATTCATTTCTATGGGACTTTACAGTTTGGGACATATCTCTGCAATCGATCCATGTAGTGTGGTCAGAGATGGCTCATTGTGTTGGTTTTCCCTTGCTCTGTCATCCGGACAACGTTCTGGGAATGTTGGGGACTTTAGGGGACTTCAGGCACTGTTGGGGTACTCTGTCAGCAAAACTACATTTCCCATGAGCTGCAGCTTCATGCGCTTGTTTCTGATTAGATCCCTTCGCAGTAGCCATTTTGTGTATTCACAGATCGAGTATCCTACACAGGGCTTGGACTCTCCTTCTCTCCTTCCAGCTTAACCCTTTGCCTACCAGATAAGTCTTAATTTAGTGATTCTGGGGTGCATTTATTTATCATACACGCTTTATTGTGGGTGTTTTGAAACTTTGACCGCTTGATTCTGTGAGAATGTCTACTCCTTTAGACCTTGGGGCTAAACCTAAGGCTAAGGATACTGGGGTGTCTTTGTCCCCCATTGCTCCTCATGTCAATCAGGGTTACCTAGAGAATATTCAGGTCTTGTTTGCCCAGCATGGGCTGCTGCCCCTGAATCCCCTGCTGGGGCCTCCAGCCATGCACTAAAGCCAATATAGGTGAAAGAGTTTAAGGCTACTACCAGGGACCTCCGGTCCACCTTACAACTACTTCCATCCACTTTTCAGGTGGTCTTCACTTCGTTGCAGACCCCCGTCCCCATCAGATCTTCTCTGCCTAAACCGCCGGGTGTACCTGATGTGTCTGATTCCTCTGAGTAGGAGTTATTGGTGGACTCTGATGATGATGACTATTCAGCTGTTCCTTAATCTCAGTTTTTTGGGGACCCCTTCAAGGCGGACCCCATCTCCTCAGCTGACGGCCTGATTATGGCTGTGTTCTCCACCCTGAATATTGGTGGACTCTGATGATGATGACTATTCAGCTGTTCCTTCATCTCAGTTTTTTGGGGACCCCTTCAAGGCGGACCCCATCTCCTCAGCTGAGGGCCTGATTATGGCTGTGTTCTCCACCCTGAACATTCCTTTGGTGCAGGAGGTGTCTTCTGACCCCTCTGATGTTTTCCGGGAGCCTGTTAATCCCCATTTCTGCTTTCCACCTAATCCCACCCTTGACCGCTTGGTGTCAGAGGAGTGGAAATTTCCAGACAGGAAACCGTCTGCGTCTAAAAAGTTTGCTAAACTTTATCCGTTTTCTGAAACGGCCCTAGCTCAGTGGGTTTATCCCCCTAAAGTGGAGTACTCCAGCGTCCTCCTTTTGAGTCCTTGGTTACCATTCCTCTACATATGTTGACGTGGAAGATGTTCTTTCTTCTGGCGACTGATTCTGTTCGCCGGGTTGCAGAGCTGCATGCCCTGTCTTGTAGACCACCCTTTTTGGTCTTTCACAAAGATAAGGTCTCACAAGAGTTTCTCCTGAAGGTGTTGTGGTTCCTTCCTTCCGTCCTAACCCTACTTCTGACAGAGAGGGATCTTCATCTGTTGGATGTTGTGAGTTGTCTCAAGTTCTGTGTGCATCACACTGAGCCCTTGAGGCAGTCTGACACACTGTTTGTCATTCCTGAGGGTCCTAGGGCAGGGAAGCCTGCTTCCAAGGTTACCATTGCTTCCTGGGTCAAGTCCACGATCCATAAGGCTTACGAACTTTGGAAGAAGCCTGTTCCCTTCAGGGTCACGGCTCATTCTACGAGGTCTATTGGGGCTTATTGGGCCTACAAGAACTTAATCGTTGGACATCCCAAAGTTACCAGTAACCTGTATTGAACGACAGAGAAAATAGGATTTTAGTCTTACCTGTTAAATCCTTTTCTCTTAGTCCATACAGGTTACTGGTCTCCCTCCCTGTCAAGGGACCATGCTTGGTGCTCCTGCTGCAGAACGTGGGGGTCCTTTCGGGTTCATGCTCACAGGAGTCTTCCTTTACCCTTTTACTACCTAGTCAATAGTTAGTCTGAAAATCTTACTGGTTGGGGATTGGCTAGCTGCAATGTAAGAAGAGGAGGTAGGCTCCACCCAGCAGTCACTTCTCAGAATTGTTCCTGCCTATTAAAGGGGCTGATTGCCTTCCCAAAGTTACCAGTAACCTATATGGACTAAGAGAAAAGGATTTAACAGGTAAGACTAAAATCCTATTTTATATTGCTGAATTAAGTCCATCAGTGTGCAGTGTATTTACCGTATACATAGTATTCTGCTGCACGCGGTAAGGTACAACATGTGAGTGTGAGTGCTTATCCATTGCTGACTGTATATATAATATATATATCATTTAAAATTGGATATTTTTTTCATAATAGGTCATTCTCTATGCAAAATCTCTTGACATGCATCAGTGCATAGCATTGATTGGACAATTGGTTTGTATTTAATATCCTTATTTCTTGCATAAAATGTTGCTATGTCTTTTTTTTATGTTTATGTCTACTAGTGAGAGTGTCCAGTATTAATCTGACAAATCAGTTTCTAGGTAAAAAGATTGGTCTGATGGTTTATTTCTTTTTTGCCTGCATCTGAGATACTTTCAAGTCACAGGCCATCTGTCCTCTGTTGAATCATCACCAGGGGAATGAGGATCGTTTCTTAGTCATCATGACAAGATAAGGCCACATTTCTGATGTAGGAAAGCACTGTGAGAAGCATTGGTATTTAAAAATGTTCCTTATTCCCTTATCATTTTGAGAACCAACAATGATTTGATGTACTAAGAAGAAATTGATTAATACAGGGACAAATCAACAGCACAATAGGAGACAAATAGCAATTCATAAAATTTCAGCTGATTTAATGGAGACTTTTAACCCTTTGAGTGCCAGAGGAGAACTCAGAGCATTGCTTTGCAATGCGTTGCATGCCCCTCTGGTACTCAAAGGGTTAACGTTTTGAATGAGCGAAGGAGCACTTCAGTACATTGTGAAGCAATGTGTTGGAAACCTCTCTATGATTTAAGAGGTTAAATGCTGTTTTTAAAGACTTTATTTCGGGTGATAGTTCTTTAAATTACTGGGAATTTGTATTTGTCCCTCAAGGCACAGCTCTTCTCAGTATACACGCCTCAGTGTGTAATGCAAGGCTCTAACATAGGACAATCTAAAGCTCTCCTTGTATTATTGGAATACAATTCCCGTTATCCCGGAGTTGGACTCACAATACATTGGAGACTTTTCTTGTATTGAAGGAGGTTAAAAGTCCCGTTTAAATTAAAGTGAGTTTTTATTTTCCACCAATGGTACAGTTGGTTTGATCCTTCATTTCTCCAGGCGGGAGATGCACTGAGATAAAGGGGAGATACATATTCCAGTGAGATGAACTCTCCAGGTCCTGTTTTATACTGTGGAGCCTATGTACTTATATGTCTCAAGTTGGAGAGATTTTAGTGCATAGGCTCCAAAGAAGACTTAGTGCAGTGGTGGGCAACCTCATACCTCCCAACATTTCAAATTGCCAAAGAGGGACACTTTTGTTTTAGGGGGTGTTGTTGGGGGCGTGGCTGGTGGGAGGGGCATTACCGATTAATATTTAGGCTATTTCATGGCCTATTGACACCTCCTTGTGTAATCTAATAAATTACATATAACAAGACCAAAGTATTTTATTTACACAGACTAATTTATAAACACATATACTGACCTTTAAACAAACAATAATGTGAGTTTTATTCCTGTGGAGCAATGGGATACACTTTTATACACACTACACAATCTGATCTCCTAAAAAGAGGGACATAAGGGTGAGAAAGAGGGACAGAGGGATTTGGTCAAAAAGAGGGACACTTGGGAGGCATGCAACCTAAGGCCCTCCAGCTGTTTAGGTGTACAATTCTCATCAGCCACAGCCAGCCTGGCTGGAGATGATGGAATTGTAGCCCTGAACAGCTGGAGGGCCTTAGATCATCCACCACTTCCTTAATGCATCTACCGCCATCATCTTTTGAATATTGGGCTATCATTCCCATCAAAATGTTGACTTATCTTTCATCCACAATATTAATAATATTTGTATTCTCTTTTGAAAGTGCAGGAGACTGGTAGATTAAAAGTGATACCTTCATTGGCTATCTAGCTAGGATGCAAGGTTTCAAGTACTTTAGATCTCTTCGCCTAAACCTAAAGTGTCTTGAAAGTTTCCATACTAGCACTATTTAGTTAGCCAATGAAGTCTCCTGCTTTTTCTGCTGCTAATGCGGTACCACCTTTTACCTATACTTTTCAAAGTGGACCTTATTGCAGCTGCCCTTTCCTAGACATGAAATGATTCTAGAGAAGGAATCAGTATTCCTGTTCTGTTTGCTCTCTTGATCTGCCCAGTGATATCACTACATTGACTGTGCACTCCCATTCTTTTCTCACCTAAAACATGCTTAGCATTTCAATTGCTTTGTGCACTATTTAATTACCACTTGATTAATTCTCATATTGATTATTTCCAGTGACATACAATAGCTTTAGTCTTCTGTAAAGTGTTACCATGTATCACAGCCTCACATTCAACTGTCACGATGTTTAGAACATGATTAATATTTTCTTGATGATTTTAAGTGTTATATATCATTCAACAAGCCTTAGATTGGGTCTTGCATTTACTTTGTGGTTCTAAAAGAAGAGTGAGTGTGCTTTTGTCATAGTCTTAAATGTGTTGCCCACCCTGCTGGTCCTTAAGGGCTTTATCTCTTGGATGCTAGAGAGGTTGGTTTACTATGCATTGTGGACCTCTGGTATCCAACAGGTTGAAGTGGAACTGTTACCTGAATTCATTCTCAACTTAGTGGTAGAATTCAGCTTGACAGAATTTGAACGATAGCCAGTTGGTCAATGTGTGTAAATGAGCTAGTACTGGCCATCACAGGATATCAGGTAGGAGGGAGAGCAGTCTGCAGTGTTAGTATCTAGCAGGCATGCCAGCCAGTACAGTTTAATTTGCATAAATTGACTACTAGAAATTAAGCAAAATATCTCACATACTATTGTTTTAAGTGACACATAACTAACGAATATACAAGTGGTCATGAAAGCTCTTTTAAAAATCACATATTTGTTTCAAAGTGACAGTTCCGCTTTAAGAACACTAAAGGCATTAAAACTAGCATTATTGGTTTCTGGAGATGCTGTCAAGTTACTCCTTTGCCCTGTAGGTGTTTTAATTGAACACAGTTCATGTTAGCTATCAGTCTGCTCTCTCATAATGACACTTGGTTTCATACTGCAGCTCACTGATCATTACACTGAGTATTGCAATTTATTTGGGAATTCACCATTAGAATTATAAAGAGAAGTATTACCTGATCCTGTTGATGCCTGTTATTGCTGTCCCTTGTTATTGTTCTAGGCGAGATCGTCCATAAAATACACACACTGGTGGGGGTAAATTGGACCATTTCCACTCAATAAAACAAGAGTCAATAACTGTTAATTCATTCTGAATGCTCCTGCATTTGCCTACGACCTATTTATACCTGTATGTTCGTTACTTATGTTCCACTTAAAACAATAGTATGTGAGATATTTTGCTTTATTTCTTGCCAGGTTATGCATATTAGACTGTATTGGTTGGAATGCCTGCTTTATGTGCAACATAACTGGTTGAATAGGAAATAGGCACAGCATTCTTCATTTCCCTATGCCTGCAATAGGGTGGCGTTAGGGGTTTGTTCGTCTAGATAAAAAGCAAGCAAACTGTAGAGTTCCTTGAGGGGGCCTCCCTAGCAGCGCAAATATGTATATATACAGATGGATCTAATAGATTTAGAAAAATAAAAAAGGGGGCTTAGGCTTAAAACATTGACCACCTCTGGCTTAGACAGTGGTTCCCAATGGGTTGTGGACCAGAGGGGTGTGCAATATATTGCTTCACAATGCTTTGCACATCCCTGAGATGTTTAAGGGGTTATAACAATGGGACTTTTAGTTTTCCCTCTATGATGCAGTTGGTTTGCTCTAGAATTGTTTGGTAATCTTCGGTTTTTCTGTTGGAGATCCGCCTGTGTATATCGATGTACATGTTGTGGTGCATTGCACTTGTCTTTATGCGAAGCCAGGGACGGATATCCATGTAGGCAGAGTATGCAAATGCTTAGAGCGCCAAATTTTGAGGGGCTTCTCAGGTTTAAGTGTTACTATCCCTTTAAATGGCAATCTTTATAGATGTCTGAGAAATAGTAGTGTTTTAGTGTCTATTAAAGGGTTAGTAATGCCCAAAATAAAGTTTATTCTATATGGTAGATTTTACAAAAATAAAGTATTTGGAGAAAGTCCTATCTCTCAAACCTTTATGGTTTGAGAGATATCCGTTGCTAAAGTTCCCCTTCTCCTGATGTCACCTGTAAAACTGACAGAAGGAGATCCGTGTCGGCCAACACGAGGAGGCTCTTCAGCAGAGCCGAAATAGTGATATTGGAAAAGAATTACTTAATTGGAATGGTCTGCAAAGTGTGCTTGCAAACCAGGCACACTTTGTAGACCGTTCCAATGAAGTAATTATTTTCCAATACCGTTATTTCGGCTCAGCTGCAGAGCCGCCGGCTGGTTTCAGGACCTGAATCTCCTGCTGTCAGCAGAGCGCTGACATCAGGAGAAGGGGAGGGAGGGGAACTTTTGATGTGAATAGCTCTCGAACAGTAAAGATTTGAAAGATAGGACTTTCTCTAAATCCTTTATTTTGGGCATTACTAACCCTTTAATGGATGAAATAAGGTAACAGTTTCAGTCTCAATAAATTAAATACATTACACTTTCCTGTTACAAATAGGACAAACACAATGAATCAAATGGTGTGTCATGGACATCCACTTAGGGTTCCCCTTGTTTTCCTTAAAGATGTTGATGAAAATGTGAAAACTGAGATTCAATTATATGATTTATAGAAATTGTTAGATATAATATGTTTGTTTTTTTTATCCGTACTGTGAAACCTAAAATAATTGTATGTTTATGTACTCTTACCCTTCATTTCTCCTTGACAAACAACTTCTAAAACTTTAGATGTGCCCCCAAAATTCCAAACTGCACTTTAGAAAAGATTGAGAAACACTGGTACAGGACAGCCTACACATGCATTTGGAATGCAAATTTAGGATGAGATTTTAGGGGTCTAACAATATAACTAGATGCTAGATGGAAAGTTAGGATATTTTAAATTATATAGCACAATTCAATTTTTAGGCATGTGATCTTTTAAAACAAAGTACAAAACAATATAGAACAGGTTCCAGGGACAGGGAGCCAAACCCTGGGACTGTCCATGGAAATGCAGGATAGTTGGTAGATGGACTGTGTGAAGCCTATTGATGCAGCAGACAAAACACAAGACTCTGTACTTTACTGGTACGCTTTATTCAGAGGCTGACATGTTTTATATGTGCAACTTTTGAAGACATAAATAAATAGGCTGGTTTCACATTTCACTGTATAGCTAGAAGGGTCCAGAAGACACACAAGCCTACTTGAACATGACACATCATAGAACTAAAGAATCACAACTTCTTCAGGACTTCTCAAGAAAAGAGCTGTCAAACACTATTGTGCTTCTTGAACATAATGCCTCATTATTGTACGTGACTGTATGAAGCAAAACAGTGATTGGCAGATCTGCTTCCCACAAGCATGAAAGTACATTATTAAAATGGGGAAATTACTGGAATTGGCTTCACAGAGAGGCCATCACTCAATGGATTGCTGGTTTAATAAAACACTCATAGTCATACCAACTGTAACATAGGTGGGAAAATAAAAATACATCACATTACCTCTTTGGCACTCAGTGAGGGAGATTCACTAAGCGGTGGTAAAGAGATGAGAAAGTGGAGATGACTTCTCCTGTTTATCACTTACACAAGTCCTATGTTATTCTATGGAGCCAAAGCATTAATATTTCTCCAGCTTTGGAGAGCTTAGTGAATAGGCGCCATAGAATAACATAGGAACTGGAGAAGTGATAAACTGGAGAAGACATCTCCACTTTATCACTGTTTGGTGAATCTGCCCCAATGAGTTAATCCCTTGAATGCTAGCGAGGTCTCCAGTGCATCAGTGGGAATTTCTGTTTGTCCTCTATGGTGCAATTTCTCCACTTTTGGCTTCTGAATTTTGCTTTAAATTTGTATAAATGGGGAATTGCATTTACCATGGACCAATGGGGAGATTAAGGGGTCTGAAAAGAGACAAAAGATGCTCCGTCCCATGGGGAGAGACTGAGCTGTAACACTTGCAGTTCAGGCTCATGTCCTGAGTAATGCTGCCCCGCATCATTCCTCTATATCTGTCTTGAAACCCAAACAGAGAGGGTCTATGGAGACTGTACTCACAGCCCATAAAGTATGCTGCTGAGAGCCAGATACTGATTGTGTTCCAGCTTGGGGTCAGTATTCTGATAGGAAATGTATTGTGCCTGCACTGTGCAGCCCCAGGATGTTTACTACTCATTTAGAAGAAATGTATTAAAATGTAATAATTGCCCTTAAACCACTCTGCTTCTATGGAGATGGACACCCACATCCCCAGCAAGTACTCTAAAACTGTTAAAGTGGACCTGCCACCTCTATACTTCATGCTTCCGTTTGAAAAAGGAAGCAAAAGCAACTATTAGCTGAGTTGGTATTTATTTTTTTTTAAAGGGGAACATTCACCTCTTAAATGTTTCCCATAGGTTTAGTTAATAAAGCAGTACTAGGAAAGGTGTTTTTTTTCTTCATGTACGTTCTTTTAAAGATATTGACTTCCTAATTCTTCTCCCACCTCCTTCACATCTGCCCTAGGGAGCGTGTTCATTCTTCCCTTTGGTGTGGTGTGAATGGCTTCTATCATTACATCAAGCTCCGGTTAGCATTGTACTAAAGTTGCAACCTCAGTATAATGCTAACCGGAGCTTGATATAACGATAGAAGCCATTCACACCACACCAAAGGGAAGTGTGAAGTCGCTCCCTGTGGCAACTGGAAGGGAGGTGGGGGGGGGGAGAAGAGCTGTTCTGGGTGCCGCATTATGCGAAAGTGCACAGCTTGAAGATTAAATATCTTTAAAAGTATGTACATGAAGAAAACAAACACCTTTCCTAATGCTACTTTATTAACTAAACCTATGATAAACACATTTTAAGAGGTGAATGTTCCCTTTTAAATCACACTGTTTCATAATAAAATTACTCACAAAATTTACTGTGTGATGTCAGTGTGGAGATCGCCTGCGGTACAAGCTGCACCACAGGCATCTAATTGCAATGCCAGCCATCCCCCTGTAGAGGTGTATGCCCATCTACCACCTTCCCATTTTTCCATGGAGATCGGGCACTCTCTCAAGATTATTTACAGCAACATTCTGCACTGATCTGTTGCCTGAAATTATCAGTGCAGAATGTTCAGCAGCATATACATGCTCCCCAGATACAATCATTAATTGGGCACAGGCTACACTGCATTTGATGGTAGCGCTGGCTGATTCACAGGGGTTAGGACAGGGGGAGCACTGCCAAACATGTTATTCATAAGATGGCCATGCTATACCTCATCTATGAGCTCCGAATTTAAGGTAAAATTAAGAGATCTGGAAAGATTTATTGAGGTTAAAACAAGCCATTTAGCACTTCTATACATATTTACAAGTATTTGGTAGGGGGTTTAAGGTAGGTGACTGGTCCACTAAGGACATGAACATCAATGTCCTCTGCACAACCGCAGCAAAGGGGTTAATGCCTGAAATGAGACTTATCATAGTGAAAGTTCTCAGTCCATTGCTGGGAGAATCCCATTGCATAAATTACATCATTATGCCAGAGTGAAACAACATCATTTATGTGCCAGATTCAGTAGACCACCAGGTACATTCTTTTTTTTTTCTTTTTTTTTTTTAAAGCCTTGACCAGAGAGTTGCTTAGCGTTTTGTGAATCAATGCATTGCACACCACTTTGGTCCTTAAAGGGTTAAACAGGAGCATGGGTGACCCTATAAGAGTCTACATCTCGCCCCCACCCCTCCTCAATGTTTATAGGAAGACGTATAAAGGTGAATTAATACTAAACTTAGGACCATAAACATTTGCTGGTGGGAAATAGAAATGATACACTCCAAGATTTTCATTGAAGTGGAATTTCAATAAAATAAAATGAAAACAATACGTATATATGTTTTTCTGAATTCTGGGTAAAACGTTTTGGTCATGTTGGGTGCTGTCCACAACCCAATGGTATCTTTTGAAAGTGCATGGTCAGCTAAAAAACAAAATCATGTATGACATATGTAGTTTGTTCACAAAAAATCTCCAACAACTGTTGTTTGACTATAAACTGCAAAAGTATGAAAACGTGCTTAGCACTGGGGGTGTTGTTAAAAAGGTATAGAGGGAGTTGTAGTCTGGCATCAGATGAAGTGCCTCATATTGATCACCACTGCTTTAAGGGTTAGAGGCACATGAGCAAAAGTTTGGCAAACCAAATGTCCCATTTATTTAAAAAGGGCTTTTAAAGGGGAACTACCGCCCCACACAATGTTTACCTTTACTAAGTCCCCATCTGGCGACTAGCTGCTTAGTAGCACTAGTCGCCAGAATAATTATCTTCTATGGCTGACACTAGCACGGAGCGCGGACATCTTGCCATTGTGATGTCCGCACACCTGCGCTATCAGTCCCAGCCGGGTCTAGGAGTCGTTGCTAGGAGCCATTTGGCTCCGGCAGGGACTGAGAGCACAGGTGCGTGGACGTCACGATGGGAAGATGTCGTCGCTCCGTCCTGCCTGTCGTCCATGGAAGAGGGGACAAATCTATTAAATAAGGTAATTATTCTGGCGACTAACACTACTAAGCAGCTAGTCGCCAGATGGGGACTTAGTAAAAGTAAACATTGTGTGGGGTGGTAGTTCCACTTTAACCACATAATAGCTAGAGAGAGCTCCAACACATTGTAAACCAATGGGGGTGATGTACTAAGGGGTGGTAAAGTGGTGATAACTTCTCCAGTGTTATCAATTCTCCAGTTCATAAGTTATTCTATACAGCCTATGCACTAAGATCATAAAGTCTGAGAGATCCTAATGAATTGGCCCCATAGAATAACATAGGAATTGAAGAAGTGATATCACTGGAGGTGATCTCTATTTTATCACCTCTTTACACAGTGTTGGGAGGTGTTGGGAGACCGCTAGCATTCAAGGATTTAAAAACCCATTTTCACTCTATGGTTTGCTCCAGATTGACTCAATATGAGTATCAAACTGACAAGTTAGTGAGCCATGTAAACAAGGAGGTCATAAAATGCACATTTGTCAAGTTAAAGGGAAAGCCTTTGGCTACATTATTTATAATTTATAATTTTATTTTAATATTTGCAATATTTCCGTGTATGAATTAGGTTCCTAAGTTAATGAAATATGTCTTCGCCAGCTGATCACCTCCAAGCTCAGCACTTTTCATTAAGCAATGGTAACATTGATTTGATCTTTCTGGGCCATTTCACAAAACAATGTAACCTCGTAAGGCTGCTTTGTCTCATTCCATTTGCCAACTGTTTGAAAATTCCTGATATATTATTTCTCCAAGTAATTGAGGGCTAGTCCATGGGGTCCATCAAGCTTTGAAATGGCTATTTCAACCTATGTAAGGCTCAAAGGAATACAAGCCCATTATTCTGACTTTACATATTCTGTAAGTATATATGTAATGTCAAATCGAATCTACGTTATATTATTTTTTTTTTTATCTTTGCCTATTTCCTTACACTTTTATATCCTTGACAGTGAGCTCCCTTGATCTGTTTGCAGAAAGCTTTCTGTCAGGGAACATGAAAACAGGTCTAACGATACAATGTAAAAAAAGCTAATATTTAAACAGTATGGCACACAGAGTATTCATTGCTACAAGGAAAATGCAAGACTGCTTTGATGGTCTATCAACCAAGAAATTCTTTGGAAACTGAGATCCAAATAACTACTTGTTAGTGACATAAAAGTGTTAAACATCGCTGAAGATGAAAAATAATATATACAAATAAAAAGTATATGCAGTCAGTCTGTATATTATATGCACTCGTAGAATATGTAAAAATAATGGGTTAATATTCCTTTACTCATAAAGGCGCATTAACACCATCTAGTAAAAACCCTCATTTACCTTAATCTGTGCAGAAAAGCCTACTGGTTACTATAAATCAATTGTGTGTGGATTGGCTTGTAATACACTGTATACCCCTTAGGTCTTGAAGGAGATAATTAGTTCTAGATAAAGCAGGGAATGTACAATCCTCAACTATAGGTTCATTTTCTGTTCTAGGACATCAGCTCTCTGCTCCTGTACCTCCACTTTGGAGTAAGCACGAGGGTGTAGGAACTCTTTAGTGCATTCCGGTGCACACACACTCCTCTGTCATAAGACTTTAAAGCGGAACTACCACCCAATAATAAGATAGCATCACATTATTGCCCATCTGGCGACTAGCTGCTCAGTAGAGCTAGTCACCAGAATTCTTACCGGATTAAAGAGAAATCTCTATTCTTCATGGACTGATGGAGCGCGGACATCTTGCCATAGTGACGTCCACGCGCCAGCGCTGTCAGTCCCATCCAGGTCTAGGAGGCGTTGCTAGGAGCCAGCCGGCTCCAAAAGGGACTGACAGCGCAGGCGCGTGGACGTCACTAGGGCAAGATCTCTGAACACCTGAACACCAGGCACATGTTTTAGACCATTCCAATGAAGGGATTCCTTGTAAGTAACGGGATCGCAGCACTTCTCAAGCGCCTCCGTGTCGACCGACACGAATCTCCTGCTGACAGCTTTACAGCTGTCAGTAGGAAACAGCGAACTTTAAATGCCTGTATCTCTTAAACCATAGCGGTTTGAGAGATACGTTTTTTTGCATTTAGCTCAGCTTTTTAAGCTCTTCTAAATGCAAAAAACTTTTTTTTGGACATTACTAACGCTTTAATGGTGAAGCTGAACCTCAACCTCTCCTTTATAGCATGCACAGAGAAACAGAGTAATGTCACGTCACTTTCCTCTGCACCTTGATAGTGCATGGTGTTAAACAAGGTGCAGAGGAAAAAATATATATGAACATTTTTTCCGTAAGCAGTTGAGTAAAGTGGAAAGAGTAGCACCAGGAAAACAGCTCCACTGCCTAGTTTAGAGTGGCATCATATCAGAACATCCCCTTATCATTTCCAGGGAGGCAAACACAGGATTTATAAAAATGGAGTGATGAGACATGTGGTATAATTCTGGCATAAACGTAAGCTCCCATTTATAAAGAAACAAATGCCAGTTTTGGAAGTCTTAATACTATGTTGTTGTGTTTCTGGAGAAGTAACGTTATTGCTGGCAAACATTCTGTCTCACGGAACTTGTATAGAAATCTCACTAAATGTGACATTTTAGTGACAACATTTTCCCCAGAATATTAAAACCAGGTATAATCTGTTCTTAACCCTTTCCATGCCAGAGGGGTACACAACACATTGCAAAGTAGTGTGTTCCATACCCTTCTGGCACTCAAAAGGTTAAGAACTGTAGGCATTGAATAATTCTTTGCAGCGGAACTATCACAGACATCTTTCCAAATATACATCTGTGCGCCTGCACTGTCCTTCCCAGTCTCCTCTAGGAGGCGTTGCATTGTACCTTAAGGTACTGATGGAGCAGGTGCACAGATGCCTGTACAGCAAGATGTCTGCCTGCGCGTCTGGAAATGAATTGGATTTATCAATAACAACGGACTTATTTAGGGTAATACTAGTATGGATATGCCTATTGCTATATGCATAATATTTTTTTGGGGTGGGGGTGGCACTGGGCACTTTATATTCAGTGATAGTTTTGCTTTAATTAGATGAATACCATATTTATAATACTGCCCTTACTCATTTATAAATAATTCCTGACTTTGCCACCGATTACCATGATTTAACCCATTGAGTGCCAGAGGGGCATTCAACACATTCAAAGGGTTAATGACAGTTCTATTAAGCTGACTAAGAATAGTTATTATAAGTCCCCCTTTAATCCTTGGGGCCCTACTCTAATGAGCAGTTACAGTACATAGGCACATATTTATAAAAGCATAATACATTTATTCAAACCAGCTGCACCATAGAGAACAAATAAAAATTCCTGTTAAACAAATTTGCCTTTTAACCCCTTGAATGCTATAGATGTCTCTAATGCTTTGAGACGCAATTAAATGGAGACTTCTCTAGCATTCAAGAGGCTAAAAAACTCCATTCAAGTGCATGGCAATTTAGGAATTTTTATCTACCCCCTATAGTAGTTGGTTTCCTCCAGAATAACTAATTTCCTTTCATAAATATGGGCCTTAGACTAATCAGCTTGTGTGGACATGATATAACCAGTAATAATTAAAGATTTAAAGAATTAGCCCAAACAGAAATGATACATAGTGACCATAAAGTTTTTCTGCTCAAATTAAGTTAAATTGGGGTTAACATGCCTTTAATAATCCATTATTTGCCATTTATATTAATTACATGGAAATTAGGGGACTGTTAAATTAGTCAAAAAAATCTAAACCACAAAAGACCTTGGTGACATTATGCTTCATTGTAGACAATATTAGTTGTTTACAGAAGACAAATGATTTGACTAATGCATGCTTATGCAAACTACGGTGATTCAACCAGGAATCTGCTAGTGGCAGATGCAAACGGTTGGTGATGTCACTTCTGTCTCGAGGATGTGGGAAAATGTAACCACTTGCTTGATATGGGGAGCTTCAGTACACTGCAAAGTAAACCTCTGCAAATATATCATCCAAGTGGATGAAAATAAATAAAGGACAAATAAAGAAAAATCACATTTCATTTTCATTTGAAAACATCATGGGTTCCTGAGAAACTGGGGCTGAAGTAAAAGGGATAGTAATACTTAAAATATAAAAAACAATATATTGTAGGGTTTATCCCCCTGAATAAAACAAGGGTACTCCCACTGATGAAAGGTGTTGTATTCAAACAGTATCAGCGTGACCTGAAATTGTACAGTGGCGCTGTTGCTATACCACCCTATGGAGATTTATTGTCAACCAACCATAGGATGGTGTAGCAACTGTGCCGCTGTACAATTTCAGGCCACTGTGATACTACACCTAAAAAAATTCAAGTTTGAGCTGCAATACCTATTGAATAAAACACCATTCAGTACCTATGTTTTACTCAGGGGGATAAACCCTACAATATATATTTTTTACATATTAAGTATTGCTATTCCTTTAATGCAGCTGACCGTGGAGGGCCCTCCTGCCTTTTTCCCCCTTGTTGTGAAGAACAGAGCCTGGAACAAAGAAAGGTGGTCTGGCCTTCACATTCAGCAGTAAACTTGGGTATCAGGCCCTCTCATCCACAGTTGGTTGTGGTAAAATAAAGGAAGGGCTTAGGGTTTAAAAGTGGGCCCATATGCACTTTGTACCATACATTTTTGTTTCTTTTTCTGCAGTGCAGACTGGTTTTGGTTTAGGGATGGGAGAGAAAGGAATGTAGGAACAGATTTCCCTTTAGGTAGAGTAGGTGAGCTTCAGATTTTGTGGGTACCTGCATGGCTAGTGTAACCTCAGTATCCCCCTCAAATTTATATTCCAATGTACTGGCTATGATTCAACCCTTTGGATGCCAGAGAGGTTTTTAATACATTGTAAAGCAATGTGTTTGAGATCTCTCTAGATCTCTCTTGGAGATCTCCCTTAAAGGAGCAGAAACATATTTTATGAAAAAACATATATTGTATGGCTTTTCCTACTGTGTAAAATAAGGGTACTCCCACTGCAGAGAGATCCATATTTCCAGTGGTATTACAGTTTAAACCTGTGTTTTTTACATTAACAATACCTTCTACTAGTCAAATTCCAATTAATAATTATTTTACATTCTAATGGGAGTCAGAATTTCCAGGAAGTAAACATACAGTAAATTAACTCCCTGATTATATGAATTCTTAGTTGTTTTATTCAAAATTTATAACGGCAGTTAGAGTGCCCTTGTTTTACAGAAAAAGCTCTATAACATAAATGTTTTTATAAAAAAAGTTTACTGCTCCTTTAAATGTTAAAATCAATATGTATTTTCTGGGCCAGGGAAGAGTGGATGGGACTTTGGACAGGCTTATATAAGAAGTGAGGGCTATGGTCATGGGTGGAGCTAAGGGCTACTTGGGTGCCTTGCCTAGGGGTGCGTGGAATGAAAGTTCAGCCCTGAGAGAAGGTGGAGCATGTATAGCTTATTACTCTCTTTTGTGCATTTGGTGATATAGTTAATTAAGTTGAAGAAAAGACACAAGTTCAACCTTTGCCATAATATAACCCAGAAAATGAGAATTATATAAGACTTCCTGACTCTAAAATGGGTGTTGGTCTGTTTACCAGATCTTCTTGTTTTACCTACTAATACACTGCAAAACCCTGTATATGTATGTTAGAAATGCATCTAATCTTCTCTTAAATTAATCCATTGTACCTGCCATTACCACATCCTTGGGCAAGGAATTCCACAATTTAACAGATCTTACTGTGAAAAAACATCCTTTGCTCATGAGTGAGCCCATGAGATTGAGGGTGGGGGACCCTGACTGAAAGGGCCATCAAAGCATGTGGATCCTTGTAATAAATCAAATGGTGGGCCCTCCTCCTTTATCTATGCAAGCGTGCCTAGAATTAGTGGGTACTATAGTGGGTTGGTATTAGGTGGGTTTAGACTGGGAGGAGGGGATGAGCACTTCCTTTCCACCTGAAGCTTATTAAGAGAAGCAGCATCCCTCCCTTCCCTTTTGTTGCGGTCTCTTTACTTTTTCATTTCAGCTTATACTTTCCTTGTGCGAACATTTAGTTAGTATTCTTAGGTCAATAATTATATATGTTTAGTGTATCAAGGATTAGTGATAGCATAGCTACTTTTTGTTAGTTATGTCAAGTTATGTATTTTCGTTATTAATTTTGTCAATACATTGTCATGGTTTGGTGAATGGTTTGATTCTTCCCTTGATGCCAGCTTCAGTATTTGTTGGAGACATGGTTATCTATGAGAGATAATGGACAACGCATTATGTGTCCCCAGTTGGGCTGTGTCTCAGGAGCTGAGGCATGTTAGGGGGATATTCATGTTATGGTTGGTGTGTAGGACTGATTGCTGATATCAGGGATAGTAACGTCAAGCCACATCTTTTTTTAACCCAAAATGGTCTGGTGTTTATTGAAGGGATGCGGGCATATTTAAATGTGTTTTTTTTTATGGATTATGGCATCTTTCAGTCAAGTTGAAAGCTCCTTATCATCTAATGGTAAGCTGTGGCCCCTCATTATTTGATCAGGCCTTGGAATGAAAAACTTCCTAGAGAAATCCTTGTATTGACCTTGTGTATACTTACAAAGTGTAATAAGATCCCCTCTTAAGCATCTATACTCTAGAGTAAATAAACCAGTTTTACTAGATGTTCTTAGTACAAATCATTATTTGGGAGAAATTGAAGGAATAAATGCTGCCCTGCAACATGCTTCCAGACAGACTGTGGGTACAGCTCTGCCCTGCAGTCTTTCACTCTGCCTCTGCTCCCCTTCCTCTATCCAGCCTCCTCCGATGACGGAGGCTTTCTTCCTGTAAGCTGGAGCGATTTCATTGGCAGAGATCAATATCTAGCCAATGAGACCGCTCCAGATTGCAGGCAAAAGCCTCCGTTATCGGAGGAGGCTGGATAGAGGGAGGGGAGAAGAGGCAGAGTGGCAGGCTGCGGGTTGAGAGCTGTATCCGCAGTCTATCTGGAAGTAGGGTGCAGGGCACTATTTAAACATTATTTTTTGGCCAAATAGAGTTTTAAAATCTAGAAATAATAAAGAATTTGTCATATTCACTGTATAAGCTATCATTTAAGCCACACTTGTACAGGGGTGATAGATCCCCTTTAATATGGTAGGAAGATCAGAAGCCATTAGGGGGATAAACCAAATAGATTCTGCACTAAAATAGGCTCTGTTATGAATCCTGGAATAAACCAATTTTACTGTAAGAGACAAATAAGAAAGTCCCCAAATTCCCATTCATTTATACAGGGCATTTAACTCCATGAAAACACTACTGTAGATAGGCCTCAATGCATTGCTTAGCAATGTGATAGGAGACCGATCCAACCTTTAAGAGGGTAAAATTCCTAATTAAATAGAAATGTTAACCCTTTCAGTGCCAGTGTGTTACGCAACACATTGCTTTGCAATGCGTTGCATACACTCTGGCACTCAAAGGGTGAATTTCTCATGATCTATGATGCACTTTGCTCCTGAATTGTACCTCTTAAGCTCTGGTAATAACACCTTCAAGGGGAAGCAACATTTCCTAATAATAACTCTCCATAGAACTTAATAGCGCCAGAACACCTAATGACCCCTCTGATTTTTTTTTCTTGCTCCTTGATTAGAGAGATAATAGTGTCATTTAGTCCTGGATATCATGTCATTGGAGGAGGACATGACAACTGCTAGCAGGAATGCTGCGTACAAATTCCACCCACTCCCATTCCCGTAATCCTGTAAGGACCAGAGAGTCGTACAACACGTTGCTTTGCAAAGCATTACACTTATTCTAGTCCTTAAAGGGTTAAAAAGACTCATACCTGCTTCAGTGTTTAAAAGCTGTCAGCAACTACAATGTCTGCCTCCATGAGCATGACATCATTGACTAACTGACAGTGTTATCTGTTGAATCAAAGAGCATGGAAAATTCAGGAGGGCTATTAGGATTTTTCTGGCCAAAGTGTGGTAAGTGGGAGCTGTTATTAGGAGGTGTGCATGTATGCTTGGCCTTCATTTTGGTAGCTACAATCCAGGGGCATAGGAAATCAAGTATAAAAGTAAATATTTCTGCATATGCTATAGAAGAGGATTTTGGGGCGTGTGACGCTATATGTATTAAAGCGTTCATACATGCTAGTTCATACCACAAAGCGTAAGTGCGTGATCTTAAGACTAATGTGTTAGCGCAGACAACGAGCGGGGCTGGTGGATTTGTGCATTCTTCTTATTGTATAATGCATTGAAGGCTTCTTAAAAGGTTATATCACCATCTTGTATCGAGTGGGTGATGATGCTTTTTATAGTAGGGGAGAAAACAGCCGACAAGATAAAAAAGTGCTGTGATTATGTAGGTTGTTTCCCTTTGTGGGATCCAAATCAATATTAAGTACTCTTACGTTAAGGTTGAGTCACGTATTGCTTCACACATGACTTGGTTTAGACTGTTGCCATTAGCAAGAAATATCTGCTCTGTAGTAGAGGATAGCAATAAGCAGAGAGGCTCCTATTTGGATAAATCAGGCCTATTCAAACAAAGGCCTTGACATGGGAGTAGGAGCCCCCAATTTTTTTTGGGGGGGTTACATAGGTTTAAAGTGCAACTGTTTCTTTGTAAGAAATAGATGGTTTTGAAAGAACTTTGAAATGGATCTATACTTGTTAGTAATCCTTATATAGAACAATAGCTTATTTTGTTAGTTAACCCTCCAAGTGCCAGAGTCACTTTCGGCATATTACGAAGCAATGTGGTAGACACCCCTCTGGCATTCAAAGGGTTAATTCAAATCTGGCAGGAACTAACATTCTACACTGCTCTACACTCCAAATTCCACTTCCTCCTTGCAAGTACTAGTTTATTTGCATAAACTGAAAAATAAATACGACTAAATATCTCATAAACTATTGTTTGAAATAAAAAATATGACATAAGCATATATGATTTCGAAAGCTCTTTCAAATCACATTTCCCAAAACTATGGTTCCAAGTCCCACCTCATTGCACAGATGAACACACACACTGGGGCTTATGCTCTAAGTCATGATAAAGAGGTGATAACGGGGAGATGACTTCTCCAGTTCCTATGTTATTCTATGGCAGGGCTGTCCAAGTTCAGTCCTCAAGGGCCACCAGCAGGCCAGGATTTAAGGATTTCACTGCGTAAGCACAGATGGGCCAATCAGAATGAATGAGCCACTGATTAACTCCTTAAATCCTGGCTTGTTGGTGGCCCTTGAGGACTGAACTTGAACAGCCCTGTTCTATGGAGCCAATGCACTAAGGGCCATATGTTGAAAGGGACAATGTTAAAAAAATACTGTATGAATGTCAAAAATAAGTAATTGTATGAATGAACGACTATAGAGGAGGCAAAAATTTAGTAAAGTTGATACCTTTATTGGCTAACTAAGCACATTTAAATTGCAAGCTTTCAAGACTTCTTAGGTCTCTTCCTCAGGCATGTTATACAAATAAATATGAAAACTTCTCTCTTAAATACAGAAGTTTTCATATTTATCTGTATAACATGCCTGAGGAAGAGACCTAAGAAGTCTTGAAAGCTTGCATTTTAAATCTGTTTATTTAGCCAATAAAGGTATCAACTTTACTAAATTTTTGCCTCCTGTGTTTCTACGGCTAACATGGTACCAACTCTCATATATTTTCTATAGAGTGTATGACAAAAAACTAGTTATGTCAGTTGCATACAAAATAAAACAAGAATTGTTGTTGAAAGGGGCAGGAAAAGGGTGTGGCTCAAATATCTGCCAGTGATGTATAGTGGCAATGAAAATATGTCGGTTTCAACGGAAAAAAAAAATGTTCTAAAAACGACAACAAATTTACGTCAGTTAAAAAGTGTATTAAAATGTAGAGATATGAATCTGGAAAATGTTTGATATGAATCCGGAAAACGTTTTATGACATTTCCAGTCAAAAATCGTACTTCAAAGAAAAAAATGACATTTTTTGAAAATATATTTGAAGACTACAACAACGTACAATAAAAGCTTATAAAAACAAAAGCTATTTTGCTACTTCTTTGAACATACGGCCCTTAGACAGTGGTTCCCAACCCATGCTATCGGTGCCCACTAACAGGCCAGATCTTGTGAATTTCTCTGCTAGAGCACAGCTATGTTGATTAAAGGCCCAGTCAATTTGATTAACTCACCTGTGCTCTAGCAAGGAAATCCTCAAATCCTAGCCTGTTAGTGGGCCCTGAGGGCACGGGTTGGGAACCACTTTGGAGATTTTAGTGCATAAGCTCCATAAAAAAACATAAGAACTGGAGAAGTGATATCACTGGAGAAGTCATCTCTGCTTTATCACCCCCAGCATTTGAAAGGTAGATTGGGTTCTCCCCTTGATGATTAAAAACATGCACTAAAATGTTTAATTTTAATTAACATTTTCCTTGTTTATTCAATATAAACACAGTTGCTTGCAGGGACAGTTTTAAAGGGGTGGGTGGTCAATGAAACAGTTACAAATGCAATTTGAGGATGTCAGATTGTCCATTCATATACTCTGTGTGCACACACTATGCATTATGCAGGGCAAGTTTTAAGTGCTTCTAGCATTATATGAGTGAAAGGAGGGCTTCATGAGAAACTCATTTGGCATGTCTGCAGTGGGACACCAGATTTCCAAATGTGGCCTCATAAAATAAATCATTATTTCAGGGGACGAGGAAGGGATTCCAGGGACCCCTTTTAGGAACTGTTTTATTTTTTTCAAATTAGTATGAAGGCTCTGAACCCCATAATTACTAAATTGGTAAACATGCTTTCTCTTAGAAAAGGCAGTGGAAGGCGTCCATGACCTATTCCTTGGGAATTTTTATAGATTGATATGGAGGCTCCAGACCTCATTTTTTACCGTGATTGAAAATGGGACCCTTGGACAATTTTAATTTGTTGGCTTTTGTTTTTTTCATTAGGATTTATTTTTAATTAAATAACATGGGGTATGTATATACGCATATGTATTTATTTTGTTGCATTTTCACTTAAACTATGGTGTAGGTACTATATTTTTTTATTTAATTAATGAATGGAAAGAAAGTGTCTCATTTTAACAAAAACTGTTTACTGTCCCATGCCCACTTTATTTTTGAACACTAATGGAAAATATGTTTTCCCCAAAAAAATGAATGTAAGGGCATTTTGGCATTATATTTAACAAATGGCTGAAATACAGATCACCTGTAATGGAATGCAGCTCTAAGTTTGCTTCAGTTGGTGCAAATGTAGTAAAAATAGGATAATTGCCCTTTAATATATCAAGTGTAGGAGGGGAATAACTGAAAGAGCACAACAATGATTAACAGCTGACCTCTGCAAGTGTACTGGACAAGTGGACTCATGGGTGTGTCCATTTATGCTCTTTAATAAAGTTTGCAAGTTTGAGGATTTTTTTCCATAGTTGGGACGCATGTACAGACAGGAGTACACTCTTCCTGTTATTGCCTCACTTCCACTTTTCCTTTGAGCATCGAGTGGGGTCATGATGCTGGATATATGAGACATAAGGTGGGTGTTTGATTTTGATTTTAATATTAATATTGCTCTTGAGAAAGTGACGTATAAACGTTATTGGTCACGAAACGTGTTGAGCGATTTTTTATAGCAAGTGTATTTTGCACAATTTTGAGTGATTTTTTTATGAGTATATTTTGCATTGCTTTTTGTATTTTATATTGGCATATTTATATTTATCTGATGCGCGGTGCCAATTTCTAGTATCTTTGATATTGTTATATAGCAATGTTTCCCTTTTTTTTCTTTAAATAAATAGGATATTTTATATATGATATACTGCTCCCATTTTTTACCTGCCTCTTTTAAGTCACTTGGATTGGATGGCTTTTATGCTTCAGTCTTCAGTATTAGTAAAGTTCCTTGTGATCACTATTGCGTGGTCAGTCTCACAGCTTGCATTTGTAATATGTAAGTGGTGATATTTGAGAGGAACAACATTTCTGTGTGGAGGAAAGAAGGTGATTGGCCAAGAATTGTGGGGGTATGAACCGACCCGGAGTGAATTCCAAATAGGTGAAGGTGATATAAACTGGGAGGCAGTTACAACCTCAGATATAAGTTAGTGCATATATAAAGGGAAAGTGGAAAAGGGGCCATCGCATTTAGACTAATTACTACGCTCACAGAGTCTGCGCTGTTTCTGTTTCTTCATGTTTACAGAACCCTGTGGCTGGGATCCACGTGTGGTGATGTCCCTTTGAGAAATGCTGCGACTCCTCGTAAGGAAGAGACTTCTTGTGACAAGAGACTCTCTTTTTTACTTTTCATATATACTCTTTATTTTTCTTTATATATTTATTTTTTATATTTGTTTTTTTGTGCTATCAGAAGGTCAACATATAGAGCTCTGTTATTTGTTATATATTTTCTCTTGAGGATTTTTAAACCCTATAACATCCAAGTTAAAGTACTAGCTAGCCCATTTGACATTGTGCTAAAAATTATTTTAACTACTTTTTCATTGATGCTTTGCTTTTTTATTTACATATACTTTTTTTACTCTTAAAGATTTAGATAATTATGTACTGCCAGCAAAACAATATTTATTTGTAAATCTCCCCTACATATAATTTCACAGAAACATGGATTAAAAGGAAATCCTACTGCTATAATTAGCATATACCCTATGCCAACAGAGCAAGATCAATTTAAGAATTAGTTAAGCTTGTAGGAGCAATCGTTTTTGTTAAGAAAAAAGGGAAAAGTGAAGTAGGGCTTCCACTTATTATGAAATAAAAACATTCTGCAGTAACAATAGTTACAGTATTTTAGAATTAAATAATTTACTATATGATACAAATAACTGCTGATACGGTACCTATTAAAGACATTTAAAAATGCATTAAAAAGGACACTGAAGGTTTTATAAAAGGAGACTACTTTAATGAGTGCTTAACATCGTTTACAGGTATAAATATATGATTTCCCTTTTTTTCACCCTGAATGTATCATTCTTAGAGGGAAAATATATTTGAAAACAAGTCATGCATAACCCCTTAGAAGCTATCAATGCCTCCAAACCATTACAAAGCTATAATTAACCTCGCTTGGTTATCAAGACAATCAGATTCATCCTAGGCTATGCCCCTAGTATGGTTGAAAGGCATTGCCCCAGCTGTCGTCTAATGTAGAAGTGGCTAAAATTACTGTATCCAAACAGAGAGGGTGCTGCCTTTAATCTCCCAAGACACATAGTACATTCCTTTTGTTTGCTTTACACAGGAGGACAACACAAGAGAGAAAGTGTGTACGAGTATTGATTATCTATTTGTCTACTTAAAGCGGAACTTTCATCCTCTATAAAGTCACCCTACTATAATTAAGCAGGTAGCAACTAGCTTCCGAATATATATTTTACTTTCAAAACTAGCCCGATGTAATGAAACCCATCATTGAAGGAGACTGACAGCTGGGTCAGTCCCTTCCGGTAACCATATGGTGCAGTGCAGTCTACACAGTGGAGACTGCGACTGACAGCGCAGCCGTGCATACAAGATCTCTCCGCTGTAGCCTGTGTTCCAGTTTCCTTCAGTGATGGATTTCTTTTAATTGGCCTACTTTTAAAAGGTAAAATATATATTGAGAAGCTAGTCACTACCTGCTTAATTATAGCAGGGCTACTTTATAGCAGATGAAAGTTCCGCTTTAAAGGGCAACCAACATGAAACACTCACAGGTTACCCCTTTCCTCCTCAACCAACTACTGCTTACCCATGTACAATAAAAAAACATTCTCACTGACAAAAAAATCAGATATCTTGGTGGGGCATCAGGACCCCTTCTGATGCTCCCCAGCTACTGATCTCCCAGCTGATTTGGGTGGGAGATAATAGAGGCGACCCAGAGGAACAAAAAGTTTACATCAATAAACTGAATTAATAATTATCATCATGACAAGGAAGCAACCAATCATCATAATAAATTGAGGTAACAATAAAGACAAAATGAACTAAGGGCTTCCGGGGAAAGATCCTTGGGGTAAGATGATTGTGGTATACTGTGATTTATTGAGCAAACCGTTCTCCACCATATATAAGTAATAAATACAGACACAGTTATAGAATAAAGGATGGTACATGCTTTGCGATGTAGGGAGACCTAACCAGCACATCACTAAGCATCCGGCTCTAAAAACAGAAAGTAGAGAAGAAAGTCCCCAAAAAATGAATAGAGCTTATAAGACAAAGTAGAAAATTGGAGGAGAGTCGGTGTGAGGACCCAAAGATGCTAATCCCATAATATGAAGGAGACAATGCAGTGTCTGATAGCTGGTGCTCTGGATGTGAGGGAGACCTAACCGGTACATCACTGAGCACCCAACATAAGCAACTCCTAGAGTGTGTGGATAGATGGATAGATAGATAGATAGATAGATAGATAGATAGATAGATAGATAGATAGATAGATAGATGTGGTGGGAAAACTGCTAGAAGCGATAATAAGGGATAATATTCAGGTTTACACCTCAATAAATAAGATTATAAGCAGGAATCAACATGGTTTTATGAGGAAGAGATCACGCCAAAGTAATCTTTTTAGCTTCTATGAAGAATTACCTAGCAACCTAGATAATGGACAGTTGTTCAGTATTAGGTCCACTGCTTTTTAACGTTTAATAAATGACCTGGAAATTGATGTAGAAAGCAAAATATCAATATTTGCAGATGATACTAAATTATGCAGGGTAATAAATTCAGAACAGGATATGTGTTCTCTACAGAGGGATTTACATAAAATGGCAGATTGGGCAAACAAATGGAATATGAAGTTTAATATCGAAAGTGAAAAGTTATGCATTAAAAGAAAAAATCCCAATGCTATTTATGAATTTCATGGAATAATTTTAGGGGACACATTGCTAGAGAAAGACCTGGGAACCCTTGTAAACTACAAACTTGGAAACAGTGGCCAGTGTCAGATAGCAGTAGCAAAGGCAAAAGTCCTGTCTTGCATAAAAAGAGGTATTGAAGCAAGAGTGGAAAACATAATTTTACCATTGTACAAATCATTGGTAAGACCTCACCTTTCATAGGCAGTACAGTTTTGGGTACCATTTCAGAAAAGGATATTCTAGAACTGGAGAGAGTACAGCAAAGAGCAACAAAATTCATTAAGGGAATGGAGGACTTCACACATGAGGAACGACTAGGCAAACCTGATTTATTTACTGTAGAGAAAAGGTGACTGAGAGGAGATCTTATCACAATGTACAGGTATATGAGTGGTCAATACAGGAATCTCTCTCTGGTGAGCTATTCATTCCAAGGCTTGATCATATAACCAGAGGACCCCCTTGAGATTAGAGGAAAGGAGGTTTCAACTTCAGCAGAGAAAAGGGTGTTTAACAGTGATGACTGTTAAATTATGGAATTCCTTGTCCCAAGGATGTGGTTATTGCAGATATAATGGATACATTTAAGAGAAGATCAGATACATTTCTTTCAAAAAGGAACATACAGTGTTATATTGTATATTAGCAGGCAAAACAGGAAGGTCTGATAAAGACTAACTTATATGGCAGCAGGAAAGCTATATAATTTTCATGTCTCTGGGTTATGAAGGTTGAACTTGATGGACTTGTGTCTTTTTTCAACCTAATTTACTATTTTACTATGTAGATATTAAAGGGATAGTAATGTCTGAAAATAACTTTATTTTATATTGTAGCCCTAAAAAAATCATGAAAAATGATATAAGTCTTATCTCCCAAACCTTTATGGTTTGGAAGATATTCACAAGTAAAATAAAGTATTGTTCACTTTTCCTTGCTGTTTCAGCCAAGTCTGCCATCTAGTGGACAGATTTGGAATTCGTCCACATAGCAACCGGCAGCTCTTTAGCAGTGCCGAGATCACGATCTTTTTGAAAAGAACTGCTTAACTGGAACGATCTACAAAGTGTGCCTGGCTTGAAAGCACACTTTGTATACCATTCCAATTAAGAAATTCTTTTTAAAGATCATGATCTCAGCACTTCTGGAGAGGCACTGCTGGTCGTGCGACCGGATCCCAAATCTGAAGGGTGGAGCAATGATGTCACTCCAGGGGAAACTTTACTTGTGAATATCTTCCAAACCATAAAGGTTTGGGAGATAAGACTTATATCATTTTTCATGATTTTTTTAGGGCTACAATATAAAATAAAGTTATTTTCAGACATTACTATCCCTTTAAAGCTTACATTATGATCTTACAGTCCCTAGTGCATGACGCATTCTCTGACAAATGATGCATTGTCCCACCTACCTGCATAGCCAATAGTAATGAGCCTGCCATTGCCAACTTCAGCTCTTGACGGAAATTACAGTAGAAGCCCCTAGAATGCTAGTACCTTAATGACTATATGTTTACACTGCTGCAATGAACTTGTTAAACACAGAGTTTGAACTTATTTTATTATTTTTCTGTTCTTATGTTAGCTGTCTTTTAAACACATCCACTGCTTAAAGGGATAGTAATACTTGAAAATAAGTTTATTTTATATTGTAGGCCTTAAAAAAACATGAAAAATTATATAAGTCTTATCTCCCAAACCTTTATGGTTTGGGAGATATTCAGAAGTAAAGTTCCCCTGGAGTGATGTCATTGCGCCACCCTCCAGATTTGGAATCCGGTCCCCGAACCGGCTGTGCCTCTCCAGAAGTGCTGAGATCACAATCTTTAAAAATAATTTCTTAATTGTAATGGTCTACAAAGTGTGCTTTCAAGTCAGGCACACTTTGTACATAGTTCCAATTAAGTAGTTCTTTTCAAAAGATTGTGATCTCGGCACTGCTAAAGAGTTGCCGGTTGCTCTGTGGACCAAATTCCAAATCTGTCCACTAGATGGCAGACTTGGCAAGTTGGCTGAAACAGCCAGGAAAAGAGAACTTTACTATATTTTACATGTGAATATCTCCCAAACTATAAAGGTGTGGGAGATAAGACTTATATCATTTTTCATGTTTTTTAAGGGCTACAATATAAAATAAAATTATTTTCAAGTATTACTATCCCTTTAAAGAAGAGTGTTGAAACTGCATGCCATGGTTACACCATGTGTACACATCAGTCAATGTTTAGTGGACATTAGCAGGAAGGCATGATAACCACAGAACTGCAGTTGAGTTATTCATTTATTTATAGTGTCTCGGCTGGAGTAGCTGCGGGCATTCTTTGGCTCATTCAAGCATGTTTGTAAGAGCTCTGTTTTTATGTTAAACATTTCACCCTGCATCTTGCAGCATTGCTGACAGTCATCTGCATAGAAAATTGCACCTTTTACAATTAAATCATGCAAAAACATTTACCCAAGAGTGTTATTTTAAAATAGCAAATTCTAACTAAATAAGCATGTTAAATCTAAAGCATTATGGGCTGCATTGCTGATTCCGGCTCTTTGCATTTAACTGGCTTGCCTCTTCTAGAGCCCCTTTTCTCCCTGATTCTGAAGGAATTTAACCCCATGGATGCTATTGGCATCTTCAAAGCATTGCAAAGGAACGCATTGGAAGAGGTCTATAAATCCTAGGGCAATTATCTGAATAAAAATAATTCAGAAAATACAGGAAATGTAATAAATGGCCAGTGTTATTGAATATTTCTAATCTGTTGGGTGTCAGAAGAGTATTCAATGCATAGCTATGGAATGTGTTGCACTCTGATACTAAAGGGGTTAATACTAAAGAAAAATGTCATCCCCTTGCATTGGAGATGTATCTCACAAACAGATAAATATTTAATTACCTGCACATTGTAAATGCTTATGAACAATGGGTCCTACCTATAAAAACAAACTGGAAAGATTCTGGGGCAAACCAATTGCAACACAGGGGGC
This sequence comes from Rhinophrynus dorsalis, assembly GCA_037306005.1. Lineage (NCBI taxonomy): Eukaryota > Metazoa > Chordata > Amphibia > Anura > Rhinophrynidae > Rhinophrynus > Rhinophrynus dorsalis. Next base: position 198,670,840 of record CM074725.1, read on the forward strand.
ACATAAAAATTCCCATTGATCTGAATGCTGGAGTGGTCTCCAATACATTGCAAAGTAATATGTTAGAGTTTGCGCTAGAATACAAGAGGCTGAAAGCCACATTTAAAGTAACAGTAATGTCCCAGCATTTTTTTCTTCTTTTGTAGAGTTGAAAAAAATAAATTATGTTACACAAATCCTATCTCTCAAACCTTCATGGTTTGAGAGATATTCCTATCTAAAGTTCCCCCCTCTCTCCTGATGTCAGCTGTAAACCTGACAGAAGGAGAGCCGACACGAGGAGGCTGTTCAGCAGAGCCGCAATAGCGATACTGGAAAATAATTACTTCATTGGAATGGTCTACAGAGTATGCTTGCCAACCAGGCACACTTTGTAGACCGTTCCAATGATATCATTCTTTTTAAATAAAGTGATTTCAGCTCTGCTGGTCCCAGGACCGGGATCTCCTGCTGTCACCACAGCACTGACGTCAGGAGAAGGGGAAGGAGGGGAGAACTTTAGAAGCGAAAATCAGTATATGTGTATACATTAGTCTGTGCAAATAAAATACTTTGGTTTTGTTCTAAATCATTTATTCAGTTACACAAAGAGGTGTCAGTAGGTCATGAAATAACCTAAACATTCTTGATAGTGCCCCACTCACCAGCCACTCCCTCAGTAACACCACTTAAAGCACAAGTGTCTCTCTTTGCCCATTTGAAATGTTGGGTGGTATGCTCAACGGGTTAAACTCCTTGCAATGCATTGGAGACCTCTCTAGGATTTAACCCTTTCGCGACACAGGACGTACATGTACGTCCTGTGTGGCTGTCACTTAGTGACAGAGGACGTACATGTACGTCCCGGAAATCCGGCTCCCCGCGCGGCTGCATGCCGTTCGGGGACTCCGGATTCTTTTAACAAAAAAAAAAAAAATGTTAGACGGGCGTTAAGTGACGGCCGCGTCTGCACGCGGCCGTCACTAAGGGGTTAAGGAGTTAAAAGCCCAATATAATTTTACAGGGAATTGTATTTTTCCCCTATGGTGCAGTTGGTTTACTCCAGAATAACTACAGTTTTACAAATTATGGGCGTATGTGTCTTTTTCTGAAAGCAAGAGGTGCAATTTTAGGGAAAACCAACTGTAATAAATGGGACAGATATACACTTCAGGCATTGAAATGGTTAATATTTTCAGGGAATTGTGGGTGAGAGCATTCAAGGGCTTAGAAGCACAATTTCTTTCACTAGGAATTTGTATCTGTTCCCTATGGTGCAGTTGGTTTGACCCAGAATTGCTCTACTCTATGTATATGGCCCTTAACCCCACTGAGAGCAAGACCTCTGGAACTTAAGGTGATAATCTAATGATATTTTTGTTGTTTAAAAATTGTTACGTACCATGATGTTTCTTTTAATATTTTCTTAACATTGATAGTGAAAGATCCCTGGAAAACAACGGCCTACATTTCACAATTGTGTTGGTGCACACGGGGTACAAACCACACAGTCAATTGTTGTCAGGCACGTAAAACAAGGGCTGACACTGGCGATTTCTGGTTCATTTGCCTGGAAAATCAATTATTTATAATAGAGAGCAGCATGTAGAAGGAACAGCCATACTTTGGGATTACATTTCTGCTTCCACGTTTGTTATGCAGTAATATTTTTTCCACATTTCTCTCATTTATTAACCTTTTGGAGAGGGCATTTTAATAGGCTTAATAGGCATTCACCTGTACATTTCCCTTGAGAAAGTAACCCAGGGTTACGAAAGCATAGGGAGACGTAATTATACCTGTATTTTAATGTAAGAGCAGGTTTTAGCCTGTATTTTAATACATTTTGATACTCAAGGATATATATATATATCCAATAGTCCTGTCCCTTGTTTTCCTTTAATGGTTGGTAGCCATTTATAGTTTGTTAGTTTGGATCTTTATTACCCTTGTTCATATTGCTGTGGCTAACACAAACCTGGAGATCTGAGGTGCGGTTTGGAGAGGAGAGGTGCACCAAGGAAATGATTTGAGGATTCAGAAATCTGTGGAGAATGACCGTGCCTGGGGGTCAGACCCAGCCAATGTGAACCTACCTAGAGGCGGACCCAGACTCTCATCTGTTGGGTACCGTGTGAGGGGATTAATTTTGATGTGGATGTCCTAATATATTGCACTTAGAGTGGATTGCACTATTTCTTTTTGTCTCTTTGCATATATTCCAAAAGAACCTGCCAGGCGTCTTTGTGAACTAGCTGCATGTCGAATTCTGAATGTTGGGACATAATCAAGATGTTTGTTGAAGATCCTCTTGAATTTTATGGGACTCTATATTGGTTCTCCTGTTCATCTGTATACATATCCTTTGTATTTTATAAACTACCACTCACAAAATACTGTATTAGCTTTACAGTGAGCACTACGCTGTTGTGTTTGTATTACCTGGGGTCTCCTGTGTCAAGGGATTTCACCTTGGATTCTCAGTACTCTCAGTTTTACAGAAACAAACCAGTTTAATCCCAATCCAGATGGTCAGTGAGGAGAGAGGCTGTTCTGAATGCATGCATATTTACGCAAATAGAAATTAAAGAAAATGAAGTCTGCAACTACACTTAAAGGGATAGTAATGCTTAAGTATTACTAGTCCCTATAGTAAAGTCTTATTAAAAATAAATGTATTGCCCCCAGTGGCATCTCTCAAACCTTTATGGTTTGAGAGAAGATCGCTCTTAAAGTTGCCCTCTCTCTCCCCCTTCCCGCTAGTCAGAGTTCTAGCTGGCTGCAGGTTAAGCAAGTCATACGACTTTCAGGCGGCTCTTCAGCAGAGTCGCGATCGCGTTAATAAAAAAGAAGACTTTCACTGAAATGGTGTTCCACGTGTGCTTGGTTTGCAAGCACATGTAGAAGACCGTTTTAGTGAGATTTTTTTTTAATTAACGCGATCGCGGCTCTGCTGCAGAGCCGCCTGATGATCTATGACCGGATTTCCCTTCAGTCAGCTACAATGCTGACTTCGGAGAAGGGGGAGGAAGAGGGCAACTTTAGGAGCGATTATCTCTCACTGGGGGCAATACATGTATTTTAGGACTTTACTATAGGGATTAGTAATACTTAAAGGGATAGTAATGTTTCATAATAAAAACAGCTCTAATTAATCATCATAGTATTTGGACTTTGGAGAGTGTTATTTCAGTTCTGTCAGAGTTGTAGTTCAGGAGTAATTCAATGACAAAGTGTCCCCCTCCCGTCCCTTTTACTGATGTAACAGTAACAGCCAAAGCAGAAGGGAGGTGCCCAGGTAGATTGCACAGAGGGGCAATCTTCAATTAAGATAAGGGAAAAACCTGAAAAGCCTGTGAAGGGGGCAGGGCTTTCATTCTTTTCATATAAAGAAGATTGTCCCCTGCTGTTATCTGTCTGGTCTTACAACCAGATTCACATCTGAGAAGAGATGGCTTACACTAGGTAAAAGGGGCGGGAGGGGAAACTTTGCTTGTGAATATCTCTTAAACCATAAAGGTTTGAGAGATAAGACTTATATCGTTCTTCATGTTTTTTTAATGCCTACAAAATAAAGTAAAGTTAAAACGAAGTATTACTATCCCTTTAAGTATTATTATCCCTTTAAACTGGAACATTCACCTTAGTTCAAGATTACATATTTGAAAACTACATTAAAAACTGTGTCACGTTAGCGAAAAGATTAGCAAGTATACAGTTCAGGAGATATTCACACTTGTTACCATATGCTAAAGTATGCTAAATTCAGTACCGGTGCAGCACCAGTGACATTTTCATATGCTAATTAAGGTAGTCAGTGATGTTTCATGTGCCAGTTAAGCATTTTCAGTGACGTGTCATATGCTAGTGAACATTTCAATGACATTTCATAGCTTTTGATCCAGTCCTAGACTCAAACATATCAGTTAACACCTTTTCCACTACCCCTTCAGCAAGCCAACCAGAAGTCCAAAGGGTCCAGTCATTTAAACCACAGGCAAAGCCTGGGGAAACATTACATATGCCACTGTACTAAAACACTTACCTCAAATATAGATCACTTCAACCTAGTTTTACCTTGCTTTCTTGTCAAGGTCCACCCGCCAAAGCTGTAATAGGCAGACAACAACATGACACATATGAAAATGGGGTTGGTAGTGTGGGATGCTTCTTCAAGTGAACCCTCTACTAATTAGCTACCTTAGGACTTTTATCTGGACCCATCTCCTGTCCTTCCAGCCCAGATCATATCCTTTGAACATAAGGATGCCTAGGTTCCTCACCCCCTCACCTGTCATGTTTTTCTCACCACTACTGCTTCCAGCCCGGATTCAGAGAATTCTTCTCTCAAGTTGCAGAGATACTAATGAATAGACTCCACAGAGTAACACATGAATTGGAGAGCTTATCACTTTTATCACTTCAGAACCCCTAGAATTTTCTGTAGCCTTATTGAGAAAGTGCAGGTTTCTCACCAGAAGCTGTAAAACACGCAAATAATATTCTAGTCAATTAAAATTATTTTACTGAAATGCTTAAATGTCCTCTTGCACGGAGATCTGTAGTCTCAATCACTAAACTTTATACTCACAAAAGATAGTGTAAACCGTTTATACAGTTTTTGACCCACTCAAAAAAAAAAGAAAAAAATCACAAAAATTAGGTAATGTAGAAGTTGATCAAGCAAACGTGTCTGACTTTCCAGAGATTTGTTGAGTCCCCTCTAAAAGGGTTAAATTGCACAAGGCTCATTTACAAAGAGGAATTTTCATAGGTGTATTGCCTTATTACTCAGTGTGCAAACCTATTCCTCTGTTGGATTTAAACTTGGTCCTGGGAGTGCTTCAGAAAGCTCTTTTTGATCCTCTGTCTTCTTTTTTCCTTCGGTCCTTGATTCTTAAGACAGCTTTCTTGCTTGTGATTGTGTCTGTTCTGCAAGTGTCTGAATCACAGGATTGGACGTAGTTCTGTACTTGAAGTACTCTGTTCATCACACAGAGCCTTTTCAGAAATCAGACTCACTTTTGGCATTCCTGAGGGCCATCATGTTTGTCAAGCTGTGCCTAAGGTGATGGTAGCTTCCTGGATCACAACTACCATTTGCCAGGCCTGTTTCCTTAAGAAAAAGCCTGTGCCCTTTAGGATCACTGCTTAGTCCACCAGAGTGGTTGGTGCTTCCTGGGCTTATAAGAATAAGGCTTTTGTATAGCAGTTGTGAGAGGCGGTGACATGGTCGTCCCTTCACACATTTGGTAAACCCTATAGTGCCATTGTTCTGGTATCAGCTGTAGCCAGTTTTTTTATGAAAGACCCAACAGACCATTGTGCCTCTGCAAATTTGTGTCTGTTAGAACTGGTCTGTGTTTTGAGGGTTTTTTCTCTCCCTCCTTGAAATCTTGGTGGGATAGCTTTAGGCAGTTTGAGTTCCGGGCAGGGGGTCCTTTGGGTTCTCTGGTTTAGGTGTGTAGGTTTCCATTGACATCTGAGGTTCATATTTGTTCCAGTTTGTATCTGTTAGAACTGATTTGTATTTTGAGGGGTTTTTCTCTCTCTTCTTGAAATCTTAGTTGGATAGCTTTAGGCTGTTTGAGATCCTGCAGGGGGTTCTTTGGGTTCTCTGGGTTAGGTGCCTCCTTCCTGCCTTAATGGAGTTTCTGTCTCCAGAGAGCCTTTTTAGGAAAGTGCCCTGCCCTCCTGGCCTAGGATACTTTACCCCATGATTTCTGTGTTTGACATACAACAAGAGTCCACCAAAATCTCCTTTTATCTCATTGGAAATTTTAGAAAATTGTTTTTGTCCACTATAATGCAGTTGGTTTGCTCCACAGTGGCGCCAGTTGTCCTTAATACTTCTGCCCCTGGAACCTATATGTATGGGAAATTGTAATTTTGTTTGTATTAAATTACACATGATCAGGCATGTGATGTGTCATTTTTAAAACTCTAGCCCCACTTATATGGCTCCATTTAATTGGTGGCATTATGCCAGCAGTTTGATACACAAAAGCAATCATTTGATCTGTGGAGCTTTAGATGCGAAGTGACAGATTGAGTCCTTTTGCATTAAACTATCCATGAGAACTACTGCTTTTTTTCAGTGGGAATGACTATAATTATGTAATCATGACAGCAATAGTAAATCCCTATAAGTAAGCCCCATCCAACACACACACACATATGCACACATACTTTATCTCCATAAAATCTTCCACGCCTAAATATTTCATTCTAATCTTACCTGTATCCTTTATCATATCTGTTGATGATGTATGGGTTTTAACAGTGTGAATACCTTTGCTTTGAAAATCTCTCAGACACCCTAATATAGTTGTCATATGATGTCTTGCAACCCCAAAAGACGTAACTGTTCTAAAGTAAATATAGAACATTAAAAAAGTGCAAGGTCATCAGACCCCTGGAGTCCTTTTACATTCTCATGAATAGGGACCTGCAGATCAGGTAGCTCCTGATTCCTTCCTAGAGGCTACAATTCTTTCCTTTGTTATTAAGCATATAAAAAAATAGGACTAACACCTCCTAGTCTCCCACTTACCTTACTATGGAAAAATGACCTTTAAGAATGATGCCCTTCTACTTTTGTTCAAGAGATAACATCTTTCATCAACCTCTAGTCCATAATGGATGACCTCTTGTTCTTCGCTTGACCTCGTATATATTTGTAAATGATAATCATATCTCCCCTTAGACATCTCTCCTCTATTGTAAACAAGCCCAGTTTGGCCATTCTCTCTTTATAACTCAAATCATCAAATCCCTATATCAGTTTTGTTGCATGTCTCTGCACTCTTTCCAGTTCAGTAATGTCTTTTTTAAGAACTGGTACCCAAAATTGTACTCCATATTCTCGATGAAGCCTTCCAAGAATTTATTTAGAGGTAGAATTATATTTGCATCCTGTGTCTCTATATCCTATATCCTTTTTTATGCAAGATAGTACCCTATTTGCTCTTGCAGCAGCTGAGTGACTCTGCACACTGCTGTGAAACCTATTGTTTATTGGTACTACTGAGTCTTTCTCTAATGAGGATTCCCCAAGTAGTTTCCTATTTAGTGTATATGTAGCAAGTTTGTTTCTACAGCCCAAATGCATAACCTTACATTTATCTACATTAAATGCCATCTGCCACTTTTCTGCCAGTTCACTCAGTTTATCTAAATCCTTCTGCTAAGAAAAAACATCCTTCCCTGTATGTATTTCCTTACACAGCTTAGAGTCATCAGCAAAGACTGAGAAATTAGTGTCAATTCCGACTTCTAGATAATTAATAAACACATTAAAAAGTATTGGGCCCAGGACTGAACCCCGTGGCACCTCAATTACAACTTTAGACCAACTTGAAAAGGTTCCATGTATGCACCTATGAAAATTCTTACAAATTCTTTTACAAATGTAATTTATATTTCAGGCGCTTGTAGGCAAGGCAACGTACAATGCAAACCTCCAAGGATTTAAAGCGGAACTACCAACTTAGTTAAAGTCACCCTGCAATAATTAGGCAGATGGTGACTAGCTTAATAATAGTTATCTTGCCTCTAAAAACTACATGATGCTACAGAAAGCCTTAATCTTCCAAGACCGGAAGCCAGGCTTCAGCGCAGACATTTTGTCTGCTCGCCTGCACTGTCAGTCCCGGTCTCCCTTTTGAAGCATTGCACTGGCCCGAACGGCACCTGGCCGTCAGTCTCGGAAGATTAAGTAGTTTTTACAGGTAAGATAACTATTATTAAGCTATTAGCCATCTGCCTAATTATTACAGTTGGTAGTTCCACTTTAAATAATAGCATGTAAAGGGGTATGTGTATACCAGGCACCATAAACCAGACGCATGAGTCAGGGGCAGTGGGATTGCCATAGCCAAACCCATAAGGAAAAATGTTGGTGTGGCCATCTTTGCTGAAGCTCTCCTCAAAATATGGAAGTCTAGGCAGTTGCCTGTTTTGCTTAATGATACATCCATCCCTGACTCACATGATTCACTGGGACAGATCAAGTATTCACAACCAATAAATTGCCTTTGCCAGACATGTCTAGTATAGACACCAACTGGTCAGATGGCCTGTGAGCAAAGACAAGATGTCCCTCTAGTGAGGCTTATTTTGGAACCATGAATGAAGTCATTGACATTTTTAATTTATGATATTTAAGGATTGTGGAAAGCTTTACACCATGGGCAGACAGCTTTTGGCATTCAGGCTACTGTAGACTACAAACCTTTCACCCTTAACCTGTCAATGGTTGGTTGTAGATTAAGGGAATAGCAGTCCCCAACAACTGTAGAGCCAAAGGTTGTCTATATTGTCTTCTACTATCCAAGTGAGAATTTCTCCCTTATCCGTTGCCTTAATGTGAAGCTTGTTTACTTTCCAGTGTTATTCCATTATCTATTCCACAGGCATCTATTTGCATAAATGCCCAAGTGATTTTCTATTGCTAATTATGTGCTACAATGATTTATAAAAAGTACTGTAATAGCGAACAAAATAGAGCCGTGGGCAAGATGCTTAAAAACTGCTACTACGCAACAGTCTGTGAAATCTCATCTCTTTGCACACTGAACAGCAAAGCAGAAAATTTAGCTTGCAGGATTATTGGGCAAGCTTGCCTACTATGGACTGCCTATGGAACATTAACATTAAAGTGTGTGTGTGTGTGTGTGTGTGTGTGTGTGTGTGTGTGTGTCTTCTCCTCCAGGTGGAGGTGTTGCTACGTCTGTCTTTGGGAATTGTGTCTGCAACTATATCACCTGGCTGCAAACATATTGATCTGAAATGCACATATGTATAACATCTGGAGTTAACCAATTTCACAATAGGGAACAAACACAAATTCCAGTTGCTGGATCTGGACCTTTATACTAAGGGCTGTAATCTTATGGCACTGTAACTTAAAACAGGTGAGCCTAATAGAAATGAAGTAGTAAAAGACTGAATTTTAATATACATATATATTTGCTTGTATAATGAATGAACTCTTAGGCCAACAGTTTAACTTTCTGCTCTTATAAGCAAAAGTAATGATTGTCTGAGCCACACATTTAGACATATTCTATTTTTGTATGGACATCAATTTTTTTCCTTTCTGTTTCTTATAACACATTCCTTTTTCTTACTATTGACTCTAGATCAAATGCTAATACAAGTATTGCTTTAAACAGTGGGCAAAATGTATGAAGTTAAAGGTGGAGTAATTCTGGCAGAAGTCAACTGCAGCTCCAGGAACACAAATGACTCCTAGTAAAGTATAGATACTTCTGTGGGAAGAATGTGATATCCTGGGGCTAGATTCTATTGTAAGTGCTAATTATATCTTTGCTTTTACCTCCAGGTTTCCCCATAGACTTCAATAGGAAAATGTTCGACAAAACGGGTATTAACATTTATCACCTGCAATAGAATCTAGTCCCTGGAGTCTTGCATCAAATTTACTGCCCAACTGCGTTGCCATTATATCCAGTTCTAATATAAGGTTAATTCTGGGTAATCAGTCCACATCCATGATTTTATTTGTTGCCCAGATTAAGTTGTGTTTATTATTACAAAATAATGTTTTGTTGACTCTTTAAGAACCAGAGAAGTATGCAACTCATTTAAATCTATGGGATAGATAATTGTTACCTGTGGTGCAGTTGCTTGACAATACAACCGCTCCACTGTTCTTTATATGTTTGCTCATTTATAGACATATGCTCTTAATATAGTCTAGATTAGGGTAGATGATGATGATCTTCATATCTAAGAACCTTCTCTACCCCAACCCCCAGATTACTGACGGCTCGACTGGGAGTGACAACATTATGTGATTCATGCCATGAGTCCAGGCTTAATTGGGTGGTCAGGTTTATATCAGTGAGAAAAAGCGAGGTTCACCTCTAAATAGGTAGGAGTGGCAGAAAGAGGCAAGGCCACCAGGGAGCTCGCCATGCTGGAGAATTATCTTCTGCCACTTAAGATTTGATAATTAACAGTGAATACTAGAGTCTCCAAGGCAGATCCAGAGAGGTTCCAGGTATGATGGTCCTGTAGGTGGAACAAATTTTCTAGGCGGCACTAATCATAGTGGAACAATGCAACATAGTATACGACTCACCAAAGCTGTGACTCGATTCCTCAAAGGTGCCGATTCTCATGGACTCCTAGCCAGCCTCTGTCAATTCAGAAAGAAAAATGAAATGCACACTTGGATATCAAGAAGATCGTAGAATAAAATCACTTCTTTATTGAACAGAGAGTTACATAGACACACCGAGTACTAGATAAAAGTGCTCCGTGTGTCTATGTAACTAATTGTTCAGTAAAGAGGTGATTTTATTCTACAGTCTTCTTGGTATCCAAGTGTACGATTCATTTTTCTTTCTGATCCTGTAGGTGGGGCAGATAAGAATATTTCAGGGCCATTATCATACAGTGAATGCTCCTTCTCTCCTATCAATGTCTTGTCTGCGCATATGTTGGTATTTATTTTCTATAGTATCACATTCACAGAAATTTCCTAGGACTGTTACATATGGATTATCTTTAGATCTTTCATTCCTCATACAGAGGTTGTATTTTGAGTGTGATTATATATGCCAGAGGTAGTCAACTGTTAGCTCTCAAGCTGTTGGGTACTCTAACTCCTATCACCCTGAACCAGCCAATGGCTGTTTGGGAAATATGGGTGTTGTAGTCCCCAGCAGCTGGAGGTCTGTGTGCCTAAACAGTGGTGGATGAGATCTCTTAAAACAATACAATATGGTAGTATGGGACCTCTTGCTGAAGTCTCCATAATTATACCATTTCTATAAAAAAGGAAGAAAAAATTCAAGCTCGTCTCATGTCAGGTATGGATAACACAGATCTCCTGCTGACAGCTTTACAGCTGACAGCAGGAAACATCAAATTTGAATGCAGATATCTCTCAAACCATAGTGCTTTGAGAGATATAAGTTTTTTTGCATTGAATTCCACTTTTTAATTACTACAAATTGCAAAAAAAATGTATGGAACATTACTATCCCTTTAAGGATTAAACATAAAGGTCTTAACCTAGGTAGGTGTCCTTCAAACAGTTGTCAATTATTTCTGTGTACCATTTTTTCTTTGTATTCAGACTTTGTTGTAGCCTACTTCTGTTGATTTTGAACAGTACAGTATAGCCTCCTGACCAGGACGTGAAGAGTGCAAAACAAAATGGGTTCCTCCAATCTTCTGAAAAACCACACACATAACTAATGTCTCAGTTTCAATCATGGTATAGACCAGTGGTTCTCAATCTTTTTTGTTTTGTTTTTTTGGTCAAGGCACCCCTAACATGCATTCTGGAAGATTTGGGGCACACCTGATATTTTATAGGTCATTTGTCAAGCAAGTAATGGAGGATACAGATGCATAAATGTACAGTTCTTTTTTGGTCTCATAATCAGAATAGCAGAAAAACATATAGTGCAGAAAATATTCCAGAAATATACAACAGAAAATCAGTATTCACATTTATCAAAATCTCTATAAAAAAGATGGGGCACCCTAAGTAGATGCTAGTGGCAAACAGGGCCGGATTTACATCTCAGGAGCCAGTAGGCACAGATATCTGAAGCGACCCCCATTGGCTATCTCCACAATGCTCCAAATCTCCATATTGCCCTCACATTGCCCCCATCATCTCCACATTGCCCCCCATCAGTTCCACATTGACCCCATCAGCTCCACATTGCTGTGATGTCATCTCCCAGAGCTCTGCATTAGAGTCAGGAGAGCTCAGCAGCTAAAGGTCTGTGAGGCACAGCTTACAATGTGGCGGGTGGCACGGCATGCCATGCCACTTAAAAAAAAATTATCCATTGCAATGGCAGGCGCCCCTCTGTAGGATGCACCTGTAGGCAGATGCTTACTCTGCCTTACGGAAAATCCGGCCGTGGTGGCAAACCAAAGTGCCATGGCACCCTGGATGAGAATCACTGGTATAGACCTTTTCTACATTGATATATGTGCATTTAAGATTATGATCTTTTATGTAAGAACTAATAGAAGAGCCCGTTACACAGGCCACAGTGCCACTGCCAGACGGTTGTGGGGAAGTCATGCGCAGTAAAGACTGCCGCTCCGCGGCTGATACAGAGCTGGGCGCTCCTTCGGAGGGTCCAGCTCTGTATCATCCGTGGTGTGGGCAGTCTGTACTGCACATGACTGTAGCACGCGCAGCAGTCTCTACTGTGCATGACTGCATCATAACACGTTTTAGCGCATTATTATATAGGATAACTTGCATTTTATCCTTGGTGTCTCTTTATCCCTTAGAGTGCCAGAAAGGTATCCAATGCATTGCTGGCACTCAAAGGGTTAAGCATTGTATTTTCCACGACTGTATTCTTCCTTTCAAGCATCGAGTTACTGAGCACCGAGGTTTATTAACATATGCATGAAAGCAGCTGCTTCAGGGCTTAGCAACCTGTGAATCAGTACAGCAGCAGCAGGAATGCTATGTGGAGCACACATTCTATTTTAGAGCAGCCTTTTCAGGCAATTCTATGCCATAATTGTATTAAAATGCAATATTATGGGATAGAAGCCAGCATGTTTATTTGAACGGAAGTCAAATCAAATACGTGCAGGCAGACTACTAGGGTACATTATAAATACATACCCAATCAATTTTGGATATTTGGGCTTACTATAAGAAAGGTTTCATTTTAGTATACAACATAGCCTGAAGATCTGGACACTAGGGTGACCTCCTGTATCTTTCTTTGCAATATTTTGGAGATGTCTCTAGCAACCGTCGTGTTAAAAGTGGGATGATATGGTAGAATCTGATAATGACATTGAAATTAATTAATTTTATATATAGATTTTAGCGGTGGGCATCTGACAGTTTCTTTCCATAACTATACAGGAGAAACCCAGTTGCATAGGAACCCCCTTGCACTCTACTTCCCCCTATCAGCATACCTTGGAAGTCTCAGGATCTGCCCCAGAGTTAGTTACTGGCTCTTCGGGGACTGAGGGTGATTCTCACAGTTATAAAGTTCCTGGTACCCTGCCTACTTACCTGGCCCATTCTATTGTTCCCCCCATTTTGATAACAAACCCAACTTTACATACTCCTAATTCCACCCATTTCTTTTATGGGACACCTACATTATGACAAGAATCTTCTCATTTACACACTTCCATCCCCAGCCCTGCTTGTTACTCCTGGGGATGGGATGAAAAAGCTTCCCAGGTATGCTTCTCAAATCAGAGAGCGACAAAGCTTTAGCAAACCAGTAAAGACAGAGCTTTCCTGTGGTTGTACTTTTGAGTATGTCTTTACCAGAAGTGTACAGCCTGAAGAGCTGTTGTTGGACTACAGGTCCCATTATCGTCAGCCAGCTGCTGGTTGAGGACAAGGGGAGTTCTGGTCCAACAACAGCTGGAAGACATGCAGCTTGTCCAAATCTGGCACATGCAAAAGCAACTGCATTGTGTTTTGGATGCAGAATTATTGAAGCCAATCACATTTGTATTTCAAATGGACCTCTCACTTTGAAAACAGTTCTGGCTATTATTTAAAAATGAGAAGTATACTTTTTAAAGAGGATTCGTAAGCTTTCCAAGTCCTCTTCCCAGTGAGAGCTTCAGCCTTGAAAGAATTTGCATGAATATTCCAAATTCTCAATTTATTCTACCCCTTCAATGGAAATTAATAGGTTTTAGCAGTGTAAGAAGGTGGGGAGAGATAGTTTTATGGACATGTGAGTAATTAATTTCACTGGCTTTATCTAAGTCAGGCAGTAAAATGAAAATGTCTAAAACTATTAACCTGTTAGAAAACAAAAAAAACACAAGTTATGGGATGTATAAATATACATATTTAATGATACTAAAAATCACCTATAATTGTTAGCCATTTTTATTTGAAATAATAGTTAATGAGAAATGTAGTTTTCTTTATCTGTTTATGCAAATGAGAGAGTACTGTCAGAAAGTGAATGGTATTTGTGATGGGCGCCATGTTAGTATCTGGCTGACATGCTGGCCTGTATTCTGTACTTTGCATAAACTGACTAATAAAGCTGAATTCCTCAAATTATTTTTTTCTGATTTTGAAAGCTCTTTCAAGGTCACCTATTCGTTACAAAGCTACAGTTTCACTTTAATGCTTGTATTTATTTATTTGAAACCCTTCTATGATATTCCCAGGTGAACGCATGAAATCAGATCAATTTTTTTCCACCTTGGATCCTTGCATTTTGACATGATATATTGCATAGTCTTGAATTAAAGGGACAGTAATGTCTCAGAAAAAATCTTTATTGTTTTGTAGCGCTTAAAAAGTTAACCTATATGCAACAAATCCTATCTTTCAAACCGCTATGGTTTGAGAGATATTCAGCACTGAAGTTCCCCCCTCCCTCTCCTTTCCCTGATGTCAGCTCTGTGATAACTGCAGGGGAATCCTGTCCGGGGACCAACTGGCGGCTGTGCAGCAGAGCCGAAATTGCGTTATTGGAAAATAATTACTTCATTGGAAAGGTCTACAAAGTGTTCCTGGTTTGTAAGCATGTAAAGAAAAAACACAGAAGAGGGCGCCCGATAGTGCCTGTTATCTCTTACACAGGAATCAAGTTTAACAACCAAAATAATACTCATACAATTGGTGGTTGTGGAGTAAGCATATGCCCAAACACAACAAGAAGACATACAGAGAAATTATCCTGTCTCTGTTCAGGCGACCTTGGTACCGGATTGAGGGGTCCACAACATGCCGCTTATTCATCTTATTAGTAATTTAAACTTTGTTAGAAAATTTTAACAGAATAATAAAAAAAGATCTAAAATATCAATAATATTAAATAATAAAAACAAGGCCTAGCTAAATACAGTAATGTTTTGTGGTTTCCCAACCACTTCTTCAAATCAAGTTAAAGCACACTTTGCAGACGGTTCCAATGAAGTAATTTGTTTTAAATAACACGATTGCGGCTCTGCTGAAGAGCCTCCTCGTGGTGGCCGACATGGATCTCCTGCTGTCAGCTTTACATAGCAGTTTGAGAGATAGGATTTGTTGCATATAGCTGAATTTTTTAAGCACTACAAAATGATAAAGATTTTTTCTGGGACATTACTGTCCCTTTAACCCTTGGAGGGTGGAGATAACCACAATACACACACACAGAACACATCCTGGCGTTTTATTAACATAACATAAAAGTGGCACACAACATAGATTTAAGTAGTATCTAAAACTCAACCCTCTACAAAAAAATATAACTACTGACTAAAATTGAGAACTGTCACTGTAGATAAAGTGACTTTCCAGGTCCCCTCATCCACAAGGAAATTATCTAGTACCATCTAGCAAAGGTCCAGAGTATTTTAAATTTTCCTCCCCCTTTTTTTTTTGTTTGTAGACCCCTTAAACATATACATACATATTTATTTTGGGAAGGGGGGAAACCTTGGTTGAGTTCCCACACTTTTTTCCCAGGACTTGACCCCTGATAGAGTAGACGTGCCAAAATGGCATTTTTGTGTGTGTGTGACAGGGGAAACAAGGGTGCGTATTATACATAGGCACTTTTGTTTTCCCCTAAAATCTTGGGTATAATATACACCTGTGTATTATACACAGGTGCGTATTATACCTGAGATTTTATGGTATGTTTGTTTTTTGTTATTCTGATTGTGAGGCCTAAAAAGTAAATGTATTTAACTGTATATTTATGTATTGTTACACTTTCTTAATCCTTGACAAATGACCTATAAAATACTAGGAGTGCCCAGAAAATTCCAGACTGCATGGTAGGGGTGCCTTGAGCTATAAAACATTCAGAACAAATGCCATTAAGTCAGAACTGAAACTCAGCATTCACATTTCTGTTGAAGTCTTTATAATTAAGAAGAAGCACCGTAAATCGATGTATGCTGGATGACATCCTGGTTGAGAAACACTGGGCTAACATTATCTATAAATCTCTCTCATATAAACAAGATAGATAGATAGATAGATAGATAGTCATTACAAAGTGCTTGTTCCACTTTAAAGGCATAAAAGGGTAAGACTTAATTTATAAAGAAAAATATACATTGTGGGGTTTATCCTTCTGAGTTAAACAAGGCAACTCCCACTGTTGAGAGGAGGTTTATTGAAAAATAATTGCAGCTCAAACTAACATTTTTTTAGGTGTAGTATCTCAATGCCGTGAAATTTTGCAGTGGCGCTGTTGCTACATAGTCCTAATCAAGTTTATGGTACTGACTACAGCTGTCAATAGGATAATGTAACAACAGCGCCATTGTAAAATGTCGGGCCATTGAGGTATGGCACCTTTAAAAAATGTAGTTTTATCTGCAATAAGTTGTGACTAAAGCTCCTTTCCGCAGTGGGAGTACCCTTGTTATACTCAGGTGGATAAACCCTACAACATATTTATTTTTACATATTACGTATTACTATCCCTTTAAAGAGATAGTAATGTTTCATAATAAAAGCAGCTCTAATTAATATTCATAGTATTTGGACTTTGGAGAGTGTTATTTCAATTCTGTCAGAGTTGTAGTTCAAGAGTAATTCAATGACAAAGTGTCCTCCTCCCGCCCCTTTTACTGATGTAACACTGCTCAGTCAGATCAGAAGGGAGGTGCCCAGGTAGACTACAGAGAGGGACAATCTTCAATTAAGATATGGGAAACACCTGAAAAACTTGTCAAGGGGGGCAGGGCTTTCATAGTTCTCATAGGAGGAAGATTGTCCCCTTCTGTTATCTGTCCAGTCTATGGACTGCATTCCACATCTGAGAAGAGATGGCTTACATTAGGTAAAAGGAGCGGGAGGGGGAAACTTTGCTTGTGAATATCTCTCAAACCATAAAGGTTTGAGAGATAAGACTTATATTGTTCTTCATGTTTTTTTAATGCCTACAAAATAAAATAAAGATAAAACAAAGTATTACTATCCCTTTAAGATCATGTACAGTGGGGTGGAGTTGGTGTCCTGTAGTCCTGCTAGAACGTCATACCTTCCTCCTGGACATGACATTTAGGGCTGATTGACAATGTTATCTCTTAAATCAAGAGACAAGGAAAAAAGTGAGTTGCTGTTAGGATGTTCTTTCCATAGGTTAGTCAGGATGTTATTAGGAGGTGTTGCTTCCCCTTTAAAGTAACTACATGTCCTTTTATTTTCTGGATGCCCTTTTAGAGCATATTTACGCTAGACTGTATTGAACTACACAGGAAAGTGATGGTTCTTTTGATCTTAATGGATGACCTTGTCTTCTCTGAAGCTCTTTGAATATAAAGTTCCCCAGAGGTTTCTATGTGGTGACCTTGAAAGTATTTCTATATCTCCCTCTCATATGTGCTTCTTTTCCAGTGTAAATCAATACAGTTTGCTCATTCTTTCCTCATAACTAAGACATTCAATAGGGATGAGCGAAATTTTTTGCCTCGAAAAGTGCAAAACTGCACTTGCTGCCTTCTGTGAGAATTCCTCAGAAAAGTGCACGTTTTCCTCTTTTTTTTTTCACTGCCTTGAAATCAATGATAATAATGTATTCCTCCACCTGGTGTGTTTCACCCCATGTATTCTCTCCATGCTAATATATCAACTGGGGTGTTCGTTTACTGCATGTCATCAAACTGTGCAAGAGTGAGAGAGACCATCCAAAATGTTGATGGTTGCTAGCATAGGGAGATGGAGTTGCCTGATAGGAGCATTGTGGTAGTCTTTTGTTGTCTGGGAGTGGGTGTGATGGAAAGATGTGATAGGCATACCTGGGAACTTAGATGTGTGGACTCCCCAGACGGGAGTCCTGTGGTACCACTGGTGGTGAGAAAAATGAAGCCCTTTGCATTAAAAAGGGTGGGGCTTAATCGTGAGTGGGGGGCAGGTCTTAAATGTCATGAAAAAACTGGTGTAAATAGGCTGGAAGAAAGAGAAGTGGTCAAGAGTGGGAGGAACAGGGAGGGAAAGAGTAGAAGTGGGCAGTTTCAGTAGAAACGTCCCACATCTGGTGAATCAGCCTCTGCCCCAGAGACCAGGTAATTAGAAACCAAAACCGGAGTCTCCTGGGCAAATCTGGAGATTTCCCAGATATGGTGATGGGGGATAAGAAAATAAGAAGTACATAACATATTTCTAACGGGGGAAGTAATACTTCCTAATAAGAACTCCGCACTTACCTTACCTTGGACTGAAAAACCTAATGGCCCCTATGAATTTTGCCCGTGTGTCTTTGTTCAAGAGAAAACATTGTTAGTTGGTCCTGGCTGTCATGTCCAGTGGGATAGACATGGCAGGCGCTGGCGGAGTGCATGAGCCTAGTTAACCCTTTAAGGACCAGAACATATTTTGAAGCAATGAGCTACACATCCCTGTGTTCCTAGAAGGATTAAGATTAACATGTACAGTGGGCAGAGAGTTTGTCCTGGGATCCTGCTAGCAAGTATACTCTCTCTGCCTCCTTGACATGGCTTCCAGGACAGACTGACAATGTTATCTATGGAATCAAGGAAAAATTCAGAGGGGTCATTAGGATCTTCTGGCCATAGTAGCATAATTGACTGGTTATTATTAGAAGGTGTTAGTTCCCCTTAAACATGTATCATTTAGGTTTCACTGCATCATTAGTAGCATACTTTATTTCAAGGTGATCGGAGGTTGTTAGCACCTAAATCCACACATCATATCTAATTAAACCATCAAGTTGTACACGTAGATAGATAAGATAATGGTTTTGAGTTAGAGCACCCCCTAGTTTTCATAAAGTTAATTTTTGCACAGATATAATATAATGCATACAGCTTGTGTGTTAAGAAAAGAGTCTGAAATTATATAACGTTATGTATGGCATTCTTATACTAATAACATTGACTTTTTTTGTCTTATTTTAGAATTCCATTATGAAAGGAGCTAAGCAGTAAATTAAAAGGTGCAGGATGAAAAGATGGCGCAGGCACGACTTGTACCACCGGGACCCGACAGCTTCCATTACTTTACCAGGGAATCTCTTCTCGCTATTGAGAAGCGAATTGCAGATGAAAAAGCTAAGAAGCCCAAACAAGAAAACAGAGATGATGACGATGACAATGGCCCAAAGCCAAGCAGTGACTTGGAAGCAGGCAAAAGTCTGCCATTTATATACGGAGACATACCTCCAGGAATGGTGTCAGAACCTTTGGAGGACCTAGATCCATATTATATGAATCAGAAAGTGAGTTTTTCTTTTGTAAATTTATATTTATACATCTACATTTATTTTAACCTGAAGAGTTATTTCTTCTTTTTAAAGAACAATTTGATTTCTTCAGACTATTTTAAAATTAAGTAAATAGTCAATCTTAATTTGCATTGGTATGCTGTTGCTATGGTTTTCAGTGTACGTTAGCCACTTGAGGACCATACATGTGTATAATACATTGCTTCTCAATGTGTTGATCCACTCGCAGACCCTCATGGGATTAAGATTGCTAAAGTAACACCAAGTACATCATACTTGACTATGCTTAAAGCAAAAACCAATATTGCTGTCCAGAAGACTCTATGGGACATTTTGTATGTTTCTTGTAGGTAGAGTCGTGGGTATAAACAGAAAAATTGAGCAATACTGGGGCAAACCAACTGTATCATAGGAATCAAATAAAAAAAATAAATAAATAATCAGATTACAATTAGTTTAAATTAGTTTAACCCATTGAATGTTAGAATTTTCATTTGTTCACTATGGTGGAATAGGATTACCCCAAAATGACTCAATTTTTTCTATATATGGATGTACATTCTAACGAGAAACATGGCCAACATTCTTCTTAGGATTCCAGCCAACCTAATGGGTTTTACTTAAATATTGCTTCAATTATTTGCATCTTATCTGTTTTGTCTTTTAAAGGGATAGTAATACTTAAAATGTAAAAAACACTTTGTTATAGTGTTTATCCCTATACTGCTGAAAGTTGTTTCATTCAAAAGTTATTATAGCTCAAACCTGAATTTTTTTAGGTGCAGTATCTCAATGGCCTGTATTGTTACAGTGTCGCTGTTGCTAGACAATCCTATGGACAACTCTGGTCAATTGACCATAAACCTCCGTAGGATGGTGTAGCAGCACCACCACTGTACAATTTCAGGTCACTGTTATACTGCACCTAAACAATCCAGGTTTGAGCTGTAATAACTTTCACATAAAACACCTCACAGCAGTGAGAGTGTCCTCGGTTTACTCAAGGGGATAAACCCTACAAAATATTGTTTTTTTACATTTTAAGTATTACTATCCCTTTATGGTTACATCTATCACTGTTTAGGGAGGGCAGGGCATCTGATACACTGCTTCCTGCCATTTTTTTGCCTCAAAATCTAAGGCCTCTTTCACAGGAAAACTTTCTCCTTTGTAGAGGAACTTGCACTGTCCTACATCTGGATTTGCATTCTACTGGCTGGCCCATGTGAGTGACAGCTAGTATTACTGGCACATGTAGATAAGTCATTCAGTGGAGACTAGTGTAAAAGCCAGTGTACACGGGCCAAGGTGCGGGTATTGATAACCCTTTGAGTGCTTTGCAATGCACCCAAAGGGTTAAGAGGCCGCTACCTCACTGCTCCATGTGATGCATTCTTGCGTGCCTCACTCACACAATGCAATCATGCACACCAGAGACTGTCCGAATGCTGGCAGTCTCTACTGAGCATGACTGCATTGTGACAAACATTCTAGTGAATTATTATATAGGATTGTTATGAGAATTAAGGCACAACTTCAAACAATACATGTAAGTAAGGTGTACTGGAGGCCCCATAGACAACCGTGCTAACCTTCCTTACTGCAACTTTACTACGTCCTTCAGGGAATACTGTACAGTTGCAGCATGCTGGAATTTGATGTGCCCACACAAGGAGATAGTCTTCCATGAAAAGGCACCATAGCCCAGCGTGTTACCGTTCACCATGGTCGACTTAACCAGTGCTCTATTGCTGCATTGGTGTTGTCCTTGTAAAAGGGACCTCAATGATAATTCATAAGGCCTTTTTTACCAATCTGGTTCTTCTGCTTTGTATCTGTCACTCCTTTGTGAAAGTTCCTTGTGCCTTTCACATGAGTGACTATCACCTCATGTGAATGGAGCAAGGTCCAGCAAGCTGCAGCTTTACTGCAACCCCTAAGGAACACAGTAAAGTTGTAGTAGGAAAGGTCTACATGCAGCCTATGGGCCAACTACAGACCTTTCAAACCAGCAGCATTAGAGTGAAAGGTGCTTATCTCAACCCCTAATGAATGGCCAACCCTGTGTGGATGCTAGCCAGTAATATTGGCTGCCACTGCATCTGGATCATTGGTGGAATGCAGGAGAGGCGTGAATTAAATTACACAGGAGATATGGGACTGCAACAGTTCTGTATCTCAACATGAAAGAGGCCTTAGTATCTTCATGTGATTTTATTTACTTGTAAAGCTAAGGTGACCAGGTCTCCACTTTAATGCTGGACACTCGTGAAAACATTCACTCTGCACGCATGCATAAGGATCAGTAGTAGGGAGGAGTGAAAACTTGAATTTCATGGAATTTCTGTGAAACACAAGACCAGCTTTTCATTTTTTCAGAAATTAGCACAGGAAGGGAAATGATAGAAAAAATGCAAAATGTAAATTCCAGAAGATTTTTTAGGCTTAGCTTTTTTGGCATCACACGTAGACACACACATTATTAAACACATGTCATTACACCTACATACATCAATTTTGTATGCATGTATCCCTTTAAATCAGGGGTACACATAAAAATGTCAATTTGTAAAACTTTGCACAAATCAGTGCAAACCCCCAGCATGACTCATTCATAAGTATGCTACATTTAAATGGTGATCTGTTCACATAACATGTAGCTTATATGGTAATGGAAATGTGATAGGAAATCAGTGTAAGTAGAACTTATAAAAGGTGACCAATTATCTGCAGGACTGCACAGGAATCAGGGCAATCAGTGCAACCCTTCATTATGCCTTTTTTCATAAGTTTACTGTATTTAAAGTGACAGTAATGTCAGAAAAAAAGTATTAACTATATGATAGTTACAATTAAATGAGATTACTTGCACTTACTCATATCTCTCAAACTATTATAGTCTGAGAGATATAGGAAAATAAAGTTCTCTACTCCCTCCCCTTTCTGCTTGACGAGCTGTTCTTCTTCTATTTTTTACGACATGCCTTTGTTGTAGCAACGCATTGCAATGTGTTTGCTACCCCTCTGGTACTCATAGGGTTAATAGGTAAGGTATGCAGCTGCATGCCTTGTCTACTAACCCATAATGCCTATTAACTGAGTTCCTGTTGAAAACTGAACTAATAAAAACGTAAGAAAAATGAAATTTGTAAGAAAAAAATAGTGTGAAATGAATAATATCACAAAAATGTGCAAAATGTATGGGAAAGTGAAAATATCACCAAAAGAAACTAAACCGCATAATGAATACAGGTACAGATTTGTAGCAGCATTAATTACTATTGGGATGCCAGCACATTGCAGTGCATTATTATTCATTTACTTTTGGTTTCTTTTGGGTTTCAATCATGATAGTATTCTTTGCTCTATTGTATCACACTCCAATGCTTTGCAATGTGCTGGCATCCTAAATAGTAACTCATGCTGCTACAAATTGGCACCTGTGTTCATTATGCGGTTTAGTTTCTTTTGGTGATATTTTCACTTTCCCTTACATTTTGTACATTTTTATGATATTATTCATTTCACACATTTTTGTTCTTATGAAATTAATTTTTCTTACGTTTTTATTAATTCAATTTTCTTTGTTTTTCAAATTTTAAGGGTGTCTAATTGCTAGTGATATGTGAGTCCAAGTGCTTCCACATTGCCAGGACTTGGACAACCCTTCATGTTACAAATTGATTACGGGTTTTTATTCCATAGGAAGGTAGAGGGAGATCCCAACTTCGCCAACCTGAGTTAGGTGAAGTTGAGACAGTGAACCCCGACAGCAGAGGCTGCTATCGGAGTTTAGTGAATTTGTCGAAGTGTCACATTAAAATATCAACATACCCTGTTGTGTACCAATGTGTCTCGTTATTCAGCATTTCCATATGGAAATTAGTCATTATGCTTCATTTCCATATGGAAATAGGCCATTGTCGATGTGATGAATGAAAATTCGTAAACCTGTCGTATTGATAGCGATGTGGGCATCTTTTTGTCGGAGGGCTGATGGTGTAATGTCGTAGACACTTTGGTGAATACTGTCGATGTGCCTACGACATTGCTCCGACAGTACATCGACAATCGTAGCCCTCTTCTACCTTTAGTGAATCTAGGCCCAGATCTCTAATTTAATGCCTGGCGCATGGGGCAAAAACACAACACTGCAGAGTTGTACTGGATCCTGTGCAGTCCTGCAGAAGAACATTTTCATAAGCTTCCTGCATTGAATTGCAGATCTGGCTACAACAGATAAATCTTTCTAGTTGCGTTAAATGTAACTCTTTGTGTGCTAGAGGTACGTCAGTTATTTTATCACAACATGTTCTAGACTTCTTGAAGAGATCTACACAGTGCTGTAATTATAATCTACAGTCCTCTGGGTTCTGGGTCTCCTGCCTGACTAGGTATTAAGGATTTCCTTAATTGTACACAGATGGCTTTGGCGTAATTATTCAGTGATTATCACCTGTGCTAAGGCAGGGATGGCCTTGATCACATAGGACTACATTTGGAAGCTGATGGGTTTATCTAGCAAGCTAAAGAAGAGCAATTTTATGATCAATTAACTGCACCACAGCGGACAAATGAAAATTCCCATATATTTAATGCAACTTCACAATGTGTTGGAGACCTCTGTAACAGTAATATTCAGGGTGTTAAAAGTGTAATTTAGTTCACAGTGAGAGTTTGGAGAATGTTCATGTGTCCCCTACAACACAGTTGTTTGCTCCCGCATTACTCCTGTTTAGTTTGCTGAATAAGGCCTTCATGCTATGAGTGCCAAAGGGGTATCCAACACATCGGGAAGCAATGCAATGGATATGCCTCTTGCACTCTAAAGAGTTAATGGAATGTTATGGGGAGTAATGCCAAGGGAACAAGGCCTCCTTTTTAAAGTGGACCTGGCTACAATTTTAGATTGTTTTACAGAGAATTAAACTTTGCTTATATGCAGTACTAACCATTTACTTGCATAATAATAATTTTTGATAAACTAATCTTTATACTTTAATGGCACTGTGTAGCATTTTATGCTAATTCCCTACAGCAAACTCATCACTTGCTGTACTGTTATAACTGTCCCCGTTGTCTGGACTCTGCCTAGATCAAATTTGTGGTACAATGTATGATAATACTAGTGTAAAAGCCCATGTGCACGGGCCAAGGTCTGGGTGATGTTAACCCTTTGAGTGCCAGAGGGATACCCTCTGGCACTCAAAGGTTTAAGAGGCCATCCTGCTCTGCTCCTGCCACCAACTCAGTCATACACTGTAGAGACTGCCCGAAAGCACAGAATGCTCCCAGCATTCTGTGCTCCCAGCATTCCATGCTTCTAGCATTCTGCGCTCCCAGCATTCCGTGCGTTCGGGCAGTCTCTGCTGCGCATGACAGCTTCTGGCAAACATCCTAATGAATTATTATATAGGACTAGGTTGACAAAAAAGTATATTGCAATTGTGTAAAATATCCCAAAATGTAATAAAAATGAACATAAAAAAGTAATGAATTATAAATAATGCAAATTGATAATGCTGTGGGAGCAGCTACTATCCTGATTGCTCTTCCAGTGAGCGGAAGACTAAAAAAGCCCCAGAAACTGTAGAAAATAGGAGAGCACCCCTAAATCACTAAAATGAACAAATAACACAAAATCTAAACAAAGTAATTATATGCCAAGCATGAAACACAAATATGTAAAAACAGCATAAGGTATATAATATGGCTCCTAATCCTACATAGGATAAAAATCATCCCAAAAATGGTGACAAATACAAGAGAGTGGAAATGTAAACAATATATAATAGATATAGATGTATATCTGATTGTCCATTCCAATGGTGAAATATAAGAGACTCCACTTGAGTAAAGTGCATATAATCTGTGTAGATATCAGATAATAAATATATGTTCTCTAGAGAAAGACTGAAAAAATATTATAATGTGGCAAGTGGAGCTTAATATGTTATAGAGCACCACTTTTTTGCAGATTCCCACTTCCAATCCAGTGGTATATAGGACCCCCGCTGTGATGGTATATAGATGGGGACTCATTGGTGATTGTCTGATAGATGGCAGAGTATCTTGACATCAATTCAGATGACCATTCCGGTCCAATACTGTTTAAGGACTCTTCCATCTTTCTGCCGTCTCTTTGCCTAGAAGACTGGTTGTGGGCAGAGCTGTCCATAGGATGGTGTAGCAACAGCGCCACTGTACAGTTTCAGGCCACTATGATATTGCACCTAAAATATTCCACTTTGAGCTGTAATAACTTTGGAATAAAACACCTTTCACCTTTCAGGAGTGCCTTTTTTTCACTCAGGGGGATAAACCCTACAACATATATTTTTTTACATTTTAAGTATTACTATCCCTTTAAACAGCATTGGACCGGTATGGTCAGTCCCAATTGATGGCAAGATACTCTGCCATCCACTGGACCATCACCAATGAGTCCCCATCTATATACCACCACAGCAGGGGATCCTATACGCCACTGTAATTGGAGAGTGGGAGTCTGTGAAAAAGAGGTACCCTATAACATATTATGCTCCACTTGCCACATTATAATATTCTATAAGTCTTTCTCTAGAGACCATATACTTATTGTCTAATATCTACACAGATTATATACACTTTACTGAAGTGGAGTCTCTCATATTTCACCACTGGAATGGACAATCAGATAAACATCTATAGCTAATATATAGTGTCTACAATTCCACTCTCTTGTATTTCTCACCATTTTTGGGACTATTTTTATCCTACGTGGGATTACGGACCATACTATTTACCTTATTGTGTTTTTATATATTTTTATTTTATACTTTGCATATAATTAAATACTTTGTTTAGATTTTGTGTTATGTATTTGTTCAATTTAGTGCTTTGGGAGCGCGCTCCTATTTTCTAGAGTAATATTAGGTTGACCAGACCCCATCTTAACCTGAATACATAAGAAAATGCATACAGCAGGACTGCTTTGGTTCCAGTGTATATTTCCTATGTGTACCTGGCTAAAGGTGAGGTGTGGTCAGCACAGGTAATATTGGCCCAAAACAACACCTACAGTAAAATCTCGGGTATAATACGCAGGTTTACATTAAACACAAGATTTTTGGGAAAAACAAGAGTGTCTCTGTATAATAAGCACCCTTGTTTTCCCCTGTCACACAAAAAATATTTGATTGCTGCACTGCTTCCCCCCCCCGCTTACCCATATGCTGCCCACTGGGACCCTGTCAGGCTGCTGAAATTGGACTACAGAGGGGGAGAGAAAGATATGGGTAAACAGGAAGGGAGGGAAACAGTGCGGCAATGGAATTTTTTTTTTAAATTATTTCGCTTGTGTATAATACACCCCACCACACACACTTCACATAAGGTGAAGAGTTGCAAAATTGTGCGTATTATACGCAATATTTTACTGCATTTACAGTAAAATGCAAAAATGTACCAACAACAAACAAAGGATCATTTCTCAACACATAGCTAATAGAGCAGGGGTAGGCAACCCTGGTCTTCCAGAGCTACCAACAGTGCATGTTTTTCATGATATCCCTGAACGAGCACAGGTGGACTAATTAAAGTGACTGAGCCATTAATTAGTCCACCTGCGTTCCTGCTGACATATCCTGACCACATGCCTGTTGGTGGCTACTGATTACCAAGGTTGGTTACCCCTGTAATAGAACATGTAATCCAGTTATTCTCAGTTCCAGTCCTCAGTACATACCAATAGGGTCAGTTTTTAAGGATATCACTTATTGAGCACAGCTAACTGATTAGGCCATTGATTAGCCACTTGTGAACAAGAAGGAATGTACTGAAAACATAACATGTTGATGTGTGTCCTGAACCACCGATATAAGCAATTTTTAATTCTATTTCATATTTACTAAACTTAAACTGCACAGGAATCCATATAACCCTGCTGTGTGATTTTTTTTAACCCCTTAAGCACCTGAGAAGTTTGCAACACATTGCGTTATACACCTCTCTGGTACTTAACACCTTAACGACCACTCGATTTGGGGGTGGGAAGCCCTAGAGGACCACAGCACAATGCTTTCTGGGATTGTAGTGCAGCTTGTGTTCTCAGAATTTCATGACATGCCAGGACCGTCACTGGTCCTTAACATCCAGACAGGCATGACGGTCCTGGCATGTCACCAGTTGTTATGGGGTTAAAGGGTTAATTGTCCCTGATTTAAAGGGGGTGTTTCACCCCTTTACAACTTTGCCTAAATCGTTTTGTTATATATTATAAATAATGAAAAGTATAAACTTTAAAAAAAGAAAACAGCTTGTTTAGAGGAACAAGAGAACTGCAGTCTGACGCTTCTATCCAGCCTCCTCCGAAGACAGAGGTTTTCTGTCTGTAAGCTGGAGCTCTCTCATTGGCAGAGATCGATTTCTGCCAAGGAGAGCACTCCAGCTTACAGACAGAAAGCCTCCATCATCGGAGGAGGCTGGATAGAAGCGTCAGACGGCGGTACAGATCAGTTAAACACAGACTGCCCGGAAGTGGGTACAGAGCTGCATTTATTCTCTTAATTCCTCCAGACAAGCTGTTTTTTTTAATGTTTACACTTTTCATTATTTATAATATATAAAGAAATTATTTAGGAAAAGTTGTAAAGGGGTGAAACAGCCACTTAATGGATATGTAGTTACCTTAAAGGGTTAGTAATGCCCGTATTTAAATAGGAACATTCACATCCCCAAAAATTTCCACCAATCTCCGTTTACCATGCTACTGAGGTTGCAACCTCAGTAGCATGGTAAATGGAGCTCGTTGTCACGTTAGACCAGAAAAATGCAGCTCTGAAGAGAAGCACGAACGTGTGCCCCAGGGGCTTCTGGGAGGGAGGTGGGAAGTCCTGCAGCTCCATGCCGCACATACATGGTGCCGCAGACCCGGAAGTGGCACATTTCAAGGATTAATATCTCCACTCTTAGGTAGTGGAGAAAATAAATAAAGCCAGAGCTAATATTGCTTTACATTTTAAAAGCAATGGTGAAAATTTTGGGGGATGTGAATGTTAAAGTTTAAGTTTATTCAGTATTGTAGATGTTAAAAAATAAAGTATCTGGAGAAAGTCCCATCTCTCAAACCTTTATGGTTTGAGAGATATTCGCCACTAAAGTTCCCCCCTCCCTCATGTAAAGCTGACAGAAAGAGATCTGTGTCGGCCGACTCGAGGAATAGAGATATTTAAAAAGAACTACTTCACTGTAATGGTCTACAAAGTGTGCTTGCAAATCAGGCACACTTTGTAGACCGTTCCAATATGTAATTATTTTTAAAGCTAGCTATTTCGGCTCTGCTGAAGAGCCGTTGGCTGGTCCCCGGACCAGGAACTCCTGCCGTCTGTAGAGCGCTGACATCAGGAGAAGGGGACGGAACGGGCAACTTTAGCTGCGAATATCTCTCAAATCATAAAGGTTTGAGAGATAAGACTTTCTCCATATACTTTATATTTGTAACATCTACAATATTGAATAAACTTAAATATGGGCATTACTAACCCTTTAAAGGGATAGAAATACTTAAAATGTAAAAAAAAATATGTTGTAGGGTTTTTCCCCCTGAGTAAAACAAGAGTACTCCCACTGCTGAAAGGTGTTTCATTCAAAAGTTATTAATTTTCAAAGTTTAATTTTTTAGGTGCAATATCACAGTGGCCTGAAATTGTACAGTGGCGCTGTTGCTACGCGATCCTATGGACAGCTCTGGTCCCGGGACCATAAATCTCCATAGGATGGTGTAGCAACAGCGCCACTGTACAGTTTCAGGCCACTGTGATATTGCACCTAAAAAATTCAACTTTGAAAATTAATAACTTTTGAATAAAACACCTTTCAGCAGTGGGAGTACTCTTGTTTTACTCAGTGGGATAAACCCTACAACATATTTTTTTTTACATTTTAAGTATTACTATCCCTTTAACCAAGGACATGCAGATCAGCTTGGCTGAGATTCCCAGCACTTGTAGCATGAATGCAGGGAAGTTAAAGCAAGCTGCAACAGGCTGCAATCAGTTTGGTTAAGTTGCTGGTATAAACAGCCTGAATGAGGTCAATCACTTAAAGAGCTGCGATTCTAGAGCAAATCTTCTGCAACATATGGAAGAAATAAAACTTCTCCAAGTTCACAAATTAAATGTGGCTTTAAACACATTGAACGCTAGAAATGTCTTCAACAAATAGCTTTGCAGTGTGTTTCAGAACTCTCTAGAACTCAAGGAGTTAATAGCCCAGTTTAAAATCGATGCATATTTTCATTTGTCCCTCTTTGGTGCAGTTAGTTTACACCAGGATAAACCCTATAACATATATTTTTACTTAAAGGGATAGTATTTTTTCACAAAAACAGCAGCTCCAATTAATCTTCATAGCATTTGGGCTGAGTGTTATTTCAATACTATCTGAGCTGTAGTTCAAGAGTAATTGAATGATAAAGTATCCCCCTCCTGGCCCTTTTACCTAGTGTAAGCCACCTCCCCTCAGATGTGGAATCTGATCCTGGGACCAGACAGCTCACATCAAGGGACAGTCTTCTTACTGTGAGCATAAGGAAAACCCTGCACCTCTTTGACAGGTTTTTCAGGTTTTTTGTTATGTCACTGAAGATTGTCCCTTGCTGTGATCCATCCAGACAGTCTTGCTGCTCTGAGGTGAGCAGTGTTACATCAGTAAAAGGAGTGGGAGGGGGATACTTTATCATTCAATTACTCTTGAACTACAACTCTGACAGTAGTGAAATAACACTCTCCATGGCCCAAATACTATGAAGATTAATTGGACCTGCTTTTATTGTGAAACATTACTATCCCTTTAAGTGTTACTATCCATTTGAGAGGATGGTTTGGCAACCCTAAGCACATCCCATGAAATAGTTGAATAGCAGAGCCACCTGGTAACCTCTAGATCAATGGAGTCCAACTCTCAACAAACTGATATATGCTTCAGCCTTCTGAATGCCAGAGATGTGTGCAGTGCATTATAAAGAAATGCACTGCACAGCCTTTTGCTACTAAACTACAACTATAGGAATAGCTGGAGCTTTATTTGTTTAAACTGATAGACCTCCTCCTTTTTGAGTTTACATATTCTGAAAGTGCAGAATATGAAAAGTCAAATTGCCTATAAGAGCAACAATATAACAAAGAGACTGTAAAAAAGACAGTGTATCAGTGTAGAAAACCCTGTCACTACAGCATACAGATCAATCAGAACTGCAGTCTCTGTGTGAAAGCTCTCTGGTAACAGAGATCCAGACAGATCAATGACATGAAACTGAAGAAAAAAAAGGCAATTAGACTAAAGGTTGACTATCTCGTTTCTAATATTTTTTTAAACCTATAGGGACCAGAGGGTTCATCAATGGACTGTAAAGAACATCCTTCTGGTCCTTAAAGGGATAGTAATGTTTGTTTTAAAGTAGTTTGCAGAGTCTTCTTTATATTAAAGTAACACATTGCGTTATGTGTAGCAGCTTACTTGTATGAAGTTCAAAAGTTATTAAGTGGCGAAAGATCCCCGCCCTCCCCTGGCCACGTCACACTGCAGTCTGGTCCGGACGGAAGCAGCAAGGGACAAACTTCAGTAAGTATAAGGAAAATCCTGCCCCCCTTGGTGAAGGAGGGCAGGAATTTCCTTTCCATACTGACGTTTGTCCCTCACTGCATCCATCCGGAGCAGACTGCAGATTCAGCATGACATGGCCAGAAGGGGCGGGCAGGGGATCTTTCGCCACTTAATAACTTTTGAACTACATACAAGTAAACTGCTACACATAACACAGAGTAAAAAATGATACCTTTATTTGCTAACTGAGTGTCTCTAGGATGCAAGCTTTCAAAACACTAGGGGGAGATGCAGTAAGGTGTGATAAAGAGGTGATAAAGCAGAGATGACCTCTCCAGTTTATCACTTCTCAAATTCCTGTGATATCCTTGGGAGCCAGTGAATCTCCCACTTTGGAGTTCCTAGTGCATTGGTTCTATAGAATAACAAAGGAAAACAAGACTCTGAGAGCTACTTTATACCCTGTAAATGGTTAAAGGAATGATGAACCACTTATTATATTCCAGTAGTTATAGTTCCACGTAAATACTACATGAGGTTATTATATAATACATACATACACACCATTTTTTCTGTATTAACTCCTTAGGTGCTATAGACATTCCAACACATTGGGAAATAATGCACTGGACATGTTTCTAGCATTCTCTGGCTAAACATAAACTTCAAATAAAAACTAAAAAAAGAATTGAATGAATGTGGACAGGAGCCATATCCTAAGTCATTCCTAATAACATAGGGAATCTCAGTTTGGTGTCAAACAGAACTACCTAGCCTAATATGCAGGTAAATAGCATAAAATGCCACACTGTGCCAACAACACATGAAGGTAACTTTTCAAAAGCTATTTATTTTACAGAAAAATGGCTTGCAAATACATTTTTCATAATCTAGCATCCCTACATATAGGAATATGTTATTTAAAGGGGACCTATGCCCTTGGAATAGGATGGGTAAGGGTTGGTAAGGTGTTAAATATAGTAGACTAGAAGAGTAAAAAATGATACCTTTATTTGCTAACTGAGTGGCTCTGGGATGCAAGCTTTCAAGACACTAGGGGGAGATGCACCAAGGTGTGATAAAGAGGTGATAAAGCAGAGATGACTTCTCCAGTTTATCACTTCTCAAATTCCTGTGATATCCTTTGGAGCCAGTGATTTCTATCACTTTGGAGTTCCTAGTGCATTGGTTCTATAGAACAATAAAGGAACTGGAGAAATGATATCACTGTAGAAGTCGTGTCCTCTTTATCACATCTTTATCACACCTTGGTGCATAACCCCTTTTGTCTCTTCTTGAGATATAATAAGAGTTAAGGCTGAATACATATAACAATATATAAGTTAAACCTCCAAACTCCAGTGGGGTGCACACCCCATCAATTGCAGTTAGCCAGTAAAGGTATAATTTTTACTCTACTGCTTTGAATAGACGCCTCTTAATTTGTTTAAATGAAGGACTTACGTAGACAAGTGACATCTATAAAAACTATAAAGTATATGTATTGTACTTTTTATTTTCTTTCACACTGCTGTAATATAGAACAGAACAGTGCATTGTACTACCTTGAGAATGTTTACATGGCCAATTGGAATCATTTTCAGGTTTCTATGGTTATCTGAAAGCCAATATAAACATTTTCATAATATGTCCATGTTCAGTTAAAGACTACAGTAAAGTTAAAATACAAAAACATTATATATATATATATATATATATATATATATATATATATATCCTATATAATAATTTGCTAAATTGTGTGTAACGCCACAATCATGCACAGTAGAGACTGCTGCGCGTGCTGCAGTCATGCGCAGTAGAGACTGCCCGCGCCGCGGCTGATAGAGTGGGGCGCTCTGAAGGAGCGTACCACTCTGTATCAGTCGCGGCGCAGGCAGTCTCTACTGAGCATGACTGCACCGCGACCGGCTGCCAGTGGCACTGTGGCCCGTGTAACGGGCTCTTCATCTTGTATATATATATATATATATATATATATATGTATATATATATATATACCTGTATATGTAATATCTTCTTTTAATGTCTTGTGTTAACCCTTTGAATGCCAGATGGGTACACAATGCATTGCTAGTGCTAGCAATGCAAACAATACTCTGTTGTTAACAGGAAAGTAAAACATATTTATTCAAAAGTTATTACTGCACAAATACATTTATTTAGGTGCATAATCTCAATGGCCTGAGATTTTACAGTGCTGCTATTGCTACACCATTGTATGGACAGCTCTGGTGAGTTGACCAGAAACCTTCAAAGGTTGATGTAGAAATAGTGCATACCTCCCAACATTTCAAATGGCCAAAGAGGGACACCTGTGTTGTAGGTGGTGTGTGTGGGTGCGTAGCTGGTTGGTGGGGCATTACCAAGAATTTTTAGGCCATTTCATTATCTATTGACACATCTTTGTTTAACCTAATAAATAACTTATAACAAGACCAAAGTATTTTATTTACACAGAATAATGTATAAACACATATACTGATGTGTAAACAAACATTAATGTGAATTTTATTGCTGTAGAGCAGCATTATACACTTAATATATACACCACACAGTCTGACCTCCTAAAAAGAGGGACATCAGGGTGGGAAAGAGGGACAGAGGGATTTGGGTCTCAAAGAGGGACACTTGGGAGGTATGATAGTGCCATTGTAAAATATCAGGCCACTGAGATACTGCACCTTAAAAAATTAAAGTTGAGCTGTGATAACTTTGAATTGAACACCTCTATGAAGTGGGAATGCCCTTGTTTTGCTCAAGAGAATAAAACACACAACATATATATTTTTACACATTGAGTGTTACTATCCCATTAAGATATGAATACCAGCAAACCACAACATCTACTGTATAGCATGCTTAGGGAACTGGCTTAAACTTTCATCATTTAAATACTCATATCCTTTTCCACTGCTGTATCCCCAGAGCAAGCAGCATTAAAGGGATAGTATTACTTCAAAATCACTATCCCTCATATTGTAGCCCTTAATAAACTGAGTTAAATGACACCAGCGGCATCTCTCAAACCTTTATGGTTTAAGAGATAGCCGCTTTCAAAGTTTCCTCTCCCCTGCTGTCAGTGTTCTGCTGCCAGCAGGGGAAACCGGTCCTGGGATAGGCGGAGGCTCTTAAACAGAGCCGATATCTCGTTATGGAAGGAAAAATGATTAATTGAAACAGTCTTCTACGTGTGCTTGGTTATCAAGCACACGTAGAAGACTGTTTCAATTAATAATTTTTCCTTCCATAATGAGATATCGGCTCTGCTGAAGAGCCTCCTCTTGATTCAGAGACCGGATTCTCCTGCTGGCAGCAGAATGCTGACAGCAGGGGTGAGGAAACTTTGAAAGCAGCTATCTCTTAAACCATAAAGGTTTGAGAGATGCCGCTGGTGTCATTTAACTCAGTTTATTAAGGGCTACAATATGAGGGATAGTAATTTTGAAGTAATACTATCCCTTTAAGGAGAGAATTTGCCTTCTAAGTGGTGTGTTAGGTAGAAATAGGACTAATTTTTTTTTTTTCTGTGGGATTGTATTAGTACATCCCCTCTACTGTCTATTATGAGGATTATTTGAATATAGACTGGTAATGTGATGAAATTGCAGGCACATTATTGAATGGAATTGCAACTAGCTAAGTCTTTCTGGTATTCCTATAGGTAAGTTCCCTTTTTACTTTCATATGCCATCTTTTGATGATATTAGTTTTGGAAAGATAAACTGTTTAGTGCTTTTATGTGAGTGAAGCTGAACTCTTATTTAGTACAGAAATAATTGCAAAGCCTCCCACCTAACATGTGCGCACACAAACGCACTAAATGATAAGTTTAAATAATGTGACCAGTCCTCCCCTTTAATGCAGGGCACTTATGAGCATAGCTGGGAACTCTCCGGTTTTGCCCCGGAGACTCCGGTTTTGACACTGAATTACCGGGTCTCCAGGGCAGAGTAGGATTCTCTGGATTTGGTGAGTTTCTGATGAAACTCTGCCCACTTGTGTTCAATCCTACTCTGTTCCTCCCACTCCCCGCCCTCTTCTCCTCCTTTTTTAGTTTTAGAAGTACCGCCCCCCTACCCGCGATTAAGCCCGCCCCCTTTATGATGCAAAACGCATCATTTCTCTCCTCTCATCAGCACAAGAGGGTTCTCCTGTGGGCAGCCCCAATGTAGAAGTTCCCAGGTATGCTTATGAAAAACACAGACTACAGTTTTGTGCTACAGAATAACATTTTCTTAAGCATCCTGCATTAATGGGGAGGACTAGACTACCTTGATTTTACATCAAACCTCTTCCTAGGGGGTCACAATGGTCCTTCAATTAAGCTCCATAGTGTTGACTTTGATACCATCTAAGAGTTGATTTGGACCCAAAAGACCCATATGTAAGCTGGCATGATCCCCACGCATGCTATAACAGGGTCATGTTAACCCTTTGATCGCCAGAGGGATATAGAACGCATTGCTCTGCAATGCTTCCATACCCCTCTGGCACACAAAGGGTTAAGGTATATTCCGAAGGGTAATAAGAAAGTTAAAGGTGCATTTTAACCCTTTGATAGCTAAAGGGCGTCTCTGCCACATTGTTTCGAAATGAGGTTGACACCACTCAGGCATTCAAAGTGATAAATAAGAACGTATGACACATTTACATTGTCAGCTCTGGGTGTTTGCTCCCTGTATAGGGGGTGATGGAGAGTGATTGATATAATATTGATATTTGCAAATTAATGTCATATATATATTTGGACCTTTCCTTATTGCATGTTTATCTAACCCTGTCTTTTTTGTTCTCTTCCAGACTTTTATAGTATTGAATAGAGGGAAGGCAATCTTCCGCTTCAGTGCCACATCTGCCTTGTACATTTTAACTCCATTCAATCCTCTTAGAAAAGTAGCTATTAAGATTTTAGTACATTCATATCCTTTTCAAGTGATCTAAAAATCCTGTTTAATACTGGGAATGCCAGAAGGTTGGGTTTCATATTGATGGTGACGTATTAATAGGGCTGGATTCACATTTCAGGCGACCCTAGGCAAAGGCACTCTGGGTGACCTCAGCACCATCCATGACCCTGCCCCTCACTCTTTGCATGAGCCTATCTATAGCTTCATCCACTGGTATCTAGTACAGAAAATACCCTTATCTTGTAAAAGTACAAAAAAAAAGAAAAAAAAAGCTCTAAACCTATTGCTTTGCAATGTAGTAGCATCCAAGGGAGTTAAAGGGATAGTATTGTCTAATTTAACAGTCTACAAAGTGTGTTTGCACTGGAACGGTCTACAAATTGTGCTTGCAAACCAAGCACACTTTGTAGACCATTCCAGTGAAGTAATTATTTTTCTATCTCGCGATCTTAGCTCTGCTGAAGATCCTTCGCCGGTCCCGGGACCAGTCAGCTAGAGTGCTGACGTCCGGGAAAGGAGAGGGGGGAACTTTAGTGGTTAATATCTCTCAAACCATAAAGGTCTGAGAGATGGGACTGGGGTCAATTAGTTTAATTTTTAATGACTACAAAATTCTTTTTTTTTTTTTTTTTTTAATTAGTCACTCTAGGCAGTTGTCTTCTCTGCCTAATGAGGAAATCCAGCCTGGTGTACTAAGAAGAACTGGGGGTTATGCACTAAGCTGTGATAAAGAGGAGATAAGTTCTCCAGTGATATCACTTCTCCAGTTCCTATGTTATTCTATGGAGCCTATGTACTAACATCTCTCTAACTTGAAAAATCTTAGTGCATAGGCTCCATAGAATAACATAGGAATTGGAGAAGTGATATCACTGGAGAAGTCATTTATCACTTCTTTAACATACCTTAGTGCATCTACCCCCCCCCCAGATTAATTGCAGGGTTTATCAACTGCACCAGAGGGAACAAATACAAATGTTAAAAATTCCCAGTGATTTCAATGGGTCTTAACCCTTTGAATACCAGAGAGGTATCCTACCTCTCTAGCACTCAAAGGGTTAATGCATTGCAGAAATCTGTAGCATTCAGGAGGGTAAACCCTTTGAGTACCCCTCTGGCACTCAAAGGGTTAAGAGCGCCAATTAAATGAGCGGGGATGTTTATTTGCAGTTGGTTTGCTCTATAATTACCCCTGACCTTATGCACCTGCCTCATAGCAGAACAATGTGCTTCACAACTCCTGGCACTGTAAGGGTTGATTAATGAATGTGTATTTTTTTTTTTTCTTTTCAGGTTTTTATGTCAACCATTCTAGCTTGATCTGTTTAATTCAATATAAAATATTATGTGCACTCTGTCTTACTAAATAACATTTAATCTCCTGTCGTCTGCCATATATTATAAATAGATTTTGCTGTGATTCCTCTAACCTAAAGGTTGGAGTAGAACTGTACTCTAGGGATAGCTGTGTCATCTTCAGAGTTTATTCATTTTTATTTGATTATCCAACGCTTTGTGAAGCAATTTGTTTTTATAAATATTTTTCTTTAGGTTACAGTGCTTATTACAAGAGAAATGCACTGTTTGGAATGTATCAGAGGTACACGTGCCACTTGGTGGCCACAAAACCACACATACACTAGGTCATATATACAAAGAAAGTAGAGCAATTCTGGTGGAAAACATAGGGCAGAGAGATGAAATCCCTTATTAATATAAATGGCGCTTTTAAAGGTGCAGTAAACTAATCTTTGGGGAAGTTAAAAATATTTCCACACACACACACTTCCCTGTACCTGACCAGACACCTTCTCGCTTTCTTTCGATGACTAAGTATAAACAGAAGCTGTCAGAACTTTATCAAAAGGGGAAATTGGGAGAAGGAGAATAAGAGGAGAAAGGGAGGGTGGGAGGAGGAGAAAAATATGTGAAAGGGAGGATATATATATATATATATATATATATATATATATATATAGATATATACATACTACAAATAGAAGAAGGCAATGGCACACACTAAAAAACAAAAATTCACAATTAAAGTATTAATACATGTGGAGGTGCACATCCCATAGGTATAAGTATAGCAAATGTACTCAGCCTGAGGAAGGTCCAGAATAGGGCCGAAAACGTTTGGCTCTCTATGATGTTGCAATAAAGAGTTACGTTTATTGAAGAGTTCAAGAAGTGTGCTGTGTCTGTCCACATCCCGGGATACCCAGGCTGAGTATATTTACTATATATATATATATATATATATATATATATATATATATATATATACATAAACATCAGCAACTGGCAGTGGCACACACTAAAATCTGTGATAAATCATATATTTTTAAATTTTGGCAGTGCACGTCCCATAAAAGATAAATACAAAGATGTACTCAGCCTAGGGTGTCCCTGGTGGCAGAGAGGAGCAGCACACTTCGATTAATCAAATTCAAGTAGTATTTATTCAAGCATCAGTGTTTCTGCTAGAACAGTCTAGCCGAACGTTTTCGGTCCAATGCGATGGACCTTCCTCAGGGCAAACGTATATATATATATATATATATATATATATATATATATATATAGAGAGAGAGAGAGAGAGAGAGAGAGCACAAACTGTAAAGGTTATGGTGGGGAAAAAAGTGAATGAAAACACCTTCCATCTGAATTTGGTGGGTGGTAGATACAATGTTAAACAAAAATTTGACACACCAGTCAAGCCAGTAAAACCAACCTCGTGCTGATGAGTTGCATTACAATGAAACGGCTGTCCATGAGTGGGTCACTGGCTTTGCATCTCTTCCTGAGTTGTGTCTTAAAGCTGTTGCTCAGCATACACATACTCTAAGGGATCCATGTATAAAGTGGAATTTGAGGCAAAAAGGTGATTCCTTGTTAAACTTATTTACATATGCCTGCCCAGAATCTCTTGCAGTAGTAACAACATTGCAAATGTGAGATTTCTGTGGGAAAAGCAAGTCTTATGGCTTGACTGGTGTGTCAAATCATTATATATATATATATATATATATATATATATATATATATATATGATCTGGGGAGATACCTCAGTTGGTTAATGCACCCAATGTGAAATCCAAACCACAGGATTACAGGTTCCAGTCTTCAGAAGGGTAGAATATCTGTGGGAGAGCAGCAGCCGCTACCTCGGTGTGACCCTGGACAGCAAACTCAACTGGGGAAGCCATATTGAAAATACCCAGCAGAAGGCAACAGGAAAGATGGCAGCACTGTACCCACTCCTGAAGACCAAGTCCATGCCACTCCGGACAAAGATCAACGTCTACAAGGCAATCATCAGACCTACCCTGACGTATGCCTCCCCAGCATGGATCACTTGCCATGAGCGACACTGGAAGAGTCTTCAGGTAGTCCAGAACAAGGCCCTGCGGATATCGTCTGGAGCTCCAAGATTCGTAAGGACAGCTGACCTTCACAGGGAGCTGGACATCGAGATGTTGGACGAACACCTAGTGAAGCTGAGTAAGAACTTCTGCCAAGGACTGGATCAGAACCCAAACCCTCTGATCAGAAAACTCACTGCCACCACTGCCAACCCCTTCGACCCCTACCCGCGGCCCATCACAGCGAAGACCCTGTGAAACCAACCCAACTGTGACAAGTCAACACAGACCAAGAAGAATCCAAACCTGCAACTTCAAACCCAACCCGAGAAGATGGAGTAGTGAGGCTCAAGCCTCAGTATCCAAAAATCACCGCTGATGGATAAAATCTATCAGCAAGAAGAAGACGACGACACAGGGTAGAATATCTGCCAGCTTGAGCTGCTCCAGAGTGTTACATTGTGGTCCATACCCTCAGCTTGGCTTGCTGTGGAGGCCTTAATCCTGTAAGGACTGATAATGGCTGCATCTTTATCCACTTATATAGATACTAGAAATATTAACATGGCTTTGACCGTGTGGTTAATAAAACAATGACTGGCTTTTCTAATTTTCAATATATAAAATGGTTTGTCAAAGGTACCAATAGACAACTTAAATGTTGCTATTATGTCTATGTAACAGTAAATATGTTTAGAAATGTGCTTAGCTTTCTTGTATTTGTGTATATAATATATAATAAATAAATATATAATATACATGTTATAGGTCTTTTACAAACCTTTTCCCCCTGATTGTAATGCTTTTGCACAGCTAGCCCTGATGATTGTGAACATCTGCTTAAAAGCATTGTGCTTTGGGATTAACTCTTTTAGTAAAAAACAGAAATTAAGAAATGTCAGTTTTCCCATTGGTTACGATTACATAATTAAAAACTGCCTATTTGACTGCCTATTAGAAAAATATTTTTTCAGAAACCATCCTTTATTTGTTGATGGTACAATCTGGCACATAATTAATTTATATGGGGCACTATTACGTCACACTGTGTTTGGAAGGAGTCTAGACAAGGCACACACACTGGGGATAATTCTAATTATTAGTGTTGAGCGAGCACCCCGATGCTCGGGTGCTCGGGTGCTCTGACCGAGCACCCCCTGAGGCTCGAGTGCTCGGCCGAGCACCCGAGCCCCATTGAAAAGCATGGGGCGACACGAGCATTTCACCAGGCACCCCCTGCTCTGATGAGGGGAGGGTGCCTGGTCAATGCCCCCCTTCATCTCCGCTATGCCCCCTTCATCTCCGCAATGTCCCCCTTCATCTCCGCTATGCCCCCTTCATCTCCGCTATGCCCGTCTTCCACAATGTCCCCCTTCATCTCCGCTATGCCCCTCTTCCACAATGTGCCCCTTCATCTCCGCTATGCCCCTCTTCCACAATGTCCCCCTTCATCTCCTCTATGCCATAGAGGAGATGAAGGGGGACATTGTGGAAGAGGGGCATAGCGGAGATGAAGGGGCACATTGTGGAAGAGGGGCATAGCGGAGATGAAGGGGGACATTGTGGAAGACGGGCATAGCGGAGATGAAGGGGGACATTGTGGAAGAGGGGCATAGAGTCTATGCCCCTCTTCCACAATGTCCCCCTTCATCTCCGCAATGCCCCCTTCATCTCCGCAATGCCCCCGTACCTCCAGTCCCTGGTGGTCCAGCGGAGCGTCTTCGGATCTGTGCCTCTTCCGGCACAGATCCCCGCCACCCGAACATGGCGGGCGAGCACATGGCGGTACTCGACGAGTACCGCCATGTGCCGAGCAGAGCGATGCTCGAGCCGATCCGAGCATCGGCCGAGCACGCTCGCTCAACACTACTAATTATCTGTAATACAAACTAAACTTGTTTTCGGTGAAAGGTACAACAGTGTCAGAATATATATATAATTGTGTGTGACAGTGCTACTACATATGTAACAGTGTTTTGACCAATGGGATTTCACAGCTTTAGGCCCATCCCTTGCAATTAAAGGGACAATATTACCTAAGAGCATCCTTTGGGATTTTGAAAGTGATTTCAAAACATCTATATGTTGTATTAGCTATATTTAATTTAGAAAGTGAGTTTGAGTTATTTACATATATATAGTGATAATTAAGTCATGCCATGCAGACACTTTCTGCTTACCTCTAAATTACCTCTCCCATTCACTGAAGCTGCTCAGCAATGCATTACCCACCTCCCCTAGTACAAAGGGTTAAGTGGCAGTAACTGACAGAAGAAAAGTAGTGCTGACAGAGGTAAAGTAGTGTTAAGATAGGAAGTACATGCATGGTATGCTTTAACCCTTTGAGTGCCAGAGAGGTATACAATGCATTTCTCTGCTATGTGTTATGTACCCCTCTGGCACTCAAAGGGTTAATAAGCAAATTCTATAAATCAACTCAGAAACAAGTTTTCAGAATAAAAATGGCTAATACAACATGTAGGTAATTTTGAAAATCATTTTAAAATCCCAAAAAATAGCTTTTATAGGATAGGGTCCCTTTAACTGACCTCCACTTTGACCCAGTATGAATCACAGAGTGCTGTTGAGAGGTCTAATGTGTTATTTATGCGGATTCATTAAATTTTCCTACCAGTCTCCAGGGCTGATTTTATTGATTTTATTTCTACGTATCAAAAACTGTGGGAGACTTAACACTGAAGGAGACTAACCTGAATGCAGTCTGAATGTGGAATGGTGGATGATGACTTAGATGTCTTACAGTGTTCCTGCAAAATTAAGGACCTATGTGCACATTAACCATTTAAATGCCGGAGAGTTGCATAATGCATTGCAGGGTAATACAGTACAAGACCGTATAACGGACGTTTAGATTTTAACTGTTTGGATCCTCTCCAGTGCACTGCAGAGCAATACTATACCTCCCAATTGTCCCTCTTCAGGAAGCACAGTCCCTCTTTAAGACCCAAATCCCTCTGTCCCCTTTTCCCACCCTGGTGTCCCTCTGTTTAGGAGAACAGACTGTGTGGTGTGTATACAGAAGTGTATCACATTGCTCCACAGCAATAAAACTCACATTAATGTCTGTCTAAACTTCAGTATATGTGCTTATAAATTAGTATTTGTAAATAAAATACTTTGGTCTTGCTCCAAATCATTTATTCAGATACACAAAGACAAATAACCAAAACATTCTCAGCAATTCCCCACCCACGAGCAGCACCACCTATAATAGAAGTGTCCCTCTTTGGTCATTTTAAATGTTGGGAGGTATGCAATAAGTTGCGTCAACTCTATTGCATTCAGTAATGTATTTAGGCCTAAACCACCGGATTATCGGGGGCAGCAGTTTGGGTAGCTTTGGTGCTTTGTACCCATATCCATGTTCTAAAGAAAATGTATTATTTTGCACTAAATTGCAGCTCCAAGGCTCAGAGCTTAGCTCCTCCTCCTAAGGACAAACATACCCAACTGGTCTTTCTTCATAGACTGGATTTCCCACTCAGTTTTAGCTCTTTGGGTGCAGGTTATTTACGTTGACATCATGCTTCTGTATCTCAGGTTTGGCCTGTGAAAAGGGCCAGGTAAAGTGAGAGTGCAGCAAAGTGTGTGTGGGGAGGTATATGCGCATGATTGAGCCTAGGGCATCAGAGAGACTAAATACATCCGTGATTGTATTCAATGGGTTAATGGAATAAAAAAAGAAATTTCCATTGAGTCTAATGGGTCTTTTAACTACCTGAATGGTAGAGATTGCTCCTTTGCCTTGCTTTGCAAGGAATTTGAGGGATCGCTATCATTGACAGTATTAAAAGCCCAAATTGAATCAATGGGGAGTTTGTGTTTAAGAATTGCAGTACTTAGTACATGTCTCTGTGACTTATGATGGCCGTGTGGAAGTTTATTGTAATGGTTATCTGCTATTTTTAGTGCAAACTATGTTTCCAATACAATTGATCAAATTAACCCTTTGGTTGCTAGAAAGGTCTCCAAAACATTGTATCATGACGCTTTGGAGTCAGAAGCAGACTGGCTGTTGGGGTGGAGTTTTGGGAGGAAATGGCTTAGAGGATGTGAAAAGGCTTCAGTGTTCCTGGGTTTGAACATGTGGTAACAAACACCTTTCCTTCCATATTTATTATAATATTGTCATAGAGGATAGAAAGATGTGACAGAAAAACATTTAAATTGTAACATGCTACCTGCATTATATATGTTTCTTCCTTTATAGATTATATATATTATAGTTTATGGTAGCCCCTTATGATTAAAGTGGAACTACCACCTTTAACAAAGATGGACCCAAATAATTCCTCATCTGGCGATTAGCTGATCAGTAGTGCTAGTCGCCAGAATTATTACCTCGTTAATGCAAATTATTCACTGCTCCAGGACTGACAGGCAGGACGGAGCACAGACATCTTACCATAGGGACGTCTGTGCTTCTGCACTGTCAGTTCCTTTTGGAGCCGAACAGCTCCTAGCGATGCCTCCTAGAGCCAGCTGGGACTGACAGCGCAGGAGCACAGACGTCACTATGACAAGATATCTGCGTGCCGTCCTGCCTGTCAGTCCCAGAGCAGTGGATAATTCATATTAACGAGGTAATAATTCTGGCGACTAGCACTATTGAACAGCTAGTCGCCAGATGAATTATTTGGGGCCATCTTTGTTAAAGGTGGTAGCTCCGCTTTAAGCAAAAGGTGGCATGTCCTGGCATGTGTGACCCATGTGCCATCTTTTTATTGATGGTATGAGATGAAGAGGATCATTGTTCGGAGTTGTTGCTATGGGGGAATGTTTTGGTGATGTAGGTATTGATTAATTTGAGGTGGGTTGTTTTTATCTTCTCTCAAAACATTTCTGTCCCATTTTTTATGTTATATAAAATAACCCCCACAGTAGGATTAGTATTACTTCAGTGAAACAGTTTCAGTGGGTAGAAGAGTGACCACAAGTTCTGGATTGACCAAGACATTCCTGAAATGTGTTTATCCCCTGTCCCAGTCAGCACTCTTCAGGGACCATACAAAGTCCTGGAATGATGCCTACACAGCAAAGAATGCTAAATCCTAGAGCGACAATTGCCCATTGACTGCTGTAAAACCTGTTCTGGGCTATAAGAAAATGGCCTCCACACCAAGTTCTAAACACTAGAGGGAGAATCGATCCCTACTTCCTAAAGCCAGGGTGGAGCTGCAATACATTTTCTTGTAGTGTAAGGTTACATTAAGGCTTGGGGCTTGCCGTTCATTTTCTTGTAGCCAAGCACAGGTATCACTTTCTGTCAAAGCAATAAATGAGCAGTTCTCTTTATTTAAAGCTCTGTGGTCCTTTGGATAAAGTACAGACATCCAATGATGCCACTAACCTCCCCTACGCTAGAGAGGTGGAGAAATACTTCTTTCTGCAGTGTCTCTGAATGGCAGAAAGGAAATGTGGTCACCCTCATGGGTAGCTCTCTACTGGCTGGAAGAACCCTTTTCATTTCAGCACTGTGCAGTAACATCATGTTAGGACCAGTGTAAAACGGTGTGCCTTGGCCTTGCAGGAAAACATGAACGTATTTTGGCCAAACAATGCAAAAAAAAACCACAGCTTGAAAAAAAAATAGTTAATATGTGGGACATTAAGAACATTAATCTATCCTATTCACAGGTTTATATTTAAAGGGATAGTATTACTTCAAAATTACTATCCCTCATATTG
This sequence comes from Rhinophrynus dorsalis, assembly GCA_037306005.1. NCBI lineage: Eukaryota > Metazoa > Chordata > Amphibia > Anura > Rhinophrynidae > Rhinophrynus > Rhinophrynus dorsalis. The sequence goes on from CM074725.1 coordinate 198,715,606, forward strand.
TAGCCCTTAATAAACTGAGTTAAATGACACCAGCGGCAACTCTCAGACCTTTATGGTTTAAGAGATAGCCGCTTTCAAAGTTTCCTCTCCCCTGCTGTCCGCGTTCTGCGTCCGAGAGGAAACTTTGAAAGCGGCTATCTCTTAAACCATAAAGGTTTGAGACTTGCCGCTGGTGTCATTTAACTCAGTTTATTAAGGGCTACAATATGAGGGATAGTAATTTTGAAGTAATACTATCCCTTTAAGCAGTGTATATGAAGTAGTGCATGTTTGTCTTCTGTTTGTTTTGTTTTTAATTTTGGGATTTTTGGAGGGTCCTTCCATTTTTGCTGCACTACATACATTGTATACTCTGGTCACTTTTTTACACATGTTTATTATAGTGTCTTAGATATAACTTGTGTTAAGGGAGAACATCTGACACAGAGGAGATTATATTGGGTCTAAAATATAGATCTGATAGTATAAATAAATCAACAACTGTGCAAACACAATCTAGGTATCATTAGATTACAGGTGTTACTTGTTATATAGAAGTGGAGAAAGGATCACAGGCAGTTACTCAATCACTATTAAGCAACACATCTGATCAACACAACAAGACAGTCAGTCTCTACTTGCGGTGCTGATATACTGCTCTCAATGTAAGGAAATACTCCCATTCCATTATACCCCGAATTGGTCCCACACAAAAGTAGGAACATATTGGTTCTACTGTTTAAAGTTATCTTGCTGCACAGAACATATGTGATAGTGAAGTTGTATATATATGTTTGTGTTGCTGTACAATTTTAAATATATTAATAAAGTTTTGGATTTTATATTTTTTTAATAAAATTATAAGATCCACATCCTTTAAAGGGCATGATAAGGAAGATGAACTGATCTCTTGACTGCAAGGTAATGGAGACTAGAATTAGGATAAATCTCCATACCAGGCAGTAATCTGTATGTTCTGTTTGTATATTATATATTTAGATCTGCAGCCCCACTACAACACTATATATCACCTACTGTCTAATATTCATTGTCTTAGAGCTGTAAGTTTTTTCTTTCTGTAACATGTTGGGAAAAGGACTGCCATGTTATGAGTCAGATCTGCTCATTTGGATTTAACAAGATTTGTATTCATGTTTTCCTTAACTACAATTCACATTGTTCAGCATGCTCATAATGTGCACTATTCTGACCAACTGCTTCTTCATGACCATGAGTAACCCCCCAGATTGGACAAAGAATGTAGAGTAAGTATGTTTTCAATTTCTTCTTACATGATCCTGCTGGATCGAATGACATCTAATTCCTGTATCTCTTCCACTGTCTGAGCTCAATGTGTTTAATACCTGCAGCACTGTACAATGCAAATTCATGGCACCAGTTGCTTAGTGATACAGAGAGGAGATTCCCTGGAGAATTCTATTTATATAAATTTAAGTGCTATTGGCCATTTAATTTCAGCTGCTCTCTGCACTCTGTCATTTCTGAGATGAAGCTGTGAGGATAAGAGTAGATTGTGATTGAATAAAGTTTGTTGCCCTTCAAAGTCATGTCAATGCCAAATACCAGTTTTGTGGAGGAAAAAACATTAAGCTAACAGTTAAAGTAATACATTTGATTTCCTAAATACTATTGGCTCACAGCTGAAGGCTGGCAGTGAATAATGGGAAGTGTAGTCCAACAGCAGCTTGGGTGGGGGCTCACGCTGCCCACTCCAACTCTAGAGCCTCTTAAAGGAGAAGTAGCACCGTCTAATATTAACCACCCTCCTCATACCCTGCCAGAACATTCTAATGACCATTATGAATTTGACCTTGTACCTTGGCTCAAATGATAACATCTTCACTCAGTTCTGGATGACAGGTCCGTGAAGGCAGAGATAGTAGTTGTTGGCATTTTCTTTTTTTTTTTACTTACAGGGGAACTTTCACCCCAAATAAAGCCACCCCCCCAATAATTAGCCATCTAGCGATTAGATTACCAGTAGCATTATTATACAGCCTAGTTACTGCATTAGTCAAAAATCCTACTTCTGCTAAGACTGACGGCCAGGCAACAGTAATTTAGAGGCATCTGCACACCTGCTCCGTCAGTCCCTTCTGGTACCTAAAAGTACTATTCAGCACCTCCTAGAGGAGACCGGGACTGACAGCGCACGAGCACAGATGTCTGTAAGCAAAGATGTCTGCACTGTTGCCTGGCCGTCAGCCTTGGCACAAGTAGGATTTATGACTAACACGGTAATTAGGCTGGATAATAGTACTATTGGTAAGTTAATCGCTAGATGGCTAATTATTGGGGGGAGACTTTATTTGGAGTGCTAGTTCCCCTTTAACCCTTTGAGTGCCAGAGAGGTACGCAATGCATTGCAAAAATGGGACTTCTCTAGTTAAAATTGTAATAATACTACTGATTTTTTTTCACAGGTACACATTCACTGGGATTTATACTTTTGAATCGCTCATAAAAATTCTTGCAAGAGGTTTCTGTTTAGAGAGCTTTACCTTCCTGCGAGACCCATGGAACTGGCTGGATTTCAGTGTAATAGTAATGGCGTAAGTATCAGCTTTTCATTTGCCACTTCATTGGAATGGGAATGGAGTTTAATTCATTTGAGTTGCAGAAGGGCATCTGTGGTCACCCCTCTGTCACTCAATGGGTTATTAGAACTATGCTCATGGCCTCCAATTTTTTTTTATTATTATTTTTAATTTTGCTTGAATCATTGGGTTTTTCAGTGCATGGTCTTCCCCATCTCAAATAGAAATTTAACAGATGCTGGGATGATTCAGTCAGTGACCCAATATAATTTTTAAGTGTTATTATACTTTTATGGGGTGGAGCCAGAAACCATATTTACTATAGGCATTGCATAGTTCATGAGTGTCCATGAAATATACATATTGCAGGACTGCATTAAAATGAAAGGAGCCCTAATTTGTCATGTGTGCCCACAATATAGGGGGTGTTTTGTAGCTTACTACAACTCTCATTATCCTCATCTGTCCTTGGCTAAGAATGTTGAATTTTTAGTCCACCAGCAGTAGGAGACAACTGGATGCCTGCTATTAACAAATAATCAGAACTACTATTCAGATTGGTTTGTTGTTAAAAGGCCGAAAGAAAAATGGAGGAATTCTGGGGCAAACCAGCTGCATCATAGGGGAGAATAAAACATTTAAATGTATTTAAATGGGGATATTAACCCCTAGAATGCTAATGAGGCACGTTGGAGATCTCTAGAGCTTTCAAGGGGTTTAAAATCCAGTTTTATATCAATAGTAATCTTTTGATTTTTAAAAAAATTACTTTCCTATGATGCAGTAGATTTCCCACAAAATTCCTCCACTTTTCTCCACGAACATATGGCCCATTCTAATGTGGACAGCATTCCCTCTGTTCTCAGCATACTGACTTAATCCTTTCAGTACCAGAGGGGTATGCAATGCATCAATAAGCATAACTGGGAACTCTCCGGGTTTGCCCTAAAGACTCCGGTTTTTGCAGTGAATTTCTGGGTCTCCAGATGTTTCTCTGGTGTTCTGCCAACTCCCCGCCCACTTTATTTCACAGTCAGATAAGCCCCAGCACTTTGTGACACGAATCGCATCATTTTTATCCTTCCACCGGCACCACATGAGTTCCCTCCAAAAAAGAAAAAGTTTACAGGTATGAAAATAAGCAAAAAGGTAGTCAATTGTTGGACATCCAACTGTTGAGGACTGCAACTCCAATGATCTCCAGCCAACAGTAATGGGATCTGTAGTACCCAGCAACTACATGTCCAGGAATTGATTACCCCGGATAATCTACTTTGAAAGCTTATATCACGAGTTCTAACATACATTTTCAGCATGGATTATGACAAGTAGTACAGGTTTTCATGCTAGCCTCAAATCCACAGATGTGGTTCTATTGTTACAAGTAAACACAGGGCTTTTTTGGAGACATTCAAGTGTACTCCATACAGGCACCTTTCCTCCATTCCCTCCAACAAAAGTAAATAACTAAAACACAATGGCCTAGAGTCACTAAAGTTTGAAGAGAGTTGATAATGTCTATGTCCCGTCGGAGCAGTGTCAAAGGAACATGAACAGTCATCGACATCACATCACCATGAGTCTGACAAAAATCTGCCCACATCAACATACATCTGACAGGTTTACGAATTTTCACTCATCACATCGACAATGGTGTATTTACATATGGAAATGAAGCATAATTACTTATTTCTATATGGAAATGCAGGATAATGAGCCAGTTTTGTATGCAAGGGGGTGTGTTGATATGTTAATATGGCACTTCGACACATTCACTAAACTCCGATAGCAGCCTCTGCTGTTGGAGTTCACAGTCTCAACTTCACCTACCTGAGGTTGGTGAAGTTAGGCTGTCTCTGTACTTTCCTATGCAGTAACAGCCCTCAACCAATCACAAGCAGGGAGGGTTCTAAAGTGTTGTCAATGTGGAAGGTATTTATTCCCTCACATATCAGCACTACGGCAAACCTGAAGTCTGAGTGCATTCACTCTGCTTCCCCCTTAGTCATTAGGGGAGTGGAGAGAACACTTTCAGCATCATGGACAGCATCACTCCCTTTATGCCTTTGAGTGCCACAGGGGTGAGCAATGCACATCTCTATGGCACTCAAAGGGATAAGGGAGTGATGCTGTCCATGGTGCCAAAAGTGTTTTCTCCACTACTGGCTAAGTGGGGAAGAAGAGAGAATGCTCTTAGACTTCAGGATTGTCATAGTGCTGAGTGATATGTGAGGGAGGGCATCCCTTCCACATCTACAACAGTTCAACAATTCTGTATGCTAATAAGGATCTTCTCCTCCCCTCCCCTTGCATCCCTAAATGTTTTTGAATATGCCAATATGTGTGTACATCAAAATGTTGAAGTGCATTGAACCCATCAACAAGATCATATCGCCACAGCATCAACCTTTATGAAATCTCCATTATTTTCCCCCTTTTTTTCTCCACAAAAACCATCCTGAGAACATTTTTCAAACTGAATGATCCATTAAATAATCCCCATGTTATCATATTAGGACATTCTTAAAACCTGCACTAATGGGGAGTCTCAGGAAGAAAATATGGGAGGAGAAGAATGAAGGCTTAGCCTCACCAAAAGAGGCAACTGTTTAATGCCTCCAGAATATTTATTAGCCTCCTGAAACACAAAAGTCAACCTATTTGTATGCTTGAGAACCTGCAGACTGGAACACATGTTCTAAAAATCAGAACTTAGGACCCTATGTTCAAAAGAAAAGTGAAGAAATTATGTGATAAACCAACTGCATCATAGAAGGGAAATACAAATTCTCTAAATTCACATTGATTTAAATGGGGATTGTAACCCTTTGACAGCTAGAGAGGTCTCAAACACATTGCCTCGCAATCAATTGAAGACCTCTCTAGCATTCAGTGGGTTAAAAACCCATATTTAATTCAATGTACATTCTTTGTTCTCCCCTGTTCTCACATGGTTTGCCCCAGAATTCCTTCAGTTTCTTTTGAATATACATGTCTTAGACCCTACTAGCAGTGCAGATTCTTAAAGTGGAACTGTCACTTTGCACCAAATATAGGATTAAAAAAGAGCTTTCAACTTGCCCTATAGTTATGTTTGCCCTTTTTTATTTAAATGAGTAGTAAACTTTTTGTAAGAAAACCTATATTTTATAGGTCACTCCCACTGCTGTTTTATTCAAATTATATAACAGTTCAAATAACCAGGAAGTGCATTTACTGTGTTTACTTCCTGGAAGATGTAACTGACAGTTTCTATAACATTCTATGGAGAACTGTATGTCTCTGACTTTCCTCTCTATTAGAATGTAACAGAAAACGAATTGGAATTTGACCATTAGAGGGCATTATATAAAAAAAAAAAACAGGTTGAAATGGTAATAACTCTGGAAATCTGTATCTCTCAGCAGTGGGAGTACCCATATTTTACTCAACAGGAAACATCCTTCAACATATATATTTACAAAAAAAGTTTACTGCTCATTTAAAGTAAAAATGTATGAGAAATGTATTTTTATTTATTTTTCAGTTTCTTCAAATCAGACAGACATGACAGCTAGATACTAACATTCCACACTGTTCTACTTCTCACCTGCCACTCCCTGCCAACCAATATTAGCTCATTTGCAGAAACTGAGAAATATAATTAACCTAAATATCTCACAGATTATTGTTTTAAATAAAAATGTCTAATGTAAATATAGGTGATTTTGAAAGCTCTTTCAAAATTGCATATTTACAAAGCAGCAGTTCCCTTTAATATCTGCATGTGGGTGAAGCTCAGTTAGTGTCTTTGACAAACCCTTGGAAAATTTCTTTCAGATTTCCCTGTTTGTACACTGGTGAGTCAATCAGTGATTCAGTCATTTTAATAACCCACTTGATCAATAGCAGGGGACTTATGCAATAACAGGTGATGAAGAGGCGATAACCTCTCTAGTAATGTATCTTCGCCAGGTCCTGTGTAATTCTATGGAGCCTATGTACTAAGATCTCTCCCACTTGAAAAAGCTTAGTGCTTAGGATCAAAAGAAGAATATAGCAGCTGCGGAAGTGATATCACTGGAGAAGTTATGTCCACTTTATAACCTCTTTATCACACCTTAGTGCCTCTCCTACTGGGGGAATCCTAAACACACGGTATCTGAGGACTTGTTTGGGAACCCCTGGGAGATTATGTACTAAGATGTGATAATAGGGTATGGGATAACATTTTTGCTTTGAAGTAGAAAAATTGCACTTTTTACACCGTCCACCGGAAGTCTTGCAGAAAATCCTCTTTTATTTCCATGTTTTGAACAGACCCCCAGCCTTGTCCCACTTGTAGCCATAGAACCATACATACTGACTCCCCAGCCTTGTCCCAATGCACTGACAGACAGCAAAAGAACCACATATACTAACCCCCCAGCCCTGTCCCATGGGAACTATAGAAGCACATATACTGAACTCCCGGCTTTCTCCCATAGTAGCCATAGAACCACACATCCTGACTCTTCCTCTGCCTTGTCCCACTTCACTGGTAGAAATAGAAAACAAGGATGGGCAACATGAGACCCTGCAGCTGCTGCTAGACTACTTCTCCCATTGTTTGGCTGGGAATGATGGGGTTGTAGTCTGGTAGCAGCTGGATGGCCTTACATTGCCCACTATTGCAACAGAACCACACATAGGTGCTTAAAGGGGTTGAATGTTTCATTATGAGCAAAATATATAGTAGGAATTCTCTAACAAAACAAGGATCTAGGTGATGTTATTACAGTTCAGAATGTTTTTGTTTATAAATCTGTTAGCAGTAGACCGTGGACTGTGTTGCAGCAACTTTGCTGCAAGATGTTGCAGTGACACAAGATTGAGATTGAAAATTACTGTTGTTGAGAGAGTCATCCGTGTGAACTGTCCAAGAGAAAACCATTATCTGTTCTGAGAAACTAGTTGCTGCAACAAAGATGATAGACCTTGGGGGTACTTGATGACTACAGTTGATAACATTGGAATTGGACAGCTTTCTGTAACTGGAGAAGCTTCTTACCATAGTGCACCATATAACCATTTAACACAAATTGATTGTAAACACTTACCGTTATTGAAATGCATAAATACCATAGAGCAGGGGTGGTTAAACTTTGGACCACCACGGGTGTTATGCACTAACGTGTGATAAAGAGGTGATAACGCACAGAAGACTTCTCCAATGATATCACTTCTCCATGTCCTATATCACTTCTCCAGGTCCTATATTATTCCTATATTATTCTATGCATTAAGATGCCTCCAACTTTGCAGAGGCTCTATAGAATAACATAGGTACTGGAGAAGTGATATCATTGGAGAAGTCTTCTCAGCGTTATTACCTCTTTATCACACGTTAGTCCATAACCCCCCAGTTGTTGTGGAGCACAACTTCTACCATCCCCAGCCAGATGTTGGTTGGGTGGGCATGATGGAATTTGTTCTTTTCATCAGTAAGAGGTCTGGAAATTGACACCTCCTGTGGTATGGAAATCCATGGTAAGTGAAACATGGGTACATACAATTATGGCAGACCCCACATTCAAAAGTTATTACAGCCAAAACTGCATGCTTGTGAGAGCATAGTTTTTTGCAGCCATTAATTTTTATGGTAGCACTGTGCTTATTTCTGTCTATGTAGGGCTTTGGTCAGTGTGAATTTGCACTCTATAAACATGTTAACTACCCCATCAAATTTAGATAGGGTGATAGTCCCACTTCATTTATCCCTGCTTTAACAAAAAGTGCAACTTGTTTACCTGTCAAAAAATCTGCAAACAGAAGAGAGGAATCTAAACTCAGCATTTTAGTCAAGTGAAAAAGTGTGCGAAAATGTCTGTCTTCACTTGGAGTTGTATAATACACGTGTACATTTCATGTCTGAAATAGGTTAAAAAACATCTCCAGCACATAATCCATAGCTTACAATGCTTCCATAGCATTCTCAGAATTCTGTGCATTGACATGTAAATAAGAGCACGCTGTGCAGTCACTTTTAACCACTTTGCTTCTAAGGATGCCCCGTCCATAAAGTGGGGGGACATGTAAAAAAAATAAAATAAATAATCCCTTTTTTTCCTATATGTCCGGTTTCTGGAAACATTTGTGCAGACTAGCCTAGGCTTAGAAAGACAAGTTTCTTTTCATTTGATGTAGTGGACTTTCGTCTTTCCGAAGTGGTATGCATTGTCTGCCCTTTCTTCATATCTGTAGTTGTTACAGGCAGGCCTTGAATAGCGTTTGAACTACAACACTGTAAGTAACCAAATGAAGGCTACATGTTAAAAATACATAAAGAAGGCTCCGAGCTAAACTTTAATAGAGGAATTACTATCTCTTTAAAGGGATAGTAGTGGTTAATTTTAAGTTGATTTAATATTGTAAACATTTAAAAAAGGTTACAATTGATGTAAGTTTTATCTCTCAACCCTTTATGGTTTGAGATATATAACTTGCTAAAGTTACCTTTTCCTGGCTGTTTTACTCAAGTCTGCCATCTAGCTGACAGCTGCAGATTCTGGTCATTTGATCAGACACAGGCTCTTCAGCAGACCTGAAATCACGCTATTTAGAAATAAATACTTCATTGGAACGGTCTACAAAGTGTGCTTGCAAACCAGGCACACTTTGTAGACCATTCCAAAGAAGTATTTATCTTTAGATATTGTTATATCGGCGCTGCTGAAGAGCCGCATCTGGTCAAGTGACCTGAATCTGCTTCTGACAGCTTTACAGTTCATCTAGCAGAAAGGGGAGGGAGCGGAGAACTTTATTTTCCTATATTTCTCAAACCATAACTGATTGAGAGATATGAATAAGTGCAAGTACTCTCTTTTAATTGTATCTACCATATAGTTAATACTTTTTTTCTGACATTACTATCCCTTTAAACTTGTTTCATGCTAAAATTCTGGCCTGGTGCTCAGAATATAAATAGGAGCCAAAATAAAACAAAAGCAGTCACCCATGAAAGGCTTTAGTTATATAATTTAAAGTAGCAGCCAAACATATGTTTTCAGTTGGTGCTCATCATATATACTTCTCTTTTCTTTTGGAATTTTCCAGTCCTGACTTGGCATTAGGGTTGCCAGCTTTTCTTCAAAAAAATACCGGCCATGTCATTCCCTCCATAGACTTAACAATGTACAGAAGCCAATTTTTTACCGGCCTGCTGGTAAAATACCAGCTGGGTGGCAACCCTACTTGGCATACTTTTCTCAACTGTGCATAGATACAATAGCAAGGCCACAAGCACAACAATAAGAGGGATGAGCAAAAAAGATTCTGTAAAAATATTATTCATAGGACTCTTAATTTTTTTTTTTTTTTTGAAACAGGTCTTTTGTTCTGCTTGACATATTAACTAGTTAAACAGCAGGAAAAGCAATAATGTGATGTCCAAAAACAGCAGGGTTACTTACCTTCAAATCTGAGTCAAAATAGGCCACTGAGAGTGATTTACTAGGAAAGTGGTGCAATTCTGGAGCAAACCAATTTTCCTCATTGATTTAAATAGATATTTTAGGCCCACTGAGTGCTAGTGAGGTCTCCAGCATATAGGCCTAGATTCACTACTGTTCGAAGAGGGCTGAAAATGTCAGTGTCCTGTCGGAGCAGTGTCGAAAGCACATGGATGGTATTCACTAAAGTGTCTATGACATCACATCACCAACAAAAATTTGCCCACATCGACATCCATCTGACAGGTTTACAAATTTTCTTTCATCACATCGACAATGGCCTATTTTCATATAGAAATTAAGCATAATGACTCATTTAAATATGGAAATGCTGAATAATGATACAGTTTTGTATGCAAGGGGTTGTGATGATATATTAATATGGCACTTCGATACATGCACTAAACTCCGACAGCAGAATTTTTTTCTGCTTCCCTACTTGGCCAGCAGGGAAATTAACAGAATGCTTTCAGCACCATGGACAGCATCACTCCCTTATACCTTTGAGTGCCACTGGGATGTGCATTGTTCACCCCTGTGGCAATCAAAAGGTTAAAAAAGTACACTAAGCACTACACAATTATCCCCTTTGGTATGTATCATATATAATATGTATTGTGCACTACCAGGGGAACAAGACTGAGGGTCAAGCTGTATCCATTGGTATTTGTGGCTACAACTTGCCCTCAGCCTTGTTCCTGTACCCAATGGTAGCCATAGAACCCCATATACACTGCTTGGCTCCCACACTTGTTCCCTTGACCACTGGTAGCCACAGATCCCCATGTACACTGTCTGACCCTCTCCAGCCTTTTCCCCTTCCCTACTGCTAGACATAAGTCATCTCCACTTTATCACCTCTTTATCACACTTTTAGATAGATCTGTCATTCTCATCGGCCAGTTTCAGGCTGGTAGATTCCATGGAAAGATATGGGTGGATACATACATTATGCATATCAGCTGCATTTTAGTGCATAACCAGATGTTCGCGAGGGGCCTCCCGTCTGCTGTTGCCCCTCCTTAGACTCTGAACAGTCCCATTTTTACAGAAAGCAACCATTTTAATTCTTGATCAGGTTGCCAGTGAAGGGTGGGACAGCTTTAGGTATACAACATATAAATGTGGCTACTTTTCCCACAGATAGATAGAAAGAAAGAGGAAGGCTACAACTAAACGTAAGGATCCTAAATGTTAACCTATATTGGGGGGGGGGGCTCCATTTACAATTCCATCAGGGGCCTCCAAGGTTCTTAAAACTGTGCTAGTGCATACGTGGGTATCACTGGGATGGCTGCATTTCTGCCAGATTTGTATTGAATTTTCCCGCCACTGATATGCAATACAGGGATGTCAATCAGTTTTTAATAAATACCTGAAAGATCTGTTAATGACCGTGGGAAAGCGCAGCAGATCTGACAGACTGCTCTAATAGTCACTTGATGAATTCCAGCCATTTCTGGGCCTTATCCGCAATAGAAATTAGGTGCAATTCTGGAGCAAGCCTACTGCAACATAGGGGAGAAATAAAGATGCCCATTGAGGATATTTGAACTCCTGGAATGCTAGTGAATTTTCTGGCATTCATTGGATTAAAATACGTATTTAAATCAAAGGGACATTTGTTACTTTTAGTTACTCCCCAGTGGTGCACTTGCTTATGTCTACAATTGCGTCTCCTTTCTTTTGTGGATAAGGCTCATAATATGTAAATAAAGTGATGGCTTTTATAAAATACTAGTGTAAAACCTGTGTGTACAGGCCAGCATTCTGCATGTTAGGGCAGTTTCTACTGCACATGACTGCATCGGACAAACATACATCTGGCCTTTTATATTATAGGATGTTGGGTCACTGGGGAAATCACAAACTTCTTACTGTCCCGTTAACCCTTGGATGCTAGATAGGTCTATTTGATGTCACTCTGGCATCTAAGGCAGAGCTAAATTGGGGATGATGGCAGTTGTAGTGTCCAACAGCTAGAGTACCAAACACAGACAATTTCTGATCTAAGTGGTTAAAACACCTACTTAAAGTGGATCTCACACTTAATAATAACTTGGGTGATATTGAAAGAGCATCTAAAATCACCTATATTTATGTTAGCAGGTTTTATTTAAATGTATTGTTTACAAGATATTTAGATTTATTTGTTTGTCAGCTTATGCAAATTAGCCAGAACTTCCTGGTAGGAAATGGCAGTTGGGTGGGATAGTGAGTGGAATGTTATTATCTGATACACCAAGCTGTGCCAGGTGGCGCTGCCTAATTTACATAAACTGATAAATATATATATAAACTGACAAATAGCTACACTTCATGGTATGCATTATAGCATATGGTTGCTGTGGTGCATCATTAGAACCTTAAAGCCATAACATGCACTAACAACATGTCCTCTACACCTTGTTTAGTACACCAGCTAAACAAGGTGTAGGGGATAGGAATGCCCCAAAATGTCTATAATAGTATCAAAATTAGTAGAGATCAGAAGGAGGGAAAAGACAGAAAGATAATCCCTCCCAGTGATTCCACCAAAAAAAAAAAAAAAAAAAAAAAGCTCATAAGTGGTTTCACTCAAAAATAAGTGACTTATGAAATATACAAAAATATAAATTGTTTTATTGGTAAGCAGAATAACAAATCACATTTAAAACAAATTAAAACATAATAAGGTAGATGATACTCTGGCAAGGTGTCCCAAATACAATCCATATTGCACACCTAATGGCGATATATAAACTAACTGAATAATCTCAAAGGGGAACATGAGAAAACATGGACAAGAATACTCTCACAGTGAAAACAATGCTAAACTAATATAGTGTCCTAAGTACCTAAAAAGTACTCCTAAAATATATGTGATAAATAAATGGACAAAACAAGAAACAATATTATGTGAAGAGTGAGAGTGAGATAAATCCTTATCTATCTATATTAGTGTAATAAACCCTCCAACGGACATCAGAAGGGGACTTCAAATGCCAGAGTATCGTATCTAAAACAGATGACCATCCCAACACATAATTGGTTTTAAATTGTTATTCTGCTTACCAATAAAACAATTTATATTTTTGTATATTTCACAGTCATTTATTTTTGAGTGCCTCAACTTATGAGCTTCTTTTTTGGTGGAGTTACTGGGAAGGATGATCATTCTGTCTTTTCCATCTTTTCTATTAATTTTGAAGCTGTTGTATGTTTCTGCTCATGAGTGTGCCATACTGTAGCAGTATATGTTTTATTCAGTGACTTTACAGATTCCAGTGCCTATGCACCTTTGAGACTTACCAAAATGCCTACAGACTGCCCTGTTGTCCTCCTCTTGATGAAAGCAGTGTTAAAGTGATAGTAATGTTTCACAAAAACAGCAGCTCCAATTAGTCTTCATAGCAATTGAGCCATATAGAGTGTTCATTACTGTGGGCATTGTAGTTCAAGAGTAATTGAACGATAAAGTTTCCCCCTCCCGTCCCTTTTACCTAGTGTAAAACCCCACTCCTTAGATATGGAATCCAGTCCATAGAACAGACAGCTCACATCAAGGGTCGATATTCTACTGTGAAAACTATGAAATCCCTGCCCCCCTTGAGAGGTTTTTCAGCTTTTTCCCTTATCTTAATTGAAGATTGTCCCTCTTTGCATTCTGCCTGGACACTCCCTGCTACTCTGAGGTGAGCAGTGTTATATCAGTAAAACGGGCAGGAGGGGGATACTTTATCATTCAATTACTCTTGTACTACAACTCCGACAGAATTGAAATAACACTTTCCAAGGTCCAAATACTATGATGATTAATTAGAGCTGCTTTTATTATGAAACATTACTATCCCTTTAAGGGAAGGAATTTGGGCGTACATAGCTTAGTAAATTGATGTTAAGTAGTTGTATGGGGAAAACTTGATTCTAGCACCTGACTGAGTTGGCACGGAATCTACACTGTACATTCTCCACATTATCTCTAAAACAAAGGCATGGTGGCAACATTTATAGAACCTACTAGGAGTTTCTGTCCATAGTAAGATAAGTGGATTATTATTATTATTAGGCAGTATAACTCCTACTTAAACCTTTCAGGTACCACTTGGGCATGCTTTGCACTGAAAGTTGCAGTGCCTTTTAAAATAGAGATGAATACAGTAGCATGTTAAGAGGAGACAATAAATCAGACATGCTTTTATTTTTGTTCAATATTACTTATATTACTTATAAAAATGTTTTTTGTGTTGCTTTGGTAACATGTGGGGGCGATGCACTTGATAACGTGATGATAAACTGGAGATGACTTCTTGAGTGCCATCACTTCTAAAAGTCCTATGTTATTCTGTAGAGCCAGTGCACTAAGATTTCTCCAACTTTGTAGATTTTAGGGCAAAGCCTACATAGAATAACATAGTAACTGGAGAAGTGATATCACTGGAGAAGCCATCCCCGCTTTATCACCTCTTTTGTCACACCTTCTCATTTTCTCATACCCTGGAGATGTCAGATTCTCAGATCACATCCCCTGTCTGCACAGATTATTATCCTTCAGGTGTCATTCAGTGGGCTTGGCTTTTGATTATCAGACAAATGTTTAACGTAAAAAAGGCAGAAGAAAAATGCAAGCTGCTGCATTAAGTGGCCCTGAAGAAATTCAGATAATGGTGAGAATATCAGAAACTAGTTATATATTTTCTAATCTCATATGTTGCCTAGGGATTTTTCAATGTATTTCAAGCTCCTTCAGAAACAAGGAAGTTAAATAGTCAGATCCATGTTCCTGTACTGTTTCACATTAAAGTGCTCTGTCAGACATGTCACTTGAAATAAAATCCATTCTGTCTCCTTCTATAAATTTATTCTGTAAGTACCCGCTCCTATTGAATCTTAAAAAAAGTAGGCCAGATAATGTCTTTCTCTATATCATTTTTTTGTATTATTTTTATCTTAGAACCTACACATGGTTTTATTTCCGATAACCATTTTTATACTATGGTCTGTTACTGCAGGCAATATGCTGGAAAATCTACTTATTCAAAATAAATATATCCAAGTCAGTTTAGGGGTCTAGTGAGCCGTAGGGAAGGTGTCAGTCCTATAACATTGGACACTTATTATTTCGACATAGCTCAAATGGTGGCCACCTCCCAAACATGCAGCAGCCCTAGGCAGACACCTCAGTTTCCCGATGGCTATATGTAATAGCTATTAAATGAAGCAGTAAACATATTTTGGAAAAATATATAGCAACAGTACTCCAACTGCTCAGAGTTTATTCATTCAAAAATGCCACCTGTTTTTTTTTTTTAATCAAACTGCTAGCAACAGCGCCAGATGATGACGGTAGGGCAACTAAAATAAATACATACACATTTACACTCACTCAGTTATACTGAAATCTATGAAATCAATAGAAACTGCAGAATCCCATATTAGATTTGGTAGCTACAGGCCTCATGAGTAAAATGGCGTCCCACTGGTATGAGTAGACATACTGTAGTTTATGCAAGGGCCACAAAACTGCACAGAACATAATCTGTCAGTAACTTGCTTTTTTTTTTAGTATAGATTTTATTGTTTTTTTGATCCATTGTTTTTTAGATGACATACCTGCACTTAAGTGTTGGTAACAAATACAGAAATGTAGACAAGGCATACCATTTTGGAAAAAAGACAACCCACTTCCACCACTTCAAAGTTACAGAAGTGTTTGAAAGCCACGGAATTCCCAAATGTAATACACATATTTTGGAAGCCAGAGAAAAATGGCACCACATTGGTGTGGTGTGACATACCATAGGGGGTGCCAAGAGCACTAAACTTAATCTATTATTTTTCATTTTTGAACTTGCTTTCCTGCTTTAATGTAGAAAGGCAAAAGAAGATAGAGCACAAACCACCTCTAAGAGTAACACCACCAATGTAGAATAATTTTCTGCTGATAACAGACTGGTAGTCACTAGATATAGAGACTTTGTCCTGCCTCTGGAGTTTGCACTGGATATGTCTCAGGCTGGCAATGTCTTTTGAATTCTAATATTCCATATAACCACCACATAGGAACATGAACCATATTATACATTATCCATTGCTTCTTGGATCAAGTCCACTATTTGTAAGGCTTACGAACTTAGGAAGAAGCCTGTTCCTTTTCAGGTTACGGCTCAATCTACAAGGTCTATTGGGGCATATGGGGCCTAAAATAATCAGGCCCCAGCTGATCAGTTGTGCAAGGCGGCCACTTGGTCATAAGTGCATACCTTTTCGAAACACTACCGTGTGGATGTGCTAGCGTCGGCTGATGCCAGTTTTGGGAGGAAGATCCTGGAGGCAGCCGTGCCTGTCTAGGATCTCATTAATCTCTCAGTACTCTTTCACTTTTGAGCCCTGTTGGCTCTAGTTCAGTGTGCTGTATAACAATTCCTGGGGTCTGTTTTACCCCTGTTCGGTGTCCGTTGACACTTTGTGTTTATTGTTGAGCTATTCATGATCTGTTTGTTCATTGGTGCTCTGGTGACTTTGGGTGCTTGCGCCTGTTCCTTGCCTTTCTTCTGGCCCTGGGAAACTTAATAGTTGGACATGCCAAAGTTACCAGTAACCTGTATTGGATGACAGAGAAAAGAGGTTTTTAGTCTTACCTGTTAAATCCTTTTCTCTTAGCCCATATGGGTTACTGGTCTCCCACTCTGTCATGGGACCATGCTTGGCTTTCCTGTGGCAGAACATGGGGGTCCTTTCGGGTTCATGCTCACAGGAGTCTTCCTTTACAGTCTTACTATCTAGTCAGTAGTTAATTTTCAAATTTTACTGGCTGGGGATTGGCTAGCTGCAAGCTAAGGAGGGGAGGTAGGCTCCACCCAGCAGTCACTTCTCAGAATTGTTCCTGCCTACTTAAAGGGGCTGATCGCCTACTCAAAGTTTCCAGTAACCTGTATGGACTAAGAGAAAAGGATTTAACAGCTATTACTTCATACACAACTTTACTATCCCTTTAAACTGTCTTTTGTATTATGACTTAACATCCGGCTATTCTATAATGAAAATGTTACTTGGTAGAGAGAGTTAAAATGTATCTTCTGATGATTTTTCAAGTTCCAGCCACTCAGGTGGTTATTATTATCCTTTATATAGTGCCAACATATGAACAGATATACAGATACAATAAACTGTACAAATGGGATATAGAAAACAAAAAGATATGAGGGCCTTGCTCCTGAGAGCTTATAGTCTAGAGAAAGGTTGGTGGGACACTGAAGAAGTAAGTGCTATGGGGTGTAACTGACTCCTCCCACATGAATTGCCAGTCAGTGGGTGGGAGAAAGAAGTGTTTTTGAGTGCAGTGGTCCAGTCAAATAGTGTGACTGTATGTGAACAATGAGGTTGTGATGGGTTGCAGGTGGGAGAAGATTTTAGAAGGCCGAGAAAGTGAATAGATGTTGGTCAGGCTATTGATCTGGCATTACTCATAACAGTTAAGGGGGTAGTTGATAGGCTTCCCTGAAGAGTTGAGTTATAATCGCTGGCAGCACAGTGATTCAGTTGACATACATATAATATAAAACATTTCAACACAACAAAGCTCTCTCTCAGTTCAGATACCAAGTGCTTAATCAGATTAGTAAATTTAGTAAGAGGCCAAAAGTAGATATTATGAAACAGGTCGCATCTTATTTATCACCTTTGATGCTACAGACATCTCCAGTGTATTGCTTTGCAATGCATTGGGAACATATCTAGCATTCAAGGCGGTTAATATTTCAAACCAGTAAATTCATAGATTGAATATCTTTTTATGAACTGACACCTATATTTTGGTGCATACATTTTTGAATCTGCAAAAGTCTCTTTATCAAAAGTAAACAAAACACCTACAATCCCAAATCTGTAGCCACCAGAACGAACGGTAAGAGTGTATTTTCATTATAAATTATGAAACAGAGAAGAACATTTACCCTGTTTAATATAATCTTTCCTGTATGATTTAAAAGATCAGACACTGTCTGACCAAAGCCTTCTTTTATGTTACGGATAGACATGTGTCTCTCCAGTGTTCTGTTTCCTTCCACAAAAGCTCCGAAAACCTGTTGATTAACTACAACACTGTTTCAGTAAAATATGAATTCCATCTTTGGAGGTTAGTTCTCATAATCTGATATGATGGTACCTTATTGTGTAAGAGGAATAAAGAAAGCTGTCTACTGTTAACTTCCATTGACAAGTCTGCTTTTTTTGTTTTGCTTTTTTAATAAAGCACATTTTCTGCAAAATCAGCATACAGCTAACGACTGTTTGTCAGATCTTTCACCTCTCATCCAAGGTATACAAATATATAATCCTTACATTTTTCTGACAGATTTTAGGCAGTTTATACCACGTACCATCTCAAGTGTGTAAGCTCTAATTTTTTAGGGGTATTGTTAATTTAAAGCAGTTTATTAATACCTGGCATGCTAGAAATGCAATGCATTGGAGATGTGTCTATGATCCTGGATTTAAAGGAGCAGTAATCTTTTTTTATCAAAAAATATATATTATAGGGAGTTTCCTACTGAGTAAAATAAGGGTATTCCAATTGCTGACAGATGCATATTTCCATTACCGTTTAAACCTGTGTTTTTGGGGGGTTTTACAATAACAGTACCCTATAGTTGTCAAATTCCAATTAGAATTCTGTTACATTTTCCATAGAATGTGACAGAAACTTCCGAATCACTTCTGTCACAACTAGCAGGAAGTAAACGCAGAGTAATTTCACTTCCTGATTATATTAACTGTTATAACATTTGAATAAAACAACCAACAGGTGTGGGAGTATCCGTGTTTAAGTCAGCAGGAAAAGTTCTGTAACATATGTTTTAATAAAAAAAAAAGTTTACTGCTCCTTCAAAGTATCCGTTAATGTGTATAAATATATATATAAATATAAAACCACTGATCTATTTTATTGTAAAGGAACTTTACTACCTTTTACTAATAAACTCAAATCTATTTAAATCTAGGCTGTAAATCTTATCAGCAACCATGAATCAATTCTTCATGTAACAGATCTCCAAAATTAATGTGTAATTAAATAGAGAATGTCCATGGATGCAGACAGGATTCTGTGTTGCAAGAATCCCGGATTCCAAACACCTCCCACCGTTGACTTCCTAAGCATTTTTTCAGTGGGAGGAGTGCATTGCTTTACAATGTGTTGCATATCCCTCTGGCACTCAAGGGCTAAGATTCTGGAGTCTTGCCCAAAATAATTATGTCTGCTGATATGATATTTACTACTAGTTTTAATTAAACAAACCACTCAGTATTGAGTTATAATGATTGTAGATGACTAGTAGAGTAAAAATTATACCTTTATTGACTAAATAAGTGGCAATACCACTCAGCCAACAAAGGAATAATTTATACTCTACTAGTCTCCTGCATTTTTATGTCTAACATGGTACCATGCTTTACCAATAATGACTGTAATGGATTTTCTGCTAGATACGTTTGTTTGTTATTAGGATCTGTTAACATTGTTTTAGACAACTATGTATTACCAGAGTATCAGTGTCACCTGACTTATCCCTTAATAAATTGTAGTTTTCTAACAAGCCAGAAATTTTCGCACATTTTCTCACTTCACTCTAGATTCTATTTTCAATTGCGAAACCAGCAGGGGCTATAAAAGGGGTGGAAAACCTGTGAGACTCCAACTGCTGTTAGAATACAACTTCCATCATCCTCAGCCAGCCTTCGTCTGCCTGTGGATGATGAGTGTTGTAGTCCGACAACATCTGGAGTTCAATAGGTCACCCACCCCTGGTTTATATAGAATTCCTAAATCGTGAATAACTCTGATTTAATTCTACAGGTATGTAACAGAATTTGTAAACCTAGGCAATGTTTCAGCTCTTCGAACTTTCAGAGTATTGAGAGCTTTGAAAACTATTTCTGTAATTCCAGGTAAGAAGTAATTGATGTGAGGTGTTAGGCCCCTTGTACATCCAACTGTTTCTTTGTGTCTGTCATTGTGTTTGTGTGTGAACTCCCCTATTACAGATATGTGACAGAGTTTGTGGACCTGGGCAATGTCTCAGCATTGAGAACATTCAGAGTTCTCCGAGCATTGAAAACAATATCAGTCATTCCAGGTGAGAGCCAGGTTAAACACGCAGGCTGATTTTTGCTCCATTAAAGTTTAAGTCATATCTTTTGAGCATAAAGCCTTGTTGTTTGCCAATCATGCTGCTAAAAACAGAAAAAAGCAGGAATCATGAGACAACCTGAGAAAGTTCATGAAGATTCCTAGCTTTTTTTAGCATTAACTTTTTTCTTTATTTTTTTAGTTCAGTTTTCAAGTTCAAAATACTTTCTTGCATGAGACTCTGCTATATCCAGTCTGTGTAGTTTGCATTTTAAGATGTTATTTTTTACATATAAAGTAGCTGAACATTAAAGTTGTTCCTATGTAATTTTCAGCATTAAATTATTGTAAGAGTATGTTTTTTTTAAAATGTAAATACAAAAAATAAGTTTGTGTGTGATTTCACACTTACAACTCCAATGAATGTTATAATTCATTTGGGAATGCAAAGCAATTTAGATTCAGATAAGCAAATGCATGAAAGTTGCATGAAACATCTGTTTGGAAATGATTATTCCTTCCAAAATAGATGGGCTTTTCACATAGAATATTTACAGCATAGTGTAAATATGTTCAAGGTAGAACCAAGCTTATAAACTAGTGTTTTGTGATAAGAGACTACAAGAGAAATCTTTGAAAACCGGTGTCAACTTTAAATAGAACATTTCTGTCCATTGCAAGGCTACCACTGCATGGATGACATTAAAACACTTACAAAAACACCCTTTTTCAGAAGACTAATAATTTTGTAAGTGCATCACTAAATGTGATGCACCAGCAAGTCACAAAATTGTCCACGTCTCTTTAACTCATTTCACTGTTCTCCTTCATGTGCTTCAGGCTGTTCCATACTTATCCTGCTTTGTGTAGATGTAAATGTGTTTGTCCACGCTTTTGCATGCAAACAGTTCATTACTGTATTCTGATTTCCATGTATTTGTTGAGATACTAAAACAAATGAGGATGTACACTTCTTTTTCCCCAGGTCTGAAGACTATTGTTGGCGCCCTTATTCAGTCGGTTAAGAAGCTTTCAGATGTCATGATTCTCACAGTGTTTTGTCTGAGTGTGTTTGCGCTAATAGGGCTACAGCTTTTCATGGGTCACCTGAGGAACAAGTGTATGCAATGGCCCCCAGTTGGTTATGTTAATGAAATTGACATTACGCCTTACTATAACGGCACAATGGACCAAAATGGCACCTACATCAATACCATAAACAGCACATTTGACTGGGAAACCTACATTGGAGATGCCAGTAAGAATGATTATTATTATCTTTAATTCATGAATTCAACATATTCCATAATCCAGTAGCACAGCCAGGATTACTTTTTTGGCAAGGTCTGAGAGTCACATAGGTAGACACAAGGCATACATGTTTTTAATTTTACTATTTGTAAACATTCACATGTCTTAATCTGGATGGAAAAATCCTAATGACCACTATTATGAGTGGACTTGTTCCCCCCTGTTTAGTTCTTAATGGGTACTGTATATCATGTCCTCTAAGGTAGATGTGATTCTTTTTTTGCAGGACTCCTGGACCCCAGAACTCTCCCACCGAGCTCTTCATAGGAATTGTATTCAATAGTTATTACAATCGCTCATTTTTTAAGACTTTATATTCAACATTCAAAAATGAAACACTGAGAAATAATGTATTTTGAATAAATCATCTTCAGCAGTGGGAGTGGTATTTTTTTTTACACAGCAGGGCAAGGCCTACTGCAGGAGTGGGCAATTGTTGGAATTCCAATTGTTGCGGACTACAGCTCCCATCATCACTAACCAGCCAACGGATTGCTGGGGATGATGGGAGTTTTATGCCCCACCAGCTGGAGGTCCAACAATTGACTATGCCTGTCCTACACTATATATTGTGCATAATATACTTTTACTGCACTAATGCAATATTAATGCTAAAATGGACATAGCTTATATATCAAAGAGCAAGTTTTAAAATGCCTAGATATTTGTCTAATGTTTTGTATTCTAATGTGTGATAGAACTTAAAGGGATAGTAATGTTTCAAAATAAAAGAAGCTCCAATTAATTTTCATAGTATTTGGGCCATGGAGAGTGTTATTTCAATACTGTCAGAGTTTTAGTTCAAGAGTAACTGAATGATAAAGTATCCCCCTCCCGTCCCTTTTAGTGATATAACACTGCTCACCTCAGAACAGAAAGGTGGTGTCCAGATGGCTTGCAGAGAGGGACAGTCTTCAATTAGCATAAAGGAAAAACCTGTGAAGGGGGGCAGGGTTTACATTACTCTCATAGTAAGAAGATTGTCCCTTGCTGTGAGCGGTCTGGTCTTAAGACTAGATTCCACATCTGAGGGGAGGCCACTTACACTAGGTAAAAGGGGCAGGAGGGGGATACTTTATCATTCAATTACTCTTGACCTACAACTCTGACAGTATTGAAATAACACTTTCCATGGCCCAAATACTATAATGATTGATTTTAGGTGCTTTTATTTTGAAACATTACTATCTCTTTAAGATATAGGTTATAGCTTGAGCTATTTTTATATATTTTGAACTACAGAACAGTAAGTTATTAAACATAGCGCAAAGTGTTATAATCACAATAGAGAAGACTAGAAGATAAACTTTATTGTAGACATGACTATCCCTTTAAGTTCAGTCAAGATAAAGAAACTCTTTCTCTTTCATAAGCTGAAAGTTACAGTATACAGCATACCGTATGCTTGATAAATTGTATGAAACTTTAATGTTAATTTAAGCAATTGTCCAGTGTACTGAAACACGTTGCCCAGTAAACATTTCTGGACAGTCTAAATAGCAATGATAAACTAGACCAAACTAACAGTTTTAAAGGAAAACTAAAACGTTGTAATATTAACCCCTAGTTTACCATACTATAACCAGAAAATCCTTAAGGCTGCTATTATATCTTGGTACCTTTGCTTAGTCAGTCCTGGAAGTCATGACCTGGAGGAGGACATGACGATTGCAAGCACCATTGCAGGACCTCAAATTCAGCTCAGTACACATGGTAATTTTAACCCTTTAAAGGGTTAGTAATGTCCGGATATAAATTTAGGCAGTATTGTAGATTTAACACAAATTTTGCAGAGCAATTTATATCTCTCGAACCTTTATGGTTTGAGAGATATAAGGTTTTAAAGTTCCCCCCTCCATCCCCTTGCATTGACCTCACACAGAAGGAGATCCCAGTCCCAGGACCAGCTGGCGGCTCTTCAGCAGAGCCGAAACACCGATATCTAAAAAGAAATACTTCATTGGAATGGTCTACAAACCAGGCACACTTTGTAGACAGTTCCAATAAAGTATTTCTTTTTAGATACCGGTATATCGGCTCTGCTGAAGAACTGCCTCAAGTCGGCCGACTTGAATCACCTGCTGTGATCTTTCCAGCTGACAGCAGGAAGAGGGGAAGTTTAAAACGTTATAGCTCTCAAACCGTAAACGTTTGAGAGATCGGGCTTGCGCCACATAATTTATTTGTGTTAAATCTAGAATACTGCCTAAATTTATATCCGGACATTACTAACCCTTTAAGGAGCAGCTAGGTGTGCAACACATTGCTTTGCAATGCATTCACAACCATTCTTATTCTTAAAGGGTTAAGTAGGCTCATGCATTTTTGATGCTTATTCAGTATAAAACAATAATCATTTCTGCCTCCATGCAAATAACACCCAAGTCTGCTTGAAGTTGTTATCTCTCGAACAAAGGCACAAGATCAAAATTCATAGGGGCCATTAGTATTTACTATCCATAATAAGGTATATTTTTCCTAGGAAGTGTTGGTTCTCCTGTAAAGGAGCAGTAAACTTTTTTTCTGAAAAAATATATATTGTAGGGATTTTCCTACTGAGTAAAATAAGGGTACTCCCACTGCTGAGAGATTTATATTTCCAGAGTTATTACAGTTTAAACCCATGTTTTTTTATACATTAGCAGTGCCCTCTAGTGGTCAAATTCTAATTAGATTTCCTGATTCTAATGGAGAGGAAAGTCAGAAAAGTCAGAGACATACAGTTCTCCATAGAATGTGATAGAAACCGCCTGTCACTTCCTGTCAGTTAGAACTATCAGGAAGTAAACACAGTAAATTCACTTCCTGATTATTTCAACTGCTATAAATTTTGAATAAAACATCTGACAGTGATGGGAGTGACCTTGTTTTATTCAGCAGGAAAAAGTCTATAAAATGTGTGTTTTCATAAAAAAAGTTTACTGCTCCTTTAAAGACAAAATATGCCAAATATAACTGGACCAATGCTCAGGAAATGTCTCTGCCACCCAGGTGTTTGAAACACTGGACCACCACTACCACCGCTACAAACTATTAGCTCTTGTCAAACACTGCTTTAGATTTTTTGTGCATTTAAAACTGCATGGTAACTTTCTCTTATAATTCTTTTTCCTGTCCAGGTCATTTTTACAAATTGGAAGGCCATAAGGATTTTTTGCTTTGTGGTAACTCCTCCGATTCAGGGTAAGCTGATTTTATATGTGACTCTCTTTGTTTATGAGTAACAAGCACTGAAAATAAGTAATTCCTGAAATAGGCTTGGATTATTTTAGCACAGATAAAGTCTCTTGGTTGGTCAATATTCAATTCAGGAGACTTTCCTATTATAATTTTGAGGCATTACCTTGTAATATAGATCAGAATTTTCACTACAGAAAATGTTAATTTTTTTCATAACACTTTCTCTATGTAACATATCCGGGGAGATTCAGTAAGCTGTGATAAAGAGGTGATAAAGTGGAGATGACTTCTCCAGTTTATCACTTCTCCAATTCCTGTGTTATTCTATGGAGCCTATGCATTAAAATTTCTCGAACTTTGGAGATCTTAGTGCATAGGCTTTATAGAATAACATAGGAACTGGAGAAGCAATAAACTGGCCATCTCCACTTTATCACCTCTTTATCTCCGCTTAGTGAATCCCCCTTTGCCGGATTAAGCATTCTGAGGACTGAAACCCCTCCGAAGTGTCACTGAGATTCTGTCTGTGAATGGCCAATTCTGGAAGTCACTATGTAATCTCTAACAGTACTATCAAAGGACAAACTGGGAAAATAATTTAATTATATTCACTGGCTTCCCTTCTGAGAGTAAATACATAAAAAGCTAAGTAACTCAGCTGTTGGTCTTGATTTAAATTGACCTTTTAACTCCTTGAATGGTATAAAGGTCTACAAAGTATAGCAAAGCAATGAGACCTTTCAACCAGTCACTGGGTCAAATCACATTTAAATAAACATTTTGCAGAATATTATTTGTTTCCTAAATTGCCATTGGATTGACAAAACATTGTCCAATTTGTGTTTGTGCACACATCCCTTATTAATCATCCCTCAGATGAGCATAGCACATGTCTGTAATGCCCGTGGAATACTCTTTCTATAGAACTACTTTGAAACGTCAGCTCCATTAAGTAACATTTTGCCACTTCAGCATTAAACTGTTAAAGCAAAAGTGACATTGAAAATCCTGATCTGCTGTAATGTAATCCACTGACTTTACCATTCCTGCTAATGTTGAATAGTGTTTTTATAGAAGATTTAAATCAGAGACGAGAAAAAGTATATTTGTAATAGTAGAACCTTATGAGAATAACACCTTTATCCTTTTAGAGCTGTAATTCTGATAGTTGGTTATTACTACAGGGATATACTTGCTTTTGGTTCCAATTTTCTGTCACAGTGTAAACACTGTTGGAAAACCTATGAATTCTATCAAAGATACATATATTGTAGAGTGTGCCATGGGTTCATTTATTTTGTATGTATCAGGAGCCAGTAATTGCCTAAAATGGGCTCCTGAAGGGGTTGAACTCCTGTAATATAATGGCCGAAATTAACAAAAAAAGCTCCAGTGTGCAGCTCTGCTCTAATTTAATATATGCCTTAGATAACCATTTTATGTTAATCTGATAGAACATACTGTAAATTTACTCTCACTGTGGTCAGTTTATCAGTTAGTTTTTTTTTCCCTAATTTGTCTCTCAGTGACTTTATTGCCTTATCAGTGTATACAGTCTCTTGCTATTGAAGACTGCTATTCCAAGTTTCCTTAGCCAGCTGTTGGTCATCTGAGGATGATAGGAATTGTAGTCCTGCAGGGTTCCCTTCCTGGCTCTAAGCTGTTGCATGATGGGTCAGAAAGGAGGTTTTAAAATGTTTAAGCTATTAAAGAAATTATCCAGGCTACAATTCCCAGTTTTCATGATTCATTAACAGGCCAATTTATAAGAACGCATCTGTGCACAGGTGGGTTACTTACTGGCACCGTTATTCAGTTTGCCTTTCATATAATAAGGCAAATTAAGTGGTGGGTGGGGGACAACATGTCGGTATAGTTTCCCATTAAAGGGATAGTAATGTCTACAATAAAGTAGATCTCTGAGTCTTCTCTATTGTAAATATAATGTGCTATGTTTAATAACTTACTTTTCTGTGGTTCTAAAGATATTCAATGTAAAAAGATCCCCAAGCCTCTCCTTCTGGCTACCTTCCCTTAAAGCTGCAATCTGGTCATGGGACCGGAAAGATGCAGCAAGGGACAAACTTAAGTCAGTAAGTATAAGGAAAACCCTGACGGACGAGAGCAGGATTTTCCTTTGCTTACTAAAGTTTGTCCCTCACTGCTCTCCATCCAGACCACAGTTAGAGGACACGTGACGCCGACCAGAAGGGGCGGGAGGTGGAATCTTTTTATATTGAATATCTTTTGAACTACAGAAAAGTAAGTTATTAAACATAGCGCAAAGTGTTATGTTTACAGTAGAGAAGACTCAGAGATCTACTTTATTGTAGGCATTACTATCCGTTTAAACCCCAGTAGAGGGAACATTAGGAAGGATAAACTTTTTCTTGCAGCTCTGATAGGTGAGTTGTTTAATACAGGAACCTAAACAACTCCTAATAATAAACCCCAGAATGCCATAATCTAGCACTTACAAATCAACTCTATGTGGACTGGATCTCTAGAATTAATCTGTAATAAATATTGGAGACCTTAAGCGGGAGGAGCTTGGACTCCTGGAGTCCTACAGAACAAATCATGTCTGCCTCTGCTGACATGGTATATAATACTAATTATGGAACAAACCAGCTGCTTTAAAGGGGGGTGGGGGAGATGAAAAGTCCCAACGATTTAAACCATTTGAATGTGTTGGAGACCATTCTAGCATTCAAGGGTTTGAAAACCCCATATAAATGTGTGTAATTTTTTATTTATTTAGTACCATACGTGTACACTGTGCTTTGCAGAAACAGTAATAGTACAATACAACAATACAGGACAAGGTTAAGGGCATTGGGCTAAAGTGTGATATTTTCATTATTAGTAGGGGATAAGTGCAACCAAATGCATTATACATTGGGAAGGGGACCCTGCCCCTAATAGCTTAAAATCAAATTTGAAATAGCGACTACATACAGAGACAGTAGGAAGGAGGAGGAGATAAGTGAGGGTACATGGCTTTTGTAGGGAAGTGCAGAATTATTTGGATGTGACTGTTAGTGTGCACAAGAAGAATATTGTTACTGAGATTCCTCCTTGAGAAGCTGGGTTTTAAGGAGATGCCTGAAAGTGATGAGTGCGGATGACTGGGGAATGGAAATAGGGAAGGCATTAAGAAATTGAGGAGCATCCAGTGAGAATGATTAAATCTGAAAGATGGCCCGAGTTGTGTAAGGAGAGAACAGAAAGAACCCTTGAGAAAAATGTGGGTCATGGGAAGGGATGTAGCAAGGGATAAGAGCAGAAATGTAAGAGGGTGCTGAAGAAGAAAAAGACTTAAAGGAGAGAAGAAGGATATTGTAAGAAATACGAGACCTGATGGGTAGTCAACAGAGGGATTTGAGGAGCAGATAAAAGAAAAGGTGTCTTGGAGGAAAGGTAGCCAGTAAATGACAAGTTTGAGAATTGATATTCGACCCCCAGTGATACAGTTAGTTCTCTTCAGAAAGGGTCTTCTTTTGTGTTCTGCATAATAGCCTTTGTGTCTGTTTATTTTCTTCCCAGTAAAATAAGTTTGTATGGGGGGATGGGGGTTATAATTAGGAGAATCTAGGCCTAAGTCAGGCCACAGGTCACATTTTTCTGTCAGCAGGGATTTGATAACTTACTGTACAAAAAATATTATATTGTTTCAAAGCACATTCCTTAGAAATGTGCATTTTTTCTTACTTTACATTTAATAAAATACTCTTTCATTTTTTTTATTTAGTCAGTGTCCAGAAGGATATATTTGTCTAAAAACAGGAAAAAACCCTAATTATGGCTACACAAGTTTTGATACTTTTAGTTGGGCCTTCTTATCCCTCTTCCGGCTAATGACACAAGACTACTGGGAAAATCTCTATCAACTGGTGAGTTTTGTTGGTGTCCTATCATTATATCTTTGTTGTTGAAGAAGATGGTAGATTGCACTCAGTCAACCTGTTTCCTAACTTAAACACCCATTGAGTTCACTGAGACATGTAGACTTGTCTCATACAGACAGAGAGGCTGATGTACTAAGAAGAATTTGATCAATTCTGGAGCATGCCAGCTGAACTTCAGGGAACAAATGCAATTTCTCAATTGATTTAATGGGGCTTTTAACCACTATAATAGCAGAGATGTTTTCAGTTAATTGTAAAGCCATGTATTTGAGACCTTCCTAGCATTCAGTGGTTTAAAAGCCCCATTTAAAGCATTGGCAGTCGTTGTTTGTACCCTGTGGTGCAGTTATTTTCCTCTAGAATTACCTCAGAACATCAGACTCAGAGGAGCACCAGAATTATACCTGGTTGTTAGGCATTAGCAGGAGATTATAAACCTTGATCTTAGAATAATTATTCCTGACATGTTATGTCATGATATGGACATGCTCTTTTAATCTCTCCCATGGTTAACCTTCTGAGACATTTTAACCCCTTAAAGCATAACTACCATGCATATAAAAGTGCCCCTCAATTCATTTTTACCACAGCGTTAAGCATATTAGTAATTTTATTATCCTTATTAAGTCAGGCATTATTTTGAAATATAACTTCTTCAGAGACTCACTGGCAGGTGACAGCACAGACATCTTGCAGAAGAGGCATTTGTGCGCCTGCTCTGTCCATCCCTGTCTCCTCAATGATTGGCAAGGGGGAGTTACATTGTACCTTAAGGCAAAGACCGCAACGTACAGCAGACACACAGATACCTCGACAGCAAGATACCTGCTGGTGAGTCTCAGAAAAAGTTAGACTTCTAAATAATGCCAGAATTAATAAGAATAATAAAAGGACCGATATGCTTAACCACATGGTAAAAAGTAATCGGGGGGCACTTTAATATGCATGATAGTTCCGCTTGAAGGACGAGAGCATTGCAATCCCCTTTATCATTTTTGAGGCTCTTTGCAAAATTGTGAGTGGAGGCCCCCAACTAGAGCAGTACATTTAGGAGAACATGAAGTTCTGTAGTTGATTTGCTCAGGCCCATTAATATTTGTGAAGGAAGCAATCAATCACAAACTTGTGTTGTACACCTAAGAAGAGGCTCACTTTCTGATCATAGGATTAAAATAGTTCCTTGCTGGAAATCTGGAACCTTTGGAAACTCATGGTGAAGACCCCCTGAACAGCTAACCAGTTACACTCATGTATTAGAACACCCCTGTTAACCAGGAATTCTGTGGGTTTTATTGAAACTCTTCCACTAGCAAAGCACATTGGGGAAGATTTATAAAAAGTGTTGTTTTTCATTTTTGTGAGCAGATCCTTAAAATGTCTTTATTATGACTATTGGTATTTATGAATGTGGTGATAGTAAAGAATAAGAACAGGGCTGACATGGCCTTAAAGGGGATGTTTAAACCCTTAACAACTTTGCCTAAATCATTTTGTTATATAATATAAACAATGAAAAGTGTAAACATTAAAAAAAAAAACCTCTAGTTTGGAAGAATTAAGAGAATAAATGCAGCTCTGTACCCACTTCCGGGCTGTCTGTGTTTAACTGATCTGTACCGCAGTCTGACACTTCTATCCAGCCTCCTCCGATGATGGAGGCTTTCTGTCTGTAAGCTGGAGCGCTCTCATTGGCCAGAAATCAATCTCTGCCATTGAGAGCGCTCCAGCTTACAGACAGACATCCTCATCATTGGAGGAGGCTGGATAGAAGCGTCAGACTGCGTACTGATCCTTTAACCCTTTGCAATGCGTTGCGTACCCCTCTGGCACTCAAAGGGTTAAACACAGTCTGCCCAGAAGTGGTTACAGAGCTGCATGAATGAATGAAATCTTTAAGAATGGCAAAAAGATAAAATGTATGCATGCAAATGCTCGCAGTCTGGCTGGTAAGATGGGGGAACTAGAAATGATTGCAGTACATGAGCAGTATGATCTGATTGGAGTGTCTGAAACCTGGTTAGATGATACGTATGACTTGGCAGTCAATCTAGAGGGTTATTCACTTTTTAGGAGGGACAGGGTTAATAAAAGGGGAGGAGGGGTATGCCTATATGTAAAGCAGGCCTTAAAACCTAGTTTAAGGGAAGATATAAATGAAGGGTCCAATGAAAAGGTAGAGGCCTTGTGGGTTGAAATACACACTGGGGGCACACATAATAAAAAGATATTGGTGGGGGTTTGCTACAAGCCACCTAATGTTGGGGAGTTGGAGGAAGCCCAGCTTTTACTGCAAATGGAAAAGGCTGCTAGGTCAGCAAAGGTAATTATAATGGGAGATTTCAACTACCCTGAAATTGACTGGAGCAATATGACTTCAGGCACAACAAAGGGAAATATTTTTCTAAGTATGATAAATGATAATTTTATGTCCCAACTAGTAGAGGAGCCAACTAGAAAAGAGGCCTTGCTTGACCTAGTGCTCTCAAACGATTCTGACATTGTAAACAGTGTGCAGGTAAGGGAACATTTGGGCAGCAGTGACCATAATATTGTATCCTTTGAAGTTTGTTATGAGAAACCCAATAGCAAGAGTTTAACCAAAACATTCAATTTCAAAAAGGCTAATTTTACAAAGTTAAAAGAAGCTTTAAAGGATATCCAGTGGGATGTAATTTTCAAAGATAAAAATGCACAAGAGTCATGGAATGTATTTAAAATGCTCTTGGGCAAATATACACGTCAATATATACCATTGGGGAATAAGCACAAGAGAAGTAAAGCAAAACCAATGTGGATTAATAATGTGGTTAGCAGGGAAATGAGAAATAAAAAGCAGGCTTTTAAGGTGTTTAAGTCAAATGGGTCAGATGCATCATTTAAAAAATATAAAGAATGTAATAAAATCTGCAAACAAGCAATTAAGCTAGCTAAAATAGAAAATGAGCGAAACATTGCAAACGAGAGCAAGAAAAACCCTAAACAATTCTACAAGTATATTAACAACAAAAAAGTTAAGGTTGATATTGGTCCTCTTAGGACTGAAACAGGTGAATTGATTAGTGAGGATAAAGCTATGGCTGAGACCCTAAATACGTTCTTTGCTTCAGTATATACAAAGGAAGCAGAAATGACAAGCTATGGGCAAACAGACAAAACCATGGAATTTCCTCCAACATCTACATGGCTTACTGAGGACAAGGTCCAAAAGAGACTGGAAAGGGTTATAGTGAATAAAGCGCCTGGACCGGACGGTATACACCCAAGGGTACTTAAGGAACTTAGTTCAGTAATAGCAAAACCATTATACTTAATATTTATTGATTCGCTTTCATCAGGCATAGTGCCCTGTGATTGGAGGAAAGCTGATGTAGTTCCATTGTTTAAAAAGGGAGCAAGATCCAAACCAGGAAATTATAGACCTGTGAGCTTGACTTCCATAGTGGGTAAGATACTAGAAGGGTTATTAACTGACAGTATTCAGAACTATGTGAAGACAAACAATATCATTAGTAGGAATCAGCATGGTTTCATGAAGAACAGATCATGTCAGACTAATTTACTTGCATTTTATGAAAGAGTGAGTAGTAATTTGGACAGGGGAATTGCTGTTGATGTAGTATACTTGGATTTTGCAAAAGCCTTTGACACAGTGCCTCACAACAGGTTACTGCATAAATTAAAAGGCTTCGGTTTGGGTGGTGGTATCTGTACATGGATTGAGAACTGGTTAAATGATAGATGGCAGAGAGTTGTTGTAAATGGAACTTTTTCAAATTGGTCTAGGGTTATAAGTGGGGTACCGCAGGGTTCAGTCCTGGGCCCAATGCTTTTTAATTTGTTTATTAATGATCTAGAAGTGGGAATTGAAAGTAGCATCTCAATCTTTGCTGATGACACTAAGCTATGTAAGGAAATACATACAGAGCTCGATGTTTTTTCCCTACAGAAGGATTTAGATAAACTAAGTGAATGGGCAGAAAAGTGGCAGATGTCATTTAATGTAGATAAATGTAAGGTTATGCATTTGGGTTGTAGAAACAAACTTGCTACATATACTCTAAATGGGAAACAACTTGGGAAATCCTCATTAGAGAAAGATTTAGGTGTACTGATAGACAATAGTCTTCACAGCAGTGTGCAGAGTCACTCAGCTGCTGCAAGAGCAAATAGAGTACTAGCCTGCATAAAAAGAGGTGTAGAAGCAAGGGATGCTAATATTATCCTACCTCTGTATAAATCCTTGGTTAGGCCTCATCTAGAATATGGAGTACAATTTTGGGCGCCTGTTCTAAAAAAAGACATTACTGAACTGGAAAAGGTGCAGAGACGTGCAACAAAACTGATAAAGGGATTGGAGGATCTGAGTTACGAAGAGAGACTAGCCAAACTGGGTTTGTTTACATTAGAAAAGAGACGTCTAAGGGGTGATATGATTACCATTTACAAATACATTCAAGGCCAATACAAAGAACTATCCAATGAATTATTTATGCAAAGAGCTGAGCTAAGAACAAGAGGTCATCCATTAAGACTTGAGGAAAGGCGCTTTCGACTAAAACACAGGCAGGGATTCTTTACAGTAAGGGCGGTAAGGCTATGGAATTCTTTGCCTCGGGATGCTGTGCTTGCAGATAATGTAACTGCATTCAAAAAAGCAATGGATGCCTATCTAGCACAGAACAATATTGACAGTTATGACAGATGGCTTCAATGCAAATAGGATATTGAGCCGGGGAACTATTTGACACACTCACACACACACACCTACATTGGAAATTGCTCCAGAGGGCTTTTTTGTTGCCTTCCTCTGGATCAACAGGGGTGTTATTGGCATGGGCTGGACTTGATGGACGCATATCTTTTTTCAGCCTTATCTACTATGTTACTATGTTACTATGTATGTATTCCCCACACTAGCGTATGCTTGTTTTGTTTTGTTTTTGTTTTTTTAATGTTTACACTTTTCATTGTTTATATTATATAATTAAATGATTTAGGCAAAGTTGTTATGGGGTTAAATATCTCCTTTAAATATTTGGTGATAATTTTGCATCTAAATTGTTTCAAAAAGCATCATTTCTATATAAATTCGCTGAGCCACTTTTTACAAACTTCCTTACTCCATTTTATAAAAAAACACACTACACAGCGTTATGTCCTCCTAAACTGTCCTTAATACTTTTATAACTACCAGTGACAATCTTACAGCTATTTTAACACCTCTTTTGCATTAATGCCACTTTTATAAATCTCCCCCATTGTTGGCAGTGAGCAGCTGATGCTATTTCCAGAAAAATAAACATGTTGCTTTTCTTGAAACTGAGCTTGTGATGCTCTGCAGGATTCTAACTGAACATTGTTTTTTCCTAATATGTGTGTGATTATAGTATAGAGCCTGGTTATGTGTGTTTATGTAGATTACAGTTGTGTGTGTGTGATATATAAGAGGTATGTGGTTATATATCTAAGTTTGTTCTTGTAAACATGAATATAATTTGGCAGATGCACTAAGAAATTGAGATATTCTGGAACAAGTCAGCTGTATCACAGGGGACAAATAGAAATTATGCAAAAGTGCTAGTCAGAGATGCTCAACTAGGAACGAGCCTACCCTCGAACTGATGAGGCTCTATAGGATAAGTATCCTACCCAGGGTGCAATCTCTTTTAGCTCACTAGTGCCTTTCACAGAGAGGAAATATCCTAAAGCACATCATACTGATCCTACCAAAAGGCAGTCCAGCCACGAAATGCCAGGCAATTCCTCTCTGAACAAGAGAAGCAGCCAACCCCAGACGTACGTATCGGCCTTGTTGGCCTCGTCAGTGAGGTGTAGCTGATCTCTCTAGGCACTGTGAGCAAGGGGTCCACATCTGGATTACCCTGTGACTAGGGTGACTAGTCCCAAGGGCAATTTGCATATGCAGAAGAGCTAGTCAGAGAGGATTTGTCTGGCACTTTGTGGCTGGACTGCCTTTTGGTAGGATCAGTATGATGTGCTTCACGATATTTCCTCTCTGTGAAAGGCACTAGTGAGCTAAAAGAGATTGCACCCTGGGTAGGATACTTATCCTATAGCGCCTCATCAATTCGAGGACAGGCTTTTTCCTAGATGAGATCTTTTGCATAGACAAATAGAAATTACTCTGTGTTGAAACCTTTGAATGTTAGAGAGGTCCCCAATTCATTACAAAGCAATAAACTGGAGAACTTTCTAGCATTTAAGGGGTTAAAAGCACCATTAAATTCAATAGAAATAATGGAATTTGTATTTGTTATGTTGCAAAATTTCTCCACTTGCTCTCAGGGTTAATTATCTTGCTCAATATGCAATCAAAATTGTTTGTTGTTGCAGACCCTACGAGCCGCTGGCAAAACCTACATGATCTTTTTCGTGCTGGTGATTTTCTTGGGTTCGTTCTACCTGGTTAACCTGATCTTGGCTGTGGTTGCCATGGCTTATGAAGAGCAGAATCAGGCCACACTAGAAGAGGCTGAACAGAAAGAGGCTGAGTTCCAGCAGATGCTGGAACAACTGAAGAAACAGCAAGAAGAAGCTCAGGTAGAATGTGGAAAAATACAAATCTCTGCTTAATGTTTTGTGCTATAGTGTGACATATGTATAAATGCAAATTGGAGCCATTCTGGTGAAAACCATCTGCACCATGGGGTTAAAATACAAATCCACATTAATTTAAATTGATGCAATCAGCCCTTGCTGCCGCTGTGTATAGATGGAAAATGGAATACTCACAATAGATTAACTAAATTATACCTAATGAGATCAAAAGGAAAAGAATATATAAAATGTATTTCTATATAGACCACCAACAGAATACCTGAATAATAAATATAATATATGACTGTGAATAAATCTGTGAAAAATCAAATAATCACAAATAAAAATACATACATGTATAAAGCACATAAAAAGAATCTATGAAAGCAAAAATTAAAATGCACTTACCAGTCTGTAGGAGGACTGCAATGTAGACCTTCCACAGTCACTCATAACTGAGATGGAAATGAAAATACATTCATATGGATGAAATGAAGAAATATAAAGTCAGTTTCCCAGTTCACTCAGACTGTATCCCATTGAAATGTCGCCCTCTATTTGTCGACCATCAAAACGCCAAGATCATAATGTTGCCTGCATCAAAAGGGTGACATTCTGATGTCACACGCTTGTGTTGCCAAGTAAATAGCGCAAATCTGCTCCATCTGTGCCTTATCCCTTTGGGTGCCATAGTGGTCTGCAACGTACTACAAAGCTATGTGTTGCAGACGCCTCTGGCAGTCAAAGGGTTATTGGTTAACCATGAACCTAAAGACATAAAATAAAAATAAAACAAAAATTAAATCCTGCAGCCACTGTCTCCAATGTGGTCTTCCAAGCAATGTTACACATACCCTCCATCTGTCCACGCTTAAAGGGATAGTAACACTTCAGTATTACAAATCCCTATATCAAAGCCCTAGTAAAAAAAAATGTATTGCCCCCAGTGTCATCTCTCAAACCTATATGGTTTGAGAGATAATCGCTTCTAAAGTTGCCCTCTCCCTCCCCCTTCCCCGTAGTCAGCATTCTAGCTGACTGCAGGGAACAGAGTCGTACGACTTTCAGGCGGCTCTCCAGCACAGCCTGATCGCGTTACTAAAAAAGAAAACTTTCACTGAAATGGTCTTCTACGTGTGCTTGGGTTGCAAGCAAATGTAGAAGACCGTTTTAGTGAAAGTTTTTTTTTTAGTTAACGAGATTGCGGCTCTGCTACAGAGCCGCCTGATGATCTCTGACCGGATTTCCCTGAGTCAGCTAAAATGCTGACTACGGGGAAGGGGGAGGGAGAGGGCACCTTTAGAAGCGATCATCTCTCAAACCATAAAGGTTTGAGAGATGACACTGGGGGCAATAAGTTTTTTTTTTTGCTAGGGCTTTAATATAGGGATTTGTAATACTGAAGTATTACTCTCCCTTTAAGTGTCTCTCAAAGGTTTAAGATGCCCTCTTCCAAGTAAAGTTATGCATACCCTCCATCTGTTCCTTAACCCTTTCAGTGCCATAGGGATCAGCAACGCATTGCAATACAATATAATACTTGGAAGAGGGGCATCTTATCCCCTTGATTGACACTTAAGCATGCACAGATGGAGGGTATGCATAACATTATTTAGAAGAGGGCACTGGAGACAGTGGTGGCAGGATTTAAGTTTTTATTTTATTTTATGTATTTAGGTTCATGGATAACCAATAACGTTTGAGTGCGGACCCCTCTGGCACTCAAAGGGTTAAGGCACAGATGGTGGGTACTCTGAGCAGTTTTCCTTGGCGATACTTAAGCGTGCAACATCAGAATGTCGCCCTTTTGATGCGGGCGACATAATAATCTCGCCATTTTCAATAGTAAACCCACTCAAACACCATCATCACTAAGACAAAAAGAACTCACTTGTTAAATATTCCAATCACAGGGTTACTTCAGGTGCCACCAACAGCATATCTCTGTATATTTCAATGTAGAGAAGCACAGAGAGGGATCATCTAAATTCATTATCTTTATTCCAAAATAAATGGCACATAGACATATTCACTTACAGGATTAATTAATTCAAACAGGGCTTCTAATTTGTTGAATGTAAGAGAGGATGTGTGCCTTCTGGATTGAAATGTGGGTGTGTGAGTCCTCTCTAGCATTCAAGGACTTAGAAGCCCTATTTTTCATTTGCCCGCTGTGGAACACAGCACTTCTATAAAAAGATCTCTCTGGAGACGCAGATTCCACTCCACTGTACTCCCACCAGACATGCTCAAAGCAGATGATCAGGGCAAAGATTCCCCTAGCTAGCTTTTTATTGTTGTCTATATGGGACTTTCAATCCTTCCATTTGGCAGACTCCTATCTCTGTGCCTCCTTGATGCATATGGACAAAGAGCAAACTTTCCAGCACAGGGTGGACTCTGGTGCACTGGATGGGCTAAACTTCTGTTTTTATACTAATATGAGGGGGGAATGCCTCAATGGGTCGACCCACAAGGGTGGCATACAAACATGACAGCTTGAGAGCCATCTCACCATTCAGGCCATTTGGAGGGAAAATGTTTTCCCATGGGGCTTTGTTTTTCCCAGGCCCCAGGCAAGGGGGAGATGAGAAAGCGCGTGCAACCAGATGACCCAGTTAGTATGTCGCCTGGTTCAAAATGTCAGCATGAGAATCTCGCACTGCATGACAGTGCGAGATTCCCATGTCATTTACTTAAATGTCGTATTTTTGGCAAATTACAATTTTAAATCTGTGTGGGCAATACCTGTACCAAGTTACAGTTTTAACCCTTTGCTTTCTGTTCCCTCACCATTACCTACTGGATGCAATGTGTGACACCATGCACCAGCACCCACTTAAAAACGTGGTGATTCACCCTTTGTGGACCTACTGCAAACAACAACAGGGCTCTGCTACAAGTGATCATGTATATGTAACCCTTTTAGTGCCAGATCGGTACGCAACTTATTGCTTTGCAATGCTTGCATACCCCTCTGGTACTCAAAGGGTTAATGTATCGGTCAGTAGTAGTCAGTATGTGCTGTAATGGTTCCGGCAGCCTCCGTGGGGCTCTCTCTCCAATTCTTATCTCCTCCGCCTTTAGCAGACTGCGGTTGCTTTTAGGCAACTGGGGGGTCCGGCTGCTATTGGTGGTGCCAAGCTCTCCCTCTGTGTACCAGTTAAACCCAAGCATGTACGAAAACCTATTTGGACAGGTCTGCTGGATGCTGCTTTCTGAGCGCTGAGGTGTCTGAGCTCTGATCTGGGCTCTCTCTCCCATTCTCTGCGTGCTCCACTCTGCCCTGTCATTCTGCATACAGAGAAGGGGAAAGGGAGCAGCACTCAGACACCTCAGCGCTCAGAGAGGAGCATCCAGCAGACCTGTCCAAATAAGTTTTCATATGTGCTTGGGTGTAATGGTT
Organism: Rhinophrynus dorsalis; assembly: GCA_037306005.1. Lineage (NCBI taxonomy): Eukaryota > Metazoa > Chordata > Amphibia > Anura > Rhinophrynidae > Rhinophrynus > Rhinophrynus dorsalis. Next base: position 198,754,083 of record CM074725.1, read on the forward strand.
TAATTATTATTATGCATTATATGTCAGCTTCAGTCAGACACACACAGACCGAGGAAGAACTGTAATTTGGTAATAATGCGACATTTGAGTAAATGACATGAGAATCTCTCGCTGTCATGCAATGCGAGATTCGCATGCCAACATTTTGAACCAGGTGACATAATAACTGGGTCATTTGGTCGTCTGCTCTTTCACTTGCGACCTTTTAAAAGTAAACCGATGCTATGCCTCTTTGTTTCTTTTTTAACTGCAGTGGGTGACCATCGAGGCACCTGCTTTTCAGCTCTCTGTTCTGGGGGCCTGAATCTCCCTCCTGGCTTCCTGCCTTTTAAGGGGAACTATCACCTTTATATATGTTGCTCCCACTTAGATTGTAAGCTCTACGGGGCAGGGACCTCTTATCCTAATGTATACTCACCTGTCGGTCCCTTTATGACTGCCTATATAAGCACTTAATCACCGCACTTATTGTACCCCTGCTATATTAAATGTAATCTGTAAAGTGCCAAGTACACCGGTTGGCACTATATAAATAAAAATATACAATACAATACAATACAATACATATGAAAATGGAAGCAAAGAGAATGCTAAAAAGGTGTGTCTTTTTTTTGTCTCTCTTTGTATTAAAAATGTAATACATCCTCCTTGCATTGTTTGCTTCGGCACAGTGGCACCACTTATGGGCATGTATGTCCTCCCACCACCTTTCCCTTTTCCTCCACCACTTTGTTCAAACAGCTGCTTGCAGGCAGCATCGACGTGAAGGAGCAAGCCGCGCAATGTTAAGTGCAGGCCGTTACATTTTGCGACGTATTCATTGCCCATCTCGCTCCTTCACATCAATGCTGCCTGCAGGCAGCTGTTTAGACAGACCACTAGAGAAAAAGGGAAAGCAAATAACAGGGAGAGCTCAGCACATCATTGTAGATGGAGGATAGATAGCTGAGCTCTCCCTCGTCTCTCATCAAGATTTGGCTTACAGTTTCATCTACAGTGAAAAACTATAATAGGAGAAACTGGCCTCTTTGCTAAATTGAATATATAAGCAGTTGATTCGGGGGGGGGGGTCTTATTTGGTGAAAGTTCTTACAGGCAGATAAGTATTTTTCCTTATTTTAGGTCCTGTAGTCTCTCTTTGGGGGTCTCCTGGCTATATCTGAGCACAAGGGAGACATGGGCAAGTCTAAGACCACCATCAGGGGTTCCTCATTAACACTTTGCTCCTCATGTCAGACTGATCATCCTAGAGACTTTACTGGTACATTCTGTCCCTCTTGTTCCATGGCCCCTACACAGCAACTTCTGGGCCCCTCTTTTCCTGACAGGAACATTCATGGATTAAATGTTTTATTTCTTCTATGAATAATACTTCTTCCTCTATTAAGGGGGTCCTTCACTGTCCCATCCCTCCTCAAAAGACCATCTAGTCATTTTGTTGGGGAAGTTCTCCTGAAGGAGTATTTTAGTAAGGAAGGGAAACTAATGAGGATGATTTTGAGTACGTTTAGGGATTCGTTTGAGGCAGTTTGGGTTCATAAAGGCCAACAACAAGGAATCATATCCACCTCTGTGATCATGATGTCCAGTACTAATGAAATCTATTTTGGAGAACCAGTCCATGCAGAACTGCTTCATAGAGGCCATTAGGATTTACTGCCCAGATTAAGGTAAATGGGGGTGTTTTAGCAGGGGGCGTTAGTGTTATTTTAATAATATAGCTTGTAGAACATAAAGGCTTTTTTGTGTATTCCATTTAAACGTATACAAAACAATATAAAATGAATTATCATATACTTTTTTCCCTTTGAAAGCCAGAGAGTTATCCAATGCAATGCCTTTCTGGCACTGAAAGAGTTAAAGGCTTAATTTTCTTAGTAATTCAGCAGTGCAGAAACATGTCTGATTTTGTTTCCCAGCATATATCTCTCAAGTTTAGATATTGCTAATTAATCACATAAACATTGCATAGAATGGTGTCATAAAGATCCACAATATGTCTTTGTTAACCCTTTGAGTGCCAGAGGGGTCCCCCAGCTGTGGGTTTAATAGCATGCCAGACAAACTGTAAGGTTCTCCTGTTTGCTCCAGGTCCCGGGACCCTCTCTTTCTCTCAGTGGATGAAATGGGCATTCTGTATTTCCACCTTTTCCTCTAATCCCCAGAGTGTTAAGGAAGGTCAGGATGGATCTTGCTAGCTTTGCCAGTTGTGGTTCTCAAGGCTTCTCAATCTGTCCTTTGACAAACTGCTTCATATTCCAGTTCTGGACCTCTTGACCCTGGGCAGTTGAGCAAAGCAGTGATGTGCTCATCCCGTCACACATTTTTTAAACAATACCAGTTGTGGATGGAAGGTCCTACAGGGTACTGTGCCTGGCTAGATGTCCTTCTTGTCTCTTCTTCCAGTATTCTTTTCAATGTTACTTGGTTTTCTGTGTAGGTGTCCATTGATACCTGAGGTTCATGATTGTTCAAGTTTGTCGCTGTTGAAACTGTTTTGTGTTTTTTAGGGTTTTTCCTCTCTCTTTGGAATCTTAGCAGGTAGCTTTGTTATAGCTTTATGGTTCCTGTGTTTCACAGCTGATGAAAAAGAAAAGGGGATTTTTGTGTACTTAAAGGGATAGTAATACTTCATTTTAACTTTATTTTATTTTGTAGGCATTAAAAAAACATGAAGAATGATGTAAGTCTTATCTCTGAAACCTTTATGGTTTAAGAGATATTCACAAACAAAGTGTCCCCCCCTGTTCAACCAGGTCAGAAGGGAGATGCCCAGGTAGACTGCAGAGAGGGACAATCTTCAATTAAGATAAGGGAAAAAGGTGAAAAACTTGTCAAGGGGGGAAGGGCTTTCATTGTTTTCATACAAAGAAAATTGTCCCCTTCTGTTATCTGTCCTGTCATACAACCAGATTCACATCTGAGAAGAGATGGCTTACACTAGGTAAAAGGGGCAGGGAGGGGAACTTTGCTTGTGAATATCTCATAAACCATAAAGGTTTGAGAGATAAGACTTATATCATTCTTCATGTTTTTTTAATGCCTACAAAATAAAATAAAGTTAAAACGAAGTATTACTATCCCTTTAAAGATAAATCCTTTTCTCTTAGTTCATGTGGAACACCGGACTTCACCTAGAGAGAAACAAGTTATTTGCGTTCCGGACAGGGGTCCTTTGAGTTCTTTGGTTAAGGTGACCACTTTCCTGCCGTACTTCTCTTTTTTTATCTTTGCTATTCGGTAAGAATGAGTAGGGAGAGAGTAATGCCCTGCCCTCCAGTGAAAGGATACCTTACCTATGGTTCTTATGTTCTGCATGAACGGGGAAAAATAATTATCAGTAAGTACACAAATATTTGATTTTAAATTAATGCAAATATTAATTCCCCCCCATGGTGCACTTGGTTTTCCCCAGAAGTGCTTCTCTTTTCTTTGTGTATATGGCACTTCATGTAACATTTCAGTTGTTAAAACATTTCATGCTTTTTTAATGCATACATACCTTGCCCTCCTGTAGGCAGCTGCAGCAGCAGCATTAAATGTATCAAGAGATTACAGCGAAGAAGGTGTGTTTGGTCCTCTCTCTGAGAGCTCCTCAGAGGCTTCAAAGTTAAGCACAAAAAGCGCCAAAGATAGAAGAAACAGGAAAAAGAAGAGAAAACAGAAGGAAATGGGTGAAGGCGATGAAAAAGGGGATGATGAAAAATTTCCGAAGTCTGAATCAGAATCGAGTATTAAGAGGAAAGGGTTCCGTTTCTCGATTGAAGGAAACCGTCTCACATATGAAAATAAGTTCTCCTCCCCACACCAGGTACGGACATCTTATCTTAATGTATGGAAAACCTATACTGTTGGATTTGGCCTAGGTTTTGGTTTGAGCACATATATCTTATGGTCACCTTATATTCATTAATAATATGCACCTTTATCACTAATTATTTCCTCACATGCCAATGTTAAGATAATTCACCTCACTGCATGTATAAATGTGGTTATATAACTGCATATACCAATAAATGCCTTTTCTATATTAATCTGATATTCTGTTGGGGCCTCGTTTTCAAAGGGTTTGAAAAAAATCCACTTTATAACTAGGTTGCATAGAAATAGTATTTGAAGGGCAATGTCCAACTGATTGATAGGTAATAGTTTTCCTTTGCACTTCTTTATCAATTTTAAAGCGGAACTACCACCTGACACAATCTTTAGCTTCATTAAGTCCCCATCTGGCGACTAGCTGTTTAGTAGCGCTAGTCACCAGAATAATTACCTTATTTAATAGATTTCTCCTTTCTTCCATGGGTGACAGGCAGGACAGAGCGCGAACATCTTGCCATTGTGACATTCGCTCGCCTGCGCTGTCAGTCCCAGTCGGGTCTAGGAGGCGTTGCTAGGAGCCATTTGCCTCCGGCTGGGACTGACTGCACAGGAGCGCGGACGTCACAATGGCAAGATGTCCATGCTCCGTCCTGCCTGTCACCTGTGGAAGACAGCAGGAATCTATTAAGTAAGGTAATTATTCTAGCGACTAGTGCTACTAAGCAGCTAGTAGCCAGATGGGGACTTAGTGAAGCTAAAGATTGTGTTGGGTGGTAGTTCCGCTTCAAAAGCTGACATTAGCTTGTGTGTGACTGTTTGCACTGGTATCATTAAATATGTCATTCAGCAATGTCAATAATGTAATTCTAAGCAAAAGGTAGAGCACAGGACATATCTGCACTATAAATTAACTACCAAAAAGTTAACCCTTTTGGACACCCCTTCTATATCTCAAAGGATTAATAATAATTCCTCATCTGCCACTTTTCTTTAAACTTTTCCATTTTTTGCAGTAAATAAATGTATAAATGCATTCTGTTATTTATGGATTGTATGTATCTATATAACATGAGTGATCGTATTGTTTTACAATTTTATCATTCTTGCAGTCGCTGCTGAGCATTCGAGGGTCTTTGTTTTCACCAAGGCGCAACAGCAGAGCCAGCCTGTTTAGCTTTAGAAATCGTGCAAAAGATGTGGGGTCAGAAAACGACTTTGCAGATGATGAACACAGCACTTTTGAGGACAATGAAAGCAGAAGAGGTTCTTTGTTTGTACCAAACAGACAAGTAGAACGGCGGAACAGTACTATAAGCCAGGCCAGTAAGTCATCGAAGACCATGCCGGTGCTTCCAGCTAATGGGAAGATGCACAGCACAGTGGATTGCAATGGAGTGGTCTCCCTGCTTGGTGGTCCATCCGTACCTACATCGCCTGTTGGACTACTTCTGCCAGAGGTGATAGTAGATAAACCAGCTTCTGATGACAATGTAAGAAAGTGTTAAATAGTATAGGCATGGCGGTTCTGTTTAAAACACCAAATTTTATTTCTTCAGAACTGGATCATGGCAGATATCCTGGTTGGTTTTTATTGGAAATCATTTTGATATTTAACAGAAAGTGAGCCATTTTATGGTAGACCCCATGGATGCTAGAGAGGTTTAGCAATACACTGGAGACCTCACACATTTTAGTGTGCATCTTCATGGGGATGCTTTTGATCTTGAGAACAGACACAGAGAAATACAGTGAGAAAGAAGTTACAATTTTATAGGAGCACCAACACTGTTTACTAAAGAATACTCACCGTAACCTGGGAAGAAAATCCTAAAGAGATAGGAATCCAATAAATCTTTAATATTGGATATCATGTCCAAAGAGGTGGACATGTTTTTCTTGTCGGACTCAAACATCCCAGACTCCATCCCTTTCTTCTATAGAACCTTCAGTGGGAGGAGTTTGTGGTCATAAAGGCCACCAACAAGGAATCATATCCACCTCTGTGATCATGATGCCCAGTACTAATGAAATCTATTTTGGAGAACCAGTCCATACAGAGACCATTAGGATTTACTGCCCAGATTAAGGTAAAGGGGGGTGTTTTAGCAGGGGGCGTTAGTGTTATTTTAATAATATAGTTTTTAGAACATAAAGGCTTTTTTGTGTATTCCATTTAAACTTATACAAAACAATATAAAATGAATAATCCTACACTTTTATCCCTTAGAAAGCCAGAGGGCTATCAAATAAGATGCCTCCCTGGTACTGAAAGAAATAAAGGCTTAATTTACTTAGTAATTCAGCAATACAGAAACACGTCTCATTTTGTTTCCTAGCATATATCTCTCAAGCTCAGATACTGCTAATTAATCACATAAACATTGCATAGAATGGTGTCATAAAGATCCACAATATGTCTTTATTATATGTACCATTGGCTTTTCTTTGCTTTTTCATTTTTTTAAATTTAATTTCATTGTCTTGTCTTATATATCATAAGATCTCACTGTTATGTTTAATATTTAATATTATGCAACATGTTACACATTCAAATTAATGAAGCTAAGAATAGCCAGGTCTTACTTCTCAATAAACATACCTGGGAAACTCTCCAGATATGACCCATAGACTCCAGGTTTCATACTTAAAGGGATGGTAATGTTTCACAAAAACAGCAGCTCCAATTAATCTTCATAGTATTTGGGCCATGGAGAATGTTATTTCAATACTGTCAGAGTTGTATTTCAAAAGTAATTGAATGATAAAGTATCCCCCTCCCACCCCTTTTACTGATGTAACACTGCTCACCTCATATGTGGAATCTGGTCCAGGGCCCAGACAGCTCACAACAAGGCACAATCTTCTTACTGTGAGCATAAGGAAAGCCCTGCCCCCCTTGACAGGTTTTTCAGGCTTTTCCTTATGCTCACTGAAGATTGTCCTTCTCTGCAATCCATCCGGACAGTCTTGCTGCTCTGAGTTGAGCAGTGTTACATCAGTAAAAGGGGTGGGAGGGGGATACTTTATCATTCAATTACTCTTACTACAACTCTGACAGTATTGAAATAACACTCTCCATTACCCAAATACTATGTATATTAATTGGAGCTGCTTTTATTTTTTTTAGTAAATTATTAATAATTATTTAAATATAACTATCCCTTTAATTACTGTTCTCCCAGAACAGAGGCTGATTCTCTGGGTTCAGTGAGTTCCCTTGTAACTCCACCCACTTCATTGCCAGCTCCATTCACTCTGTGCCCTGTTCTTCCTACTTTCTGCCCATTTTAACGGCAAACACCACCTCCCCTCATCCCAAACGCACCCATGCCAATCAAGTCCCTCCCATTTTATGACACAAATTATGTCATTTGGACACTTCCACCCACAGACTGTAGTGGACCTCTGGAAGCTTGGAACAAGAAGGTCCCCAGATATGTCAATGAACCACATTTAGGAGCAGGAATTAATATCACTTGTGGCCCTGATGTTTCATAAAATTCAGAAATCATTGTTTTAAATTTTAAGAAACGTTAACACATTCCAGTAAAAAGCCATCACCAACCTTAATATGGGCAGAAGCTCACTCAATTCTGAGTGGACTGGTTCCATAAAATGTCTCTATGTAATACTGGACACCATCATGTTCATTGAGATGGACAGGATTCTTTGCTGTGTGAATCCAGGAAGCCAAATGCCCCCTGCTGATGGCTCCTTAAGAAGTATGGGGGCCTGGAGTCTGGCAACAAATAATCATGTCTGCCTTCATGAACCTGAGATCGAAAACCAATTAAATATTCATTTTTTAGAACTAGTCCATGCAGAATCGATTCATAGGGATTTAGGATTTTCTGTACAAATTGAGGGAATTAACCCTGTGAGTGCCAGAGGGGTATGCAACGCATTGCAGAACAATGCCATGAGTACCCCTCTGGCATTCAAAGGGTTAATGGCTTACATTATTGTTCTTTTAAGGAGTCCTACAGTCTGCTAAAAACTGTACTGAGACGTCTCTAGCATTCAACGTGTCAACCCTTTGAATGCCAGAGTGTTGCACAGAGCATTTCAAAACACCTGTCTGGCACTTTTAACTCTTTGAGTGTTAGTGAGGTATGCGTTGGATACCTCTCTGGCACTCAAAGGCTTAATAGCTGGGTGTAAAAGATTATAGAATGAATCAGGCTTTTAATAGTCTCTAGGAACAGGAAGAAGGAAAACCGTATAGAATGATGTACTAAGAAAAATCGGTTTTATTCTGGTTTAAATCTACTGCACCACAGGGAGTAAATAAAAATTGTCATTGATTTAAAATTAATCGATTAACTCCATAAATGCTAAAGAGGTCTCTGCTGCACTGCAGACCAATGTATCTGAGACGTCTCTAGCATCCAAGTGTTTGAAAGCCCCAGTTAAATGCATTTTCTTTTTATTTGCTCTTTATTGTACATAGGTTTGCTGTAAACCTGCATCACTTTTATTTTGTACATTAGCCTAATAGGGATGTACGTTCAAAAGAAACTGGGGCAAACCATCTGTACCATAGGGGAGAACTAATAACTCTTGTTAATTTAAATGAGAGTATTAACCCCTTGAATGCTAGTGAGGTCTCCAAAGCATTTTTGCAACGTTTTAAAGACCTCTGTAGCATTTGAGGGGTTAAAATTGTCATTTAAATCAAGGGGAATGTTTGGAATTTTCCCCCTATTGTTCTGTTGGTTTTTCCCAGATTTCCTCCAGTTTCTTTGGAACATACAACTCACAGTGTTCATTTCATCAATAAGATAAGAAAGGAATGGAGGTGTATGTAGTTTATTACAGGTTCTGATTCCAGCAGATAATTATTGCATATTATCAGTTAACCTCATAGGACAGAACGCAAGAAAGTGGAGCATTAGCTATTTTGGAAAGCCATAAATTGATGTTATTTCCTATTGCTTATGTTTTTATTCATGAAATTTACTGACACCTTGGTGCTCCTAAATTAATAGCACAGTTAGTCAGGCGTTTGAAAATGAGTGCTAAGTTAATTAGACGCACTCTCTAATCCTTTCACAAAACAGCGGCCATTTTAGCCATTCCCACTTTTTGAAATGCATTGACTAAAAAGCTCAAACATTCGCTATTTCACAAATGAAAATATGTAATTTTGTAACATTTTAGTGCTAATCATTTTTCCATCAAAAGTATGTTGTAAATAGCTATTTTGCATGTTTCTGTGCATTCTGCCCGTAGTAACTTTCACATAGAATATGATAGCAGATAAAATGTAGTTAGCAATTCTAGTATACCCATTCCCTAGCTCAGTATTTCTCAGCCAGGGTGTTGCGGCACTTTGGTGCACCATGGACATCCACTTAGGTTGCCCCATTTTATCTATCTATCTGACAGAATTGTGAATGTAGACTTGCAACTGCATATTTAAGGATAATACTATGCACAGTATGTTTATTTTAGGTGTGAGGCCTAACAATAACTCTAATTATGTATTTGTAACCCTAATTACACCCTTGACAAATTACGTAAAACGGTAGGGGTGCCCCCAAAATGCCAGACTGCGTGTTAGGTGTGCCTTGAGAACCACTGCCCTAGCTACATAACACACAGTGGGTGAATATATCATGTGATAATGTGCTACATCAATCAGTAGAATCACTGACAAGTCCCTACTCCTGCCTAACACAAATTTACTAAGCTACCTAAACCACAAACCCTCCCCTTAGCACCACTTGCACCAAGGGAAGGGCAGTGGGGCAGCATGTGGGCTTTTCGGTAAACTCCTTTATTCAGCACCAAAATGTATATCATTATTAACATGACACAGACAAAGTCTCCATCACAGACAAAAACATATTAGTTATGCCTCCACCATAGGCAGAAGGAAGGGGTGGGTCACCATATATATGATTGCTCCTATTATATGACTCACTAAGTGCTAATGTCTCTTCTGATTCAGAAGAGGGCAGCCAGCAGCTCTCCAACAGTTGTTGCAATGCTTTGGGTAAATATCTAGCACTCAGAGGATTAAGTTACCTTGTGTAACTGCTTAGTGACAAAGAGGCTTGGATGATCTGAATTAATTAGTGTCATCATTATAACTACACATGAATTTTATATGGGGATAGATTAGATCAAATTAGATTAGACAAAATAGATGAGATAGTTAAAATAGGTAAAAAAGAGTAGACAAGATAAAGTACAGAGATACAATAAAGTAGATTAGATAAAAGATATGCAGATAGGAAGACAGATCCAGTGTGTATGTGCATTCATACTGTACATATATATATATATATATATATATATATATATATATATATATATATTACATTGTTCTTTATACTTCATGTTGAGGGGATTAGTATCTTTCCTCCTCCTATCTAGAATCTATGTATGCCTTCTTTCTATCTCTCTATATCAGGGGAAGACAAAGTACTAAAATGTAAAGTAAACAGTCATGTTTCTTAGGAACCAGCTAGGGTTACCACCTTTTCTTCAAAAAAAATACCGGCCATGGCATTCCCTCCATAGACTTAACTTTGGACAGAAGCCAGTTTTTTACCGTCCTGCTGGTAAAATACGGCTGGGTGGCAACCCTAGAACCAGTTAGGCCTATTAGGTACCAGTGAAGGGATGTGCAAGTATAGATGTAGGAAACAGGGGCAAAATGTTAGGAGCCTAGGATTTTCTATCGTTACTCTAGATATATTATACATGTGTACATGCACAGGGCTTTATAAAGCGAGATTGTCAAGTTTTCTCACACAACTGAGATACAATTAGCCAGTGTTTCAGTCTTGATCCAGACCATTATTGAGGTCCTCCTGAGGAAAGCCAGCATCAACACTGAAATTTTGGCTTATTGCTTTTCAGTTGTGGGAATAATCTTCACAATTTTTCTACTTTGTAAAGTCCTGTGAGTGCAGTACTTTTTGATTTTTACAATCCCGCTCTCTCAATACAAAAGATCTTTCGATTACTGTGTGTGTGAGCGTATGTGTGTATAATATATATATATATATATATATATATATATATATATATATATATATATATATATAATCATTTAATTATGATTGTGACTATATATTCTTATTTGTAATAATATACATATTTATATTTGTACATACATGAGAATAAGTCTACTGCTGTTATGTTTTTGTTGCTCACCTGAATGTATCACCTCATCATCCTCTGCTGTTTATATCATCTTCACCCCTGGACCATTCTGCACTGCGTCTACACAGAGCCTCTAAACCCCTTGCACATTAGAGACACCTTCACTGCATTGAGAAGCAATGTGCTGGAGATGTCTTTAGCATCCGGAGGGTTAAACCATTTAGACAGAAACAATGCACTTTCACATGCAAAAGAAACACTAATCTTATAAACATACTCCTAGTGGAATCAGAGCAAACAGGCATAATCCCCTGTTAATGATACAGACTGTTTTTAAACTGGTATGTTATTTGTAGGGCACCACTACTGAGACAGATATGAGGAAGAGACGGTCAAGCTGTTACCAAGTGCCCATGGACCTACTGGAAGATCCCACAGCCACAAGACAAAGAGCACTAAGTGTTGCCAGTATTTTGACCAACACAATGGAAGGTACAAAGTGTTCAATGCTACTTATCCATCATGGGTGGCAGATATGTCACCAGTGTAGTGGTGCACTCTTTGGTACCCAGATACTCTGCCATGAATGTATTTAATCCAGGGTCAGATTTACATTCCAGTCTCCCCTAGGCAAGGCATTCTGGGCACCCTTAGCTCCACCCATGGCTACACCCGACTCAACACATGAACCTGCCACCACTCTCATCCACTGTTTCCTGGCACAGAATATACTGTTGGCCTACAACAAGCAAGGACATAAACGCTTTAACCCCATGGTTGCTAGAGAGATATTGACTTTGGAGATCTCACTAGCATCCAGGGGGTTAGATAATAGCCTGTAAAGGGGTGTATAAGCTACTGCATGGATACAGGGATTGCTCTGCCCCCCCCCCCAAATTCAGAATGTGGGTGTGGCAAGCACAGCTTATGCGCATTATGTCTGCAGTTTTCTATGTATAGTGATCAATATTTAAGTCTGCCTCTAGGACACACCTCCTCGCTCAATTGACTTCACCAGATCTGAACGTATAGTAGAAAAGTCACTAGTCTTGATCAGACTGTAAGCAGAAACACTTAGCAATTAGTTAAAAGATAGCTCAAAGTTGTATATAATCATATATACTGTAGATATAATTGATTAGTGTATGGAGGACACTTGTCTAGCCAAGTTCTTCTGTTAAACAGATTAACAGCCACTTATTTCTAGAACAAATATATTGGATCCTTTCTGGACTTTTATCAGTGGATCCTCTAGACAAGAAAACCTAGGCCCGCCCTTGGCCTGCAAACCCTGGTTTTGGGCTTCCCGAGAGAAGAAAATTTATGCTACCCAAGCACCACCCCTCACTTCACATGGGGGAGAACCTCTTGCAGTATTGCTTGTTACAGAAAATACCCTGTGCCAGTAACATACAAACTGTTAAGAGAAATTCACATTGCAGCTTAGTTACAACATTTCCAATGCATTAGTTTGACAATGGATCTTCCCATGGAGGATTTTTTCCTCTCATGTCAACTCTACTTGCCGAAACTTCTGTTTTATAGTGTATTTCGCACCTACGAATTTGTAGAAAGGTTTTAATGGGATTGCAGTGGAATCGCATTAATAACATAGATAGCTGTGTTTCTAGTCCATTTTTCTTCCCGTGTTTAGGTTAAAAGCAAGTGATCTCATTTCCATATAGTGTAAAAGCCTGTGTACACGGGTCAAGGTCCGGAACCCTTTAAGTGACAGAGGAGTATGCAACGCATACCCCTCTGTCACTCAAAGAGTTAAGAGGCCGCTACCTCACTGCTCCATGTGATGCAGTCTTGCATCACCTCACTGAAGGGCCTGACTCATGGGATGCAATCATGTACAGTAGAGACTGCCGAATGAGCGCAGTCTCTACTATGCATGACAGCTTCTGACAAACATCCTAGTGAATTATTGTATAGGATGATTTCTCTGCTGTATGAATGAATTTGTTTATTTATATAATGCCACAAGTGTACGCAGCCCTTTACAATTGAAGAGTTTGGACAATACAGGGTTACAAGTGCTTTGCAAATTGAGACACTGGAAGTGAGGTCCCTGCCCGAAAGCTTACAATCTAAAGTCAATCTATGGCCATGTGAGCTTAGACTAGGGTGACCACATTTCCGTTCTGCCATTCCGGGACATGTGGTCACCCTACTGACAGAGCAACCGCACTGTAACAGACAAAATAAACACTACACAAAAGCTTTACAGCCCTGTACCTAGCTGGCGCGGACCTCCTCTCCAAGTCTCTGTAATTTTCTGTAGTCAGTAAGTCACACACTGCTCACTCTACTCAGCGCTCACTCACATCAGGACATGGCATGCTGCGCAGCTGCGTCACGTTCAGCATATCAGTTCGCACACTGCGCACACACAGACCAGCCAGCCAATGAGGAGAGGAACACTGTGCAAATACTCTCTTCATTGGCTGGTGGTATGGTGCGTGCATGTTATGTTGTTGTTATTAGGCTGCCGCTGTGATTGAGCTGGCCTACAGCACCGCGCAGAAGCAGAGCAGGGCTCCCGGCTCACAGAAGAACAGGGCTGACCTGGCAGTGAGTGATTCCGGGACACTCTATTGTCCCGGAGGGGTATCATTCGGGACGCGGGACACAGACAAAAATTAAGGGACAGTCCCGGGTATTCCGGGACACGTGGTCACCCTAGCTTAGACTAAAATGCACTGGGCAGTACAGGGATAAATAAACTATCCAGAATATGATATAAACTGGGGATTATAGAAATATTTAAAATGATAATGGAGTTGGGCACCATAAAACACTTGTGTATGTGTGGTTCCAGGAGACTGTGATGACCTTGCCCATAACTCAACACAGAGGGTGTGGTCAGCAAGGTTTAGTTTCCTGCCAATCACAATTTGGCAACATAAACAATAGACTACTCTGTCTAATGGGAAATCTGTCCCTGTATTGGAACATTTGTGTTATGCAAAAAAGTGGAGAAAAACAGTTTTCTGACATTAAGAAAATACAAATCTCAAAGGAGCAGTAAAACCTATGCATAATAAAAAGGGCAAGTTGCTCTGATTAGCTTTGTATTGATTTTAAAGGAGCAGTGAACCTTTTTATGAAAACCTATGTTATAGAGCTTTTCCTACTGAATAAAACAAGGTCACCCCTATTATTGGAAGCTGTCTTATTCAACTGTAATAACGGTTCAGACTGTCAGTAATTGAATTACAGTGTCATTACATCCTGCAAGTTCAGACACCATGGCTCAGCAGTTTCTATCACATTGTGTGGAGAACTGTTTGTCAGTGACTCATCACTGCCACTGAATGCAGCTGAATTATTGAAGTCTGACCACTAGAGGGAACTGTTAATGTAAAAAAAAACACAATAATTTAAACTATAAAAACTCTGGAAACATGAATCTCTCAACAGTGGTAGTCCCATTTTTAATTTGGCAGGAAAAGCCCTGCAAAACTTTTTTTTTTCCATAAAAATATTTGCTGCTCCTTTAAGACTCAGTACTTACTGTCGCTCAACATAGTCTTCCAAGATTTCTACCACTGCTCAGACACTGAGGCTGATTCACTAAAAAGGAACTGTAGCACTTCTGGAGCAAACCAACTGCACCGTAGGGGACAAATAAAAAATGGTGCAGATGTTTGCTCCAGAATTACCACTTTGGCACAGAGAGTTGTGAATTTAGCCACACTGACAATTCTGTCCAGTATTCCACTGCAGTTCATAACATTGTCAAAGGTGTTATCTCCAAATGTCCTCATAGACTTCAGTGGGAATCTGTTAGATAAAACCAGTGATAACACTTATCAGCTGTAACCTTGGTCTTTGTTGTCTAGCAGTATACCCAGAAACAACTGCTCTTCTAATAAACAGCTGTCTTACAATAGAATTGCTCCACTTTTGCAGTGATACATATATGTAGTATATGTATATGTCAACAGATGGAAGCATCATGATGGAAATTGAGCTATGAATACAATTAGGATGTCAAGAATTTGGAAAACGTATTATTATAGTCTTTAAGACAAATGTGTCCTTCTGCCTCAAACAAAAATGTTTTTGACCAGTGTGTCCTCCCAGTTCTTACATATGGCTGTGAAACATGGACACTGAATGCCAAAACATGGATTCATCTGAAAACAAATGGTTATGACATCAGTGAAATAGTAAAAGCACTTAACCCCTTAATGACCAGCCACGCAGCTGGCAGTTAAGGACCATGGAGTTTTTTTTTTTAGCACACCAATTCAAGGGTCCCCAGGCGGCGCTCAGCTACACAGGGAACCCTGAATTCCATGACGTGCCAGGACCAGCATGGGTCCTTAATGCAAGTTTACCCATGACTGTCATGGCACCTCATGGCTCCTTAAGGGTTTACAATGGAAAGGGGCAGGTCACATAGCAAGAAGACCTGACAGCAGATGGAGCCATGTTTTGGAATGTATTTAACTTGATGCTAAATGCCTAAGAAAAAGACCAAAGACAAGATAGATAGATGAAAGAACCAAATGTGTTGGTGCACAGTGGCAACAAAAAGCACAAGTAGCAACAGTACCTGGAGACCTGCTGTAGATTAACTATGGCCTTATCTGTCTATCTATCTATCTATCTATCTATCTATCTATCTATCTATCTCTAGTATAAATGTATATAATACATATATTTAAGTGTCTTTCTTTATCCCAAATAAGAATCTTGAAACTGAAACTAGTATTAAACTATCTTTACCTTCTTCCAGAATTAGAAGAGTCCAGACAGAAATGTCCACCATGTTGGTATAAATTTGCTAACACGTTTTTAATCTGGGACTGCAGTGAGCAGTGGCTGAATATAAAGCACATTGTGAAACTAATAGTGATGGACCCATTCGTTGATCTTGCTATAACTATCTGCATTGTTTTAAACACCTTGTTTATGGCTATGGAGCACTATCCTATGACGGATGAGTTTAACTACGTACTATCTGCTGGAAACCTGGTAAATTTGAAACTACAGTACCTTGCATTATTTTGTCTTTTTCTTCTCTAATTAAAATATATTTTGAGGCTGTTATAATTAAGGGAATTGGAATAATTCTGGGCTAAAACCGGCTGAATCATAGCAAGTAGTGTTGAGCGAGCACCCCGATGCTCGGGTGCTCGGGTGCTCTGACCGAGCACCCCCTGAGGCTCGAGTGCTCGGCCGAGCACCCGAGCCCCATTGAATTGAATGGGGCGACACGAGCATTACACCAGGCACCCCCTGCTCTAATGAGGGGAGGGGGCCTGGTCAATGCCCCCCTTCATCTCCACAATGCCCCTCTTCCACAATGTCCCCCTTCATCTCCGCAATGTCCCCCTTCATCTCCGCTATGCCCCCTTCATCTCAGCAATGTCCCCCTTCATCTCCGCTATGCCCCCTTCATCTCCGCTATGCCCCCTTCATCTCAGCAATGTCCCCCTTCATCTCCGCTATGCCCCCTTCATCTCCGCTATGCCCCCTTCATCTCAGCAATGTCCCCCTTCATCTCCGCTATGCCCCCTTCATCTCAGCAATGTCCCCCTTCATCTCCGCTATGCCCCCTTCATCTCCGCTATGCCCCCTTCATCTCAGCAATGTCCCCCTTCATCTCCGCTATGCCCCCTTCATCTCCGCAATGCCCCCTACCTCCAGTCCCTGGTGGTCCAGCGGAGCGTCTTCAGATCTGTGCCTCCTTCGGCACAGATCCCCGCCACCCGAACATGCCGGGCGAGCACATGGCGGTACTCGTACGAGTACCGCCATGTGCCGAGCAGAGCGATGCTCGAGCCGATCCGAGCATCGGCCGAGCATGCTCGCTCAACACTAATAGCAAGTTAAAAGCCCTATTTGAATCTCAAGGCATTTGGAAAATGTTCTTTATCCACTATGACGCTGTAAGCTTTTTCCAGAATCAAACAAAGAATTTCTATTTAATATCAAAGGAACAAAAAAGAAAAAAAGTGCCGCATAGTATAATATGTTTCCACGCAATATAACCAAATTAATAAGAAACCTACTCACAATGTGTAATGGTCAGGGATTTGTAATGAAAGTCAACTGACAATAATGCCTAAGGAGAATTATAACCTGTTTCCTTTACTCACGATGTAGCCAGGACAATTCCAATATCTTCAGATGAACCAGGCTGAGGCTTCAATTGTACAAAAATGTATTAAAAAATAATCAAAATGGTTTAAATGCTTACGCGTTTCATGGCTACAACACATTGCATTTCTTTAGATTGGCTTGTTTGTTTTGAAGAAAGCAGCACTGTTTAGGAGATATTGAAACATTTATTTTGGGTGGGTTTCTCTCTTCCTCAGTACAGCATATGAGACTGCACTGAAAGAGATCAATATACATAAATAAAAGTATTCATTTCTCCTGAACTATGTACTGGATGGTCTGTTAGCTAGAATGAAGCATACACAGTTCAACCATTTCAACTCTTTAAGGACCAGCGGGTTCCATTATACATTGTGAAGTAATGAGTTACACTCCCAACTGGTCATTAACCCTTTGAGTGCCAGAGGGGTACGCAACGCATTGCAAAAGCAATGCGTTGCGTACCCCTCTGGCACTCAAAGGGTTAAAGCATTAACCTTTTGAGTTCCAGAGGGGTACGCGATGCATTGAGTTGCATACCCCTCTGGCACTCAGAAGGTTAATTTATTTGTGCTTTGTTGTCCAACTCTTATTTCTGTTTTTTCTAAATTGTCCAAACAGTTTTTAGAGTTACTGAAAATCAGTTCTTGTATTTATGATATTTATAGAACCACAAGTTATACCTTAGTAACATCAACACTTACGGTAGATGCTGTAATTATATTGAGCTTACAAGTGGTTAATCTCACTTTTCGAAATGTTTAAAGCGGAACTTTCATTCATATTAAAGTGCAGCCAAAATGATTTTTCATATAATGGTAAGCATATCCATACTTGTATTATCCTTAATAAGTCTGATATTATTTAGAAATCCAACTTCTTCAGAGACTCACCGGCAGGCATCTTGACATAGAGGAATCTGTATGCCTGCGCTGTCTATCCATTTCTGTACCTTAAGGTACAATACAGCTCCCCCTTACCAATCATAGAGGAGACAGGGACTGACATAGCAGGCGCGCAAATGCCTCTTCAGCAAGATGTCTGCCCTGTCGTCTGTGGTGAGTCTCTGAAGAAGTTGGATTTCTAAATGCTTATCACTATGTGAAAAATGATTTCGGGGCACTTTATTATGCCTGAAAGTTCTGCTTTAAACATGTATTTTATTTGATGTAAAAATCCAATAATAAAATTACCTGAAGGGAGAAAGCAGCCATCTTACTGTATATGTGTACTTGTTAAATACTAATGAGAGAAAACTATTCTGTGCAGCTCTCACATAATAAGGACCTTTAATTAATCAGATAAATTGTGGAAAATAATGAGGAGTGAGCAAATAATCTGTAGCTTTTTATAACAAGAATACATAACATTAACTGGCACCCGATTAGTGCAATCAGTTGTTTAGTTTCACACATCAGAGTTTTAGTCTGGGTGGAAGAAGACAAGGGTTATGATACCAAGAAATTAGATAATGACTCAGCAAGTATAATACCCCACATTTATCTACTGTAAGTGGAAAACGGGAAATGGCGCTAATGCAATATGTTATATAACGTAAATCTGTTAATCTGTCACATGGTAGGGAAAAATGGACACACAGCTCTTTGTCACATGGAAGAAGCTGAATCTATTCAGACTGATGTAGTAAGAACGGCGGTGGAGGGGGAGATATACTAACATGTGATAAAGAGGTGATACAGTGGTGATAAGTGTGATAAACTCTCTGATTCCAATGAAGATATCTTACTTTACAGACATGTTAGTCCATTGGCTCCATAGAATGAAATAGGAATCGGGGAGATTATCATACTGGAGATGTTATCTCCTCTGTGTTCCATCTTAGTACAGAGCCCCCGGGAATTCTGGGGGCAAACCAGCTGCACTATATAAGACAACAATTCATATTGTTTTAACCCTTTAAGTATGTTGCAATGCATTTTACACACCTCTGGCAGTCAAAGGGGTTAAAGAGGGCTATTAGACCGTAGAGTGCCAGAATGGTATCCAGCGCATTGCACAGCAATGCATTGGATACCTCTCTGGCACTCAAAGGGTGAAATCCTAGAATACCGGAGGGGTCTCCAATGTATTGCTTTTTTGCGTATGTTTTTTTTTAAGCAATTTATACCTACATTATAACTTGTAAAATGTCCTCCAGAGGTTAATCCTTTGAGTGCCAGAGGGGTACCTTCACAATTTATTGTGCACTCATAAAGTCCTCCAGATGTTAACCCTTTGAGTGCCAGAGGGGCACTCAAAGGGTTAAGGGGAATTTTTGCAATATTTATTTGACATTGGTTTGCACCAGTATTGCTCCACTTTTCCTCATACATATGCCCCATTATTTCAGAATTATAAGAAAATAATTGAAGATGTAGCTGAGATTTTTTTTGTATTACAAGACCCATTAAAATGATCGCACTTTTGCAATGCATTAGAACCTATTCGCCTGCTTGTTAATGCTGGATGCATCTAAACTTAATTGGAATCTGAGTGAAATCAGACTAACAAGAGATATTTCCATTTACTCTAGGTTTTTACTGGAATCTTTACAGCAGAAATGGTTTTTAAGCTGATTGCCCTGGATCCATACTATTATTTTCAAGAGGGTTGGAACATTTTCGATGGTATCATTGTGAGCCTGAGTTTAATGGAACTGGGTCTTGCCAATGTGGAAGGTTTATCAGTTCTAAGGTCATTCCGATTGGTAAGAAAATTCTTATAAGTTGTTTATTGTCTTTTTTTTATATAACCTCACAACATCAGTTGCAATCATGATTATTAATTATACATTGCATGTTAAATCTCATTAACTCTTTAAAGGGGAACTCTCACCTAATTTATAGTCCTTATTAGAATATTGTTTCTCTATAAATGTTAAATCTGGTATTTTTTTTTTTAATTATTTTAAAACTATGTTTTCATGGAGATATACGCTTTAAAATGTTAGCCCATCATGTTACTTCAGTACAGGCTGCAGCACCGTTCTGTACCACAACCTGCCAATCTTCACCTCTTCCCCTCCCCAGTTATTCCCCGTCAGGGCCAGTGCAAGGATTTTTGTCTGATTGACTGTGTGTGAGTTCCTACACTGCGTAATATAATTTCTTTTGGATTCACACACGGTTGGGTTTTCCAGCGGACACACTGAAGGCCACATCACAAGGAGAGTAGACTCCTGCCCTGGAGCCTTCAGCAGCCTAACAGTAGCAGCCTGGGTACCCTGGGAACGCATACAGTTTTTTGGAACAAATGTATGCAGTAGGGTGCAATCCAGGACCCACTCGTGATCTGGGTTCCAGAATTTGTACTGCATCTCTAATCTGTGTGAGCACACCTCTCATAGAATATGATCTCCAGGCCTGCCAGTTTGCCTCTCAGACTTTAAATGTCCCTTCCTTCAGCGTGGGTAATGATGGAGGTATGATAATACCCCCTTGTTCATGGTGCCCATTGTGCCCTGCCCTAAACATGGCCCTGGCACAATATTTTACACAACTGACCGACTTAAACATTATTGGTGATTACCCCTTATGCAATGTAGTATGAAAACATATCACTCTTATTGTAATATTACATGCAATCAAATTACAGGTCACCAAATATTACAATTTATACTATAACAATCAGTGAAAGATTGTGTCTCACAAATCTAAGCACTGTCATAATCTGCCCTCTATTCACATAAATAAAGTAGGTATGTGCTGACTTGCCTGCTGCTGATATTGTGCTCCTCTTCTTCCTGGCGCAGCTCCTCCATGAGCACTGAGCACTAGGTGTTTAACGGCTGCTGAAAATTCAAGCAAGTCCAGCGTGGTGACACAGGGATGTCACAGCACAATTGGTGTGCGGGGATTTTCTCTTGGACGCCTCTCGCTGCCTCCTTTCTCCCTCACAGGCCTCCACATTGCCACCTGCTCTCTCCCTCATTACCCTCCACATTGACACAAGAGGGGGAGAAAAGAGAGAGGCAAGAAGAGGAGAAAGAGAGAGGCAAGAAGTAGAGAAATAGGAAAGAATGAGAGAAAGAGAGAGGAAAGAAGTGGAGAAATAGAGAGGAAAGAAGGGGAGAGAGGCAAGAAGGGGAGAAAGAGAGAGGATGCAAGAGGAAGGATAAAGGAGCAAGAAGGGATAGAGAGGATGCAAGAGGAAGGATAAAGGAGCAAGAAGGGATAGAGTGGATGCAAGAGGAAGGATAAAGGAGCAAGAAGGGATAGAGTGGATGCAAGAGGAAGGATAAAGGAGCAAGAAGGGATAGAGAGGATGCAAGAGGAAGGATAAAGGAACAAGAAGGGATAGAGAGGATGCAAGAGGAAGGATAAAGGAGCAAGAAGGGATAGAGTGGATGCAAGAGGAAGGATAAAGGAGCAAGAAGGGATAGAGTGGATGCAAGAGGAAGGATAAAGGAGCAAGAAGGAATAGAGTGGATGCAAGAGGAAGGATAAAGGAGCAAGAAGGGATAGAGAGGATGCAAGAGGAAGGATAAAGGAGCAAGAAGGGATAGAGTGGATGCAAGAGGAAGGATAAAGGAGCAAGAAGGGATAGAGTGGATGCAAGAGGAAGGATAAAGGAGCAAGAAGGAATAGAGTGGATGCAAGAGGAAGGATAAAGGAGCAAGAAGGGATAGAGAGGATGCAAGAGGAAGGATAAAGGAACAAGAAGGGATAGAGAGGATGCAAGAGGAAGGATAAAGGAGCAAGAAGGGATAGAGAGGATGCAAAATGAGGGGATAAAGAGACAAGAGGGGTATAAAGAGGATTCAAAAGAAGGGATAAAGAAGGGGGATAAAGACGCAAGGGGGAAAGGCAAGAAGGGGGTAAGAGGCAAGAAGGGAGAAAGAGAAAGGGGCAAGTTGAGGGATAAAGAGGCAAGGGAAGGATGCAAGAGGAGAGACAAAAGCAATAGGGGGATAAAGAGGGAGGAAAAATAAGGGATAACGAGTGGAATAAAGAGGCAAAGGGGTAAAAAGAAAAGTAGTGGAAAAAGATAAAGTGGAAAGAGGGAGGAAAAGATAAGAATGGAATAAAGAGAAAGAGGCAAGGGGGGATAAAGAGGCAAGAGGGGGATAAATAATATATTGCTCTCCATCTTGCCTCCCTTGCACTTCTTTACCCCTTTGTGCCTCTTTCTCCCCTTGCACGTCTCTTTTTCACCCCATGTACTTCTTTCTCCCCCTTGTGCCTTTGTCCCCTTGCACCTCTTTCTCCCCCCTTTGTACTTCTTTCACCCTCTGCACCTCTTTCTCCCCCTTGTGCCTTCTCCCCTTGCACCTCTCTTTCTCCCCCCTTGTACTTCTTTCACCCTCTGCACCTCTTTCTCCCCTCTGTACCTCTCCCCCCCTTGTGCCTCTTTCTCCCCTCTGTACCTCTTCCCCCCTTGTACCTCTCTTTCTTCCCCCTATGTACTTCTTTCTCTCCCCACCCCATTGTGCCTCTTTCCCTCCTCTGTACTGCTCCCCCCGTACCTCTCTTTCTTCCCCCTATGTACGTCATTATGCCTCTTTCTCTTCTTCTCCACACTGCCCCGGCTGTCATCATTGCGGGCAGTGGTGAGACACAGTAAAAAACATAACTATATGGATAAAAAAAAATAATAATAACTCTCCCCGTTTCAGCGCCCCTCCACTGCGGTGCCCTAAGGCGCCTGCCTAAGTCTCCGTATGCTAGCGCCGGCCCTGTTCCCCGTTACCACCTCTTCCTCTGACGTAGGAATCCAACACGTGAGCTGGAGCGATCTCTTGCCAATGAGAGTGCTTCAGCTACCATGTTGGATTCCTCCTTCAGAGGAGGAGGTGGTGGTAACAGGGAACAAAAGGGGAGGGGAAGAGGCTAAGAATGACAGGCTGTGGTACAGAGTGGTGCCGCAGCCTGTACTGAAGTGACGTCACAGGCTAACATTTTAAAGCATATATCTCTGTGAAAACATTGTTTAAAAAAAAAATAAAATAAAAATATTGGATTTAACATTTATAGAGAAGCAAGATTCTAATTTGAAGGACTTTAAATGAGGTGAGAGTACCCCATTAAGGTCAAGAGGTGGGTGCACAATGCACAATCATCATTAACCCTTTGAGTATCAGAGGGTTATCCAAAGCAATGCAATCACAGTGGCTGTGAACCAGGAAGTCTGGATTAATTCCTGAGACAACCCCCTTTGTCAAGTAAACGTATCTGCATTTGGCACTCAAAATTAAATATTAAGCTCTATGGGGCAGGAGCTCAATGTTCCTGAATGTTTGTTGTTCAGCACTGCATACAAATTGGCACTACCACCTAAGAATAAAGATTTAAGATTACTGACTTTTCTGTATATGTGATTAAATGGTGTTTGGTTAATTATAAGTGTATGCCTTATAATATCCAGTAATATTCTACATCGGAATTAGAAACCATTATTTATTTGCTTTTTGGTAGGTACAGAGAATCCGAGATAAATAATACATCATATGAAGTATAAATAAACTGTTCTTGCAGTTGCAGCAAAGAATGTGAATTATATTAATACTGTTAGCTGTTTACAAAGCGTATATCATTTCACAATGCAACATATTTCTTAATTTTTATTTTTCAGCTTCGTGTTTTCAAGTTGGCAAAATCCTGGCCTACACTGAACATGCTGATAAAGATCATTGGCAACTCCGTAGGAGCTTTAGGAAACTTGACCTTGGTGTTGGCCATCATTGTCTTTATTTTTGCTGTGGTTGGTATGCAGCTGTTTGGTAAAAGTTACAAGGACTGTGTCTGTAAAATAGCTGAAAATTGTGAGCTGCCTCGGTGGCACATGAACGACTTCTTCCATTCCTTCCTGATTGTGTTCCGAGTTCTATGTGGAGAATGGATCGAGACAATGTGGGACTGCATGGAGGTTGCTGGACAATCTATGTGCCTCCTTGTGTTTTTGTTGGTGATGGTGATTGGAAATCTAGTGGTAAGTGCAGAGCAACTGAAGTCTAACTTTATCTTTTGAATTCTTCCTGTATATATAAAATAGTATTCTAAGCACTTACAATAATACTGGCTATATGTAGGTTAATATTTTCCCTGCTACCCATCATTTATGCAATAGGTTATGCAGCCCCTTTTGATTTTACTTTTAATGTCTTTGAAATTATTGATATCATTCTCTTTGAATTGGGAACCTTTGTGCAGAAATAACCATTGTGAAATCTGTAAATCAAACCACAGGGGGATAAAATAAGACGGCAGTATAAAAATAAACCATTTAAACACTGTGTTAGGATGTCTAACAAAAAGCTGGCATATATCAAACTACACCTTCAGAGACAATTCAATAATAATGACACTGATTTTAGTTAACATCATAAAATTCCCTTACTGCACCTTTTTTTCTGGGGATAAATTAACTCTTTGAATGTCAGAGGGGTACTCAGTGATTTGGGCACCCCTCTGGCACTCAAAGGGTTAATTGACCAAAATACATATAACATACAGTAGTTTACAAAATGCAATACATGTTTTATATTGGTGCTGTGAGTTTTTACAGATTGACAGGACATGTATTAAAGGCACTGTGATATGACAATGTTCTTAGTGTCAGATACTGGTCCCTGTCTCATATTTAATTAGTGAATTTATGATCCGTATTGCACACAATGGGGTGGATGTTAAACAGCAATTCCATGCTTGCCTAACCTCAACTTACTAGGCTTCATACACCATAAAGCCTCCACCTTAAAGCCACTAGCACCAAGGACAAGAGGTCAGTCTGGGGGCATTTTCAGTGGTGGTATTCCTCAAGTCAGTGCCAATGTTTACACCATGTATTAACATGACTCAGACAACTTTAGCACCCTCTCTGTCAGTTTCCCTGACATATGGGGCTCATGGCATTAAAGTCTAGCACTTTCAGAATGTGTCAACCCTGCTCCTTGGAAGCTGGCATTTTATAACCACTTGCCCCATCACCAATTTAAAATGGAGATTCCTACCAGATGGAATTAAACATCGTACTAGCTGGGCAGTTTGTAGGAGCAGAACAAGGCCATTACATAGTATACAATGCTTAGCTGGAAGGCTTTGTTGCCTGGTCAATGGTAGCTAATGTATGACTTATGTGAGCTCCTGAAGCCTTCTTGGTTGCTTATGCTGGGGCATGAACTGGGGAGATACTTCCACTATCATGTTAGCATGATTTGAGCAGGATCCATTAAAAGCAACGAGGAATACATTCTTGCTACATAGCTGGATCCCCTCTTTAAACATACAATCCCTAAATTTGTGCCAAGGCATGAGCAAAAGCACCCTGAGGATTCAGTGAAAGCATATAATGAAATCCTTATAGATCAAGTGGAAGATTGCATTGTGGCGGATGAGTGAAAGAAATGTGGAGCAAAACCGCTAGGAGCTATAGGGAAAAGAAAGTAAGCTAAATGATTATACCCTCAGCATAAACAACAACATCACAACATTCTGCAAAACACTTCATCATCACCACAGAATTAATCAATTAATGTGTCTCAAAAGCAGCAGTGCATGGAACTTTCTACCAGAATATGGGTTGGTAACTAATGCATATGAACACAGTCCATCTTCAAGGAGTTGACTCACTGCATGTGAGGCTGATACACAATACTTGCAGGATAATTATGTTGTAGATCAAAATGACGACCCACTTGAGAACGGAAAACAAAACCGTGTGCGGCCAGCAAACATGCGTCTTTTTGTGGAAAACCTTAGTTGCCACCAGCAGAGTGGGTTTTCAGTGCTGTTGGTTTTATCGATAATGACACATCTATCCAGCAGCAGTGTTGGTAGACTTACACTTATAAAAATGAACCAACACCTAATACCACATGCCTATGTAGCAGAAGTGGAAAGAAAAACAAGACAGAGAAGCAAAGAGCATATTTAGTGGTAATAACTGAATTGAGAAGGTGGAGGAGGGATTTGCACAGTTGCTATAATCACTGATGAATGACTGAGAATTATTTAATTTTATATTGGAATGATGCATACATATAGTGGAAGGATCAGTTCTGGTGAGGACCCTGAGGGTATCAGGGGGACACTTGGGATACTACTACTATCTGGCCCAGGAAACCTGCAGAAGACTCGACAGGTGATGATGATGTCATTATTGTGGACTGGTGTGGACTTGCCTGAAAAGGCATTTCAGTGTGGGATTTTGGGGTACGTGTCATTGTTGGAGACAGACAAGGATCATATTAACAACATCAGATTTCTTGGGTGATGGTTTAACATTGTCAAAACATACCTCATGCTGCTTATGTTGGAATACTTAATTTGATCCTTCCTTCCTCATTCTTTACAGCCTTTTCACACCGTGTGCACAATGCAGTTGTTAACTGCACAGTCCCTACCCCCAAAGAAACATAATTCCACACCCATGATTTCAGGGGAAGAGAAGGGTTTTGGGGACTGTGCTCCCTTCTCTTTGGATGCACCTCAATTGGTGGCTTGTTAGGCTAGTTCAGTTATCATCTTTTCCCATATTACCCTTGGTGCTGGTTCCACCACCACCACATTCTGTGTAGATGATGATACCAATCCTATTCCCACCACAAACACTAATACAGTACATCAGACTGCTTCCCTGACATTTGATAGACAACTCATATGGAACTAAATTATCAAACACCTTAATGTCACTGGTAGTGATATTTATTTAGAAGATGTTTTACCAGAAATAATACCTTGAGATTTCTCTCCATTTCAAGTATGCCCTACAGATTTTTTACAGTAAGAAGTTGCATATTGACACAACATAGTGAAACAATAACAAAATAAACACACATACAAAATAAACAAGTACATAGATGCAAAGAAAGATTTTTTAGGGGTTGAGGACTGGAAGAAGATCTGATTTTGTCGAGCAGGTTATTTCAGGCATTCGAAGCTCTGAAGGAGACTGCCTTCTTTCTTGTAGTCGGAGATACTCAGTGAGTTGTTAGCAGTGGAGCAGAGGTTATATATACTTGGTATGGAAAGCTGGAATGAGCATATTGCTCAGATAGTCTGATACCGTCCTATATAAGTGGTTATAAAGTAGGCAAGAAAGATGAAGGATACATGTAGATTCTATGTTAGCCACTTTAGTTCTTTAAACATATCACAATGAGGGGTAGTTTAATTACATTGCAGACAAAGTGACTTGAATGATTGGGTTTGCCAATATTTTTGGCACAGAAGCATACAGTACATCCCCATAGTTTATGCCTGGCTTTAGCATCTGTTGAACAATCTTTTTTTACAAGGAAACTTAGACAGGCTGTGGTTTTAGGATAAAGTTTGGATTTTTATATTTATCAATATGAAGAACAAAACGGAAGCTGGGGTCAAGGCACATACCACAATATTTGTAGGCGTCAACAGGGGCTAATGTGTATTCCTTCTGAAGCTCTCTCTCTACTCTTCATTTGCTTGAGCTAAGAAAGCTTTAA
This sequence comes from Rhinophrynus dorsalis, assembly GCA_037306005.1. Classification (NCBI taxonomy): domain Eukaryota; kingdom Metazoa; phylum Chordata; class Amphibia; order Anura; family Rhinophrynidae; genus Rhinophrynus; species Rhinophrynus dorsalis. The sequence continues at coordinate 198,781,555 of CM074725.1, forward strand.
TTTCATTGTCATCATCATTACCACAACCACCATCATCATTACTACCCTCATTATTTTCATCATCAGCATCACTGTTCCTGGTAACAGAGGTAGGACACCTGGTATCACACGTACAGACACAGCAGGCACAGGTAAATTCACCACTGTGCTGCTGTTACATACACTCACCTGGGGAATATCAAAAGTTTTCCTTTTGAAACATACCCCAGGTCCCTGAGGATGTGGTAGCATCACTGCTATCTGCTAGTGCTGGACTGCTACTACTATAACTATTGGTGCTTGTACTTTTAACTGGTGCACTTGATTTCAACTGTGGATTTCGCCACTTCAGCACCAACAGCCCTCCAACGCCTCCTCTTACTCATTTTAAACAAAGTCCAGCAAGCAAAAGCAGAAACATAGGTGGTACTACTGCTGCTACTACAAACTATCTCTCACTCTCTCGCTCTCTAGTTTCACTTTCCACAACTAGCCCCTCTGTCTACCAGCTAAAATCTCACAGTACAATAGGAAGTTCTGGGGTTTTATGGTACAGCAAGGAGAATTTCAATGGCCAAGTGTAGAATGAAATTGCCAAGTTCTCTAAAGAATTTAATTGGCGGTAGCGAAAAAATGAAAATGTTAATGGATTTTCTATCTGCAGGAATTTCCATGAAAAACTGAAAAATTAGTTTTTTCCATCACGAATTCCTGCAAAATGAAAATTGGACTTTGCACGTCTAGATATGGGTAAACTGTATCTAGATGAACAGATGAAGCATTTATAGAGATGGCATACAGATGTTTCTGAGAGCCATCTGTAAGCACATTGGTTATTGTCTGGGAAATTAACATTTTTTGGTTTTAAACCAAGTAGTACTAGTTTATTAAGAACCTCATATAGGAAACTGATACCCCGTATCTGACCACTCAGGAATTATTGAGCAATGGTTACTAATGTAAATATGATTATGGCTTAAGTGTACTGTGTATATTACAGAAAGGAACAGACATATATTTTGGGAATATGAATACATAATTTATCAAGTTATATGTACCCAATCTATGTTTACGGAGGTTAGGATGGAGTATAAATATGAAGGGATACTGCACTGTCTTGAGAATACAGATCCTATAAATATATAAGGATGAATGTATTTTCTAATTGTAACATTGGACAGCATAACTGATTTGTATGTACCTGATAATTAAAGCCCAACCTGATTATTTATGTACTAGTTGTACTAGTGTACACGGGCCACAGTGCCAGGCAGCAATGGCCATGGTGCAGTCATGCACAGGAGAGACTGTCCGCGCCGAGGCTGATAACGGATCGGGGCGCTCCGAATTCAGACCGTAGTTGGTAGCAGAGAGGACTACGGTCTGAATTCGGAGTGCCCCGCTCCGTTATCAGCCACGGAGCGGGCAGTCTATACTGTGCATGCCTGCAGCATGCTCAGCACGCGCATGATAGCTTCTGACAGACATACATTAGCGAATTATTGTATAGGATACGTGTTAAGACGAGATGCTTTATTAGCGTTATTTTAGGCACAGGGGCCCATATTTAGAAATTGGACTTATTCTGGAGGACACCAACTGTTCCATAGGGGAAAATAAAAATTCCTAAATTCCCATGCACTTAAATATAACTTTTTAACCCTTGAATGACAGAGTGGTCTCCACTGCATGGCTTTGCAATGCATTAGAGACATCTGTAGTATTCATGGGGTTAAAAGCCTAGTTTAATTTAACAGGAATTTTATGTGTCCCTATGGGTCAATTGGTTTACTCCTAAATAACTCCAGTATGCTTTAATAAATATGGTGTTGGCCCTCAATTCCTGACCAATTTACACTAGGAATAGAGTTCCCTTCCTCTGGTTTAAAACATACAGTAGACAATAAAATATGTTTGAAAAAGGAGGTAAAATGAATTAAAAAAAATATAGGACATTTCCTATTGAGTAAAATAACAGTACTCCCAATGCTAATACACTTTTTCAAAAGTTATTACATCAATAACTTGGCATTTTCTGAAAAAATGGGTTAAGATGTAGCCACATCCATCCATGGAAAGCTTGTGTCTGTGATACTTAGGGTTGTATGTTCAAAACGTGGAGGAGTTCTGGGACAAATCAATAGCACTATAGGGAAGCCTTAAAATTCCCAAAATTGCCATTGATTGAACTGGGGATTTGAACCCTTTGAGTGCCAGAAGGGTATCCAACGCAATGCGATATAGCTAACTATGAAGGAGTTGTTGTTTGAGAACAGTTAGAGAGACACAGTTTATCAATCCAAATATAAAATTTGGATCTAATGTTAGTCTAAAATAAGGTCCCATGCCACAAAAGTTGGACAACATTGAAATACATTGCCTTAATTTATATATTCTGATGGCATACATTGCTTTGTTCCCACACTAGTAGAAGCCTGATCAGAATCTAATTCTGATCATTAGTTAGTCATTTAGTCTGGATTCTTGCTAGAAAGAATTTTCGTGGAACTCAAACCTGCAAATTTTGTTTATACTCTATCAAGGGATCAATTAAACACGTAAGAAATGTTAAAATCTCATCTCTCTATTCACTGCTTAGGTTTTGAATTTGTTTTTGGCCTTGCTGCTGAGCTCGTTCAGTTCAGACAACCTGACAGCCACGGAAGATGACAACGAAATGAACAATCTGCAGATCGCTGTGGGAAGGATACAGAGGGGAATAGCATTTTTCAAAAAAACAGTAAGAGAATGCATCCAGAAAGCCTTTGTTGGGAAGCAGAAGTCTTTTGATGAAATCAAACCTCTCGAGGAACTCCACAACAAAAAAGAAAGCTGCCTTTTTAACCATAATGCAGTTGACATAAATAAAGACTTTGATTACCATAAAGGGGGCAATGGAACGACCAGTGGTGTAGGCAGCTGCATGGAGAAGTACATTATCGATGAGAGCGATTATATGTCCTTTATACACAATCCAAGCCTCACAGTAACTGTACCTATAGCTGTCGGGGAATCTGATTTTGAAAATCTAAATACAGAAGACTTCAGCAGCGAATCTGACCTAGAAGAAAGCAAAGAGGTAGGTTTAAATATCCAACTATTCCATGTGACTTTTTCTTGGTGTTGCTTTCAGGCTGTTATCACCATTTTATATTATACAGTCATTATACATACATGTTTGAATATGTACTTTGTTGCTTGGTTACCACTTAGGCACAACTCTTGTATTACAAGTGAGTGGACTTGGTGAACAATCATTCAGCCAATAACAGGGGTTCATTTTGATTTATGTCCTTGAATACTAGAACTCAAGGGGTTAGATTGGCACACTAAGGTGAAGGTAAGGGGGACATTTCATTAACATTTGTAACATGAAACCTGTTTTACACTAAGTAGGTTTAGTAGAGTTTTCTTCAATGGGTAATAAAACATTACAACACTAAGGATCATCTCTAAGGAGAACCGGAGTAGTTATGGAACAACCCAGTTGCAACACAGGGAACAAATAAAAAAATACTAATGCATACCTCCCAACACTTCAAATGGCCAAAGAGGGAAGCTTTTGCTTTAGGGGGTGTTTCTGGGGGCAGCATTACCGAGAATTTGTATGTTATTTCATGATCTATTGACATCTCTTTGTGCAACTGAATAAAAGCTTTAGAGTAAGAACAACCCATTTTATTTCTACAGACTAATTTATACACACATATATACTGACACTTATACAGACAGGGATAATAATGTTTCACAAAAACAGCAGCTCCAATTAATCGTCATAGTATTTGAGCCATGGAGAGTGTTATTTCAATTCTGTCAGAGTTCTAGTTCAACAGTAATTGAATGATAAAGTATCCCCCTTCCCACCCCTTTTACCTAGTGTAAGCCACCTCCCCTCAGATGTGGAATCTGGTCCACAGATCAGACAGCTCACAGCAAGGGACAATCTTCTTACTGTGAGAACAATGAAAGCCCTGTCCCCATTGACAGGTTTTTCAGCTTTTTCTTATCTTAATTGAAGATCGTCCCTCTCTGCAATCTACCTGGACACTCCCTGCTGTTCTGTTTTATCATTCAATTACTCTTGAACTTTAACTCTGACAGAATTGAAATAACACTCTCTAAGGCCCAGATACTTTGATGATTAATTAGAGCTGCTTTTATTATGAAACATTACTATCACTTTAATGTGAGTTTTATTGCTGTGGAGCAATGTGATACACTTATATACACATCACACAGTCTGATCTCCTAAACACAGGGACACTAGGGTGGAAAAGAGGGACAGTGAAAGAGGGTCTGTCTGTCCTAAAGAGGGACACTTGGGAGGTATGCTAATGCCCACTCATTTAAATGAGGCTTTTATCCTTTTGAATGCTAGAGATGACTCCACACATTTTGAAGCAATACATTGTAGATCTCCTTAGCATTCAATATGTTAAATTACTATCCTGTGGTGCAGTTGGTATGCCCCAAAATTGCCCCATTTCTCCTTCAAACATTCCTCCTCTTTTGTTTATGAAGATAGGATCCTTGTAACTCTATTGAAATGTAATAGTGGGGGTGGCATGGGAAATCTCTGACCCTTGTTCATGGTTCACCCCTATTCAATGGCGGTTAAATCTTTGCACACCAAAGGGCATGCTATATATATATATATATATATATATATATATATATATATATATATATATATCATATTTAAGCTAGGAAGCACTTATGCTTGGTAGTAGCAAAATGCCTGGGTGCCGATGAAGGATTGCAGAAATAGTAGTGTATGTGATCTCATAAGCACTCTCAGGACTTCACATGATGTTGATGCAAACAAAGATTTTATTAGATCAATGTGTCGGCTGCATCAGATCAGCTAACTCCTGAAGAAGGCTGATAATTTCTGAGGAAGACTGACCAGATACTGCCAAAACGTTGCTCTAATAAAATCTTTGCTTCAACATCATGTGTAGTCTTGAGAGTGCTTATGAGATCACATACACTACTATATATGTAATTTTTTTTTTTTTTTTAAATCAGGGCTGTGATTTATTCATTAAGAAAGTGCGAGGATTATACCCTTTTCTACATTGCAGGGTAAAGTTAACATGAATAGTTATCCATTTCAGTGTGGGAAACTAATATAACACACACACTGCAGGACTGTAGAGGTTCTTGTGCGGTCCAGCAGAATGAAAATGTAACACTTTGAGTGCCAGAGAGGTATCCAACACATTGCAAATCAATGCTTTTGAATACCCCTCTGTCGTTCAAAGGTTTAACAAGGATCTGGCATTAAGATGGTGAGCTGGTCATATAAAATGTTTTTACAACCTTATTATTAAAATAAGGAAACACTTTTCTAAAGAGTTTAACTTAATGATCAGAATGTCTTCCTCTTTCAAGTGAACCACATGTATAATGCTGCTTATCTGATGCCAGATAGGTTATCAATTATCTGCTTACCTTTTGTCAGAAAAATAAAACGTGGCCATTGAGTTATTTACAGAAATAGCTTGGCATTTTTTTTCCCTTTACCCATTCCACTCTATTGACATGGGATTGTCTCCCTGGTATTGAGACTACACCTTTCAGGCAAATACATAGAAACCAGTGTCATCAATGTGTGATACGTTGACCTTCATAATAATTCGGTGGTTACAATTTTACTACTGTGAAGCTGAAAACGTGTGTTTAAAACAACACATACCTTGTGTAGTATAATAAGTCCCTTTTATATAAGGCAAGCAGTATCTTTATAGCAGACTCACGCTACATACAGTGGCAACACATGCAGAATTAGACCACAGGATAGGCCATGTAATCATGTTTCCTCTTGTCTCATTGGGAATGAAATGTCAAAGCAATGTTTTAATCATTTTGGTTGTTTAAGTATCTGGGGAATAAGTAAGTGGTTTCATGCAGCTTTATAAAAAAGGATTTCAGGTAATGTAATATTTGCAGCTGACAGTATAATGGTTTTCTTTGTTGGGAATCAAGTATCCATGGCTGGGATTGCTAAATGTCTACACTTAATGCTATTAACCTAAGTATTATGTTGTTCTGCCCTATACAAAATATCTAATCTAATCTAAATGCATATTGATTCTTAACCCTTTGAGTGCCAAAATGGTATGGAACACATTGCAAAGCAATGCGTTCTGTACCACTCTGGTACTCAAAAAGGGTTAACTCCTTAAGGACCAGTAGTAGCTCAGTAGCGCTAGTCGCCGGATTTCTTACTACGTACTCCAGGACTGAGAGGCAGGATGGAGCGCAGACATCTTTCCATAGTGACGTCTGCGTGCCTGCTCTGTCAGTCCCTTTTGGAGCTAGACGGCTCCTAGCAACTCCTCCTAGAGCCAGCTGGGACTGACAGAGCAGGCATGCAGACGTCACTATGGAAAGATGCCTGCGCTCCCTCCTGCCTCTCAGTCCCAGAGTAGTGGCTCATTCTCATGAACGCGGTAAGAAATCTGGCGACTAGCGCTACTGAGCAGCTAGTCGCCAGATGGGGAATTATTTGGGACGTCATTTAAGGGTGGTAGTTCCACTTTAAATCAATGGGAAATTTTCACCCCATGATGCAGCTGTTTACTCCAGAATTACTCTAGTTCTTAGAACACCAGCCTCAGAATCATAATCTCACGAGAGGCAAGCATGTGTACATGAAACAGCTGATTTGCAGGTAGTCCTCTATATACATGTAACACCTGATCTACGGTTCTTTGTTTTCCTGAATCAGCTGAGTATGTTATAATCCTTTGAGTGTTAAGGGAGGACTGCTGCTGTCTCTGACATGGCAAGGGATCATCTGTGGCTTCACAGAAAGCTATGAGAAGAAACCAAATTGCTCAGGGAGGCAAATTTGTTTCTATGAACGCTGACAGCATTGTTCGCTGTTGGAGCTCAATGCATGTAGCAAATAGCCATTTTAACATAAAAGCATACCCTGAGAAGTACAATTATGGCTCATTAAGCTACCCGTAGATAAACAAATGAGCCACTGATGAAGGAGACACTGCAACATTGTAAACCTGGATAAAGCATAGAAAGAGCATGGCAATGAGGTTTAATCACAGGGATGAGATGGAGAAGACAGCTTAGTGCATACCATGTAATGCCACCTTATTGACAAATTGCATCCTTATCAAACCTTAGTGCATCTCACCCCTGGACCCCAAACTCCTCCCCCTGGAGGCTTCCTAAGAAGGCTGATCTGAAGTGAGACAAGTCTGGAGCAATCCATCTACACCACTGACAACAAAGACAAATGCCCAGCATTTCCAATTTTTTAAATTGGGATTTTAATCCCTCAAAGCAATGATTTGGAGACATCTAGCATTCAAGGGGTTGAAACCCCTTTTGAATGAATGGAAATTTTTATTTGCTACCTATGTGGCACATCGATTTGTTCCAGAATTGGGCCTCTTCTCTTATTACATCAGCTCAGTGACTCACCAAACAGAAAGCAGTAGCGAAAGGACACCAGATACAAGACAAATTTATGTTATTTGTGTCATATGTTCTCCTAAGTTACCTTAGTTCAGTGGTTCTCAAACATTTTGCAGTGGTGGAACCCTATGATTTCAATTAATCTTTGGGGAGCCCTAATGGCCACACCTTTGTTATATCTGTTGCCCTTATCTTGGCTGGATGCTGCTTCTTACGGGCGTGCGGGGAGAATCGCTGCTATTTCTGGGTTTCACCTGACATCATGCATCATGACATCAGACGCACTCGAGGCCTACAAGAAGCCCGGTCAGGCAGACCTCGAGCGCTCTGGTATTAGAGTCTGTTCCTCAGCGTCTGTGCTCCATTGGGCTCATTCCTATATGGGTTTTTTTTTTTTTTCGTTTTTTGACCCTGGCTATTCTACCTCGCCACTGATCCACTGGTGCCTGCCTTTGACCTTTGGCTTTTTTTATCGTTTCGCACCTCTGCTTCTGCTGTCCGTTAGCCTGTCCCTGACTCGTCTTTTGTCTTGTCCCTTCCTTGGTACATCGTTCTTGGTTGTTTTCGCCCTTTTTTGGGGAGTTTTGCTGGGCTCACTGGCTATTTCCTTCTTCTTACATATTCTTTTCAGCCACCTGCTACCAACTGTAGTTCATCTATTGTGCAGTTAAATTTTCAGGCTGCTTACAACCTTTACTCCATCCCTTTGCTGTGAGGTGTGTTTCAGGCATAACTAGCATCCAAAGGGTCAATTTAATACTGATATCAAAGTATCAGAATGCTGATTTACAATGGTAAATTTTAATTGGCTACTTACACTGCACTGTCTGTCACCCGATTCTTGTTCCTCTGTCTGAGATTACAAGTGTCTTCTGTAGAAACCCCTGTACTACTTCAGGGAGCCCAGTTTGAAAATCACTGGCTTAGCGTATGGCTATGTTAACGTTTTGAGTGACAGAGGGGTATGCAACGCATTGCAAAGCAGTGTGTTGCGTACTCCTCTGGCACTCAAAGCGTTAAATGGACAAAGTTATCTAAAATAAATAAACTAATTGAAAACATAAACAAATAAATAAATTATATTCTTTCTTTGGTCAAAAAGCTTTAAAGGGATAGTAATGTTTCAAAATAAAAGCAGCTCTAATTAATCTTCATAGTATTTGTGCCATGGAGAGTGTTATTTCAGTACTGTCAGAGTTGTAGTTCAAGAGTAACTGAATGATAAAGTATCCCCCTCCCGCCCTTTTTACTGATGTAACACTGCTCAACTCAGAGCAGCAGGGTGGTGTCCAAGTGGATTGCAGAGAGGGACAATCTTCAATTAACATAAGAGAAAAACCTGTCAAGGGGGCAGGTTTTCATTGCTCTTACAGTAAGAAGATTGTCCCTTGCTGTGAGCTGTCTGGTCAAGCAACCAGATTTCACATCTGAGGTAAGCAGTGTTACACTAGGTAAAAGGGGCTGGAGGGGGATACTTTATCACTCAATTACTCTCGAACTACAACTCTGACAGTATTGCTATAACACTCTCTATGGCTCAAATACTATTAAGGTTAATTGGAGCTGCTGTTTTTGTGAAACATTACAGTCCATTTAAACTCTGCCATACAATGCTCTCTTTTGAATGTGCAGGTAGACATGAGAGGCCATTGACAACATTAGATTATCCAGTTTTTTAGTAATAAAAGTAAAACAGGTAATTGCTGTGAGATGTGAATGTTCACTTTTTCTTTACACATAGACTGTTATCTACAGTTTCTCAGTGTAAATAAATGTACTTTTTCACTTAACATAAGCTGCACTTTTAGAATAAGTAAAACCAAGTAGTATATACTTTTTCTGTACATCTTAACTTGTTTCTTATAATTTGTATATCAGTGACTGTGAGCTCCCTGGATCTCTCAAAGTTCTGTCAGGGACAGTAAAAGCAGGGATGCAGTCATGCACAGTAGACATTGCCCAAACGCACAGAATGCTGTAAGGTGTAGTTCTGCAGTAGTACACCGGCTGTTACATAGCCATTTAAATAGCTGTTGGTACCTGCCATTTTGGCCCGTGCACACAGCCTTCTACACTAGTGGCATAATATAGCACTACCAATTCAGCAGAAATGACTAGGAAGAGGGAGCTACGACACTCCATGCCTCCAGTCCAATCCACTATATTCAGCGTACTGAGCACATAGGGCTCTGTATGCTGTCTTGCCAATCATGGTAATGGCATCATATGTCCCCCCCTATAGTCATTTCAGCCGCACTTATAGTATTATACTTACTTTCATTATGCCAACACAGAGCTCTCTGGAAAGAGGTATCCAGGAATCTCACTGTCAGGGGCAAAAGCTCTATAAAAATAGGTTAAGAAAAAAAATTTATTATTCCAGGCAAACAGGTACATCTGCCTACAAATCCATATAAAAACCACTTTTATCTTAGGGCTTTTTGCACCACATAGAGAAATTTTACAATGGCTGACTACATACAGTGAATGCTTTTGATCTTTAGGGGATACTGTCCATTTAAAGGAACATTAACACCTACAAATAAAATTAGATGTTGGATATTATGGAGTTGCCACTAGCATCTGGAGGAATTATTTATTTTATGATAGTGCCCTAAAATCTAATTCAAAACTTGCTTTTTCTTTAATATTGTGAGTGCCAAGGGTTAATACATGTGTAGACTGTCCTATTCCAACACCATTTGATTAATTGTGTCTGTTTGCAATCCTATATAATATTTAGCTAAAAAGTTTGTCACAACGCAGTCATGTGCAGTAGAGACTGCTGCACGCTCTGCAGTCATGCGCTGTAGAGACTTCATGCTCTGCAGTCATGTGCAGCAGAGACTGTGTGCTCTGCAGTCATGTGCAATAGAGACTGCCCGCTCTGCAGTCATGCCCAGTACTGACTGCCTGAACGTTCCGCGGCTGATACGGAGCAGGGTGCTCTGAATTCAGACCGGAGTCCTCTCTGGCACCAAGCGGTCCCAGGAAGGTGCACAGAGAGGACTACGGTCTGAATTCGGAGCGCTGCACAGTGCACTGCATATCAGCCACAGCATGTTCGGGCAGTCAGTACTGTGCATGACTGCAGCGCGGCCACTGAGAAGAGAGGATCTGGGCACCAGCCGAGGTTGCTGGGTGGCACTGTGGCCCGTGTACACAGACTTTTCAACTAGTTAGATATAAAAATGAAGGCAGTTAATCTATTAGTATCCACAGCTCTTGTAATCAAAAAGGCTGTTACCTTATTTCAGGTTATTAGCAGACAATAGTACTTTATCAGTTTCCAGATATCTGCCAAGATTGCCATGTTAAGCCTTTGAGGCCAGAGGGGTGTCCCACTAAAATCAAATGGTTAAACTGAGTCAGGGAGCAAAAGACAACAAAGGAAGCTCCCTCAGAGCATATGTAAGCCTAGAGTTTAGGCCTCAGAAAACAAGTACAAATGGTTTCCGGATACTAGCATGAAATATTGGGTATTTTATTTTATATAACCCCAGTTCATTTTTGTTGCCATTGGTGTTCCTTTAAAGGGGAAAATTCACATAATAAAAACTTTTGGGCATGGGCTTTTATCAGTAAACCTAGATAACTAGATTAGCATTGTTTTTGATTTTTTTTTTTTTATTTCACTCACCTACTATTGGAGATATGAGCACTTGAAATCTGACACCTCCGCATTCTGCGGCACCCTGTATGTGTAACTCAATAGCATGGTAAACGGAGCTTGCTATAACCAGCGGCGTAACTATAGGGGTCGCACCTGCGACCGGGCCCACCCCCTGTAACCCTTCCACCTGGCACCTGCAATCTCCCTCCGGCTCTCTAGTAACACAGAGCGCCCGTGAGATGACATCATCTTACAACCAGATTCCACATCTGAGAAGAGATGGCTTACGCTAAATAATAGGAGGGGGGGTCACTTTGCTTGTGAATATCTCTCAAACCATAAAGGTTTGAGAGATAAGACTTATATCATTCTTCATGTTTTTTTAATACCTACAAAATAAAATAAAGATAAAACAAAGTTTTACTATCCTTTAAGAAGTGAAGCAAAAAGTTCAGCAGCTTCAAGATCTTACAACTAAGAGACATCATAAATGAATGAGTGCAAATACCTCTCTATATATCCAGTGTGCAAACCCAGGACACCCACAAGTCCTCAATATAGCAACAACGTTCATTAAGGGTTGTACTACCAGTTATATTAACATCAGTCAATGGTATAAATAAAACCAATTGTATTAACTGAAACACGTCTGAGGCTTAAAATGTATGAATCACTGAAATCAGGACCACCAAAGCTGGTGATCTGCTCCAGGTCAACACATTTCACATTCACAATACTTAATCCTGACTACAGTGTTATCCACTCCATATACAAATTCTAGGAACCAATAAACTCAAAGGGATGTATCATTACATTTGACTGCTCCAATAGACTTAGGGCCATCGCTAACATTGCAAATTCACTATAGCGTTATGCCAATCACAGTGTGTCAAAATACCATAGGTCATCAAGCAATATAAAGACCACTATAGGGGAATTCAAACATATGCCCAATCAAATCAGTGTATCTACTAACACTCTAAATATGAAATAAAATTATCTAATGGGTGTGTGCATTGATTATCCACAAGCTCTTACACTCCAACAATTGCATCAATGTATGCCGAACATCACCATCAACCTCACAAATAAAAGCTCTCTGTTTCTGATTACCTCTATATTGTGAAATGTGGATGGAAGAGGACCATACCATTGTTTCCTTCAATAAAAAAAAACTCTGAAACCTCTAAGCCATGTTTGCAACCATTTCTTAAAAACCTCATATCACAGTATTAAAGGAACCAAAAACAATGCAATAAATTACACTAATCGACTAACATAAACACGGTGCAGTAATAAGTCACATGACCCAAGTCGCTAATAATGATTGGCCCCCTACAATAATACACTAGATCAAATGTTATATACTTATCAAATTAAAAAAGAAAACTAAAATAATCACATTGTAAACAGAGAACCAAAAATACATGTTCATATACAATATTGAATACATGTTCATGTACAATATTGAGCCTTATTGATGTATGTACAAGTTTAGAATTTTCAAAACTTTCAACACAGGCCAAATTAAAAAATATATTGAATAATACTTTTAAACAAAGTAAGATGCATCATATTCCTTATTTAAACCTTAGCTGTGTTGGGTCCTCAAGGTGAATATCCAGAATACATCTCAACTTGAAAGTGCCTGTCAACATCACCTCCTCTAATTCCTAAATTAACCTTTTCAATCCCCTGAATACTGAGTCAATCATAGCTTTTCCCATGAAACTGACAAAAATGACAAGGCTCTCTAGATTTTAACTTACCACATTGAATATCACTGAGATGTTCATTCACATGTTCTCTCAGAGTTTTGTTGTTTTCCCAGCATGTTGAATTGTACAAACTCTTCAAGAGAACAAATAAACAAAATGCTAATTTTGAAATGTATCTAAAACTTTACCCCTACAGACTATAGGATAAAAGGTTGATGACACAGATAAATGAACATTCATTCTCATAATTGATACAGTATCTCTTGGCCCTGAAATCATACCTTCATGTTACATAATTTCCATGTCTGTTAAACAAAATAACTAACTGAATGAAAGACTGAAATTATCACTTTGATCTCTCACACCAAAGACATAAGTAGATGATAACCCAATTTCTCCCTGTTTCACTAAGGTATATATAATTGAGTCAGATTCAAAAAAGAATTTCCTAAGGGTGTAGTTTACTGAAAAATTTGTTGACGTGTACTAAAGTGTCAAAAAGTGACAAACAGGTGCAAAATTCAGGTCTTCTTCAAGAACATGTATCTCTTGTTTGGTTAGTTCACAACTCTATAAATTAGACACTGTTGAGTGTTCCTCATGCTTGACTGCCTTCTCAGATATCAGCCTCGATTATCTTTTTTCCTTCACTTCCTCTTCAGACCCTCTGTGTTTCTTTTCTGATGTTTGAAATTTGCTGATTTCTTTGTTGACTATTGTTCAGTAACTTCTTTTTTTGTGCCTGTTCCACAAATATCTTGGCCAGTTTGGTCTCTCTTTGAATTGATAAAAAAACATGAACTGGAAGAATGACCTGCTATTGAGGAAACAGGAGTACGGCTTGTAACCATATCTGTTGTATCTGGCTCTGTGCTTGAAAACCCAACTCACTTTTTTCTTGGAGAGTTTCAGTATCGATCTCTTATCTTTCACATTCAATTTCTTAATGGAAGATTTCTTGCAACTGTAAACAAAATCATTATCATTGTCTTGTTTGTCACATAAAAATATATTTTTCTTCAGAGCCAGAACTATTCCTCTAGCTTCATCAAGTAGTGTGCCAACCTTTTAAACAATTCATTAACATTCTGAGCATTTAATGTACAGTTACAGCCTCCTGTTTTCACTTAATCTCCATTTGCAGTTTATTCAATGCATCTTATTTATATTCAATAAAAATTAACATCAAATTATTGAAACAGTACTAATGCTTTATTCCTCTTGACCATAAAAAAATCTGTCGGCTGTTATAAAGGTTGGTATGTTCTTTGGCCAAACCATGCAACAAAATCCTTATTTTATTTAACATAAGTAAATTAACACGTTGGTATAATATATGCTCTACAGAGGGTTCACATTTAAGTAATTTGATTTTTGTTTTTTGCTTTAGGTTTGTTCCTAATTTGGAGATTTTAATAATCCCCCTCCATAACTTATATGAATATTATATTGTTTTATTGCTGTGAGTTTCTTCTCCTTTCTCACCTTTTTAAAAGTTTATATCTCATGATCCTGAGGTCTTGTAGGATGCATTCTAGTTTTAGATACTGTCCCAACTAGTTATTTCCTACAATACTTGAATCTCCCTGGCCATAAGATCATTCGGTTCCTCAAATAAATTATCCAGTTTAGGTGGACTTTCTTTAATTGTGTCATGAACTTGCTCTTCAAGTTGTCTATCAACATTAGTTTATCATACTGTATAATTTTCAATTGATCTAAGACAATGTATGGTCTTATCTAGTTGCACGTTGGTCTCCACCATTTAGTAATCAAATTAAAAGACTGCCTTAAAAGTGAGTCAAATAATTTCCCATACTCATATAATCAAACAATGAAATCACATAATGGGTTTTTGTCCCCAATTCTTGAGGTCTACTGCAGTACAAAAAAAAAAGAGAAGCAAAGGGTTCAGCAGCTTCTAGACAGTACATCTCAAAGACACCATAAAAGTATGAGTGCAAATACCATTTTATACATACAAACCAGCGTGCAAACCCAGGACACCCTCAAGTTCTCTATCTAGCAATAACGTTCTGTAAGGTTACACTGCTGGTTACAAAAATAACAGTCAACTGTCTAAATAAAAATATCAGTTTTATTGATATACATTAAAAAGCTATCACATGTCTGGTACTTAAGATATTATGACTTATGGAACCCAGAATCACAAAAGCTGGTTCTCTGCCCCAAGTTAATTTGTTTCTCATTCACATTTAAACATTTAAACATTCTCTCTGGTTCAAATGGGTCCCTTAACTCCTTGAAAGCATTCAAGGCATTAAATTCCCAATTTTACCCAGTGGTGATTGTGGAAAATTATGTTTTTCCCCTATGGTGTAGTTGGGTTGCTTCAGTTTGTATTTATACAAAAGACCCAATTTCATTCCAGATCTATCGAAGAACAGACATACAACAGAAAGGATCCACACATAAGTAGTTATAAACATCTTAAATATATTTTCTTTACATTAAATTATATTTTTGTGTCCTCTAAATAAAATGTCATTATGGTGTATGTCTTTGATCACTCCTGTGCCTGAATTTCCCTCTCTGATACCTGCAAAATGAACCCATTAGCTCTCCTTGTCTTTGTGTTGAAAAACATAGACCATGCTCCTGCTTTTTTATAACCTAAAAGTCTCTGTACATGCTAAAAAGGTCCAGCTACAGGGTATCATGTGTATCACTCACTTCTCTGATTCATTCATTGACACTAGTACATTCTCTCTCTTCAACATTCTATGTCTCCCAGAATTTGGAGGGCTCCTACATCCCTGCAAGAAAAGCGCTGGAGAGTTTTCTAGCATTCAAGTGGTTTAAAGTTCTATTTAAATAAATTAAATTCTTTATGTTTATGTTTTTAGCTGGAGCAGGACTGCTTCAGTTCTTCTTATTACATCTGCCTCCAACTTTTCCATAAACTAGGAATGAGACAATGACATTCAATGATAAAGTTTTCAAAGGTTCTACACTTCAGCTGTTAGTTTGCTTCAACTAGCCATGATTAAGCTGAACTATAAGTCCATACATTCACATCGCTAATCTGAATAGACCTGCTAACTGTTTAAATTGCCAGTGCTACTTATCTCCATTGTTTACCAATTCCATAACTGGTGGGCATAAAAGAGGAGTTGCTGGTGCCCAGCTCACATGGGTACCAGTCATATGCCACTGGTCAATACTTGTTTGGGTTGATCATTCGTTTGAAGTTGTGGAATGTTAATCATGTGAACTATCTGTGCTGCTTCCATTAGGTCTGAAAACACGTACATTTGTTCAGACTTGATGATTGAGGAACTGTGTCTAGGGCAGTTGTGCTTGACTCTGGTCATGTGGCTCTATTATTTCATTTGACTAACCTGTACTGAGACAGGGATATCTTTAAAAACTTAACCTGTTAAAGTCAATCAAGGGCTGTTGTTTGCTACCACTGGTCTGGAGTAACAAACACCAGTCACAGTCTTTTAATTTTAGCATCTATTTCAGTGCTTCCGAATGCTATTTGCCGCAGGTGATCCCATTAATTTCATGTGAAATCTCTAGTATTCTAACAAACTGTTAAACCACTTATGGCTAGAGAGGTCTCCAACTCATTATCTCTCAATAAGTTGAGAACCTCTCTTGCATCCAAGTGGGCTAAGATAAGGCTAGATTACATTGCAGGTGATAAATGCTATCACTGATTTTGCCTCTTAGATTATGTTAGACATTTATGGGGGAAATTGTAGGTAAAATCAGTGACGGAGTTATCATGTGCAGTGGAAGGCGGCCTTTAGTGTTTATATTAAATACTAATTTAAAAGCCTGAGTACACGAGCCAAGATCCAGGTGATGTTAACCCTTTGAGTGTCAGAGGGGTACGCAACGCATTGCAAAGCAATGGTACTCAAAGGGTTAAGAGGCCGGTCCTGCTCTGTGTCTTGCTGCTGACGCAGTCATGCACTGTAGAGACTGCCCGAAAGCACAGAATGCTCCCAGCACAGAACTCACAGCATTCTGTGATTCCAGCATTCCGTGCTCCCAGCATTCTGTGCATTTGGGCAGTCTCTACTGCACATGACGGCTTCTGACAAACATCCTTAGCGAATTATTATATAGGATATTTGAATGATAATTGATTACAATTATCATTTCAATTATTAGGCTAATATTTATAGGCAGCCATATCTAATGTTATTATTTTTTTTTTGTAATGGGTCTAGGTTATAGTGTTTATTACAGACATAAAACAAAAAGCACAGTTGCAGTATGAATGGTTTCAATTTTTTTCATGTCCTCTTCTAATCACAGAGCCACACATACAGTGTCTGCCATTCCAGCCTTGTTCCCCTGTCCACCATTGCTAACTTTTGTTCTGTTAAACCACATGTACTTCTTCATCAAGCCCTGGGGTCCCATGGAATCCACTTTAAACAATGAAATAATGTAGGACTTAATTTCAGATACTTTTGTCTTTTTCTCTAGCCTCGTAAGAAAGTTGGTAGAAGACAACATGATAAGACTCAGAAAAGAATGCTAGGGATATTGTTAATGTGAATTTTTGTTTTTTTTGTGCTTGCCCTTTTTTTTTACTTCTCACAGGGGTAAAATCAACCAGGAACAATCAAGGATGCAGGTCTAGTGGTTATTAACAAGCCAGAGCAACGTGTCACCTCAATTACTAAGGTTAACCCAAGTAATATAATAATGAATTTTGATTGGCATGCATGCACCTGAGCTGTGTCCCTTGCCTGTCCATTGCAATAAAATATGAAACATGCACAGCTAACAGGCTTATTCTGAGTCACTTGACTCATATCACGGCATGGTCTGACGAGATTGGCAATGGCAACTTTTATACATTTTGTTTTCGTGAGACTTTATTCTTAGCAATGTATATGTTTTCTTTTGTTTTTAATTCTTCCGTAACATTTAATGCATGTTCTTGACCTATTACCGCTTATAAAATCACAAGTTAAATTAAACAAAAGAGCATGCATCATTTTGATTGTAAACAAAGAAAAATTATGTATTTTGAAGATTAATATGTGGCATATCAAGTTATCTATGTGTGTTTATTTTAGCTAAACTATTGATCTTTGTTTCCTTAGATATATATTATGAGATTATCATTTATGCTAATAAGAATAAGTTGATGACATAAATATATTTAAAATAACACTTGCGTTAAAGGAGCAGTAAACTTTTTTTATGAAAAAATATATATTGTAGGGATTTTCCTATTGAGTAAAATAAGGGTACTCCCACTGCCGAGAGATTTATATTTCCAGAGTTATTACAGTTTAAACCCATGTTTTTTTACATTAGCAGTGCCCTCTAGTGGTCAAATTCTAATTAGGTTCCTGTTACATTCTAATGGAGAGGATAGTCAGTTCTCCATAAAATGTGATAGAAACTGCCTGTCACTTCCTGTCAGTTAGAACTATCAGGAAGTAAACACAGTAAATTCACTTCATGATTATTTAAACTGCTATAAAATTTGAATAAAACATCTGACAGCTGTGGGAGTGACATTGTTTTATTCAGCAGGAAATGCTCTATAAAATATGTGTTTTCATAAAAAAAAAGTTTACTGCTCCTTTAAGCATTGGTGAATATGTAGTGGTTCTCAAAACCCAGGGTCATGCATGGGAGTGGATAGTTTATGGATGAAATATAATTTAGCCACTTGGCTTTATGGCCAGAACAATGCATCAATATTAAACTTAGAAGATTGTTGCTAGGACAGCAAACGCAGCTAGAATTAAACTAAAACTGTGTAATGCTAAACTAGATATAAGCTGGACTTCACCTGAGTGGTCTTCTTGTAGCTGGGGAGCACTGGTTAGGGAGCGTGGCTTGGGAGCATTGGTAGTGCTGTGTGTACCCTTGCTGCGGCAAAGCCAGATTTAAAGGTACTGGCCATTAAGCCTGATAGCAGGATGAGGACACCCAAACACCACTGGAGGCAAACCACTCCAATGACTGGGATATAATACCCAGCTGAGGCTCTGTAGGAGTAGAATATGCAGGGTCAGCAAGGCAAAAGAAGAACAGTCTGTAATATGCTATAAGCCTAACTCTGGAGATGGAGTTGTGGGGTGATCGAATAGTGACAGTATTCAGATGCTGCAGTCTGATATGGAGAGTCATATTCATAGATAGGCCGAAGCCATAGTGTCAGAGAAGCAGGGTTTTCATAGACAAGCTGATGCTAGTAACCAGAGGGTCGAAAAGGCAGGGTTAGTCAAGGACAGGCCCAGGTCATATACTGGAGTGTTAGCCCTTTAAGGACCCATGACGTGTCAGGACTGTCATGGAATTCAGGGCTCCCTATGTGGCTGCATGCCATTCGGGGAGCCCCAAATCTATTCCTGAAAAAAAAATTCCCCATGGTCCTTAAAGGGGATCTTTCATCCCTATAAAAGGTTAGGTTTATTAGGTACAGTATATAACGATAGCGATGAAAACGTTATTTAAAAAAACAAAAACAAACGCTATTTGGGCTAAAATTATTGATTACATAGTGCACTGCATCCTACTTCCGCATACGCTGGTTTTGGTGCAGCTTGCCGCACTGCCTCTGCTCCTTCTCACTACCCAGTCTCCTCCGATGATGGAGGCTGTCTGTCTGTAAGCTGAAGTGGTCTCATTGGATAGATATAGATCTCCGTCAATGAGATCACTCCAGCTTACAGACAGAAGCCTCCATCATCAGAGGAGGCTGGGTAGTGGGAAGGGAGCAGAGGCAGAGCGGCAAGACCAGTGTATGCGGAAATAGGGCGCAGGGCACTCTGTAATCAATAATTTTAGCCCAAATAGCATTTTTTTTTTTTTATAAATAAGTTTTTCATCGCTATTGCTAAATACTGTACATAATAAGCTTAACTTTCATAGGGTTGAGAGATCCCCTTTAACTGCAGTGTGGCCGGTCCTTAAGGGGTTAGAGAAGCAGGGTTAATAGTAGACAAGCTGATGTCGGTAAACTGAGAATCAAAGAGGCAGAGTTAGTCGAGGACTGGCCGTGGTCGGATACCAAAGGGTCGTAGAAGCAGGGTTTGTCATAGACAGGCCTAGGTCAATTATCGGAGACGCAGTAAATTCCTTCAATTTTATACATTAAAATTATAATCTTTAAAGATGTATTTTTTAAACCATGTTCTATGTCTTAAAGGATCAATAAACTTTTGTTGTTTTTTTTTTTATAGCAAAAGGTATTGCAAATGGCTTTTCCTGCTGAGTAAAACAAGGGTGCCCCCACTGCTGGAGAATGTTTTATTTAAAAGTTATTACATTTCAAACTTGCTTTATTTTAAAAATGTTTGTAACAACTCCAGCTAGTGTCCAAAGATTTTTATACTGCGTTCTGTATGAAAGCCATAGAGTCATTGACTATGCCCCTTAAGGTTAAAAAAAAATTGTAATGAAATATCTTTTAGTACTGGGAATACCCTTGTTTTACATAAGCAGAAAAATAATTACAGTATTTTTTTTTCATTAAAACAAGTTTGTTGTCCCTTTAAGTTAACCATAAAAATGAGTGCAGTATGACACAGTAAGTGCATTTAAAATAGCCAGGGCACAAACTAGAGAAGGTTCATGTTTCTGCACACCAGATACATTTATGGAACGGCACTGAGCATTAGGCTGTTCCTTTTAAAATCAGTAACTGGCATTCTGTGCACCTAGTGGACTGATTAAATACACAACTGGAGCAAGATGGTGTTCAGTGCATGTGTAAAATGCATCAGTGATGTAAAGGGGTGGTGCATCATGGACTCTTCCTTTAACTGATTTGATGCCTGAGACATCTAAATTGGGGCAGTTTAGGTGGATTGCTGCGTCTGAGCCATCACACACTTCCCTCTAGTTAAACTTATTCTATAAAGTTATTTTGACAAGCCACATATGCACCACACAATGAATATGTTTTATGTGCAATATATATATATATATATATATATATATATATATATATATATATATATATATACTCCAATTACAATTTACTTGCATTGTTTCTTACCGCATTTAGCCTGTTGTGATTTTTGTGGGGTCTTTCTGTTTGTTTTTTAAGGAACAATGCAGTACATTCTTCATAGTTTTGATAATTCTTGCATTTATCTTTATAACCATCACAAAGTTAGTTTTGTGCATCAGCATTTTGGCAAAATTTGTATTCATGTAGAAATGGTGCAAGCACTGACACCACAGGAGTCATAAGTATACAGTCTCTAATTTGCATTAAATGATAGACAAATGGTTATCTGAATTCACTTGCTTTAACACTATGATTGCCAGAGTTTCACACCTCTCTGAGTGGGGAGGTAATACAGGGCTAAGATTGGAGGTGTTTGCATGCACAACTTAATTAGCATAATCTATAAAACTAACAAAAAAATTGTTTTAGATCAACAAATTGCTAATCCAGCTATTTGTAAAATCATTTACAAAATTACCGAAGCTGTTTTTAGATGATAATGTGTCTTTAAAAAGAAGCCTAAGTATTCTTTGGGATAGACCCAAGTGACAAGTTTGTGTGTTTTTTATTAATTACATCTGAATACTTCATAAGGCCAAAGAGGAACACTTTTGTTTTATGTGGTTTAACTAGAGGTGTGAGTGGTGGGCAGGGCATTACAGATAATGTTTTAGGTTATTTCATGATCTATTGACACCTCTATGTACTGTAATTAAATTGTTTAAAATAAGATGTTTTATTTCCACAGACTCATTAATGAACACATATACTGAAGTTTAAATATCAATTTATGTTAGTTCTATTGCTGTGGAACAATGTGATGCAGTTATATACATACCACACAGTCTGATCTCCTAAAAAGAGGGATATCAAGGTAGAAAAGAGGGAAGAGATTTAGGTCTCAAAGAGGGTGGTATGTTATTATTATATATAATTATATATATATTTTTAATTATTATTATAGCAAGACTATAATAGCATTATGAAACTGCACAATTCCTTGGTTCATTAACCCCTTAACAACAGATGACTTACCAGGTACGTCCCGCAGAAACTGTCACTTAGTGACAGAGGACGTACCTGGTAAGTCACGGAAGTCCGCGTCTCCGTGCGGCTGCACGCCGCTCGGAGACTCTGGACTCGTTTGCAAAAAAAAAAAATGTTCCTTGGGCGTTACGGTGACAGCCGCGTACGAACGCGGCTGTCACTAAGGGGTTAAAGGGTTAAAACATTTTCTAAGGTAGACACGAATAGTAGGTTTAACATGATTGTTTCCATCGGTTATGCTAAATTACATTTTCATTTTCTTTAAGAATTAATGATATTAGTTTTCATTATTTTCAGCCTTACTTGTACGTTGTGCATGTATTTATAACAGTACTACCTTAGTGGCTTTTTAAGGATCTTAAAGAATTGTATTTTATATATTTCTTTTTAGTTTCATTTTGACACAAGGATTTCAACTTCTACAACACATTATTGTCACCTGACAAGCAGTTATGCTCATTTATTGTAGGATTATCACACTCTATTCATCTACTTGTGAACTAACACCTCCTAATAATAACCCCATTTATGTTACTATGGCCAGAAAATCCTAATGGCCCCTAGGAATTTTCCATGAGCATGAGTCTACTTAACAATTTGGGGGAGATGCACTAAGCCATGATAAATAGATGATAACATGGAGATA
Organism: Rhinophrynus dorsalis; assembly: GCA_037306005.1. Classification (NCBI taxonomy): domain Eukaryota; kingdom Metazoa; phylum Chordata; class Amphibia; order Anura; family Rhinophrynidae; genus Rhinophrynus; species Rhinophrynus dorsalis. The sequence continues at coordinate 198,803,964 of CM074725.1, forward strand.
ACGTCTCCAGTTCCTATGTTATTCTATAGAGCCTAAGCACTAAGATATCCAAGGCTGGAGAAATCTTAGTGCATTGGCTTCATAGAATAACATAGGAACTGGAGAAGTGATATCACTGGAGATGTTATCTCCATGTTATCTTCTATTTATTATGATTTAGTGTATAACCCCCTTTGAATGCCAGAGAGGTATCCAACGTGTTGCAGAGTAATGAGTTGGATACCTCTCTGGCAATCAAAGGGTTAAACCTTTAAGCAGCAGAGAGTTGTGCGATCAATTGCTTCACAATAGAATGCACACTCCCCTTACCATTAAAGGGTTAAAATTACTGTGTGCAGTCATCATAGCTTATATCCTGTGGTCCTACTAGAAACTGTCATGTCTGCCTCCATGAGATAGAGATGACATCCAATGGGGTTATGCATTAAGATGTGATAAAGAGGTGAAAATGAGGAGATAACGTCTCCAGTGATATATATTCTCAAATTCCTGTGTTATTATGTGGAGTCTATGCACTAAGATCTCTCCTTCTCAAGAAATTGTAGTGCATAAGATTCTTAGAATAACATAGGAATTGTAGAAATGATGTCACTGGAGAAGTTATCTCTTCATTATCACCTCTTTATCATACCTTAGTACATCTTGCCACATGACTGATTGAAGATGGTGGTGGAGATGCAGTAAGGCATGATAAAGAGGTGATAAGTTGGTGATAACTTCTCCAGTGATATCACTTCACCAAATTATATGTTAATCTATGGAGTAATGCACTAAGATTTCTCTAGATTTGGAGATTTAGTGCATAGGCTCCATAGAATAACATAGGAAATGGAGAAGTGATATTACTGGAGCAGTTATCTCCACATTATCACCTCTTTATCACGCCTTAATGGATAAACCTCCTTATCTCTTTATCCAAGGCGCAAGCAAAAAATTAATACGGGCCATTATGTTTTCTGACAATAATATTCTAAGGTTATTATTAGATTGTGGTACTTCTCATTTAAGGATTCTTAAGCTGTTGCTAATGCATTTTTACATTTTGTACAAATTAGAGTTGTGTGTTCACTCAAAATGTAATGGCAAAGTTATTTAGACAACATTAGGCGCAGAGCACAAACTATAGAAGGGGCCTCACAATGTTGGCAAATACACAGATAAATGTACAGTAACCAAATACAGGCTAAACACTAACAATATATATATATACAATAACCAAATACAGGCTAAACACTAAAAAAGTGCAGGCTATGGCACGTCATCGTCAACTTTGTTATCCATCATTTGAGGTTGGTGTAGGTCTAGGCAAATGTCCTTGATATTCAAGACTAGCAGTCCTGTGTGTTACACAAAAATTACTGCCTGTCGTATTAACCCTTTGAGTGCCCGAGAGATATCCAACGCATTATGTTGCAATGTGTTGGATACCTCACTGTCACTCAAACGGTTAGTGACTGCAAGCAAACAGCAACTTTGAGAAGAATATTAGTATGTTACATTTAATTGCAGTGTTAGTTATATAAGTTGGATTGACTTCATATGCTTTCATCATTCCCTATGTACATCTGCTGTTTATAAGTGCAACCACTGACGATGTTATACATTATACAGTGATAACATTACAAGGTGAGAGAATGCTGACTGGGAATGCTTCAAGTTCAACTACTGTGATATGTATTGGTACTCATACGTATTACAAGATTATTATTCTTTCTAGTAAATGCTTATTAGATTTTTAGACATTTGTGTGATTGATAAGAGCAAGGGGCTCCAATAATAGAATCTAAATTGACAGAAATTCAAAATGGCTGGTTAATTTATATGAATATGTATGAGTAGCAGAGAAACAAGTAGTTTGAAAATGCACAGCAAACGTAATGGGTGCATTGACAAAAATGGATGTGATTGCTTGAAAACAGAAGTACTGCACTAAGTTGGCATCATAAATGTATAATTGTACTTATAATGTTCTATTTCTTATTAATAATGAGCAGAGGAGCAACTTATATAAGGGTATTGACATGTTTAGCTTTAAATATCATAAGAAAATGTTAACAAAAGTAGACATGTTATAGTAATAGTTATCCATAAATATAAGACATTTTATGAAAAAAAAATACTGTAATTCTTTTCCTGATGAATAAAACAAGAGCACTCACACTTCTGGGGGTATTTTCATTCAAACGTTATTACATTCAAAAATTATTACAGTTAATTAAGTTCTCCCCCCCCATCATGTACTATAGGGAGCCATAGTCTATGAGTCAAGCTCTTCCATAGGGTATATGATAAAAATGCCTTGTAGACTCTAGTTCATGCTGTTTCTAACAGTTTAATAAAATAAACTTAAGTTTGAGCTGTAATAATTTTGAATAAAAAATCTACCAGCAGTGGGAGTGCTTTTGCTTTACTGAGCAGGAAAAGCACAATAACATATTTTTTCATAAGAAATTGTTTATTGCTCATTTAAGACTTAAAGGGATAGTAATAGTTAAACTGTTAAAAATATATATTATGGGGTTTATTCTCCTGAGTAAAACAAGGGTACTACCAGGGCTGAGAGATGTTTTACTCAAAAGTTATCACAGCTCAAACTTGAATATTTTTGGTACAATATCTTAATAGCCTGAAATTTTACAGTGGCGCTGTTGCTATACCATTCTATGGAGCTTTATGGTCAACTGACGAAAGCTTTTCATAGGATGGTGTAGCAACAGTGCCACTGTAGAATTTCAGGCTATTAAGATTTTGCACCTAAAAAAATTCTAGTTTGAGGTGCAGTGACTTCTGAAGAAAAACATTTCTCAGCAGTGGGAGTACCTTGTTTTACTCAGGAGGATAAACCCTACAATATATTTAGATTTTTACATCTTAATTGTTACTACCCCTTTCAAGAGGCTAACTAACCAAGAAAAGGAACAATTCTGCAGAAAACCAATTCGATCATAAAGGACAACAAAAAATCTCCAAATTCATAATGCGTTATATTGGGCTTTGAACTCTTGAATGGTAGCACATTGCAAATCAATGCGTTTTAGACCTCGTTAGCATTCATCTAGTTAAAACACCATTTCCATCAATGATGGTTTGTTTGTCATCCCCTGCATTGCAGTTGGTTGGCCCAGAATTGCCTTGTTATGCATGGGGGATTGTCATACTTGGAACTCTTTAAGGACCAGAAGGGTGTGCAACCTCTCTGGTTTGTAAGGGGTTAAGAACCACCATATAAAGTATCCATTCTTTTAACATGGGACTAGGCAACCTGTGGTTATAGCTGTTGTTGGATTACAACTCAACTCATTCTCAGCCAGCCATCCACTGGCTAAAGGCAATGGGAGTTATAGTGCAATAACAGCCAGAGAGTCCCAGGTCACCCTCACCTGTCCTAGTGTATAATCTAAGAAGGGTACTTTGATCATTTTGAACACAATAAGTTTTTCTCGCATGAAAAGTATTGCAACCTTCACCTATTCCACATTCAGAAATTGCTTTTCTTGAGATCAGCAGTAAATGCTCCATGAACAGAGTGGTTTTTGTTCATTACCATTTGAGATTGGATTATTAAAATTTTTAAAGATTTTAACGCATGTATTTTTATCTACAGAAACTTAATATGACAAGTTCATCTGAAGGCAGCACTGTTGATATCAGGCCTCCTGGAGCAGTAGTGGAGGGAGAAGGGGAACCAGCTGACTTAGAGCCAGAGGAGGCTCTGGAACCAGATGCCTGTTTTACTGATGGTAAATGGGAGAAAAATATATGTGTGTGTATATGTGTATGTGTGTGTGTGTTTGTATATATATATATATATATATATATTTATTTATTTTTTTCTCCCACACGTAAGACTGCCATTTGTCGTCTCTTGCATTAGTCGGTTCTAAAATTGAGCACTGGCCATGCTAGTATATAAAACTGTGTCCGAGCCGATAGGAGTCAGAAAGTGAAATCTCTCTGTTACACGGGTTTTATGTCCATGCCTTATAGCTCCTTGTGATATGGAATTTAGCATTACAATTATTAACCTTTTAAGGGCCAGAGGGGTGTCAAATGCATGAATTTGCAGTGTGCTGGATACTGCGCTGCCACTAAAAAGTTTAATGTACACCTCACAAACAAACAAAAATTAATAATGATGAGAAGTGCCCTTTTTTTCATTTGAGCCCCTGCCCCCCAGAATGTCTGTACATGTCCCTGATGGTATGGGTGTGTTCAGAAGAGCTTTCCCTCTCAGCTCAAAAACACAGACTTACAAAACACCAAAAGAATCGCACTTCCATATCCATATCCAACAACTTTTATTATAATGCATAAATGAAACATTCAAAATACCTCCAAAAAAGATTTTTGTACATTAATACACTATATGAAGAGACATCATGGAGCTGCAAACCAGCAGATGTGACATTGTAGTATCTCACCGATCAACGCATTTCATGCATTACACACTTAGACATGATCAGAGACTCTTATCATGAGTAATCGTGTAATGCTCTAAATGTCTGATCGGTGAGATGAGACAATGTCACATCTACTGGTTTGTAGCTCCATGATGTAAGTCTCTTCCATATAGGGCATGAATGTACAAAAATCTTTTTTTGGGGGAAATTTGAACTTTTTATGTATGCATTATAATAAAAGTTGTTTTTACAAACGTGTATTTGGATATGAAAATGCGATTCATTTGGTGTTTTGTAACTCAAAAGTTTAACCCTTTGAGTGCCAGAGGGGTATGCAACGCATTGCTTTGCAATGCGTTGCGTACCCCTCTGGCACTCAAAGGGTTAAGGTAAGAAAACAAGACTGGGCAAACTAAAAGTTCAGAGACAGGAAGGTTAATAAGAAAAAGGTGACATATGGTGCAAACACTGTTTAGACTTTAACACACTGGGCCCTATACACAAAGCAAAAAGGGAACTAATTCATGGACACACTAGCTGCACCAGAAGGAACAAAAAACCTTCCAGTTGACTTAAGTAGAGCGTTTCACTCCTTGGATGATAGAGTTTGTCTCAATGCATTGTAAAGCCAAAATTAAAATGAATATTTAAAAGACAAATGAAAGTCAGTGTGATTTTTCATTTGTTGTCTGGGGAACAGCTGCTTTGCCCCATACTTGTTCCATTCTTATATATACAGACCTTTAACCTTTTGAGTACCAGAGGGGCATGCAACACATTGCAAAGCACTGCACTGCACACCCCGCTGGCACTCAAATGGTGAAGTGTCTGTAACTCACTACCTGAATTGATTAAAGCTTCTTTGTCCTCTAACACACTGCTGATAGATAACCTCAGTGCCCCCTTTATGGCCCTCTCACCTCTTCCCTACCTACTATAACCCTACTCAACCAAGGTTAACCTGTCCCCTGACTATCACAGTAAGACAGGCTTGAGTCATCTTTTTACTTATTCCCTGGTATGCTGCACCCCCAGGTAATCCCTTGACTTAATGAAAAGAATGGGCAATGTTTTGTCCCCAGTCTAATTGTTCATTCCACTGCTCAAGGTGATGAACAGATGTTTAGGCCCCAATCCTAGGATTGTCCTACTGTGTATGACAATCTTATGGCCTATAACAGCAGAGATAACTTGCACTCTGCAAAGGATTGGCAGTGATAGGTGTGTCTATATGTGTCGGAGAAAATAATGTACTTCTGTATGTATGGAGACACGTGCCGAAATGTTTGTCTTTATTCATGTCAGAATATGTGCCTGTGAGATTGTCAGAATGTAAAAATACAATTCCATGCAAAACCAGAAGCTGGAATAGATCTCCTAGCCCTTTGCCTCCAATTTACAAACCTAGATAAATAGAAAATTCTCCAGAATACAGACTGTGCCAAGGGGAGGGAAAAGGGGCAGTGTGCGGGCATTTTGAGGGATTACTTTAATCTACATGACCAGTATTAAACAAGAAACAGAGGACATGTTGTAACTTGTGTTCCTGCATATGCCAAGGGCCTTGCTGTATTAAAGTCTGGCATTCAAAGGGTTAACAGCTGAGTGTGGGAAATGGGATGTACTAAAACAATGTGAACACCACATATAAGGGTTGCTTCTCCTGCCAAAATAAAATAAATTGTGCAACACACTCACAGGGCCATACAGCTGGGGCAGCTCCCAACATCCTCAGCAACAGGTTTCAACAAACAGGAAGACACAGGAGCGGTGCGCTCAACAGACCCACCTTCTCATAAACAGCCACTAACTCGAACAAAGTAAAATGCTCTATCTTTATTGGAAACATTTAAAAACTGCTCAAAGCAGAAATTAGTTCAGGGAAATACATGAACGTAAAAAACACACAGCCCACCTGTATTTCCCTGAATCCTGAGTATTTTACTTTATTCGAGTAACTGGCTCTGTAGGCAAAGGTGTAAAGGTTGAGAGCTCCCTTCCTGTGTCTAACTGGGAGGTACTACACTGGTCATAAGCTATAGTGCATGCCCTACAGTGCAACCAGTGGTGTTGGTGGCTAAAGCCAGTGGAGTGTGTGCGTGTGCGTGCATGTACTAGTGCAAATGATGTGCACACAAATTAATTTCTATGCAATTTAATTCTGCAGGTTGTGTAAAGAGATTCCCAATTTGTCATGTCAACATTGATGAAAACAATGGGAAGTTATGGTGGACATTTAGAAAGACCTGTTACACAATTGTTGAACACAACTGGTTTGAAACCTTTATTATCTTTATGATTCTTCTTAGCAGTGGAGCTCTGGTAAGAAAATATTTATCTTGGTTTAAGTCAAGGGAAATATGTGAAAAATTGGTTGTATAACACACATACAAGCACGCACATGCTGACATATACATGAACACTCACCACACACACACACAACCACATCCACACTTAGCTTCTGACTTAGACCTGGGTAGAGCAGTGAAGTGCTCATGGAATTTAGAAAACCATTAATTGCACCTGTAATGATTGGATATAGGCAGTCAATGTTCTGGTTACATATGTAGGGTTGATAAAGACTTTATGTCTGAGACTATCTTAGGATGATGGGAATCATAGTCCAACAATATCTGGAGGATGGCAAATTAAACACCCTTGACTTAAAGGGAATATTGGTTTGGAAAGGGACAAATGTTAGTAGAACTCTATCCCTGGTAGATTTCCTTTTCTGCTTCTTCTATTACTTCCTAAGATTTTTTTTTCTCTATGCAACAAGAAGTTAAAGGGATAGTGATACTTTATTATTACTATCCCCTATATTGTACATATTTGCAAAATAATTTAATAGCCCCCAGGTTCATCTCTCAAACCTTTATAGTTTAGAGATAACCAAAGGCAAAGTTCCCCCCTCCCCCTTCCCTGAAGTCAGCGTTGTGCTGACTGCAGAGATATCCGGTCTGACTTTCATCAGGCGGCTCTGCACCAGATCTTCTACATGTACTTGCAAACCAAAGACCGTTTCAGTTAAATAATTATTTTTCACTAACGGGATCTCGGCTCAGCTGCAGAGCCGCAAGCCTGTCGTATGACAGACTTCCCCTGCAGTCAGTACAACGCTGAAGGGAGGGGGGAGGGAGGGGGGAACTTTGCTTTCGGTTATCTCTCAAACCATTAAGGTCTGAGAGATGAGCTTGGGGCTATTAAATTATTTTACAAATATCTACAAAATGGGGGATAGTAATAATAAAGTATTACTATCCCTCTAAGAAAAAAAACTGTGAGACTTACTTTATAATATTGTGCCATTTTTTTTATAAATAATTTATGCTCTCAAATGAATTACTGCAAACTGTGGTAAATAGCATTGCATGCTTATATCCAGAGTTTAAAGAATAATGGTTTTGTTGTATTATTATTAAATTACATTCATGCTGCAGGCCTTTGAAGACATCTACATTGAACAACGAAAAACTATTAAGACAATGCTGGAATATGCTGACAAAGTCTTCACGTACATATTTATCCTGGAGATGCTTCTGAAATGGGTAGCATATGGATTTGTCAAATATTTCACCAATGCCTGGTGCTGGCTGGACTTCCTGATTGTTGATGTAGGTATTTTCTATCAATTTTTTTCCAAGTTTCTATTATATTAGAGGAGGTTTCCTAACTGGGTTCCACCACCATAAAGCAAACACGTAGGGCTTTATGTAGCAAACGAGCAGTTCTGGATCAAACCAGTTGCACTACAGAGGACAAAAACAAATTACCCAAATCCTCATTGATTTAAAGAGATTTTTTAGTTGAATGATGGAGATGTTTCTAATCAATTACATAGCAATGCATTGCAGACCTTTATGGTGCACATGGATTGGCCCTCAATTGTTCCACTTTTGTTTGGTGAATATGACAAGGGCCATAGAACCAGTCAGATAAAGTTATTAGTCAGTAGCTGACTAGTCCACCCAATGTTAAACACAGGCTACTGAAAATGTCCAGCCCTGCCCATGGCCCTATGATAATTAGGCCTTTGCAGACTAGAAGAGTGTTGATTGTATTGAGAAGCGAATGTTTTTCAGACTCCTTTAGAAGACTCCTAAAAAAATATGCACTAAGGTGTGATAAACAGGTGATAAATACAAAATAATCTCTCTGGTGTTGTCACATTTCCAGTTCCCATGTTATTCTATGGCACCTATGCACTAAGATTTCTACCATATTGGTGCATAAGCTCCATAGAATAACATAGGAACTGGAGAAGTGACATCACTGGAGAAGTTATGCTTTTTTATCAAACATTAATGCATCTCCCACCATATCTTGGTATGTGATGTGGGATAAAAAGGTTTTTATTATTTTATTATTCTGAAAATAAAAATAAAATATTGTTAAAATAAAAGTAATATGGTTTGGTAATTCTTTTAAAGGCCACTAAGTAAGAGTAGAGGAAAATGTAATTGCATTTTATAGGGAACCTATCAGCTTGAATGAAGTGTGAATATTGGAGGACTTCCTTCAAAACTTCCAGTGCATTGCAGTAGACCAGTGGTAGCCATCCCTGGTCCTTGAGAGATATTGACAATGCATGTTTTTCAGGATGACGGAATTTACATGAGCAACAAAGAAAAAAGTTAGGTCTTAACCCCTTAAGGACCCATGACTTGCCAGGACCATCATGGGTAAACTTCCCTTAAGGACCAGTGACAGTCTTGGCATGTCATGGAATTCAGGGTCCCTGCACGGTTTAATGCCGCTCAGGACCTCTGAATGCGATGTGCTTAAAAAAAAAAAAAATGCTCCTAAAGGGGTCCTTAACTGCCATCCTTGCGCCTCGTGGCTGGTCGTTAAGGGGTTAGGAGAGAAAATCTTATGTAAGAATGTGCCAGTGCAGCCGCATGTCATGAGTTTGTAATGCCAGTAGCTGCACTAAAGGGTTTAAACTACAATATATGATTGCCATAGTGGATACCAGCAAAAACATTCCACCAGCAACCTTCATACGCCTGCCTTATAGCACACATAGGGAAACCGAGAGCGAAGGCAACCAACTTGTCTATTCCATGTTAATACACAACTTAAATCTCAGTGCCCACTAAAAGGATACACTAAAATGCCCACAGACTGCCCCCATTGCCCTCCCCTTGGTGAAAGCTGTGTCAAGGAGAGAGTTTTGGAGTATGCAGCTTAATACAGTAATGTTAGGTGGGTGTAGGGACAGTGATTCTAGCACCTGATGTGGCACATAATCACATCATACATGGGCCCTCTGTGTTATAATATAGCGAACTTTGACTAGAGCCCTGTATTTATCAAGTAAAATGTTTTAAGAACAAAATTGATAGTACGATCACAGATGGGTCGAGCATGTGATTAAGCATGGATATCTGGAAAATATGCACTGTTAGTAGAGCCTGAGGACCATTGCTGGCAACCCGTATACTAGACAAAACACTCAGTGCAATGCCACAGTTTACTTAAGCTCTCAGTATACCGCAGAAATTAATATAACATATGGAAATGCACTGAAGTAGATCAGTATCCAAAAATAAAATAATTCAAGAAACAGTATCTTGCTAATAATACACACTGATTTGCCTTAATCTAGGCAAAAAAATCCTAATGGACTTGATGAATCAATGCTGTGTGAATTGGTTCCCCAGAATGAATCTTTGATTTGTACTGGAAATCATGTCCACTGAGATGGACACCCCTCCCACTGTAGTTTTTCTTCACTGCTCAGAAGACTGTAGTGTGAGGACTGTTGTGTCCAACAATAAAGAATCATATCTATGCTATCCAGTGATATTTAAATATTCCTTCTGCGGAGCCAGTCCTCATAGACTTGATTCCTAGTAACCATTAGGATTGTCTGTTAATATTAAGGTAAGGGGGTTAGTATTAGGATGTGTTAGGGTTACTTTAACATCTCTCATATTATCTATTTCCTGGTATTTGAGTGCATTGGTACTTTTGAATGCAAAATGTATTCTAGCTGACAGGCAAGCATGATGCTGGCCAATAACTTGAAATAACACGTAATGTTTCTATGATCTTCATTGACAATTGAACTTCATATCTTTATATGTGACTTAACCCATGAGAGATCTTAGACACATTGCAAAGCAAGGCCATAGAAATGTTTTTAGCATCCATGTGGTTAATTAGACCTCACAGTCATTTTTCCAAGTAGAGACACTATTAAATGAAGCACATCAAACTTTTGACAAGAAGCAGATGGCAGCACAATGAAGCACATAACACATGAATGGCTGCATCAATTATCTTGTTTAATAACATCTTTAATTATCATATTTGTGCTTTTTAATATTCGTCTTTCGTTTATACAGTAGATACCACTGCTCCGTTTATCATATTTTTAATGTACTCTTACGTTTAAGCTTTAATGTTTAATGCTCGTAAATTCCCTCACAGATTAGTTGTGTTCATGTGAGGGAATTTAACAATATTCTAAATATCCGTATTTAGAATTATATATATATATATATATATATATATATATATATATATATATATTTTATTTTTTTTTTATTTATTTATTTTTTTTTTTTTTAAACTTCCTGTTCTTACATAAAATCATTTTATTAGCTAATTTCCTTCAATGGATTACAGATAATTGGTTCTGTTACCTCCCTAACATTCCTAGCTTAAACATTTGATGAAAATGGAAGATACACTGAAGTCCATTGCAAGGCATTTTACTGTAGTCAATGACAGTTGATGCCAGATTATGTGCTAAACTTTATTCTTGTGTTTTTGCATCCACACTAGCCTACAGAATCAAAAATAGTTATATTTTCAAAAAAAAATAATTTTTTTTTTAAAACTACATTTTAGCATAATTTTTTAGACAGGAAAGTTCATAAAGTATAATATCACTTGAAAATGTATGGTATTAGCTCTGTTTTGTTGTAATAGAATGGAAAGAAACATTCTTTAAAGATATATACAGTACATACTGGAAAATATGGAATTTCTAAATACAATTTTAATTTTTTATAATAAATTCTGACTTTGAAACTGATATTAAAAACAATTTAGCATGAATAATGTTATATGTATATCTACTATGAAAATTGCCATTGACCTTTAAGATTTTTTTGAGATAAAAAAATTGATTCTGTTAACATTTTGAGACTATTTTTTCTTTTGAAAATATGTCCCAAACTTATTTTTAATATTTTTACTCTTGATTTCACATATTTGTGGGCCAGATTCTGGTGCTATAATTTAGACTAGTGTCTGTTTTTATAGCACAGTAGCCACAGAATCAAATATACAAATGTCTCCTTTTTGCAAGGACAATTATAACTATTTGCTGCTCATGGCTCTAATTAAATATTAAACTTAGTGTGCTTCCCTTCTGAGGACATTTTGGCTGAAACTGTGAAACTATCATTGTTTTACACTATAACAAGTATTAGTCTGTAACAAATATGGATCTTTCAAAATTTGCTGAAAATACCTATATGTTGCTTTTCAGTTTTTACTTCATAAATTGAAAGGAATTATTAATTTCTCATTTTATCCATATGTTGTATCTCAATTTTTATTCCATATCTTTAAGGAAATGGATATTTTTATAATGAAACTATATTGTAGGGCTTACTCGGATAAGCAAAACAAAGGTACTTTCACTGCTGGGAGAATCAAACACAATGACTAGAGCACAAAATGTAATTATTCTGTTGCTATCCATGGAGAGCTTTTGGTCCCAGTCTAAAGCTCTCTATAGACAATTGTAACAACGTCATCTGGTTACCAGACGAGAAGTTGCAGTTTGATTAAAAAAATTCTGAACTGCATTTACTTTTGAATGAAGCATCTACTAGTAGGGGGTATATAACAGTTTTACTCAGCAGATGTTCTATTTCTCAATAAAACATTACTATTCATTAAAGCAAAGTCCCAAACTATATATTATTGGTATTTAATATTTTAAATATATGCATCTAGATGGATTTGCCCTTACCACCTCTTGTAAAACTGTTTATGCTGTAATTGTTTATCATCTATTGCTACTTCATTTCAAGAATTAGAATCCAGCTTGCACTATATTATTTATCATAATAAAGGCTCTGTTAATCTAAGGATGATAAAGTATGTGTTAACTTCTCATTCAACTGTGAACGTTGCCTTTGTTTGCAAATAACATATGAATCATTATGTTCCAAACAGTAAATTCAACTGTAAATTATATACAGTAGATAAAGAATGTGGATTATATTTTTTAAGATCACATTATTTCATAAAATATGCACCAATATCCACTTATTGCAAAATAAATTAAAACATTAGTTTTTAGGTACCAGAAACATGATCTATTTTAACCCTTTGAATGCCAGAGGGTTACGGAACGCATTGCTTTGCAATGCGTTCCGTACCCCTCTGGCACTCAAAGGGTTAAGTAATTGTTTTGTTAGATAGTACTACAAACCAATTGATAAGTAAGGATATTCATGGATAAATATGCTTATACATATTATACACTATTCTATTAATGTTTTGTATATTTAAATGCAAATAGTGTATTAAATTAGAACTGCATATTACAAATTATAGGCAATGCCAGTTTCAAGTAGCATATAAAAGCAGGTGTTAATATCCAATTAATAGCAATATTTCACATAAGTTTTAAAATAAACCCTAGGACATAGGTATGACTAGACACGTGGCATTAGTCGCTATCTCCAGCAGCTGCACTTAAAGGTATGCACTACAGTATATGATCTCTGTAGAAAATACTGGTGAACACACTCCACCAGTGCTCGACTTTCAAGCCAGCAAGTCAGACACATGCCCCATAGCCTGAGCAGGGAAACTGACAGTGACCAAGTTGTCACTCCTGTGACATGTTAATACATGCGTAGATTTTTGCATTGACTAATGGAAATCCAAGAAACACCCATAGATTGCCTCACTGCCCTCTGCTTAGCACAAGAAACATTAAGGGGAGGCATTCTGGCATCTGTAGCTTAGTACATTGGTGTTTGGGTAGTGTAGGTACTTAAAGGGATAGTAATACTTAAAATTTAAAAAAAAATGTGTTGTAGGGTTTATCCCCCTGAGAAAAACAAGGGTACTCCTACTGCTGAAAGGTGTTTCATTCAAAAGTTATTAATTTTCAAAGTTGAATTTTTTAGGTGCAATATCACAGTGGCCTGAAATTGTACAGTGGCTCTGTTGCTACACGATCCTATGGACAGCTCTGGTCAGTTGACCATAAATCTCCATAGGATGGTGTAGCAACAGCGCCACTGTACAATTTCAGGCCACTGTGATATTGCACCTAAAAAATTCAACTTTGAAAATTAATAACTTTTGAATGAAACACCTTTCAGCAGTGGGAGTACTCTTGTTTTACTCAGTGGTTAAACTCTACAACATATTTTTTTTACATTTTAAGTATTACTATCCCTTGAATGGAAAGTCATTAACTTGTACACTGATAATGCATATACGATTCTGCATTCCTTTGCACACTTCTCCGTTTAAGAGTCTTAAAGCAGTTGAAACCTTTGAATGTTAAAGGGATAGTAATGTCACTTTAATAGTTGCTCGCTGAGTCTTCTGTATGTTAAAAGTAACCAATTGCGCTATGTCTAATACCTTACTTGTTTGTAGTTCAAAAGTTATAAAGCAATAAAGATCCACTGCCCGCGCCTTTCTGGCATGTCACGTTGAAGATGCAGGCTGGTCAGGACGGCTGCAGCCGGTGACAAACTTCAGTAAGCAAAGGGAAATCCTCCCCTCGTTCGTCAGGGGGATTTTCCTTATACTTACATAATGAATTTGTCCCTCGCTGCAGCCGTCGAGTAGCACAACCAGATTTCAGATTTGGTGGGAGGTGGCCAGAAAGGGGAGGACAAGGGATCTTTATTGCTTCATAACTTTTGAACTACAAAAAAGTAAGGTATTAGACATAGCGCAATCGGTTACTTTTAAAGGGATAGTATAGTCCCATAAAAAGTATGTCCTAAATCGTAGCTGCAGTAAAAAAAAATCAGTGTGCTTACTCCTTTCTCTCAAACCATTATGGCTTGAGAGAAATAAGAAAATAAAGGTCTCCGTTCCCTTCCCTTTCTTCCTGCCAAGCTGTAAAGCTGTCAGAGGCAGAATCCAGTTGCCCGACTGTAGGTGGCTCTTCAGGAGCGCTGTCATCTAGATATCTAGGTATAATTACTTCATCGGTATGGTCTACAACATGTGCCTGGCTTGCAAGCACATAATGTAGACCATTCCGATGAAGTAATTATACTTAGACATCTAGATGACAGCGCTCCTGAAGACCCACCGTCTGGTCCCGGATGCAGGATTTCATGACGTCCACTGTACAGCGGGCAAATGAGAAGGGGGAGGGAGCGGAGGTCTTTATTTTCTTATTTCTCTCAAGCCATACTGCAGCTACGATTTAGGACATACTTTTTATGGGACTATACTATCCCTTTAACATAGAGAAGACTTGGCTAGCAACTTTTAAAGCGATACTATAATCCCTTTAAAGAGGTCTCCAATACATTGCTTTGAAATGCTTTGGAGACATGTCTAGCATCCAGAGTTGATTGAAATTTGTGCTACTCCTTTTTATAATAAGTGTCAGGAGTGAACACATGGTATAAGTTTGAAATTAGCTATGCACATTTAATTAATAATGCTTTCTACATATCTCAGAGGATGAATTCTTGCAGCTGCTTCATCTCTGTTAAATTCTTAATATGAAAGCAAAGACCTGTTGTTAGCATTTATCAGCTTATAAAATCCCTTCTCTAAATATAACTGATTATTCTTCAGAGAAAATCGGCATTGGTTTATACATTTTTAGCCATGATAACAATGTCCAGTACAAAAAAAAATGTTTAAAGTTTCACATATTATATGATAATTCTATATATGATTTCAACAAGAAAGCAAGTGTGCATATTATTTTATAAGGATATTTCCTAAGCTTTTAATTATCTAAGTGCCTTTAATTTACAAAGTTCAGCAGAGCTGGGTATCAGATTCATACATTAAAGGGATTTTTTTCATTATTACATAGAAATGTAGCTGATGAAGCTGAAAAAAGCCATGTCTTTATTAAGTTCAGCCAATGTCATATCCAGAGGAATGCAAAATAAAAACCCACTAGAGCCATGTCTAGTTTAAGCTACAAGAGAGTAAAAAACTCCACCCTGACTCCAAAAAAGCAGTCAACATCCTGTCTGTTTTGAAACCAATTGTCACCATTCTTAATACTGTTCTGAGCTAGAAAGGCATCCATTATGTTTTTGAAAGCAACTACAGCAGACACAGGATCACAAAACAAATAATTCTATAATTTTTACTGCCCTTGCTGCAAAAAGAACCTCTGCTTTGTTTTAGTCAAAAGTGCCTTTCCTCTTGTGTTAATGGATAACCTCTTGTTTTTTGCTTAGCTCTCTGAGTGAATAGCACCTCACATATTTCTTTGTATTGACCTTGAATATATTTTAAATGTAATCATATCACCCCTTAGTCATCTCTTCTCTTATGTAAATGGTTTGGCTAGTCTTTCTTTATAGCTCAGATCCTCCAATCCCTTTATTGGTTTAGTTGTACGTCTTTGCACTTTTTCAGTTCATTCATATCTTTTTTAAGAACTGGTGCCCATAACTATACTCAATTTTCTAGGTGAGGCCTTACTAAGGATTTATATAGAGATAGAATTATATTTCAATGCCATGCATCCATGCTTCTTTTTATACATGATGGTACCCCAATGGCTCTTGCAGAGGCTGAGTGACACTGCATAATGCAAGTCGTTATCGATCAGTACGCTTAAATCTTCCTCTAATGAGGGCTTCTCAAGTAATTTCCCATTTAGTGTATGAGTAGCTGTTTTTGCAGCCTGAATGCATAACCTTATATTTTTCTATATTAACCCCTAAACAACGGATGACGTGCGAGGACTGTGACAGATTTCCATCCTTTGAGGATGGATAACTGTCCTGGCATGTCCAGGGTTAAAAACCACAGCATGGCACAGGGTTCACTGTGATCTCGTTGTGATCCTTCAGGACCGGAGCATTTTTAGCCATTCACTGGTGTTTCCTCACTGCTAAAGAGATCACATGACAAGTGGAGCCACATGACAGAGGCAGTGTTTGTAACCATTGCATTCATCACTCTTCTCTTCTTCCCTCATCCACACTCTGATCATGAGGCGGAATGATATAGAAAACAGAGCTCCCAATGCTTGAAATGGCTAAAGAGGAGACACTTTTGTTGTGGTGGTGTTGCTGGGGAAAGGACTGGTGCATAGAGCATTACATATTTTAGTTTGCTGTATAACCTACTTGCAGCTCTTTCTGTAATTAAATAAATGATTAGAACAAGACCATAGTATTTTATTTATACAGACTAATTTTTAAACACATACGACTGACATATGCAGATATTAATGTGAGACTTATTGCTGTGGAGCAGTGTGATACATGCATACAAGCTACACATTATTGTGACACCACAATAGGAAAGAGGGACAGAGGGATTTGTGTCTCAGAGGGGCTGTCTGTCCTAAAAAGAGACACTTGGGAGGTATGAGATAGCATTACTTTGTATCCAGTCTGTG
The DNA here is from genome assembly GCA_037306005.1 of Rhinophrynus dorsalis. Classification (NCBI taxonomy): domain Eukaryota; kingdom Metazoa; phylum Chordata; class Amphibia; order Anura; family Rhinophrynidae; genus Rhinophrynus; species Rhinophrynus dorsalis. Next base: position 198,820,974 of record CM074725.1, read on the forward strand.
TTAAAAGATGCACTATTGACTACAAATCACAGGAAAACCCATAAAACGTTTTGCTTTTTCATTGTTTTCCTATTTTTTATATTTTTATCAACCTAAATTATGGGATTTATATATCATACCTCCCAAGTGTCCCTCTTTAGGAGGGACAGTCCCTCTTTGAGACCCAAATCCCCCTGTCCATCTTTTCTACCCTGGTGTCCCTCTTTAGGATATCAGAGTGAGTGTTGTGTATATTAGTCTATCACGTTGCTCCACAGCAATGAAATTCACATAAATGTTTAGTTAATCTTCAGTATATGTGTTTGTTAATAAAATACTGTGTAAATAAAATACTTTGGTCTTGTTCTAAATCCTTTATACAGATACACAAAGAGGTGTCAATAGATCACAAAGTAACCTAAAAATTCCCCGGCCACCAGCCACGCCCCCTGAAACACCACCTAAAACAAAAGTGTCCCTCTTTGGCCATTTGAAATGTTGGGAGGTATGATATATAAACATGACATCAATAGAAAGCCCTACTTATCCTTAACCCCTTAAGGATCGTCCATGCTACGGCTCGGACAGCAGTTAAGGACCAAAGGGCTTTTTTTTCCCCATTCAACTCAGGGCTCCCCAAACAGTATGCAGCCACATGGGGAGCTCTGAATTCCATGACGTGCCAGGACTGTCGCTGGTCCTTATGGCAAGTTTACCCCTGACGATCCTAGGTATATAATATGTGTGGTTGTATTAAATGAATTAGAGTAAAAATATGGTTGGACAAAGACATACTAAAAAGACCAAAATTGTTTTTGTCCTCTAGTATAAAAAAGCCCTTTTCACCAAGGAGTCAAACCTCCACTGCCACTTTTCCTCTCATTCACTCAGTTTATCCAAATCCTTCTGCAGAGAAAAACATCCTGCTCTGTATGTATTTGCTTATACAGCTTAATGTCACAACCAAAGATTGAAACAGCAACTTTCAATATCCTCTTTAAGATAATAAATGAATGAAAAAGCTTTGGGCTGCACTTAAAACTTTAGTACAATTTGAAAAGATTCCACATACAAGTCTCTGCAATATATCTTTTAACTGGTTCTCTATCCATACACAGGTATCACTTCCCAAGCCAAAGCCCTTTATTTTATGCAGTAGTCTGTTTCAGGCACAATATCAAATGCTTTTGCAAAGTCCAAGTGAATTACATCTATAGAATACCATTGTCCAAATTACTGCTTACCCTTTCTTAGAATGCCAGTTAATTGTATTGACATACAATATGTTCATCATAAAACCATGATGACTCCTACTAATAATGTTGGGAGTTATCACATAGTCCTAAATACTGCCAGCAGGTAACCCTTTGAATATCGTACTCACTATAGAAGTTAAGTTCACAGCTCTATAATTTCCTGGTTTAGATCATGCCCGCTTTTTTAATAATGGTACCACATCTGCTTTGCAAATTCTTTTGCATTCTTTATATATTGTAAATGATGCATCTGGCCCTTCTGACATAATTAGTTTCATAGCCTGCTTCTTATTCCTCATTTTATTGCAAACCTCTTTGTTAAACAACATTTATCTTACTTTGTATTTATTTTGTATTAATTCCCCAATGGTATACAGATGTGTATATTTATCTGAGCATTAATATACCTCTAATTTATGGTAATACCTTTTATTCCAGTGTTATTATGCTTAAGCAAAATACAATTCTGTAGGAAGGGTGGGAGTGATTAAAGATTAATGATCTGGTAGTCATCTATAACAATGTTTACAAAAATGTGCATCTGCTACGTCACAAAGGCATCAGAGAAAGAAACTGCGTTATGGAAAAAAATCGCAAAATTGCTGTCTGTTTAAATATAGCTCTGGATCATCCAGTGATTTGTGCAGCTTCATTGTTTCATGCATTTGAGCATGTTCCATTGTAATCTGCATATCCCAAAATTAGGGGCATACTAGTGATGTTTTCATCAATTTATAACAATTCTGTATTGTGACACATCAGTTGCAATTTATTGTGAAGGACAGTGCACATATGAAAATTTTAATTTTCACCAAATGGGCAGCTTTAATGTTTTTTCATACATTAAATGACATCCAAGAAAAATATACTGACATTTTATTAGAGGCCATTGAATCAAGGATTTACTTTTTAGCAAGAAGATGTAATGGGAAACTAATGCTAAAATAAAATATGGTATTTTATGAAAGGGCATATTGTAACATTCACAGACGTACTTAAATGTCTGTACCTTTGTAAAGTCAAATGTTATAGGATATTGCATATACTTTTTCAATAGACTGGTTAGCAACTTTTCTTTGCCATTTTATGGCTAGAAAGCTTATGCTACAGTGTAAGACAAAACAAAGGAAAATTGCTCTCCTCGGCCTGCTAAAAAAAAACACCTACAATATCATAGTATATTAATTGCTGTCAAGGTATAGAAACCGTTAATGTAAATGTTACATATTATATATCATATAATAGCCAGTTGTATTGTGAGATAGTGTTAGTTTTCTTAATTTTGCAAGCTGAATAGTCAATTAATATGTCATAATTGTTATAATGACTAATTACTTCTGTGAGAGTCTTGAAGAAAATGCAGTGTTACTTGTATATTCCTTAAGGATGCTACAGTTTTACTAATTGAAAATGTTTTTTTTTTCAAAAGTATGTTGTTAACAGTTTTTAAATGAGTTGCAAAACATAAAAATGACTTATTTTAGAACAGTTCAGTTCTTTGCTTTAAGAGCATGACAAACACAACCAAACTCAAACTCACAATTTGCTTCTTATGAGTCTCTGGTGGGAATCCTTTCATGTCAGTTTTTCTCTCATGTTGGATTTGAGAAAGATAAGCACATTTAATAGTTGAAAAATAAATTAATGTAAAACAATACATTTAAATCCATTTATAAAATGTATGTGGATGCAAAATGCAAATAATGTTTAGCAGCTAAAAAGCTATATGCCTCAAAATGTTAGAATCATTTTGGAATATGATTTTTGACAGTGTTATTTTAATATGTGTTGTATTATGTAAAAACATATTTGATACGTTGCAGAGAAAAGAAAAAATATTGCAACCAATGTTAATCACATTACATTGAAATATTTAGTTTAGCAACCAATCATTTCTAAAACTAACATCACCCAGAATGACAATCACTGTCATCTTGTTGCTGCCAACAAGTCCTAGTGTCAGCTACAATATCAGTTCTTTCAAATGGTGAGTGTGCTATTGATGTTACTCACCTCTCCCTATAGGTCCAAATAATTATTGAAATCTCTCAGTTGTCACACTCAAATAATTTTGGAACTGGACTGCCCCTGTGGCCAGGATTAGTTTAATATGTATATGGAAATTTCTCCTCTGTAATGCCACTAGAGAGCTAAAATGTGATGCTCTTGAGCCGTGACTAGCTGGAGAACAGGCGACTTTACTTTCATGATCAGAGCCTCTCACATCTTTTGGCTTGTTTCACACTCATATCAAGCATGATGATGGTGATGATCATATCAGATGAACTAAGAGGAGAAAGGAAAGCAATTAACTTTAAAGTTAAATAACTTACATAGCATTTTAACCACTTCCCATAATTTTCAAAGTCAACTTTGCCTAAGCTGCTTATTAGAATATGCCTTCAAAATAAATTAGGGAAGTGGATATTATAATATGTTTCTACAAGCTGATAAACATTTTACTTTTGTAGCACATATCAGATTAAAATGTTTACATGTTACATACCTTTCAATTTTTTACCAGAAATGTACCTTCCACACATAAAATACGTCTGTGATTCACTCACTTAAGTGCCTATCAGTATACCATCATCTCCACAGTGATAAGAATGCTAAATTAGGCGTTTGTGGAGTTTGGGATTTGACAGACTTTATGAATACTGCAGTAAATATGTTAATACATTAACATTCTCTTTTTTGCAGTTAACCGGTAATACATTTTCTTTTTTGTAAAATTTGTTCACTCTCTATGGGTCCATGCAGGTATGCCCATTTAATTTTCTGAGCCAGAATGAAACTGTAATGCCTGTATATTAACATTATTATAAGAGTTCTTACCTATATTTAATTTAAATTATTTTAGACACTAAATCCAGGTAATGCTTTATACAATAAAATAATAAAGAAAATTTCAGATTATAAGTGCTCTAAAATAATATATGTTAGAATGAGCTCCAGAAAGTTCAAGGGCTTATTACTTTATCATTAAGTAGTTTTGTTTTAGGGTATGATTTATTTAAATACATAAAAGGTCTAGCCTTCTGAATGTTAGAGACATTTCTACTGCATTGTGAAGCAAATCATTTGCGATATCTCTAACATCCAAGAGGTTAGTCAGTGTAGAAAAGTTCAAATTATTTTAAATCCTTTAATTAAAAAACAGCATGATGTGCAAAATCTAGACTGTGGCACCTAGTTTCAGTCTTCTTCTGGATCCTAATTTATTTGTGCATTATGATTTCTGGTGAGTGAAGTTATTTTACCAAATAGTATTTTATTTTTCACCGGTGGAAGGAAGGATTAATCATCCCTGAAATAAAAGGAAATCACCATAAAATATTTAATTACTTCTTGAATTATTGATTAAAGTGCTGTTGGTTCTGAACAGATTTCAATCATATCCCTTTTGGCGGTGGCTCTCGGGTATGATCAACTAGCTGCTATTAAATCACTAAGGACCTTGAGAGCTTTGAGACCTCTTCGAGCATTATCAAGATTTGAAGGCATAAGGGTAAGGCCAAGACATGGGTTGTCATGCAACACAGATTCACTTGCTTTTTTTTATTGTAGGTTCCTTTTTATTGTCAGGCTTAATTTTGCTCATCAAATCCAACTGGATCATCAACAAAATATGAGAACGGGTAAGACCTTGGGAGCACATGCTGGATTGTGTCAACAGGTCTCTATTACTAAGTGTATTTTATTTTACTTCCTTCTGGTTCTAACATGATTTCATTTTGCAGTAGACTTGCTGAAGTAGAAAGAGTCGTCACTGGTCTTCATTCCTGACAACCTAAGGGTTCAGATGTATGTACAGAGGAATGCGGAAAACAAATTAGAATTATTTTTTGTGTTTTTGTGTAGGTCTCTCTCGTAAGCTTAGTCGCTAATGCACTGGGATATTCTGAACTAGGGGCTATTAAGTCCCTTAGGACACTAAGGGCATTGAGACCTCTAAGAGCCCTTTCACGGTTTGAAGGGATGAGGGTAAGATGAATCAGGACTCTTAATGCATGTGTAGAAACATGCATGTGATATGATACAAGGAATGATAAATGAATGTAATACGATTGTTTAACATCACTGCAACTAAAGGACAAAATGACAACACTCATTATTTTAAAATCAGTTAATTGAGAATAATATGTCTTTCAGTATAACAGAACTGAAGAGTGTTCAATATTAAAATATGAGTCAAAAACACCTTAAATAAAGAATGTTATACCAAAATGGTACATTTATCTATACATTAATTCTTAGCTCACAAACAACTAGCCACTGTGCACATCCTATTTTTGTCAATGTATACATTATAAGTGGGGTAAGTAACCAGATTGTTCTAGAGAGATATCCAATGTGTTACAAAGTATTGGACAACTTTCTCGTCCGCAAGCTGCTTACCCTTCATCTGATAATGGTGTTACAGAAGATGTAAGATGTGATTTGCAAAGGTAAAACTAAACTGATATAATTTTTCTAGCCCTTTAAAGCCCAGAGGGGATACAACACATTATAACACAATGCATTTCATACCCTACTCTGGTCTTTAAAGAGTTAAATTGCCAAAGGCATGAGGAGGGTCATAATGGGACCATTAATGGCTACTGAATAAAAACCAGCAAAACTGCTATTCAAAATTCCTCCAATGTAGACAAGAATGGCCGGAAGAAAAGGCCACATACACTTTTATTAGACCCAAATATAAATAAAATAAGTGTGTGGTGGGAGAGATAGGGATTAAAGCGGAACTACCACCCAATAAAAAGTTGCCCCCAATAAATAGGTATATGGAGACATGCTTCTTAATAGCATTATTATCTGCTACAAGTACCACAATCTGAAGTAATCCTGTTTCTTCCGAGACCGACGGCCAGCCCTGCACTCAGACATCTTAGCTTAGAGACGCCTGTGCTATCCATGCTGCTCTCCTCTAGGATGCATTGCATGGAGCCAAAAGGCACCAGAAAGGACTGACGGCACAGGCGCGCTGACAGCTCTACAGCAAGAAGCCCGTCAGTCTCTGAAGAAACAGGATTACTTCAGATCACTGTACTTGTGGCAGGTAATAACACTATTAAGAAGCTAGTCGCCATATGCCTAATTATTTGGGGGTGACTTTATATTGGGTGATAGTTCCGCTTTAACAAAACAAGTAACATTAAAGACCAGACTATTATGAATAAGAGCCATATGTTATTGGGCTTTTTTCTGATTAGTAAAACAGGTGTGCTCAGTTTGCTGGGATATGATTAATTCAATTCAAACTGTCACAAAGTGATGGAACGGTTACTGTGAGTTGCTCCATGGTCAGCTGCAGTCTGAGGCACACCTATGTGATAGAATTCAATAGATAACTATTAATGTTGAGCGAGCACCCCGATGCTCGGGTGCTCTGACCGAGCTCCCCCTGATGCTCGAGTGCTCGGCCGAGCACCCGAGCCCCATTCAAATGAATGGGAGCACTCGAGCATTAAACCAGGCACCCCCTGCTCTGATGAGCGGAGGGTGCCTGGTCAATGTCCCCCTTCATCTCCGCTATGCCCCTCTTCCACAATGTCCCCCTTCATCTCCTATGCCATAGCGGAGATGAAGGGGGACATTGTGGAAGAGGGGCATAGCGGAGATGAAGGGGCACATTGTGGAAGACGGGCATAGCGGAGATGAAGGGGGACATTGTGGAAGAGGGGCATAGAGTCTATGCCCCTCTTCCATAATGTCCCCCTTCATCTCCGCAATGCCCCCTTCATCTCCGCAATGCCCCCGTACCTCCATTCCCTGGTGGTCCAGCGGAGCGTCTTCGGATCTGTGCCTCTTCCGGCACAGATCCTCTTCACCCGAGCATGTCGGGCGAGCACATGGCGGTACTCGTACGAGTACCGCCATGTGCAGAGCAGAGCGATGCTCGAGCCGATCCGAGCATCGGCCGAGCACGCTCGCTCAACACTAATAACTATCTGGACACCAGTTGGCACTAACAGTTTCGTATAAAAAAACAATAGTTTGAGCTGAAACAGCTTTGGAACATTCTCTTACTCCCACTGCCTAAAACTCTCATCTTCCTGCCACAAAGCCTGACCTATCAGCAGCATTTGGGCTTCTAATATGACCTAAATGAGACACACTTGAGGCTTCTTCTCTTATATTAAGCTCACCAGGCAGATAGTAAAGACAATTTTAATCATCTTATTAGTGTTCCTTTTGGCCCATTTTTCACACTGAATCACCTTTTAGCCTACTATTGGTTCTGACCCTCTGCGATCACTTTTGCTACAAATGTATTTAATGGTTAATAACATTTGATTGATGATGTTGCTTCCATAGCCCCAACATTCATAGCTGTATGTATCATACTAATCTAAAGAATATAAGTTAGCATGTCAGCTTCATTACCCCAGTAAATGCTTTCTCCAAATTCCACCTTAAGCTAAAAATTAGTCTAATACCAAGTTTTTGGTTAATCACACTCTGTTACTGAAAATCTTTCCAGGGATAAAGAAAGGTTATTCTCTCCCCTTATAGCTCTTGGATCAATTCCATGAAATATCCCTGAAAACCAAGACAACTGCCTGCTCAGCTCCGCAACACCCCCACTTCTTCAATCATTTACAACTGCATTGATAGAGCTTATATAAATTATTATGCAAAGTGAATTAAAATGATATTTGTCTTGGTTTCAGACAAAATCTTGGATACACCTGTCAAGCTTCAGGAACTTCCTTATGTGTGAAGTAGGGTTTTCTTTTAGATAACAAAAGTCACTTAGAAATTAAAATTATTTACCTTCTTCAAAACATATTTATTTTACACTTGGGCAGAGTTGGAGTTGATTACAGTGAATAAAACCCAAGACCTTTAAATCTCATGAATAAATCAAACTGATAATGTGGCCACTTAAACAACAAGTTTGCCTTTGTAAACCACTTTGAACATCATATGTGACTTAAATACAAACAGCTGACTTTAAGATGCAGTCAATGTTATTGTTACACCAACTAGTGCATGTACACATGGCATGCTCAGCACTCACACACTTTGCATCGCATCAGGAATGAAAAATATGACTAGGATCACTACGCTTTTCAAAAGATGCAGCAAGTCACCCCTTGATTGAACCTTAGCTAATCTATGTAGACTTTTTCAACACGATATATGGTGATTTCTTTCCCTATAGAAATTAACTTAGAATTATAAGAAATCTTTGCATCTTTTGCTCAATCACATGTAACATGTTGCATGCATGAATATATTTGGTTTCTCATGTATCCTTTGTTTATCAGGGTTACTGATGCATGTACTACATATGACTATCTACTAATTGGCCAGAAATTCTAATATGCTCAATGCTGATGGATAACTGGTATTAACAAAAGCACTTTTGTTTCAATGAGCAGTCTTAGCTTTTTATATTATACATTTTAAAGAATTCAAACCAGGGGTTTTGTGAAGGTGAATTCCAATTATGTTAACCTTTCGAGTGCCAGAGGGGTACGCAACGCATTGCTTAGCAATGTGTTCCGTACCCCTCTGGCACTCGAAGGGTTAAGACTCATAAGTCCCTTGATCTTTTAGATACTTTTAAAAAGAAACAGAATATGGTGGTGAATATTATTAGTTCTTTTAGCAAATTTAAATGTGTATTATAAATTGTAATGGATACTGTAAACTCTTGAGCATAATAAGCACATTTGTATGTTATGTAAGTGTGAATTATACAGAGTTTTGTAGGAAAAAATAAGTACTTGTGAGAAATAATCACCCTTAATTCCAGCCTCCCACAAAACCCAACATAATACTGCACAACACACAAGACAAACAGGGCTTAACTGTTGGCCTTTCAGTTACAAACAGCAATATTTTGGAGCCTAAAGAAGTCAGCTCAGATTTTAGTTGGTAACACTGTATTCTCTCACCCTGAGAATGTGGCTCTTCACCCTTAGACCACTCTATCTCTTTCATTCTCTCTCTGTCTCTCACTCTCATTCTCACAAACTCTTTCCCTTCCTCCCTTTGCTTTAAACCAGGGGATCCCAAGGCAGACTGGAACATGTATCTCTCTGCTAGGCAGCATGTTTGAATTTCTTTCCTATTCATTCAGATAATTTCAAGGGATAGTAATACTTAAAATGTAAAAAAAAAAATATGTTGTAGGGTTTATCCCCTTGAGTAAAACAAGGTTACTCCCACTGCTGAAAGGTGTTTTATTCAAAAGTTATTACAGCTCAAAGTTGAATTTTTTAGGTGCAATATAACAGTGGCCTGAAATTGTACAGTGGCGCTGTTGCTACACCATCCTATGGACAGCTCTGGTCCCGGGACCATAAATCTCCATAGGATGGTGTAGCAACAGCGCCACTGTACAAGTTCATGCCACTGTGATATTGCACCTAAAAAATTCAGCTCTGAGCTGTAATAACTTTTGAATAAAACACCTTTCAGCAGTGGGAGTATTCTTGTTTTACTCTATAACTTTCTCAAAGGGTTAGAAAAAAAACAGCTACGAATTTTACACATATCTCCTTGGATGCCTGCAATTAGCTTAGAAATCGAACTCACCCTTTAAGGACCAACAGGGCGTGCAGTGGATTGCTTCACAACACGTTGTACACACCTCTGGTCTTTAAAAGGATAGTAATGTTTCATAATAAAAGCAGCTCCAGTTAAACGTCATAGTAATTGGCCCATAGAGAGTGTTATTTCAATACTGTCAGAGGTTTAGTTCAAGAGTAATTGAATAAAAAATAACATCCTCTTACCCCTTTTACCAATGTAACATTGCTCACCTCAGAGCAGCAGGTGTCCAGCTGGATCACAGAGAGGGACAATCTTTAATTAACATAAGGGAAAAATCTGAAAAACCTGGCAGTGGGGGCAGGGCTTTCATTGTTCTCACAGTAAGAAGATTGTCCCTTGCTGTGAGCTGTCTGGTCCCCGAACCAGATTCCACATCTGAGGGGAGGCGGCTTACACTAGGTAAAATGGGCAGGAGGGGGATACTTTATCATTCAATTACTTTTGAACTACAGCTCTGACAGTATTGAAATAACACTCTCTATGGCTCAAATACTATGAAGATTAATTGGAGCTGCTGTTTTTGTAAAACATTACTATCCCTTTAAACAATTAATGAGAGCAAGAAAATAAAAGCTTCTCACTGAAAATGATAATTGCTTCTGCATATATTCTCTGAGGTAGTACCCAATCAGGAGCAATTAATCTCTAGAGAGATGTTCACTATGGATAAACAGTGCTCATTATCCTCATTACCCACTCCAAAGCACCCAGTCTCAGTTATAGCTCTCTTGTGTCACTAAAGAGGAAAAATATCAATATGCAAATCAGTCTTGTCCCACCCGTATAGACTGTCCGACCCCAAGGTATCAAGCACATCTCATCAAGACAAGAGTACCAGCAAACTCAGACTATGTTCAACTTTTATTGTGCATCATCAGTGATACCTAGCAGTAAGTGAGAGATCCATGTCTCAATTACCCTTTTAAAGGTTAGGGAGACAAATTCACAAATAGAAGGAAGAAAGAATAATGGAAGACAATCAGAAACATTTGTGTTAAAAATATAATAAAGGCTTTTCTTAAAACTAATAGTATTTGCTTTTAAATAAGCAACTAATTGTGACACCAATTGTGTTGGTTTGCTGCAATGTTTATCTAAAAATCATTGTGATTGTATTTGTACTGTAAATCATCTCTTAGAAAGACAAAGATACATATCTATTTTTGTCGCTGGCCTGGTGACAGCAAATAAACATCATTTTGACTCTATGAAATTCTGCAGTATTAGATAAACTAGCTGTTCATTAAAATTCTGATATCTAGCACCATGGCAACCAAGCATGGAATACTTGAATTGCTTTAGTTACTGCTTGATATTGTAGACATAAGTACGTTTTCCCCAGCAACAAAGTTATAGCAGTCTTCTAACTGAAAATAACAATAAAGGGATATTAATGATCTAGATTTTCTTTTATAACTAAAAGTAGTACTGATAATAGTCACTTTATAAATTCCTTCCATACATAAGCAAACTATATTTTAAATTCCTCCTCCCAAACCCTTCATTAATATTAACTCCTACATTCAGATCTTTGATGGGTTTTGGCATTTTATAGAGATAGTAGTGCCTTGGGTTTTCTGATACCAGTTACTCTCTGTAAATCATTACCAAGAAAACCATCAGCCATCATTTAGCTGACTCTGGTCACTTGTCGTGACATTGTCCATAGAGCTGGGGTAGCTATTGTAACCCTACTCTCTGTTCAGACTGAGGGAACTACGTCCATTGTCTGGATGCTTTCACTGAGTCCTGAACAATAACTACAGCAAAAGTTAGTTTTCGGGACTCAGTGAAAGCATTCTGAGGAGGGAAATATCTGTTTCACAATGAATGCTTATTAGGGTAACCATAGCTACCTCAGCTCTGTGGATTTATGTCTGGTTTGATGACCAGAGTCAGTTCCTGCTGAATGAAGGAGCTGATGTAACAGAAAGGAGAGGGAGTGGTAAATTTAAATAAAGGTGTTGTTGGAATTGAAGTGTTTTATAGTGACTGATATCTCTCTACAATCATAATATCTCTCTACAATCATAATATCAGTTAAAAAAAAGAGAACTGGAGTCATTTTATCTCTTTTAAATGTCAAAACCAACAGCAATGCTCTACATTTTGGCCCTTCGGGAAAGTAGATGTATATTTATGTGGGAGGGGTGTGAAATTCATTGGTATTGCAAGGGGTTAATGATTGGTGCAAGGTGTAGAGTGTTAGCAGTAGTAGAAGAGCAGAGGACACTTTGATCTATATGCACAAGAAACGTGGAGCATTTCTTTGGCAAATCAACTGCATCTTAGGAGACAAATAAAAACTCTAATTGATTTTAAACATTTGAATGACAGGTCTCCAACGCATTTCATAGCAATGCATTTGAGAACTCTGTAGCATTTAAGGGGTTATATGCCCTGTTTAAACAAAATTTAAATATTGGGAATCTATGGTGAACTTGGTTTCCCCAAAATGGCTCCAATTTTTTATTTTGTCCATATAGCGCAAGAGAGACATACTTGGAAATGAGAAAAGTCTCAGTGGGGGTTCTATCACTAAGGAGTGATAAAAAGGTGATAAAGTAGAGATGACTTCTCCAGTGATATAATTTCTGCATTTCCTATTATTCTATGGAGCCTATGCACTAAAATCACCAAAACTTAAGCAATGTTAGTGAATTGGCTCCACAGAATAACATAGAAATTGGAGAAGTGATATCACTGGAGAAGTCATCTTCACTTTATCACTTCTTTATCATGTCTTAGTGAATAACCCCCAATGTATTCTTCCTGGTAAAACACTTTCTAAATAAATGCAAACATCACATCTTTAACCCCTTAGTGACGGCCGCGTGCAGACGCGGCCGTCACTTAACGCCCGTCTAACATTTTTTTTTTTTCATAAGAATCCGGAGTCCCCAAACGGCGTGCAGCCGCGCGGGGATCCGGATTTCCTGGACGTACATGTACGTCCTCTGTCACTAAGTGACAGCCACAGAGGACGTACATGTACGTCCATTATCGCTAAGGGGTTAAAATAATACTCACATCTACAAATGACATTTTGTTGTGTACTTTACATTTAGATATAATATACTTTATTTAGCATATGTAGCCTGAACAGAACTATTTACCCTTTGAGTGCCAGAGGGGTATGCAATGCATTGCAGACCACTCAAAGGGTTAATCAGTACTTTATTGTAATACAAACACAGGCACTTCAAACTTGCAGGCCCTGTGGAAAAGCCAAGACTGCTCTCCATATCCTATATAATAAAACTGTAGAATGTTTGTCCGATGCAGTCATACGTAGCAGAGACTGCCCAAACGCACAGAATGCTGGGAGTTCTGTGCTGGGAGCATTCTGTACGTTCGGGCAGTCTCTACAGAGCATGACTGCATCATGTGCGCCGCCAGTGAGATGGCAGCAGTACACAGAGCAGGACCGGTCTCTTAACCCTTTGAGTGCCAGAGGGGTGGGGTATGCAACGCATTGCAAAGCAATGCTTTGCGTACCCTCGGACACTCAAAGGGTTAACATCCCCGGACCTTGGCCCGTGTACTCAGGCTTTTACACTAGTATGCTTATAAAATCTATATATTCTTTTTTTCCTTTAAAGTAAAAGTAATACCTCCTAACTATAACTCCTCATTTACTTTACCATGGGAAGAGTATTTTAATGGCCTCTATGCGTTTTGACCTTGTGTTCAACAGATAATGGATGATATGAGGCCTGATAAAGAGGTGATAAAGTGGAGATGACTTCTCCAGTGATATCACTTCTCCAGTTCCTATGTTATTCTATGAAGCCAATGCACTAACATTTCTTCAACTTTGGAGATCTTAGTGAATAGGCTCCACAGAATAACATAGGAACTGGAAAGTGATATCACTGTAGAAGTTATCTCTGCTTTATCACCTCTTTATCACGCCTTAGTGCATAACACCCAACATCTTCATTCAGTTCTGAAGGTCGTGAGAATGGAAGTGGACATGACAGTTGCAAACAGGACCACAAAGCACAAACTCTGCCCACTGCAAATGGTAAATTTAACCCTTTAAGGATCAGAGAGGTGTGTAAAGCATTGACTTGCAATGTGTTACACACCCCTCTGGTTCTTAGGGTTGGGTAGGCTCCAACAATCTGCCTGCTTCACTTTGCAAAAACTTCCATCAGCTGCCATGTCCTCATCCGTAGACATGACACAGGACTGAGTTAACCCTTTGAATGCCAGATGCATACCTTTCTGGAGCTCAAAATGTTAATATGTCAACAAAATTCATTGTGGCCATTAAGATTTCCTGTCAATAGGAAGTTAAGTGGAGGGAGTTATTATGAGGAAGTGTTACTTCTCCTTTAATAAACAAAAATAAATAAGTAAATAAATATGTATTTTCTCAAGGTTTGTGACCAAAGAAAGTGATTGTGGTACAAGCATCAGAAGTTTATCAGGGCTATAAACTCATCAAAGCTAATACAGATGAGATAAGGAAATGGTCCAATTAGTTCTATGCATGTGGTAATAGAGATGGAACATATCACAGCATGAAACGATTGCCTGCTAATGCTCTGCTGACATAACATGCACTGGTCTAGTCTTATGATACAGGCTTATGCTTTTAATAATGCATGGTTTGCTTTCTAGCCAAGTGTCATAAGGGCAGCCCAGAGTTGAAACTTCACATTCCACTTTGTCTATGGAGAAAATGATTTGATTTTAAAAGGGATTGGTAAATTGTAATACAATTGTAAAGTGGGATACAGCTAAAGTATTGCTAATCTTTAATGTGTGTTTTAGTTCTTTGACTAGGGCCCTTAACCCTTTGAGTGCTAGAGGGTTATACAACGCATTGCGTTGCAACATGTTGGTTAACTCCCTTTTTCTCTTTCACTCAGAGGGTTAAAGGAACACTAACACTCCTAATAATCAGGTTGCTTATCTTAATTTGGTCATAAAATCCTCATTGCTGCTATGGGACCTGTGTTGAAAAGAAGACAGGAGTAATTCTAGGGCAAGCCAATTGCACCATAGGGGACAATTAAAATTTCCACAACTCCTTTTGATATAAATGGGGCTTTTAACCCTTTGAATGCTGGAAATCTCTATGCAACGTACTGGAGACCTTTCTAGCATCTAAGGAGTTAGAAGCCTCATTTATATAAATAGGAATTTGTATCCAAACCCTATGGTACAGTTAGTTTGCTCCAGCATTACTCTGTTTTTCTCCTGAAATAAGGCCCTGTGAGTCAACACAGCATGTCCAGAATTAGGACTTTTTACCGGAGACACAATGCTTGAGGAAAAACAATTGTAACATCGGGGAGAAATGCAAATTCCACAAATCCTGAAAGATTTAAAGGGGCTTTAACCTTTTGAGTGCCAGTGGGGTATCCAACGAATTGCTTTGCAACAGTGTGTTGGACACCCCTCTAGTCCTCGAATGGTTAACACCTTGAATGCTAGAGAGGTCTTCTGTGTGATGCTTTGCAGTACTTTGTAAAGATCTACAGCATTCAAGGGGATAAGGGTCCCATTTACACCAGGAATTTTCATTTCCCACATATGGTGCAGTTGGTTTGTACCTCTGTAGTTTGATGAATGAGTGTGTTAGTGTTCCTTTAAAGTAATGCTTTATTTTCTCTTTTCTTAGAATATATTTATTTAATGTGATGGCTTTTTTTGTTTTTAATTATCTGTATTTACCTTGTATCAGCTATTTCAATCTTTCCTTACGTCCATTTTTAATGATATCAGTGCCTCCTACCTACAATCTGTAGAAAGAGTCTCAGTTATAGCTTATTCTGCAAAGAAACATAAGAACCTTGAGACTGATGTACAAAGAAGACTGGGTCAATTCTTGAGTGAACCAACTGCACTGTAGGGGATGATGTAGTTGTTTTTCTCCACAATTGCACTTCAGCTTCTAAGTGCATCAGCCTTCCAGTTTTATTTATGTATCTTACTCTCATTATTCTTTGTCCAACTGATCAGTCAACACAATAATGTAGAGATGCATAATCACAGAGTTTATATGATTCTCTGTAGATACAGTTGAGTCTCAGACTTTCGTATAGACTGCCAGTAGAGGGAGCTCAATCCACTCTAAGTGGAAGGAAGATAATAACTAATATAGCTGATACAAGTACTTCTAATGAAATAAAAAGCAAGCCAGCATGTAAGATGAATTAATATATATATACTCTGCTAAAACAAGAAAAGTTAAAATACAATATTACTATTCCTTTAACACAATGGACAGTATTATTCAAGCATCCAGGGGTTGTACAGTGTTAGCCTGTTGGCAGCATTGCTCTGTTTTGCCCAAAGTAGAACATTCATGTCCCGTGAATTCTAATTGAGGTCTTTCAGTGAACTTTTACCTTTTTAAAGCAATAGTAATGTATAACAATAGATGCCTGTTGATTATTCTTCATAGTTTTTTGTTCATGCGCAGCATTATTACAATACTGTTCGATTTGTAGTTCAAGAGTAAATAAATTATAAAGAGTCCTCCTCCCACCTCTTTCACTTACACAACACTGCTCGGCTCAGAGCAACAAGGCCGTCCGGATGGATCGCAGCAAGGGACAATCTTCTGTGAGCATAAGGAAAACCCTGCCCCCTTCAGGGTTTTCCTTATGCTCACAGCAAAAGATTGTCCCTCTCTGCGAGCTGTCCTGTCTGATCACTGGAATCCATATCTGAGGGGAGGCAGTTTACAATGGGTTAAAGGGGCAGGAAGGGGGCTCCTTATAATTTATTTTCTCTTGAACTACATATCGGACAGCATTGTAATAGCACTGCACATGGACAAAAAAAAACTATGAAAAATAATCAATGGGGCATTTATTTTCCAACATTGCTATCCCTCCATAGGGGCCTTATTGCCTAAAAACAACTTTGTTGAGCTTTATTTTATACTAGTTGAAGAGCGGGCCACAGTGCCACTGCCAGCCAGTCGCGGGGCACTCATGCGCAGTAGAGACTGCCCGCGCCACGGCTGATACAGAGCTGGAGCGTCCAGCTCTATATCAGCCGCGGCGCGGGCAGTCTCTAGTGTGCATTACTGCAGCATGTGCAGCAGTCTCTACTGCGCATGACTGCGTCATTACACACCTTTTAATGAATTATTATATAGGATAGTATACTAGTGCTTGAGTCATTTACATTTATTGATGATGCTGTCTAAGTCATGCATTCAGGCACATCCTATCTAAGACCTATATTACCTCCTCCCACTCACTGACACCGTTCAGCAATTCATTGCCCACCTCCCCAACATTTAAAGGGTTTAATGTCAGTGAGTGGGGGACTCACTGATAAGTTAGGAGGGGTCTGCACAGCTTTCCTCAATTAGCCTGAGTTGTACATCTAAATAAATCAGAAAATCGTGTTCTAAATTAAAAAACAAATGTTGCTACAACATATATGTGATTCTGAAGGCTTTTTCAAAATCACCAAGTTGTTTGTAGGCGATAGTGTCCCATTTTAACTATACAAGTAAGAGACACCATTTCCGGTATGTTCACTGTAATAAATCCAGTGGGACATATGTATAAAGAATAAAGTGGAGTGATTCATGGGCAAATCAACTGCACCATAGGGAACAAGCACAAGTCCCCCAAATTCCTATTTATTTAAATGTGGCTTTTAACCCTTTGATTGTTGGAGAATAGAGTGGATACAGCTTTAGAATTCAGGGGGTTAAAAGCCTCATTTATATCAATGGGTACTTGTTCCCATGGAGCATTTGGTTTGCCCCAGAACTGTTCCATGTTAGTCTTCATACATATACACATATACCTTACTGTTTTATATCAATCCATTATAAAGCATAGTGCCGCATATAGTTTGGGTGAATGAACTTCAGTATAAATTATACAATCAAGACAAAATTGTCCAGACAAAAAAAAAAAAAATCTCAACCGGCCAAACATTTCATTTTGGCTCATAATATCAATTGAGATTTTAAGATCAGAAAAAATATTTTCAGGAATGAGTGCAAATTAATTTGATTAAAACCTTTGGGTGCCAGAAAGAACTACAAACCATTGTGATTCAATGAATTGTAGACAATTCGGGGCCAACTGGGCTGCAAATAGGACATATTCTATTTTGTAAACAAAATACTCGATTTGGGAAATTGAATAATTATATATAGATATATTTTAAAAAGTGGAAATGTTGACCGCATGTTTATAACCCCATAAGCACAAAATAATCCATAGCCGTTTTCATAGAGCATGTGCAATGTATTAGATTAATGCGGTGGTTCTCAGACTGTGTTCTGTGGGACCCTGGGTTACCCAGAATTAAAAACAAGGGATTTCACAGACAGTGAAACAGTGCGGAACAAACAGACAGGGGCTTTATTCTTTTAGCTAAAGAAGTACAATTCTGGAGCAAACCAACTGCACAAATATGAAATTAAAATTCTGCAAATTCCCACTGATTTAACCCTTTGAGTGCTGGAGAGGTTTCCAGCTGTTCGATACCTTTCTGGCACTCAAAGTGTTAAATGGCAGTTTAACCCTTTGAGTGCCAGAGGGATATGCAATGCATTGCGTACCCCTCTAGCACTCAAAGGGTTAAAGCCTTGACTGTTAGATAATAAAACAATTCATTGTAGACCTTAAATCAATGGGGATATTCATTCTCCCTGTGGTGCAGTTGATGTTCTCCAAAACGGAACCTCTTTAGTTTGATAAATAAGGTACAGTGTGGGGCTCCGTGATTGGCATTGGACATGTGACCAGGTAATTAAAAGATACAATTAACTTATAACTGTGACCTGGTACAATTAAATAATTACAATTAAGTTTAAGGGAGTAGTAAAAAAAACAATAAAAAAAGACTTAAACTATAAGTTGTGTCCTGACAGTTCCCGTAGCTTAACACTAACCTGTTCCCCATTGTTAGCCCTTCAGATCTCTGGGATCTGTAGTGCTGGGTTATGTCAGTGCCTCACTTGGCCCTTATGGGAGATGTCTCCTCTCCATTTAAGCCTACTGATGGTGAGTTCACTGACACAGAGCTTCTATGGAGGGAATTATTCCATGAGTGCAGAGCGAGCATTCATGACACCAAGACGTGCAGATCATAGAGGCTTTTATATTTACTGCAATTTTAACCCTTTTAGAACTAATGGGTTGAACAGTTCAATGCTTTGAAAAGAATTACATTCCCCTGACACTGGTTAACATTGAAATTGATTTGATATTATGTTAAAGGGATAGTAATACTTAAAATGTAAAAACAAATATGTTGTAGGATTTATCCCCCTGAATAAAACAAGAGTGTTCCCACTGCTGAAAGGTGTTTTATTCAAAAGTTATTACAGCTCAAAGCTGAATTTTTTAGGTGCAATCTTACAGTGTCCTAAAATTGTACAGTGGCGCTGTTGCTACACCATCCTATGGACAGCTCTGGTCCCCAGACCATAAATCTCCATAGGATGGAGTAGCAACAGCACCACTGTACAATTTCAGGCCACTGTGATATTGCACCTAAAAATTAAACTTTGAGCTGTAATAACCTTTGAATAAAACATCTTTCAGCAATGGGAGTACCCTTGTTTTACTCAGGGGGAGAAACCCTACAACATAATAGTTTTTACATTTTAAGTATTACTATCCAGTTAAACCATTGGAAGCCCTCTCTAGCAATGAAGTGTTTCCTTGTTAGGGTTCCACTGGGATTTCACTTGTTACCAATGGGTTCCACCGCAGCAAAAAGTTTGAGAACCACTGGAATAGTGCATGAATCAGAAACAAAATGTATATTTCATTGATATAAATTCCTTTTGTATTTCTTGTATACAATGCCATTTTCTAACCATTATTTTATTTTTACTTTCCATAATTTGTTTTGTAACTCACCATTTTAATATGAGTTCTTAAATGTTCTTTTTTTATTATTTAAATTACATTGTTCATTTAATTTATTTTAATATGTATCTCTTTTTTTTCTGCAGTTCACTTTTGTGTGATTCCATCATTCTGCTATCAGGTCTTTCATTTATTTTTATATTATCATTTCTTTTTTTTTTTTTTTTTTTTTTTTTTTTTTAAGTTTGCAATATTTGTGAGTTTTGTTTCATCTACCCAGTGCATTGCGGACACCTCTAGTTTTTGAGGCTTTAAAGAAGCAGTAAACCTTTGGTATAAAAAATACAATATATATGGTATATGCTTTTTCCTGTTGAACACATCAGGTATAGTGCCACTGCTGGGAAATGTTACCTGCAAAAGGAAGGTATTATAGCTTTAAAAAAAAAAAAAAAAAGCTGACAGCAACAGCACCAACTAGTGTCTAAATGTCAAATTGCCCTTTTTTTTTATAATCCACTCTATGGGAGAACGTGAAACTCATGGGGGGGTTATGCACTAAGGTGTGATAAAGTGGTGCTAAAGCAGAGCTAACTTCTACAGTGGGATCAACTTTCTTCCAGCGCTGCTGAAGAAGTTGGATCTATATAAATAGATAATAATAATAATAATATGTTATTCTATTGAGAATGTGCAGTAACCTCTCTCAAACATGAAAAGTCTTAGTTCATAGACTCCTTAGCATAACATAGGAACTGGAGACGTCACATTGGAGATGTTATCTCCACTTTTGTGACATCTGTATTACACCTTAGTACATGTCCCAAATGAACTCTTAGGGTCGTATGTTCAAAACAAAAGTGGAGGAATTCTGGGGTAAACCAATTGCACTATTGGCAGAACTAAAAATGCCCCAAATTCTCATTGACTTAAATGAGGATTTCAACCCCTTGAATACTAAAGCTAGCATTTAAGGGGTTCAAACATTTACATTTAACCCTTTGAATCTCAGAGGGGTATGCAAGGCATTGCAAAGCAATTCATTGTGTTACTGCTCTGGCACTCAGAGAGTTAAACAATTGGGAATTATTAGTTCTCCCCTACATTACAGATCATTTGCCCCAGAATTCCTCCATTTTAATTTTAACCTTTTGCGTGCCAGAGAGGTATCAACGCATTGCTTTGTAATGCATTGGATACCTCTCTGCCAATCAAAGGGTTAAAAGTATGGCCCTAGATTTTGGCTCCCAGCTCCTTTACCTGGTGACCACAATGTAAAATCTCAGTAATGTAACAAACAAAAATCAGAGCTGTAATGTAATTTGCATGTAACATTTCCTAGCAGTTGGAGTACCCTTCTTTTTCACTCAGAAGGGAAAGCCTATAATGTAAAACTTTATCATGAAAAGGAGTTTACTGTTCCTTTAATTTTTTTTTTGTGTATCATCATCATCATCTGTGCTAAACTGACAGTAACTACTGTTGGTGCTAATACTTTTTTTCCTGATTGTTGTACTAGGTGGTTGTGAATGCCCTGATTGGTGCTATTCCTTCCATCATGAATGTGCTTCTGGTTTGTCTTATATTCTGGCTGATCTTCAGCATAATGGGTGTAAATCTCTTCGCTGGCAAATACTACCACTGTGTTAACACCACGACTGGTGAAATGTTCCTCGAAACCGAAGTTAACAACCAATCCGATTGCTTTCAACTAATGAACGCTAACAAAAGTGCCAGATGGAAAAACGTGAAAGTGAATTTTGACAATGTGGGAGCTGGATATCTTGCCTTGCTTCAGGTGGTAAGTAGAATGTTCAATGCTTTCATTTTGAATTACTGTTTGATACATCTCCTAATTTAGGGACTGAGGGTGTTAGTAAAAACAAACAGAAATAGATGTACAAGTTATATTTGAAGTAGCGCCTAACTTATGGAAAAGAGGTTGATAGTGGGGCAAAATTACCAAGTTGAATAATGTGTGATGCAACTAATTTTGTTACTGTACTCCAAATAGTAAGAATTTCTACCAGTTTATTGTCAAATTGCAAAATGAATTGGAGTGATGGCTTCAATTGAGTAATATGAGCAAAACACTACTTTTAATGCATATTTCTTTGTTACGACTGGCAAGCAAAACCAGGAGTCAGACGGTATAGTTAATTGAACCTTTATTATGAGAATAATGATAGTAATGCAATATATAAATAAACACACAGTGGGTGATTGAAACGGCGAGCACTGTATCAGAAATAGCAGTCTCCCAATCTCTGCACCACACTGTCCGAGACTAGGCCTCAGCCCACTGGAGTATTGTGGTAAGGTAACACCCAAGAGATACTGACTCAGCCTGCAATCAGTAGCTAGGAGTCTGCTAGAGCCCCAGGTCAGTACTAGGAAGGATGTCTGAATAATGGAACCAACAAACTGAGGGAACAGACAGACCCTTCTAGTAAGCACCAGATAGGAAGATCAGATGAGCCAAAGTCATACACGGAGCGGGTAGTTAGCCAGAGCCACAGGTTTGCACCAGAAAGGATACCACTGAAGAGATGGAATGCTGGATGCGCATTGGATAGAGCCCCAGGTCAACACCAGAGTGGGTAGTCAGACAAGCCTAGGTCATACACGGAGCGAGTAGTCAGCCAGAGCCACAGGTTTGCACCAGAAAGGATATCTGAGCCAAATCGGAAAGCCAAGGAGAATAGTCAGACAGAGCCACAGGTCAACACCAGAATGGATGGACAGACAAGCCGGATCATACACAGGAATCAGGAATACCAGAAAATGAACTGCTCAGAACGACAACGTAAGGGTGACTGAGTCAGGACTCAGTCTGCCCTTTAAACCCCTCCACAGGAAGTAGGTAGGAGGAGCAGCTAGAGGGAGGAAGTAGGTAGGAGGATACTACAAGAAACAAACACACATAAAACAGAGGCCTGCAACATGCTTGAAGCCTCTTGTCTGCAGATGACGCGTGGAAAGACGCAGAGCGTCACTGAAGCTGCTGCACTGGAAACAAGGTACTGTGACATTCTTGCACTGAAGACAGGTCAGTTAAAGTCATCCAGTCATCCAATACGTGAGCAGAAATGCCTGAAAGACTATGTTGTAATCTTGTAAATAACCATGATTATAGACATGTTTCCCCTTTGTGTACATCGGTCTGTGTTGAAATGAAGGTGGTTTTAACTGCATATAGAATCAAACGGAGAGTATGGAAAGAGTATGAATATTTGCTACAGTATGAAGGCACATGTCTGGTCCTTCCTTTAATAACAATTGCTTTCCATTTATATACATTTTTTACTCTAGTTTTCTTCGATCAGCCATCAGTGAGAAATATTGAAATTTGAATGATGTGATGTAAGAACAAACAGAGGAACGTTTTTCATTTGAAATGGAAATTTGTTCTTGTACATAGTAAGGTTCCTGTCCTCAGGTAGCAGAGGGCAATCTCTAAATGCCAGTGTATATAGGATTTCCCTTCTTGAGCACAGGTGAGTTATTCAGTAACACAGTCTTTTTAAAGGGATAGTAATGTTTCAAAGTAAATGCAGCTTCAATTATTCTTTATAGTTTTTGGGTCATTTAGAGAGGTAATTGAATCTTAAAAGTATCCCCCTCCTGCCTCTTTTTCCTGTTGTAAGCCATCTCCCCTCAGATGTGGAATCTGGTTGCTTGACCGGACAGCTTGCATCAGGGACAATCTTCAGGCTGTGCGCATAAGGAAAACCCTGCCCCCCCCCTGGAAGGAGGAGGGCACGTTTTTCCTTATGCTAACAGAAGATTGTTCCTTGCTGTGATCCGTCCGGACGGTCTTGCTGTGCAGCTTTAGATAGGTAAAAGGGGCGGGAGGGGGACACTTTATGATTCAATTACTCTGGAACTACACATCGTAGAGAATGATAAAAACGCTCTACATGGCAAAAAATTATAAAGAATAATCGCCGATGCATTTATTTTGAAACATTACTATCACTTTAATTAATTCACTTGTGCTCAAACAAGTAAATCCTAAATCAAGGCCTGTTTCTGCTACTTTAGGACAGGTTGGGGAAACCTTGACAAATAATTTCAGTGTTGCCAGGGTACCATGGGTGCAGCTGAAATACTGCCAGCAGCTTTTTTTGGGGGGAACGAGCCACATTTTCTATTCTTTGCCACTAACCTCAAGGTATTTGTTAATTGTAAGAGCCTCTTACATTCCTTAGTGTCTCTATCTCTGGATTTTTTGACACAGGCAGGAAACTGCAACTTATGGAGTGGTTTGGGTCAAGGAAAGCGAAAGCCAACTTGCACATTTCTCTTACTGGCCCAGCAAGGACTAGTTAGGTTACTACAGTGTCAGTGTTAGTGTGTACAAGAAAACTTTTAACAAATTCTGACCCTAACCATAAGCTTACATCTTGGCTATGATAAATGTGATAAATAATGGGGGGGGGGGGGGGGGGGGGGGGTAATAGGCCCATTCAAACCAGGAGGAATCAGTAGGATGATTATTTGTCTCTTATAGTGCAATTGTTACTCCTTTTTTTTGTTTCTGTGCCTATGCCCCTTATTATTCAATTAATTTGCTTCATTGTGTTTTCTGCAGAGATGTCTATAGATTATACTGTATATACTGTGTGCCCCAGATCATCAGGGGAAGGGAACTTCAAAGGGTTCCAAACTGTTTTGTATGAAGGGAAGACATTTTCTGCTTGAGCCAAGTGTTTTTTTATTGACTGTGGGGGACCCCTTTCACCAGAGTTCAAACCTTCTACCCACATTGAATTATTGTTAAAATGGCTTTATAAATAAATTCAAATAGAAAAAGCAGGGAGGAATGTTGTGTGTACACTAATGAAAATGAATACTGCTATTAACTGAATTTCAATTAAATGTGAGGTTTTCATTTACAGGCGACATTTAAAGGATGGATGGATATTATGTATGCTGCGGTTGACTCAAGAGAGGTTTGTATGAATTTACTTAATATTATGAAATTCTATTTAATGAGGAAAAACAGACCGAGTTCCATGAGTTAAGTAGTTCTTTGTGGAAAGAAATACTTTTTAAGTTCTGTAATGGAATATATCAGTTTACTTAGCAAAAGCTGTTACTGAGCTTTCTATAAGCCTTGTATCAGTTACACAGAATTTGATTTTTGACTGCGATAAGAACCATTCGACACATTTATTCTGTCCATTTTTCCTACTGTAAACACCTCAAACCTTGTTTGGTTTTGTCTTATGTTCAGGACAGCCTTATGCCTATCGCATGCAGGCTTAAATTCCCTCACTATACTAACATCTATGACCTCCGCTGGTAGGCTATTCCTCTTATCTACCATCCTCTCCGTGAAGTAAAACTTTATTACATTACATCTAAGCCTCTGTCCATCTAGTTTCAGACTATGATGTCTTGTCATAACATTTCTACAACTTTGAAATGTACTTCCCTCCTGTACTTTGTTGATTCCCTTCATGCCCCTTTCTCCTCCAAACTATATATGTTCAGATCCTTTAGTCTATCCTGTAAACCAGTCACCATTTTAGTAGCCATTCCCTGAATTCTCTCCAGAATATATATATATATCCTTCTAGACATGGGATCTCCAATACCGTAGACAATACTATAGGTGAGATCTAACCAGAGTTCTGTAGAGTGGCATGACTACTTCCCTCTTTCTGCTACTAATGCCTATGCCTGCCTTTAAGTCATTAGAAATAATTACCCCCAAGTTCCTTTCCTCTGTTGTCAACGACAGCACAGTGACCTTAACCCTTTGAGTGCCAGAGTGGTATGCAACGCATTGCAAAGACATACCTTTTGACACTAAAAGGGTTAAAACTAAATTCTGCCTTTGGATTTTTATGTCCCAAGTACATTGTCTTATATTTATCAACATTAAACTGCAGCTGACACACCTCCATTGTTCTAATTTGCCTAAATAATGTTGCCAATTCAGCAAAATTGTTATAATGTGCACAGTATGGTAATACTTGGGGAAGTGATGTTGCACCTATAGGGCGATGGACAAAAAAAAAAAATAAGAGGAGAAATTCTGGGGCAAACCAATTGCACCTTAGGAGGAAAGAAACATTTCCATCGATTTGAATGGGGCTTTTAACCTCTTGAATATTAGGGAGGTCAACATTGCATTGCTTCATAATGAGTTTAAAACCTCTCTCTAGTTCCTAAGGGGTTAAAATTCCCTTTCTAATCAGTGGACATTTTGAGAATATTCTCTGTCCCAATATTTCCATTATTCTCCTTTTTATACAGCAAGGAATCTTCTTTGAATAAATTAATATTATTTTTTTTGTTTCTAAAAAGAATGTAAAAGTCCCAATTTAAAACACAGCATCTACCATACTCTTAGTTTAAAAAACAAAAAAGGCTGAATTATGAATGTCATACATCTCCTGAGTATATTGATACCCAATATGTGTAGGCACATATATGTATATAGCATTCATGGGCCCCAAACTGGTAACAACACGTATCAGAATTTACAATTGACTAGTTCATGGAATAGGAAAAAAAATGCAAGCTCTTACTATCAGTGAACAGCATTCTAAATTACAGAACTTAAAAGTATTGATATATGAATGTATGTTTTTTTACTTTAATTAATTTTATTTATATTGTATACTGACCACAGAACTCCCAGAGACGTTAGCACTAACATTCCTGGGGGTTCTTTCATTCAGGGGAAAGTGTGATGGGTCCAATAAGACCTTATCTTTTCCCGCCTAAGCATAGTTTGGATCACTTATCTCACTTATATCTGGGGGGAGATGCACTAAAGTGTGATAACGAAGTGATAATGTGGACTTCTCCAGTGATATCACTTCTCCAGTTCCTTTGTTATTCTGTGAAGCCTGCACACCAAGATCTCTCAAGTTGGAAAAATATTAGTGCATTGGTTTCATGGTATTAAATAGGAACTGGAGAAGTGATATCACTGGAGAATTTATCTCTGCTTCATCACCTCTTTATCACATTTTAGTGCATAACCTCCCTGATCTCAGCTTTGCCTGTTATCCTGGGAGAGTGAGAGACAATGCTGAGGTCAACTCTCGGTGGGAAAGCTGATCACAGATCTTATGTGGTGGGAACTATGATCAGGGCCCAAGTACACAGACCATGTTAGAGGTATATCAGGACATTCCTGCTATCTGCATTGATTGGTTACAACTTAATGGTAGGCAATAGATAATGGTGACCTAATGAAACCATAAAGGTTTGAGAGATGGAATTTTCTGCACATACTTTATTTTTTTAAAATGTACAATACCGCATTCAGTTATAGGACATTACTATCCCTTTAAAATCCCTATTTAAATCAATGGAGATTTTTTATATATCCCTTGTGGTGTGGATGGTTCAGTCTGGAACTACTCCAGTTTACTTAGCGTATCAGCCTCATTGAGACTACAGCTTTCTAATTCTGTCACAAACCAGCTGCAACTTAGGGAAAAAAGTGTACTGCTCTTTTAACCCCTTGAATGCCAGTGAGGTCTACAATGAGTTACAGAGCAATGCTTTGGTGACCGATTTAACACTGAAGGGTTTAACCCTTAGAGTGCCAGAGGTGTATGCAACGCATTGCTTGGCGTACCCCTCTGGCACTCAAAGGGTTAAAAGCCCCATTTATGTCAATGGGAATTTTGAAAATGTTTATTTGTTCCCTGTGGTGTCGTTGGTTTGCCCCATAATTGCTCCAGGTCTTAGTGCATCAGACTCAGTATGAAGTGACAATTCCATTTAACTCTTTGAGTGCCCAAGAGTTATCCAGTGCATTGTGAAGCAATACATTGGGTCGCCCTCTGGCATTCATAGGGTTAACACACGCTATATAATCCACTCATAATCGTATGTACCTTTCACTATTGGTCCTTAAAGCTGTTTTCTAACCTCCTTACAGCTCAAACAGCAGCCTAAATACGAATCCAACCTGTACATGTATCTGTACTTTGTCATCTTTATCATCTTCGGCTCCTTCTTTACCCTGAACCTGTTCATTGGTGTCATCATCGATAACTTCAACCAACAGAAAAAGAAGATAAGTATTTAAGTTTTACATTTGCTAGTGTAACAGCAGCATACATGCTTTTTTCAAGGTGTAAGAAGAATCCTATATAATAATTTGCTAATGTATGTTTGTCAAAAGATGTCATGTGCAGTACAGACTGCCCGTGCTGATAACGGAACTCGGGGCTCCGAATTCAGACCGTAGTTTCGCTGCGCAGAGAGGACTACAGTCTGAATTTGGAGCGCCCTGCTCTGTTATCAGATGTGGCACGGGCAGTCTCTAATGTGCATGACTGCACCGTGGCCATTGCTGCCTGGCACTGTGGCCTGTGTACACAGGCTGTTCAACTAGTTCACAATAAATACACTCAAGCCTATTATGAGGAAGCACTCCTAATAAGACCCAAATATAAACTAAACACAACGGAAAAACCTCTTAAAAGGATACTAGTATGTAAGGTGATAGTGGGAATCCCTACTCACTCTACATAAAAAGGCAAACTGGTTAGTATAACACAGATATAATAATAATAATAATAACCAGTAAGTAGTAAAACAATGCAATATATAAAAAAGCACAAAAATGAAATGATATTAAGAAATGTAGATGGAGTTAGTTCATGATATACAAAAATTCAGTTCAGTTACTAGATGTATTCATGAAAATGGAATGAAGATGGAAAAGATGAGATGATTGATGATTGAATGGTGAGGGAAGTGCTGCAGAATGAGTTGATTGGTGGCCTGTTCATCATATAGGAATACAGGGTCTTAAAGAAACAGCGCACAGAAAAATGGGTAAAATCTGAGTGTAGTAAATTATTAATAACAATGAAATAAGTTAAAATTTAGTTGATGCGCTTACAAAGGCCCTTCTTTGGCTTTATGCATATCAGATGGGTCCCTGTCCCTTTAAGCTAAATGTACTGTGTCTTCCTGCTACCCAAGTAGCTGCTTTCACTGATGAAAAGTATCTCCCTTTGATGTGTTGCTAGGATGATGAAGATACAGCGAAGACTTCACAGACACTGGATGTTAAATGTTACTGCCCCAGAGAAAGCAGACAGTAGGTCTGTGAAAACGTTTGGGCCTTTCACCCAGCACCCATTATTCAGTCCTGTTCCTGTCCACGCCCCCTGTGAGTTCCCCTGCTCCGCTCAGTCTAGTTTAGCGGACTGGTGTCTCAGAGGCAGAGCCAGTTGAGCTGAACCAAGCTCCATCTTTAATTTAAAGACACCAAGTTATGTCCGTGGCATCTTTAGGACATTATTAACTTTTAACATCCAGTGCCTGTGAAGTCTTCGTGCGATCTTCATCAGCTCAGAGCAACACATCAAAGGGAGATACTTTTCATCAGTGAACGCAGCTATTTGGGTAGCAGGAGGATACAGTACATTTGGCTTAAAGGGACAGGGACCCAAGTCCAAGAAGGACCTTTGTAGTTGCATCAACTATATTTTACCATATTTCATTGGTAATAAATTAATACCCTCAGATTTTACACATTTTTCTGTGCACTGTTTCTTTGAGTTTATCCAGACTCAGTAAGAAGAATTCAAATTGATATATTGACAGTGGAAGACCTTTAACCCATTGTTTGCCAGAGGGTTGTGCCAGACATTGCTTTGCAATACTTTACACATCCCTCTGGCACTAAGAATTAGGACTGGACTTATAATGTTGTGATGAATAATGCCTACAGCACTCCCTAGATTTGATGGGGGTGTAGTAATATGAATCCATACTAGAATAAGTGATGTAAGTTGAAGGGGGGATGCACTAATATGATTCCATACCAGAATAAGTGATGTAAGTTGATGGGGGGGTGCACTAATATGATTCCATACCAGAATAAGTGATGTAAGTTGGTTGGGAGTTCTAATATGATTCCATGCAGTAAAAGTGTGGGAAGTTGATGGGGTACCAATATGATTTCATGCCATGATTAGTGTTATAAGTTAATGGGGGTGCACCAATTTGATTCCATGCCAGAGTAAGTGCTTGCAGTTGATGGGGTACCAATATGATTCCATGTCAGAATAAATGCTGAAACTTTATGAGGGGGGTGTAATAATATTATTCAATGCCAGAGTAAGTGTTGGAAGTTGATGGTGGGGATACTAATATGATTCCATGTCAGGATAAGTGCTGTAAGTTGATGGGGGTGTACTAATATGGTTCCATGCCAGAGTAAATGCTGGAAGTTGAGGGGAAGAGGGTGTACTAATATGATTCCATGCCAGAATGAGTGCTGGAACTTGATAGGGGGTGCACTCATATAATTCCAGAATAAGTGATGGAACTTGATAGAGGGGATGTACTAATATGATTCCATGCCAGAATTAAGTGATGGAACTTGATAGAGGGGATGTACTAATATGATTCCATGCCAGAATAAGTGTTGTAAGTTGATGGGGGGGGCATTAATATGCTTCTATGTCAGAATAAGTGTTGGAAGTTGATGGGGCGGGGGGCATTAATATGTTTCCATGTCAGAATAAGTAATGTAAATTGATGGGGGTGTACTAATATGATTCAGTGCTAGAATTAATGCTGGAAGTTGATGGACAAAGCTGCTTAGTTGAAAATTATCCCCTTAGTACCTCTTTCGACAGTGAGGTTCTTTTCATCTGTATTGTGGTTAATGCCATGTTATTAAAAGGCAAAGAAAAAGTGTCTTAACTTTACTCCATTTTCCTAACATTAGGGGCTTGCAGACATTAAAGTCTTAATTGCAGTGTGTGTCATATTGGTTTATTTCTTTGTTTCTTTGGTTTTTTTTTATGGCTTTTCCTTTTGAGTAAAACCAGAGCTCTCCAACTGTTGGATGATGGCTCAGTCAGTATTTATTACAATGCAGGCTTTTATTTAAATCAAACTGCAGTTTTATAATCTGGCTACTAGTGGCTTTGTCTACAAATACAGCATTAGGGAAATGCAGTTTTGTATTCTGACCCTCAGGTGGCAGTGTTGTTAACAGTTTCATTGACACTTTAACAGTATTAACTTTTGAATATAGCATTTCTCAATAACGAGTAGCCTAGTTTTACTCATCAGTGAAAGCCCTGATAGATAGATGGATGGATTCATGGATGGACAGACACATTTTTTGTTATAAAACATTAGTACTCACATTGTTATCTATTGTATTTGAAACAGTAATTCCAAATGTGCACATGACCTTATGATTTGTATCTTTGAGTTCCAGAGGGGTACGCAACTCATTGCAGAGCAATGCTTTGCGTATCCCTCTGGCACACAAAGGGTTAAAAGCAGGTTCATGGTTACAGTGCCAGGGCAAGGTTTTGATCAGATTTTATTTGCATCCTTTACTTTGGAGGTCAAGACATCTTTATGACAGAGGAACAAAAGAAATACTATAATGCAATGAAAAAGCTGGGATCTAAGAAACCACAAAAACCCATCCCAAGACCACCAGTAAGTATTAAGTTTTTTTACCAGTGAGCAGATATGTGAGTCATTGACAGTTAGGGATACAGTTAGGACTATAGTTTTCAACTTTTTTTTTTTTTTTTTTTTCAATTTGCATTTACCCAGTTTGTTTGTTCTTTATCCCAGTAAATTTAGAATGTAGGACAAAGAAAAAGCAGCAGCACCAATCTCAGCCAAAGTAGGAGATCTGACTCCCCATCATGAATGTTGTATGGAAACAAGGTGCTAGATGGACAAATGAGACAAAATCATCAATTTCAAGGAGAAGAAAAATCAATCACACTCAAGAATTGCTTCCAATAAAATCACTTCTTTATTCAAAAGTTACAGAACACTGATAATGATAGTTCCACGTGTTTCGCACGTATTGTGCTTAATCATAGTCTATGATTAAGCACAATACGTGCGAAACGGCCAGGACTATCATTCTGTGTTCTGTAACTTTTGAATAAAGAAGTGATTTTATTGGAAGCAATTTTGAGTGAGATGGATTTCTCTTCTCCTATTTAGAATGTACATCACAGTTGTTTTCATGGTCATTTGAAACTACCCCATAGACTTCTGTGCATATGGCAGAGAGAAAAAAACGTATTGGAAACTCATAAGGAAACTCATAATCTTTCAATCATTGTTATTAAATTGAATGTATTATTATAACTTGCATAAAAAATTCTTTTTTACTTTCCTAGAATAAGTACCAAGGTATGGTCTTTGATATTGTGACAAGACAAGCATTCGACATCACCATTATGATTCTTATCTGCCTTAACATGGTAACGATGATGATTGAAACAGATGAACAGAGTCAGGAGATGGCGGACAACTTGTACTGGATCAATGTGGTGTTTATTGTTCTTTTCACTGGAGAATTCCTTCTCAAACTGATTTCCCTGCGACATTACTACTTCACTATTGGTTGGAACATATTCGATTTTGTTGTTGTCATTCTCTCCATTGTTGGTAGGTATAATAAATATTGCATACTTCTTAAAGGAGCAGTAAAGGGTCAGTGGAAGGGTATTCTAACTATATGCAGTTAACTGGTAGCTATGGGAATCTACTTTGAGTAGCTTAAAACTATTCAGTTCCTTTTCCATTTGCCCTGCAGATCTATATGATCTGCAGGTCGGAGTTACATCACCACTTCATCTGAAAGATTAATTTCCCCTTCTTTGAAATCCACTGTACGAAAACTGGAGGCTTCATTGGTTACTACCCAGAAGCAATTGGTGAAGTGCTGATATCACTCAGCTCTATAGAGAGATCTGCAGGACAAAAAAGAATGCAAATTGCAGAGTTTTAAAGTCATAGTAATATTTCACAAAAAAGCAGCTCCAATTAATCTTCATAGTATTTGTGCAGTGCAGTGTTATTTCAATACTGTCAGAGTTGTAGTTCAAGAGTAATTGAATGATAACGTATCCCCCTCCCGCCCTTTTAACTTAGTGTAAGCTGCTTCCCCTCAGATGTGGAATCTGGTCTATTAACCAGACACGTCATAGCAAGGGACAATCTTCTTTCTGTGAGCATAAGGAAAACCCTGCCCCCCTTGACAGTTTTTCCAGGTTTTCCTTATGCTCACTGAAGATTGCTCCTCTCTGCAATCCATCCGGACAGTCTTGCTGCTCTGAGGGGAGCAGTGGTACATCAAGTAATTCGGTTGGTTTGCCCAAAATTACTCAGATTTTCTTTTGAAACATCTCACTCTCAATAATATTTATAAAGGGAGAAAATAAGCTCCCAACTGAACCCCTTAGTAGATCTTAAGTTACCTTGGATTTCCATCTGACGTTCCCCGATTTAATTTAAGATACAAGTTATGCTTTTTAATATATTTTGAATGCTTTAAGACATTCAAAAACCTGTATCTGTTCTTGTATTGTATGTATATATCTTTATATAGCACCATACATTTACACGGCATTTAACACAAAGTGTTGCAATACAAAATACAAGACCAGGATAAAGGCATCAGTCTAAAATGTGACAATTAGATTATTAATGGAGAATAAGTGTAACCAAGTAAATCATACAATGTGAAGGGTATCCCTATCTACAGTAATAGAGACAACATACAGAGACAGGAGGATGGTGATTAGTGCAACAACAAGGTATTTGTAGAAGAAGTGCAGACTGATTTTCATGTGAATGCAGTTGCACATAAGAACTTTGTTAATGAGGCACCCTTGAGCAGGTGGTGTTTTAAGGTGTCGCTTGAATGTGGTGAGTGTGGTCTCCTGATGAATGGTTATAGGACATGTATTCCAGAGTCAAGGGACAGCCAATGAAAAGGATTGCAGCATCACTGATGCTTCTAGAGTTCTCCAATGCATTGCTTCGTGAGGAGTTGGTGGTATATTTAGCATCTTTGGAGATAAAGGAGGAGTAACCCCTCCAAATAATAAACCTCCCCACACACCTTACTATGGCCGAAAGTCCAAATGGCCTCTATTCATTTTGTCCTTTTCCCTTTGTTTAAGAGCTAGCATCTTCAACCAGCCCTGATTGTCATGTCTACGGTGACAGACATAACAGTTGCTGTCCATTTTGTCAAATGAAGTAAGCAGAGTTCATGAACCTACTTAACGGGACACTAAATAACACCAATGTATAAAAGTGTCTATATTACCTCTATTCAAGAAGTGAAGCATCCTGAAGCCTCCTAAAGCTTTTTTTTTTTTGGGGGGGTGGGGGGCTTTGAGAACCAGATGGAAGCCCCAGATGCAAATCCAAGGCAACAGTCATCTCCTTTGTTTGATGAGCTCTTCAGCTCCCCGTCCACATGATGGTTTTGAACATGACCAGCTCATCTCTACCGCTTTGTTCCTGGAAGGAGTTTTATGTCTGGGTGGAATTCACATTTTTGCATGTTGGAAGGAGCAAAATGGTGGCAACAGGGTTCCAGCAAGGGATTTCATCAGATGCAAGGAGTGCCCAGAAAACTTCAGGACTCCACAATGCATCCCTTCTTTATATGTTTGTTTTAACCCCTTAAGGACCCTTGACGGCTCTGGCTCGTCATGGGTTGTGGAGCGATAAGGACCCATGATGTGCCAGAGCCGTCATGGAATTCAGGGCTTCTTGTGCGGCTGCACGCTGTTCGGGGACTCCTGAATCGAATGATGAAAATAAAAAATGGTCCGAGGTCCTTAAGTGCGGGCCAGGTGCGCGATCGGCCGGTCCTTAAGGGGTTAATGTCCCTTTCATCTTCTAGAAGCATGGGGTGAGCAAAACATTGTGAATCAATGCTTTGCATATCCCTCTTGTCTTTAACCCCTTAGGGACCCTTGACGTACCAGGACCGTCACGGTCCTTGAACTACTCAAGGACCGATGACGGTCATGGTACGTCACGTACTTTTTACTTACAGCACTCTACCGGGAGCGCTGTAAGTAAAAATAGGGCATGAAATAGACCGCTCCAAGATCGGAGCGATCTCTTTCAAGCCCCATAGTGACGCGCCGATACACGTGACAGGTCACGTGTACCGGCACGTCAAAGTGCCCCTATGCGGTCATTATGGGACGGAAATGTCCCGTGACCGCCGGTCCTTAAGGGGTTAAAGAGTTATATTACCATGTGCAGTGGGCAGGGTTGTCTTCTGTGGCCCTACTAGCTG
The DNA here is from genome assembly GCA_037306005.1 of Rhinophrynus dorsalis. NCBI lineage: Eukaryota > Metazoa > Chordata > Amphibia > Anura > Rhinophrynidae > Rhinophrynus > Rhinophrynus dorsalis. The sequence continues at coordinate 198,855,683 of CM074725.1, forward strand.
TTGTCATGTCCATCTGACCTCAAGGACCGATTGAAGATGTTATCCCTTGAACAAAGTCAGAAGGGAAAAATTCATAAGGGTTGTTAGGATTTGGAGGCTATAGTAGGTAGGGAGTTATTATTATGAGGCATTACTATTCCTTTAAGGAAATGCTTTGCACTGAAATACTGTACAAAATGATTCTATGCAAACACAATGTACTAATTTACTTCCATCGTTGTTGTTTACTATACAAAATGCCTTCTTATCACTGCTGGAATAGTTGGTTCAACAGATATTATTTTATACTGTAGAATGTATGTAATTTAGTGAGTCATGCAGTTATCACTCCAGGAGCTGTGTGAATATTTTATACTCATTGAATGTATTAAACCTTTTTAGGTTTAGTCAATTAGAGATCATTTTTCTGATTTAAAGTCTTTTGTTCAAAAGAAAACTGGAAACAGTCTAACACAAGCCAGCTGCATCTTGGGAGACAAATATTCTGTAGATTCCTAAAATTCTCATTGATTTAAAGAGATAGTAATGTCTCACTATAATTGAAGATCCAATTATTCCTTATACTTTTTAATAATGCTCTGTAACTTCAACAATGTTCGGATCTATGTGTTTTCTTTTTTAATAATATATTAGTTTCCTACTCCCACCCCTTTAACTGATGTCACTATTCTGTCTTCAGATCAGAAAACTGGTCTGTACAGATCGCAGCATGGGACAATCTTGTATCAGCATAAGGAAAAACCTTTGTCAAGGGGGCAGGGTTTTCTTTAAACTGATGGACACAATATTATCCTTTGTTGCAATATGTCTGGTCAAGCGACCTGATTTCAGTTCTGAGGGAAGAATAGTGATGTCAGTAAATGAGGCGGGAGGGGGAAACTCTCAAATATTATTACAAAAAGCTACAGAGAGTAAAGGTACAGAGCATTATTTAAAAAATATAAGGAATAAGTGGATCTTCATTTATAGTGAGACATTACTATCTCTTTAAATGGGGTTTGTGTTTTAGACTTCTCAATCATTCAAGGGGTTAAAAGCCCCATTTAAATCAGAAGACTTTTTTATTTATCCCTTAGTATGCAGTTGGTTTGGTCCACAATTACCCCAATTTCTTTTGATCATTGAGCTCTTAACCCTTTGAGTGTCAGGGGGTATCCAGCACATTGCTTTTCCATTTTTTTTTGTTTTATTAAAAAAACATATTGTAGGGCTGTTAAACATAATGTAGGGCTCGCTGAATTATACAAGGGTACTTACTTCTACTCCTGGGAAATACTCCATTACAATGTTATTACCATTTAATCTGTTGGGTTCATTTTACATTAACAGTGCCCTCTGGTGTCTAGACAGTTTATCTACCATTCACCTGGTGTTCACTTACTCTATTGCATTTAGTGGTAGAGGTGACTCATTACAGCTCACCATACAATGTGATCACTTTTGAACACATTGGGGTTATGTACTAAGGTGTGCTAAAGAGGTGATAAAGTGGAGATGCTTTCTCCAGTGATATCACTTCTCCAGTGCCTACGTTATTTTATAGAGCCTATGCAGTACGATCTCTAATCTTAGTGCATTTGCTCCATAGAATAACATAGGAACAGGAAAAGTAATATCACTGGAGAAGTCATTTCCACTTTATCACCTCTTTATGTTGCCTTAGTGCATCTACCCATCAACTGCCACCAGTGGAAGTACCGTTTTTTACTTAGCAGGAAAAGCCATGTAACACCATAGGTTTCATTACAAAAATAATAATAATAATGATTGCTCCTTAAAATCAGAGAAAAGGATTTGATCAGAAAGGGAGTTTCAACATGATATTGATTTAACACATATCAAACTGAATGCATTACTTAATTTCTTTGAAATATTTCTAATGAATTCAGATTGAAATTAACCACTTTGTTTCTTATTATTTACAGGTATGTTCCTGGCAGATATAATTGAAAACTATTTTGTTTCCCCAACTTTATTCAGAGTTATACGACTGGCTAGGATTGGCAGGATTTTGCGTCTTATTAAAGGAGCAAAGGGAATTCGTACTCTGCTATTCGCTTTAATGATGTCACTTCCTGCTTTGTTCAATATTGGCCTCCTGCTTTTCTTAGTCATGTTCATCTATGCCATTTTTGGGATGTCTAACTTTGCCTATGTGAAAAAAGAGTCTGGAATTGATGATATGTTCAACTTTGAAACCTTTGGCAACAGCATGATCTGCTTGTTTCAGATAACAACGTCAGCCGGGTGGGATGGATTATTAGCACCGATTCTTAATAGTGGGGCGCCAGACTGCGACCCATACCTGGAACACCCAGGAAGTTCTGTTAAAGGTGATTGTGGCAATCCATCAGTGGGGATTTTCTTTTTTGTTAGTTATATCATAATATCATTTTTGGTGGTGGTAAATATGTATATTGCTGTTATTTTGGAAAACTTCAGCGTTGCTACTGAAGAAAGCGCAGAACCACTTGGAGAAGATGATTTCGAGATGTTCTATGAGGTCTGGGAAAAGTTTGATCCAGATGCAACACAGTTCATTGAATACAGCAAGTTATCTAATTTTGCTGATGCGCTGGATCCACCTCTACGTATAGCAAAACCAAACAAGGTTCAGCTGATTGCTATGGATCTTCCTATGGTAAGTGGTGATAGAATTCACTGCCTTGACATCCTTTTTGCCTTTACAAAGCGTGTGCTGGGTGAAGGTGATGAAATGGATGCACTAAGACAGCCAATGGAAGAACGTTTCATGGCATCTAATCCTTCTAAAGTCTCATATGAACCAATTACATCTACTTTGAGACGAAAGCAAGAGGAGCTGTCTGCTGTTATTATTCAGCGCTGTTTCCGGAGATATCTTTTAAGGCAGACAATTAAAAAAGCTTCATATTTATATAGAAAAGATAAAATGAAAGAAGTCAATTGCTTACCTATTAAGGAAGAAATGGTCACTGACAAACTTAATGGAAACTCAACAACAGAGAAGACTGATATGACACCCTCAACCACTTCACCTCCATCTTATGACAGCGTAACAAAGCCTGAAAAGGAAAAGCACGAAAAGGACAAGGCGGAAAAAGAGGACAAAAGCAAAGATACCAGGGAGAATAGAAAATAAAACTGCACATTTTCATTTGTGTGATAAATTGTTTACAGCCTGTGAAGATGACCCATTTGTGTCAACAGGACTCCTGTCGGAGATCTATGCCAAACTGACAGTTGTTGCATATATGTACTCAAGGTCAGTGCCTATAATAAGACAGTGACCTCTTGTCAAGTGATGGTAAAACAACCTTGACTGGTGGTTACTGTTTTCATAATCAGTTGACACTTCTACTACGGAGAGCCATAATGGCTCCTCGACCTGTTGGGACCAGTCAAGGGAATGCAAACCTATACTGTTTGTGTGTTTCACATAAAACACTGTAGTACAATAATTGTTTCCACTGTTTGCATTACCACTGCCATACTTGCCATATGTTTACAAAGAAATAGTGTTAGTGGATTAATCATTTTTATTTCATTTGTAGACTTTATTTATATATATGTGACTATTTTTGTAAATGGGTTTTACAGTATGTTGGGGTATAGAACAACTTTTATGGAAATGTGATAAGTCCAAGAAAAATAGAGATGACCACACACTGTATATGTGAAGATGTTAATCACAGAAATTCAATAAACTGATACTTGCAGACAAACAATAGCCACACCAATCCTGCTATGGCACAAAAGCACCGGAATCAAAATAATGACAGTAAAGTGGTACATCCAACATCATCCTATCCCTTCAGTGACCCTAAAGTCACTAAAAATAGGTTAGAATATTTAATTTTCCACTAGAAGCAATATAAATGCATAGCAGCCCAATATTGAGGATTATGCTTTTATCATGAAACGCTGGGTAAACAAATAGACTCATGTACTAAGAATTGGATTGAGTCTGGTTCAAACCAGTGTACTATAGGGAACAAATAGCAGATTCAGTTGATCTGGGTGTTTAAACTCCATGAATATTGCACAGATCTTTGGAGACCTCTTAAGCATTAAAGGGGGTTTAAAGCCCCTCTTAAAACAATGAGATTTTTTAATTTTTTTATTTGGCCACTATGTTGCAGTTGGTTTTCTCCAGACTTGCTCCAATTTTTTATAATACATCCGCTTTATATTGTGCTAGTTCTCACCTGTTTAATTAAATTACATTTAGAGTTTATCTTACAAGAGATCCACATTTTAAACACATCAGAATAAAATTGAAGGCTGCTGTTAATAATTGTAGAAATATGCTTAAAACTTATAAAAGGCAAAATATTAATGGAGTGCATATATTCAGAACAAATATCCTTAAATTACACAGAAATATGAAATATACTTAGTGAACGGAGTTCCATATCAAGTGCAATGAATTATAAAAATGTTATTAATGAAGAACAATTAAACATAATATTAAAAGCACCTATGTTTTATAATGTATATGTATATTTATATCACTAATGTGGTTCTTTTAAATAACTATAATTAGTGCTATATTATTAAGTTCCTTATAAATTGGGAACTGTTTGCTTTAATGAAGAAATTATATCCATAAATATATTATCTGTTCACAGTTAAACCCTTGTATATGAAAGATGTCTTTAAGACATTATTGGATTAAGTTGGAAACCTTGTTAGCATCCAAGGAGTCAAATAATATGACACATAATTCCATGAAGAGTGGGCACCTGTTTAGAATCGGAAATGGTTTGGAAAAAATGTTTTCAGAACTTCCTTAAAACCCAAGGGTGTAAGATTGACTTCTGTATCTTCTCAAGCAGTGGCGTAACCATGCTAAATGTGTAAACCCCTGGAATTGCTTTTGCAAAAGCTGCATTCGCTTAAAATCCAATTTGCAATTGTATGAACTGTGTCATAACCATTTGCGTAACACAGTAAATTGTTTCCTTTTAAACCTAGTTTTATGTTTGTCAGTAACAGACTGATATCACTTGATGGAGTATTCCACATTGATACTACCATGACACCTAAACAGATAAATTATGTAACACATTGCAGGTGAGAAAATGTCTACCAATAAATGGGCGTCTTCCCCCAAATGATTGTAACTATTTGGACATCTGAATCATGCAATGAGACTGTTGCTTTGGTATTGAACAAAATAACTGTGTGGCAATGTGGCCAAAATCAGTTGTGTACTGTCTTTAAAATTCTGTGTTAACTAAAAAAAGTGATAGTACTTTCCAAATGTTCATGTAGAACCAGTCTTTGATAAATACCAGTGTTTTTGATAATATATTAATAATCTGTCTCGAATGTACATTGTAGATACATTGTAGATACTTAAAACAGCAAATGATTTCCTTTAACATCTCACTGTCTGTCACATACATCCTTCTTAACCTCCTTATAAAACTTTACAATTATATTTTTGTGGTGATGCAGTGTATATTGGTTGATAAGTGACATTCAATTAGTGCAGCTTTATCAATCAGGATATATCATACTTCATGTTAAAAAAGAAAAAATAAGGTTATCTGCAACACACAGGTATGGGGGGGAACAGGTTCTATAAATGGCTGGACACACTTTACTGTGTCTAATACTCTGATCAAAAGTAATATATACCATCATCCCCTTACTGATTGTTCTCAGATTGCCAGATCTCTTTTCAGGATATTTGTTTTTACATGTTCTAACCAGCTGTACATTTAACTGTAGTGTATATAATGTTAATATTTAACATTTGACAAAGTTGGTTTGATGATTTTGACCACAAATCAAAACTAATTAAAAATCATCAAAATAACTACTGTTCATCCTAGGGATTTAATTTAGTTTCCATGAATTATACGTAAGTGTTCATGCACTGTTATCACACGAATATGCCACTGGGTAATACCTCATAAAATATCATGCTAATATTATCCATAACTTTACACTAGTTTTCTTTAAATTCACACTACAGTGATATCTTATAGTAGGAATTGTGTCTTTAACCCTGTAAATGCTAGAGATGTCTATAATGCTTATATTTGCAGCCATGGGGTTAATGAACGTAGAAACCAGCACTGTCACATTTTTCATGGTGTGGGTCATATCTTTTAGACCTTCATGCTGGTGGGCCAGGCCCTGTGCAGAAACTGGGCCTTATGAACAAAAGAAGAGAGGCGTAAACCAAGTTCACCATGTTCAGCAAATAAAACTTCCCATTGATTCAAATGCTTGACCTGTAGCATTCAAGGGTTTAAAAGTCCTATTTAACCCTTTGAGTGCCAGAGTGGTACAGAATGCATTGCTCTGCAATGCATTCTGTACCAGTCTGGCACTCAAAGGGTTAAATCAGTGGTGGGGCTTTGTAATGTTTATCTCCTATAAAACAGTTTGTTTCCCTAGAATTGTCCTCTGTTCTTTCGGGCATAATGCCCAACGTGTGTGTGTATTCTCAAAGCCACAGTGTTCTCAAGCACAAAACCTTCTTGGGGGAGATTCACTAAGCTGTGATAAATAGGTGATAAAGTGGAGATGACTTCTCCAGTTTATCACTTCTCCAATTCCTATATTATTCTATGGAGCCAATGCACTAAGATTTCTTCAGTCTGGAGATACTAGTGCATAGGCACATCTTCCTCCTTGTGTTCTTCATTCAGCCTATGGGTCGTTCCAGTTTAAACCAATGTAACGTTTACACTGTCACCAAAGCAGTTTTTAGAACTATGATAGCAGAAATGTTATAGCAGAATGGGTTTCATTTGTCAAACCAAAGTGCTTTTGCATGTATGGATTTGGTTTCTGTTGTTAAAAATATAATTCTATATTAGTGTTGTGAAGTTTAAATTACTCAAAATCTGCAGTCAGTGTCCTTAATATTAGCACTAGGTCAGCGGCTCAGTAATTTCTCTTGCCTTGGCTTCAACATTAAGTAAAAAATCTGAGAATTGATATAGCTGAAAAACTTTTGCACACTGGATGACCTGATCGTTAAAACAAAGGGACTCCCATTGCTGAGTGATGCTTAATTCTAAAGTTAATAAAGAGCAAATATTCATACATTCATGGCCACCTATAGACACCGATAGCAACAGAACCATTATAAAATGGACAGATTATAAATATACAGCATGCTAAAAATGTAATTTGCTATATAATAACTAGTGTAAAAGCCCATGTACACAGGCCAAGGTCTGGGTGATGTTAATACTTTGAGTGCCAGAGGGGTATGTCTGTGGCACTCAAAGGGTTAATAGTCCGGTCCTGTTCTGTGTGTTGCTGCCGCCTCACGTGATGCAGTCATGCACAGTAGAGACTGCCCGAACACACAGAATGCTCCCAGCACAGAACTCCCAGCATTCTGTGCTCCCAACATTCCGTGCTCCAAGCATTCTGTGCTCCCAGTATCTGTGCGTTCGGGCAGTCTCTACTGTGCATGACTGCATCGGGACAAACATAACCTGGCCTCTTATAATATAGGATTTTTGAATAATGCATTTCCCAGCAGGAGTACCCGTGTTTTTCTCTGCAACAAAACAGCACAAAGTATTTTGTTTCCATATTAAGCAATATGTTTCTTTTAAAACAGACGTTCAAAATAAAATACAGTTAACATCTGTCAGCATTAAACTGTTTACCGCCTCCTTAGTTCCAGGACTCTTTATCATATTTCTCATCAAGTAAGAGATAACTCCTTATACACTATATTCCTACTAAATACAGCTGGCCTTGTTCACTTCTGAAATCAAACTGATGAAGATAGTAGGACAGGGTTTGGGAACCATTGGGGAATACAACACTCATCATGCCCAACCATCCAACATCCTGCTCTTGGAATAGGGTCAGTTATATTTGGTGTATTCTATCCATTGCTACACTAGACAGATGAATTATTTGGAAAACAATAAACTGTTTATTTGAGGGCATGGAAGGTAGGAATGGATCTAATAAAAGGAACTTAAAGGTCATATGGGTAACTTTAGAAACCTTGACCTGTGGACGGTGTCCACCACTGGTTAAATAATAATATTGCTACAGAAAAGTGAATCTTAACACTCTTGTTCAACTGATATTAACTCTTCTTATTATCTGCATTGTGTTCAACTGTTTATCAGTTGCTCTTTGCTTTTCTGATTAGAGATATTCTGCTTTTTGACATTCTCACTTTTCACCAGGATTATTTTGCTAGAATTTTTTTCTAGGTTACATATAGGTCAGTCTTCTAGTGCTCAATTCCACTGTTATCCACAATGTGGAGTGTTAGGATGAAAATTGACCATAAATATCTTTTATGCTGTTCCCTAGATCAGTTCTAGGTTATTTTGTTAATAGTTGCTTTAATAAATGGAAGCGAACATGTCTTAATTTCTTTGTGTTTTATTAAGTCATGAAAATCACAAACTATACCTGAGTATTAAGTTCTTGAAAATAAGATTATTTATTTTTGACTATTTTGAATATATAGACAAAATGAATGAGTATGATGGTATGTCCTAAAACCTTCAGGACAAGCTTTGAAGATTAACAACCTTGCTTTATCAAGTCAAAACCAATGGAGTCTTGTTTTTAACTTGATAAACAGATGTGGTTTCTCTTGAAAGCTCGTCCTGGAAATTGTATGTTAGTCCAATGAAAGAGGTATTATCACATAATGCCATACTCATTCAATGTGCATCTATACCACTGATCTAACATGGCTATCCTAATCTTATATATATATATAATTACTAGTTGAAGAGCCCGTTACACGGGACACAGTGCCACAGCCACCTGGTCGAGGGGCAGTCTCTATTGCACGTGACTGCAGCATTCGCAGCAGTGTCTACTGCGCATGACGCGGCGTTACACACGTTTTTAGCGAATTATTATATAGGATATATAAATATACAATGAGGGAATACTAGTCTCTGTATGTTATATGTGCCAACAGTCGCTGGACCAGCATGGAAGATTATGGTGACTTATAAAACATTTACACACTCTTACTAGAAGCTCCATAGCATAAGGCCTCTTTTTAGCCTGATGGCTTAATTCAGCAAATTAACCACTTGAGTGCCAGAGGGGTATGCAGCACATTACTTTGCAATGCATTGCATACCCCTCTGGCACTCAAAGGGTTAAAGATGCACAATTATGGAGCAACTGCACCATAGGTGACAAATGAAAATTCTCTTTGAATGAAATGGGGCATTGAATCCTATGAATATTAGAGAGACTTTCCTGTACATGCCTGCTTAATCTTGATTCAAAATGGACCAGTTTTAAGTAACAAGATGGAGTTCGGTGTGCCTCTTGGTGTGAAGCTTTGGAGACAGTTAATACATTATACTTATTATTTGAACTATAGCTTCTATAATCCTATCTAATAATTTGCTAAAAAGATTGTCACGACGCAGTCACGTGTAGTAGAGACTGCTGCGTGCACTGCAGTCATGCGCAGTAGAGACTGCCCGCGCCGTGGCTGTTACGGAGCGAGGCACTCCGAATTCAGACCGTAGTCCTGCGGTCCCAGGAAGGTGTGCAGAGAGGACTCCGGTCTGAATTTGGAGATCCCCGCTCTGTATCAGCCGCGGAGAGTTCGGGCAGTCAGTACTGCGCTTGACTGCAGCGTCGCCAGTGCTGGCCCGTGTGCACGGGCTTTAAAACTAGTAAGTATATAGTCAAATTCTATATGGCCTCAGTTATATCTAAGGATATATGCCCATATTTATAAAAGCAAACTGGAGTTATTCTGGATTAAACTAACTGCACCATAGGGGACAAATGCACATTTCTAAATTCCCATGCACTTGAATAGCACTCCTTCAATGCTAAAGAGGACTCCAATGCATTGCATCACAATGCATTTTAGATCTGTCTAGCATTTTAGGGGATAAAAGTCCAATTTAATTTAACAGGAATCTTTATTATTTCTCTATGGCGCAGTTGGTTTACTCCAGAAAAACTCCAGTTTATTTTATAAATATGGGCCATAGTTCCCCTTTAAGTGAAAGTTCACACACTTTGATTAATGCTTTATTGCATATAACACTCGTTCCTCTCTGTGTGCCTGCCTCTGACATATAGTAGCATTTGTATAAACATACAGGTGGTGCCATTGTAAGGAAACCAACAGCACCATGGGAGATAACCATGCCAACTGATTTAACCCTTTGAGTGCCAGAGAGGTATCCAATACATTGCAAGGCAATGTGTTAATAACTGTCTGGCACCCAAGAGGTTAAAATGGGCAATTAAATATGTGAGTGCTAGACATTAATTATATATATATATATATATATATATATATATATATATATTTATTTTTATTTATTTATTTTTTTTAATTATTATTTTTATTTTTTTTAATTGTATTAGACTCCAGTTGGAATTTTTGTTTATAAGTTTTCTGATGAGACTTATACCAATAGATACATGCATAAGTGATATACATCTTTATTTTACTTTTTTCTTGCAGATATTTTGTTTGTCTTTTATACACCATCAGTTTATTGAACATTTGGTAATTTTTTTTTTTTTTTAACTCATCAGACTTACATCTAAACATCTTATAATGATATAGATGTGTGGCGGTGGAGTAACTTGCAGTTAATCAATACAGGCCTGGATGGCTGCCTGGGATTAAATTAATCATACGTCCCAGAATGACCACTGTCACAGAGAACTTGCATGTGGGTGAAATCTTGTGAATTTATTGTTCATGTTTTGGGGTACCATACACCTCAAGCTTTTTTGACACCCTGATAAATGCCCATAGTCTTTAGTAACATTGATTAGTATATGTGGTCAATGCCTGTATTCAAAGAAGCCAAAATATTGACAAAGCTTTCATCGTAACCCTGTAAGTGCTAACCCAACTGCAAATATCCAGTGAGTTCCTTCATTCTGGTACACACATGCATGTGTGTGCATGCGTGTGTGTGTGTGTGTGTACAGATAGATAGATATTTGTGTGTAATGTGTTTATGAGATTCTGATATATGCACTCCATCCAGTTGTGTTAAGCCTATTCATTTTCATCAGTATGCACTTACATTATTAGCATTAATCTTTCATGAAAGTAATAATATTCCAGAGGTCTAGTGGTATTGCCATCACCTTTCTCTGTTAGGGATTCCAAGCAATGGTTTATGCAATGCATTGTTACAAAGATTCTTCTATGCATCCCAGCTCCATAGGCGTTAAAATCAGTGATGCTCAAAAGCAATTTTGTGTTTTTCATAATTTAAATTAAGCAAATGTATAGAATTTGGCAATATATTTATGAAGCACTGAAAAAACAAACTTGTGCATTACTGATTTAGAAGCATTGTTTTTGGTACAATATTCAGTAGGTTTTGGTGATGATTCCTGACGGTAAATGTAAGGAGAGCATTTTAGGATTTAAAAACAATAGAGGTTTTTTAATATAGCACATCCAAAGATTGATTGGAGAGATGCACTAAGACGTGATAGGTAATAAAGCAGAGAAGGCTTCTCCAGTGATATCACTTCTCAAGTTCCTATGTTATTCTATGGAGCCATTGCACTAAGATCTCCAAAGATAAAGAAATCTTAGTGCATTGACTCCATAGAATAACATAGGAACTGGAGAACTGATATCACTTAAATACAAAATGACTAACAAATATAGGTGATTTCTGTTACAGAGTCCCCAGGTGGGACTCCTCTGGTGCCGCTGAGGGATGTAATTGACGCGAATTGTGTCACAAAGAGGTGATGCTTACCCATGAGTGGGGGTGGGGCCTAACATACACATCACAAAAGTGGGCGTGAAGTGGGAGGGAAATGGGAACAACAAGGCGGGAAGGAGCAGAAGTGGGCAGAGTTTCAGTAGGGTGTATCCAGAGAGTTCCCAGGTATGGTGATTTGGAACGGTCTTTCAAAATCACCTAAGCTGTTAAAAAGTGTTAGTATATCTGTAAATCAGTATAAATTTTTGACACCTATAGTACAATTGTTTTGCACCAAACTTGCTCCAGTACATCAGCCTGAATGTCATGGAATGCACTGGAAACTTGTCTAGCTTTGAGGAGGCTGAACTTTATATCTGATCCCTATTGGAACAGTTGGTTTACCCTGGACTTTTGACACTTTTGTCTTCATATATATAATGTGTTCTATTACAGGTCACTGTTTTCAAGTTATACTCTTAACCCTTTGAATGCCAGAGGGGTATGCAATGCATTGCTTTGCAATACGTTGCATACCCCTCTGGCACTCAAAGGGTTCAGCATTCAAGGAGTTTAAAGTCCTGTTAAATCAATGGGAATTTTTGTTTGTCCACTATAGCACTTTTGCGCTGTCCCAGAATTGCTCCTCTCCGTCTTTGTACATCATCCTCCGGTGTTGCATGTTAACATACTGAAAGGTTGTGTATATAAAATCATAAATTGTGTCAACAGGAGAGTGCTATCTAGCTCACTGTTTTAGGGAGACTTATACTAATTATTGCTTCCATTGTGTTGAATCCAAAACATAATTGCATGTTGATTAACTCCTTGCATGCTAGAAAGGTATCCAGTTCATTGCAAACCAATGCAGCAGAGACCTCTCTATAATCGAAGGGTTTGAATATTGAATTTTACCGAAACCATAAATGAACTTGTCCTGTTTAGTCTTTTGGTTTTGCCACTGTCCTGTTTGTTTTCTGAAAGCGGAACTACCATCCCTGAATACATTTCTGGCAACTAGTGTTCAATAGCGCTAGTCGCCAGAAATATTACCTGGTGTTTGAGCTTTGTACTCTGTTCCCAGACTGACAGGCAGGACGGAGCACAAACATCTTTCCATAGTGATGCATGCGCGTCTGCGCTGTCAGTCCCAGCCTGCTCTAGGAGGCGTTGCTAGGAGCCGTTCGGCTCCAAAAGGGACTGACAGTGCAGGAGTCACTATGGAAAGATGTCTGCGCTCTTTACTGCCTGTCATCCCCGGAGCAGGGTATAATTCTGAAACACCAGGTAATATTTCTGGCGACTAGCGCTGTTGAGCAGCTAGTCGCCAGATGGGTATTTATTTGGGACAAATTTATTCAGGGGTGGTAGTTCCGCTTTAATTCCATGTAAGAATTGAATCTACAGTTGAAAGTGCAGACAACACCAGCTGTTGGAAACTTCAACTACCATCATCTCCAGCAAGCCACTAGCTTGTTGGGAATTCAGGGAATTGTAGTCTCCAACATATGGAACACTGATAACCCTGAACTATAGTATTCAGCGATGCTGAATCACAGATCCATGAATCTCATTATACAGAAGTTTCCATCCCCATTCTGAAGACAAAAATTCTATGTTTTGGTTTTAAATGCTGTTTTGTTAAACCTGTTAAGAACCAGAGATGTGTGCAACGCATTGTGACGCAATGCATTACACATTGTATGGTCTTTAAAGAGTTAACATAAAGTGCTACATTATTTTTCATAGAACAAAGAAATAACCAAATAAATCTAAATAAAACCATAAACTACAGCTCCATTCTATTATGTAGAAGGGTTTACCCTTTTTCATTTCCACATTGTTGGTTGTTAAACCCAACGCAACCCCTCTGGCACTCAAAGGGTTAATGTGTCATGAAAATAAAAAAACTAAACACAATTCATATAATCATTTCTATGCGTCTATACATTTAGGGTTGCCACCTTTTCTTCAAAAAAATACTGTCCATGTCATTCCCTTCATTGACTTAACATTGGACAGAAGCCAATTTTTTACTGGCCTGCCGGTAAAATACCGGCTGGGTGGCAACCCTATATACATTCCTGAGCAAAGTGATAATGACATGACACAGTATATGTTGCATTCATTGGTACCACGCTCATTGTTTGCAAAAATGTGGTCAGTAGTAGGAAATATGTCATTTCAAGTATACTTTGCATGCATTACATTTTCATGTTCGGGTTAGTAATACCAGTTCTGATGAGTTGTAATTTTTTAAATCCTTGTCCACTTATTTCTGAAAATTATTGTCCATTAACATCTCATTGCTGCATGCCATCGAGTGATCACTTTCAGGTCTTAAAATGCTTCTGTCATCTGTATACACTGAAGTGTTGTTGACCGTATCATCCGATTTAATAAGTGGATGCAACTGAAGACTTCAGTGCATTGCTTGCTTCACAGTGTGCTGGAGCCATCTGTTGTATCCAAGTGGTATAAAGAACACTAGCACCTCCTAATAATAACCCCCACACTTACCTTACTATGCCCAGAAAATCCTAATGGCCAGTGTTAGTTTTGAGAGATACGATAAGCAGCACCAGTCCTCGCATTAATATGCATTGAATCACTCACCGATGTGTATGTAGCTTCGGTGCAAGAAATGGAAAGATGCACCGGAACATCAAGGATATAAACCTGAAACAAGAAAATCCATTTGACTCGATAATACTTCCTTAAAATCACTTATTCTATTGGAACACAGAACACGGAGAGTAAGCACTGTATGTGCGAAACGTGTGAGACTGTGTTCTCTCTGTGTTCTGTGTTCCAATAAAATGTGATTTTATGGAAGTATTCTCGAGTGCAGTGGATTTTCTTTCTTCAGTGTTAGTTTTGTCCATGCTTCTTGGTTCAAGAGATAACATATTCAATTAGTCCTGGATGTTATCTCACTGGAGGTGGACATGACAGTTGCTAGCAGGACTATTGTACTTAAAACTCCCCTATGGGCATGACATCCAGGACCAATTGAAGATATTATGCCTTGATCCAAAGAACAAGGGTAAAATGCATAGAGGACCATAGGATTTTCTGTCCATAGTAAGTTCAGGGTTATTATTATGAGTTGTTTGTATTCCTTTAAAGGGATAGTAATACCACAATAAAAGTTTAGCTCTGAGTATTAGTTACAACATTTTTAACATGTAGCGCTATATATAGTTACTTACAGATTTGTAATTCAAACGCTATTGAAGATGAAAGGATCCCCCAGCCATCCCTTCTGGCCGCCTCCCCTTAGATCTGTAATCCGGTCATGGGACCGGATGGATGCAGCGAGGGACAATCTTTACTCAGTAAGTACAAGGAAAACCCTGCCCCCTTGAGGAAGGAGGGAAGGATTTTCCTTAATTTGCTAACTGAAGATTGTCTCCCACCGCTCTCCATCTGGACCAGACAGAGAGGATCAGTGAAGCAGGAGAAAGGGGCGGGAGGGGGATCCTTTCGTCTTCAATAGCTTTTGAACTAGAAATCTGTAAGTGAACTTATATAGGGCAACATGTTAAAAAAATTGTGAATAATACTCGGGGCTAAACTTTTATTGCGGTATTACTATCCCTTTAAGTGGACATATTGAATCTGCTGAATATATGATTAACGGTTTTGTAAAAAATATATATAAATAATGTAAAAAAAATCATTTTCTTTTATTTTTAACATTTTGTATATAATATGAGAGAGCAAATTTTACATCAGGCTTGTCTTGGTCACTTTAATTATCTTCCCGTCATAATATTCTTTGACCTTTTGGATTCCAAGGCTGCCGACAACTCTTTGCAGGGCAAAGAAATGAACGAAGCTCCGGTGTCCAAGAGATCAGTGGATTAACTATACAAGAAAAACAGAACGCAAGTTGGCTTCTCATTTTTATTAATATTTTTCCACACTTTTTAGTGTGAGATTATGTGAAATTACATAACAATTACACCAACACCTAAAGTTATATAATATATTAAAGAAAAGTATAAAATATTTATTGTAATTTGTAATATTACGCAAGAATTTCATCCATTCTTTACTGATGTTTGCTTATATTGATCAGGCGTAGGCAATATTGTGTACTCCCAAGTGTTGGATACTACAATTACTGTAATCATCACTCGGTAAGGTTGCCACCTATTGGTCTTGCCAAAACCGGACAGGTACACCCTGTGCAGATTTGTTCCACTTTAATGGAAACCAGCAGAATAGATGCAATACAACATTACACAAATGCAAAGGAGCATGATATGAAACCAGCAGAGCCATACACATTTACATGAGACCAGCAACATTATACACATTTTACATGAGACCATCAGCACCATGCACATTCATTTGACACCAGCAGAGCCATGCATGATTTTCATGAGACCATCAGGACTATTTACATGTATATGAGACCAGCAGAACCATGCATATTTTAAATGAAACCAGCAGAGCCATACACATTTACATGAGACCAGCAACATTATACACATTTTACATGCGACCAGCAGCACCATACACATTCATATGACACCAGCAGAGCCATGCACGATTTTCATGAGACCATCAGGACTATTTACATGTATATGAGACCAGCAGAACCATGCATATTTTAAATGAAACCAGCAGGGTCATACATCTTTACATTAGACCTTACCCTGCGGGGCACTATATATTTACATGAGACTTTTCCCTGCAGGGCAGTATATTTTTACATTAGACTATCAGGTCATACACTATTTGAATGAGACCAGCAGGTAGAAAAAACAGTTGCATGAGATAAACAGGGTAGTACACACTACATGATGAGACCAGCAGTGCATGTATAGTGCACTCCATCTGATTCACACAGGTCTTTCCTTATCTACACAAGTACTTGTACCCCAATATTATACCTCACACAAAGGTCTCCATCTCTCCCCAGCTAAGTAACAAACATTCTCTCTCTCGTGCGCACACACACACACTCACTCTCTCTCTCTCTTTTTTTTCATTGAGGGATGAGTATTACGTTTAGTAAACATGTTATTAAATAAAGGAATGTGGACAGTGCTGTTTGTCAGCCAATTCTAACAATATAAGAGTAATGTCTGAGAAAATATGGTTATTTTAAATCAAGAAACTGGTGCCAAAGAAGTCTCTCTACCCTGAAATCTTCTACCTGCAGGTAGATCTGTCTAACCTTGCCCATCTAGAGAGATATAGATGTCTGTGCAGATGCAGATCCATTATTGAAGTTGTCCAGCATTTTTCAGCAGCCACATTTTCCCCTAGTCTTGCAAAAAAGATGGTATAATCTAACATGTGCAGGCTACTACTCTTTACAGAAGTGGTACTCAATTTAGCTGTTGGTTAGGGAATACAACACCTCTTATCAGGGAGGATGATTGGAGTTGTAGTCCCCAACAGCTGCATGTCCAACAGTTTAGTACCGCAGTTTTACAGTACAGTGAGAAACAAAGTGAGATATACACAAACATGATAGACATATTTGTGCCACACATACATACATAGGTAGAGGCATACCTTCATCACATCCCTTCTCTCTGTGCTGTTTCCTCCTAAATATATGGCGGCTCCCTCAGTTGCTGCTGAGCAGCCTGCTAATGCCAGCTTCTGACTGGCTGCACAAATTATGAATCAGGAAAGAAAGAACAGTGCTGCTTCCATTAACACTGTGCATTTTTTCCACCAGAGTAATGATCTGAACAATATGTGTATACATGTAATCTCCAAAGCACTGATTACTTTCCTGTCACTTCCTTACAAATGTATAGTTTACCCCATGTTGCTCCTCATGATCTGCTCAGTGCAGGGAAACACATGGGTTGTCTGTGTATATGCAGAACAGTGATGAGATACTTAGCAATACTTCAAAGACTGATGGAATTTATAGACAGGCACAGCGCTATCCATCTGAAACAAATACACATACAAATTCAAACCCTTTCTCTCTCCCCTGCCTTACTTCATCACTGCAGTTCTGCCACCCCAACTTTGTTTACACTTATGAGAGGGATACAATTCAGTTGACACATTCGATTCAGTGAGGATATGAATCTGCCCAGGACCAAAGAAACACAGACAGAGGCCCAAAAACCTGACTGTCTGGGTCAAACCTGGACAGGTGGCAATCCTATCAACCAGCCAATGGCTAGTGTGGGATGTTGGGAATTGCAGTCCTCAACAGAGTGCCAAAGGTTGCCTTGTCCTGATATAGACTATTTTTATCCTAGTTAAAGGAGAACAAACAATTCCTAATAACTCCTCACTTACTTTACTATGGCTAGAAAATCCTAATGGCACCCTGGTTCAAAAGAAAACATTTTCAATCAGTCCTGGATGACATGTCCAATGAGGAGGACATGACAGTTGCTTTCGGGTTTTTATTTCAGACTGAAACTAGCTGAAATCCTGAACCTTCTTAAAGAGATTGTAATGTGCAAATAAAATGTACATATGATTGTGCAATATAATTTTGTATAATGAATAGTATGTTCAGAAAATCCCTTACATTCATATCGGGCTTGAAAATCCAAATAAATATTTCTCCCTCCCACTCCTTTTCAGCACATCATACTGACTTACCTCAGATCAAAATATTGCGTGGGATAGTATGTGGAAAACCCTGCCCCCCTTGATGAAAGAGGACAGGGCCAGTGGCATAACAATGGGGGCCACAGGGGTCGCACCTGTGACCAGGCCCGTCACTCCAGGGGCCCGGTCACCCTCTGAGACCCCCGCTATTCACAACTAGCAACAAGGTATCAGATGAGTGCGGCTTCTTCCACACTCTAGTAATGCAGAGCGCAGGGAGATGACATAATCTCCCAGCGCTCTGCATTACTGAAGAGACGACACGCGGGAGCTCCAGCTGTAGAGAGATCTGTGCCGAAGGAGGCGTAGACCTCTCCTGCCACGCGCCTGGACCACCAGGGAGGTAGGAGCTTGGAGGCAATGTGGGGACTGGGGGCAATGGGGGAAGCAATGTGGAGATTGTGGCAATGGGGGGTCAATGTGGAGACTGGGGGCAGTGGGGGAAGCAATGTGGAGATTGGGGCAATGGGGAGCAATGTGGAGTTTGAGGGCAATGGGGGGTCATGTGGAGATTGGGGGCAATGGGGGGGCAATGTGGTTGGGGGGGAGCCATGTCAATTTCTGCACCAGGGCCTAGTGGCTTCTAGTTTTGCCTCTGGGCAGGGCTTTCCTTATGCCAACACAATATTGTCCTTAGTTGTGATCCGTCAGGACCAGCTTTCTGATCTGAGGTAGGTCAGCTTGACATGCTGAAATGGAGTGGGAGAGGGGAACTTTGAATTGGATTTTCAAGACAAATATGAAGGTAAGGGATGTTCAATACATACTATTCATTATAAAAACTTGTATTCAACAATTGGATGTACATTTATTTTTGGTCATTACTATCCCTTAAACCTTATAAGGAGCAGAGCTGTGCAAAGTTGCACAGACCTCTGGTCCTTAAAGGTTAGAATTATCGTCTGCAATGAGTCTGAGGTCCTTTGATCCCACATGCAACTGTCATGTTGGCCCAAATGAACATGAAATTCAGGACTGAATTTGCATACCCCCTGGCACTGAAAGAGTTAATCATGTGAGTGCCAGAGGGGTATGGAATGTATTGCAAAGGGTTAAACTAAGGAGCAAGTGGAAATGAATAGGCCTATTAGGATTTCGGGCCTTAGTAAGATTAGCGTGGAGCTTATTGTTAGGACACTTTAATTCTCCTATAACAAATTTGTTTTGTACTGAAACTGTTCGCAAATTGGGGTCCGCAACTTTTATTCACAGCAGACGTGATTATTTGCATAATCATTCAATATGGGTCATCTTATGTTTTACAGAAGATTAAAAATTTAAATGTAAAATGCCTCCTTTTACTAAAATTATTGACTTATAGTGTATTAGTGAACTGCATGCAGGAAAATTGCTATTAACAGACGAACGGTGAATTACATTACAAATAAGCCAAAAGAATAAAGATGACATTTTTTTAATTTCCTTGGCTCTTCATTGTGTTTGTTTTGATGGAAACAGGTTGTTATTAAGGGACGAATAAAACATTTTTAAATTAAAAAATATGTTATTGATCAGTAAAAGTGTACTCACCATGCTGAGAGATGTGTCATTGCAGTTTAAACATTATAGTGCCACCTGGTGTACAGGAAGTTCACTTACAGTTCATCTGGCGTTTACACAGCTATTACATGCATTCTATGGGACATGGGAGCCACTGACTACAGTTCGTAGAATGTAATAGTAACTGATCTAACACTTTTATGACAGTTTGAACAGTAAAAACATTTCAATAAATTGATTGCCAGAAGTGGGAGTATTCTTGTTATACTCAACAGGAAAAGCCGTACAATAAAAGGTTGCTGTTTTTGTTTTTTTTTTATAAAAGATTTACTGCTCCTTTAAGAGTGTTAACATCTTTTTTAAGATGATGTGTAAAGAAGATCTATAACCCTGTTTCGATCCCACAAACTTACTGTAACCCTTTCAGTGCTAGCGTGGCCTCCAATGCTTTGCAAAAGCAATGCATTGGAGACCTCACTAACATTCAAGGGGTTAAGGTGGACATTACCTTAAGAAAAGTTTAGTTGCTGTTGACCCTTTGAGTGCTAGAGAGAGAGGTATCCAATGCAATGCAATGCATTGAATACCTTTCTGGCAATCGAAGAATTAAAAAGTAGAAATATAATAGTAATTATACTATTTAATTCCTGTGCTGGGCCAATATTAACACACACACGCAGTGTGCCATGAATGAATATAGGCACACTGAGTGGTACGCTTGTCCTCGAACAGAAACAATTAGTATTCTATGCAGGTAATTAACATAAATTGCCACAATGTGCCACCAAACACAAAGATCAATTTCCCAACAGTTATTCATTTTACAGAAAAATGGCTAATACAGCATCAAAGGAGATTTTAATTATGTGTAAACCAAACCTACATATTTTAAAGGAGCACTAACACCTAAAAATTATCTAGCATTATATACACTTAAATACCATCACTTCATGCTGGCATCCGTGAAGGTTATCCATCTGTTTTCTGAGACATATGCTCCATGGGCAGTGATGTAATTAGGATTCCTGCTGCCCTCGGCGCAACTAATTGCAAGCTCACACCCAAACCCAGTACACACTTTCCCACATTCTCACTTTATCAATCCACTTCAGCATGAATAGGAAACTGTAGATATGGGTTACATATACAATATATATAAAGAGCATTTGGGTATGTTCACTTTATCCTGTCCTCTCCCTTAGGGAGGGCAGAGGTAGGGGTCTCAGACACCTTTCTATAGCTACGCTTAGATTAATTTTGGTGTTCTATAGCCCATATTAATCTTTTTTCTTCCTTAGGGAGGGCAGAGGTAGGGTTCCCAGACCCCTAACTATGGCTACACTTGGATTAATGTGGGCATATAAATCTTCTTTACTCCCTTATGGAACGAAGAGGAAGTTGTCCCAGACCTCTTCTTTGGACAGTTTTTAGATTGATTTGGAGGATATCGAAATTTTGTCCTCTCCATTAGGGAGGGCAGAGAAAGGGTCCCAGGCTCTTTACTTGAACATTTTTAGAATGATATGGGGGCTCTGGACCCCATATAAGTCTTTTTTTTTTTTTTTACTTCCTCTCTTGGTAGAAGAGTTGAGTTAGGGGCCCTCGTACCCATTCCTTGAACTTTGGTGAGTGTAGATTTGTGCTTGGATGCAGTTGGGAACACTGGGGGATTGTGGTGGTCATGTCCTCTTTCCGCTGAGTATCTCTTTTTCCAGCTTCTTAACCCAGGAAGGACTCTCTGTAAGCAAAAGGGAGCATTGAAAAGGCCATCCTGCCACAATGTGATGGCAGAATTGGATGCTTATTTTGGCTGTTTAAGCCACATTTTAATATGTATCCCAAAATGCTGAAATAAGGATACAGAGGGCAGAATGCAAGAACTATGCAAAATTATTGTTTAGAATGTTTTTTCCATGAAAAAAAGAGTAGCACCAAAATATTACCAAATTGCCCATTTTTTTTTAATAAATTAGGGAACGTTTGAAATTTTTTTAGTGAATGCATTTCAAGAAGTGTGCATAGATAAAATGTGCTGTTTTGTGAGGATTAATAATTGCACCTAATTCAGAAAAGCAGGTAGCACACATTTTCGTACTTCTTGCTAACTTTGCCTTTAATTTAGAAGCATGTGTTAACTTTTCTGTTAATTTGGGAGCATGTTCTAACTGTTCTGCTAATTTGTGTCATGTTCTAACTTTGCTGTTAATTTGGGAGCATGTTCTAACTGTTCTGTTAATTTGTGATAATGATCTAACTTTGCTGTTAATTTGGGAGCATGTTCTAACTTTTCTGTTAATTTGGGAGCATGTTCTAACGGTTCTGTTAATTTGTGATCATGTTCTAACTTTGCTGTTAATTTGTGATCATGTTCTAACTGTTTTGTTAATTTGGGAGCATGTTCTAACTGTTCTGTTAATTTGTGATCATGTTCTAACTTTTCTGTTAATTTAGAAGCATGTGATCTTACACATTAAGATGTTAGTATGATTCTTTCATCAAAATATGAACATTCTCAAATACCACATACATTTATGGCTTTCAAAATATATAGCATATGCTCTACTTTCTTTAATTTCACCCATAGTGGATGGAATGTGATAGCAAAGTTAGCAAAAGACTGAAAAATAGCCTTATTCTATGTCTTTTTACTACCAAAAACTCAACTCTGATGGAATGCAATCTGTATTAGCCCCTAACAAAGGCAATAAAAGGATGCGATCAGCCAGGTATGTCTTCACTTGATGGTGCAAGGAATATATTTGCTATAATGATACAGCACAAATACTCTATCCTGATCTAAAGCACTTATTTGCAAAACAGATGCAGAGAGGCTAAAATAACACCAATACAAATCTGCTCAGTATGAAGGAAAGTACAAATGACTCACGCATTTTCAACTTTATGCCAATTTTAAGCAGAAATTGACACTGGCAAATAGGCTCAAGAACCAGTTTATACATTTTCACTAGTATATATATATGTTTCAGCATTCAGGTTTTAACCCTTTAAGTGCCAGAGGTGTACTGGTTGGGCACCTCTCTGTCACTCAAAGTGTTAAAGGAGCAGGAATTCTTTTTTGAATGAAAAAAATAAATTTTCCTGCTAATAAAAACAAAGGTATTTCTATTGCTGAAAGATTTGTCATTTAAACGTTATATCGCAAATGTGTGTTTTTGTTTTGTTTTACAATAAATTGCAAATTTTCTGTAGTCACCAGGGGGTGCTGTCCCTATCACTTACTATGGAGAGTCGCTGCTTCAAGCTCTTCAGCAGAGTGCATTATGAAAAAACTAGTTGAAGAGCCTGTTACACGGGCCACAGTGCCACTGCCACCCGGTCACGGGGCAGTCATGCGCAGTAGTGTCAGCTGATACAGCAACAGCGTGGGCAGTCTCTAATGCGCATGACTGCAGCACGCACAGCAGTGTCTACTGTGCATGACGCTACGTTACACACGTTTTAGCAAATTATTATATAGGATGATTCCTTTTGGACACTAGTTTTTCTGCTGCTAACAGTCTGAGCTGTAATAACATTCCAATGAAATATCCCCTAACAGTGGGATATCCCTTGTTTTACTCAGCAGGAAAAGCTTTTATGCTTTGCTTCAACATTTAGAAGTACATGATGGATTGTATAGCACTATTAGTAATGAACTGGGGATGTTTCCAGCATCGAAGTGGTAAACAAGCTGAAATACATAAATATCATTAGGAAAGCTAAATGGGGCTGGATTCCATTACATCCAGTGGGGAATTCTGCCAGTAGAAGTCAGAATTTTTTTTTAGCCTTTTTCCTGACTTTTGCTATTCCATTAAAGCCGAATGTATGCCAAATATGGAAATTTAGTATACATAAAAAAGAGCCAAAAATAGTGTCTGAAACAGACATTCTGCTATTACATTGTACCAGTACGATCTTTGCTATGCAACAATTTGCAACCAGCCCAGCCTTCCTAAGCTCAATAGCTCAGGTTTGCTGATCCTGGGAAAAAGGCCTGTTCAGCTGTATAAGGCTGTAACCACCACATTCCCTTGTGTCTTAATGGCACCCAACCACCCTCCCCATATTCATGCAACCTCAGTTAACCCCTCTGATGCCAGACAGCTTGTAGTGCATTAAAGAGCTCTGTACTGTAAAACTGTCTGCCATTGGTGGGTTCAACTGTCCAACAAAATAAAGCAGGAAACTAGTAGGATACTCTATTACTCTCCTGCTTTTTTATGGCTAACAAGGTACAATGCTTTACCCAAACAAATAAACACACACTACTCAAGACCCAGAGCCAAAGTAGACAACTGTCTAGAAATCCAAATTTTAGCGGGAATCTCAGCTGTGCTGGCCATAGCTACTGTTTGAATTGTGGGTATGTCCAGTACAATCTCTATGTACACCTTTACTGGCTATTAGTTAACCTATTTTGTGATTGTATGTTTATGCTAAGAGCATTTTCTGTGCCACGGAACAATGGATGGGACGGCAGGAAAAATCAATTGAGAAGTGGGGTGTGGTCACAGGTGGAGTTAAGGAAGCCCTGAGTACTTATCTAGGATGTAAATCCAGCCCTGTCAATACCCCCACTAAGCTAACCAGTGCCGCCATTCACTGCTGGATTGGCTGGAAATTCACTGCAACAGGCCTGGTTTAGTTAAACATAATGTTATATCAGAAAGGAGAGTGCTCAAAATATAAAAGAGGACCTGGGATCCCAAATAAGATCCCAAAAAAACAATAAAAAACTGGTAATGGAAGTTTAAATAATCTCCTGTGTACACAGAAAAGTATATTTACCTTATTAAGCTGAGTGGGTCACATCCAACACCTTAGTCCGCACCACAATGAAATAATGCAATAATGGGAATGACCACAATGTGG
Source organism: Rhinophrynus dorsalis (assembly GCA_037306005.1). Lineage (NCBI taxonomy): Eukaryota > Metazoa > Chordata > Amphibia > Anura > Rhinophrynidae > Rhinophrynus > Rhinophrynus dorsalis. The sequence continues at coordinate 198,880,324 of CM074725.1, forward strand.
AGGCAGAACGCATAGTTGAATATATGTACCATACACTAGAACATGCTATACGTTTTAGCCCATGCATGGTCATAATTCAGGATATCCTTTAATACATACACACACACATATATATATATAACAGATGAGGAAAAGAAACTCACTCACATGACCTTTTGAAGTTGCAATAAAGTGCTGATTTATTGAAGCAACGTTTCGACCCTAGTTTGGGTCTTTCTCTTGAGACAGACTCAAGCTAGGGTCGAAACAATTCAATAAATCACCATTTTATTGCAACTTCAAAAGGTCCTGTGAGTGTGTTTCTTTTCTTCATCTGTTGTATCCTACTACCCTTGGAGACTGGCACCCAGGCAAGTTGTCTATTTTTCCAGTGGGTGCTCCATGGACTGACAAATCTAAATATATATTGAAATGTCCTAATATATACTCTCTAATGTTGATGGGAGTTAAAGAGATAATTAACTGAAGTCCTACTATCTCCAATGTTGATATAAAGATGATGTTAGTAATGATGGTACATGACATCAAACACTGAAATAAGATGGTATTATTAGATATGTGTAGATGGGTTAGTTATGTAGTGTGCTGTTCTCATTGATAGGGCAAGCAAGTAGGGCAACAAATATTCAAACATGTATAGTAAGTCTCATATGGTCAGCAGAATATGAATGTTTAATCCAGCATGTGCACATGCCCGCCTGTTTGTCCTTTATGGCGTCTTCCTTCACTGTGTAATCAGTTGCGTCTTGAGTATATGCACCTTTGCTATCATAGCTATGTAGTCAGATGCCATTAATGTCTGTAATAACACTAATATACTAGCCTTATGTGTTTCAGAAGGGATTTTTTCTTCTACTGAGATAAGTGGTAAACAGATTACTCATGAACCTATAGTCTATATGTACCTAGGCTAATTAATTGTATATTCTTAAATTGGACATTCTCACCCATGTACAAATTAAAAACAAAGTAGTAGAAGTTGTAAATCGCTCTATTTAATTTGTCCATCATATTCATGCTGGATACAGAAAAACAGGGATTCTAGAAAAAATAAATGAATTAGAAAAAGAAGAACTGGGGGAAATGGGTATCCTCTTATACATTCAGACAGGCAATTCACAAGAAGCAAAATATTTCCATATTTGAATTATGTTGATAGACAGCCTCAATGTGACTCCCCCTCCAGAATACCCAAAAAAGACAGAAACATTGGATCTGATTTGTGGAATTCACTAAAATCTGTGAAAGATGCTATGCTTCACAGACCCCCTCTCAATACTTTAATGTTCATAGACTTTTTTTTACCAAGCTTATGTTTTTTCTGCCTACATACATACTGTTTAAGGCAGGTACATTGAAACTCATTCATGATATTCTTATTATCGCAAGTGATAAAAAAATGTATATTATGTTCTTTCATAGAACAAGCTACAAACATATTTGTCTTTATCACATTTCACACATTTTGGTAAGCATATCACATCTTTTGGTGTTATGTGATATCCATGTTTTTTGATCCTACATAGGCTCTCATTATTTAGAACTGCAGGAGCTGTCATTTTTCCCAGATTCCTAGCCATTTTATAGAAAAATAGGCAGTATATTGGCAAGTATTTAATCCTCTGTCAGAATACTCTAAAGTCTATTAATTATTTTTTTATAATTTATAATCTTCATTAAACGCAACACATGTCAAAGTGAAACATTAGTTTTTTTTATTTGAATTTTATCCTTCAAATGATCGTTCATATCTAAGTTACTAATAGTTCTTTGCTTAAACTTCTCTCAACTATAATTTTTATCTTTAAACTTTTGACATTGCATTTCTGAGTCTCCCTGGAAAAAATGCCTTTTTCACTGCAATTCCATTTTTATTTTCTTATCACTGAAAAGTGTATATTAGATAGCTATTCTGGATAATGGCTGCTGTCAGACAGTTTGAAGCTGTTGGCATCTACCGGCTTCTGGAAATATTTTGCACAAATATTTCCTGCTAAGACATAGTTGAGGATGTCCAAGAGACTGATTTCAACATCACTAAATATAAAGTACATTTTAAATTAAAAGTATTAGTACTAATGTCGATGGAAAAAATGTTTAGAGATATTTAATTACCTTTCCAAATTAAATAGATATCTATATTCCTTCTTCATAGCACCAGATTTGCATTCAGAAACCCAAGTATAAATTTGTATAACTCTGAAAAACCTACACTTTGAGAGAAAAAAACATTGCCAAACCAAAAATAATTAAGTCCTAATATAAACTGTATTCATTTAATTATTAATTCAGTCTGTTGGTGCCCCAAATCATCCTATCTCCAAAGGAAAAAACATGGACTGCCTCAAATCCCTTGTCATGGATAATTACTAGGTATGATTAGGGGATATCCAGATTTCCTAATATTATATGTATTAATGTGCTGTATCTTGTATGTAGATTTTTTTTTACAGTACTATATTTGAAGATGATAGGACTCCCTAGAGTGTTTGCCATATCCTTATGTAATTTCGGGAAAAAAATCAAATATTGTTAATCTGGTATTGGCTCCTTGGATATATTTGTGCTCACTGGTTTTAAGAATTAGATTTTTCAGATTTTCAACCACAGGTATTTTAATTACGTATAATATTCTTCTGTTGGATCCAATGATAATCTCTTATATATTGTTTGAGACACCAAAAGGCAGTAGGCGTCTTCATTATCTGTATCAAGAACAACTATGACCCCCCCCCCAACCATTATCTAATGTTGTCTATGTCCTCCATAATAATTCTGATTATATGGAGAATGGTGTGTTACATTGACTGTATGATGCCATGGAATAGAAATTTGATCCTTCTAGAACTGCACCATGTTTCTTAGTATTTCGACCACAGTGAATGTGAATCCATATGTGAAGCAATATGTGGTTTTGGTTATCTATTTTGGCCAAAGCATACAATAATGTTGCCATCAAGATGGTAAGTCGTAACTTTCACATCACACACTATGGCCGAGATTCTATTCCACGAGAAAGGAAACTCTGCCAGCAAAATTATAAAAAACTTTTTTTTTTCAAGTGTTTTACCTTCTTCAGCTATCACGTGCCAGTTGGTATGCATTCTGAATATTTCTATTCAGCATACATAAGAAAAAGGCAGATGTGGCTTACAAAGGTTGTGACCACCACAGCAACCACCTGAGCACCCTCCCAAAACTCAGACAAATCACACCTAACCCCACCATGCCAAGCACTTGTGCAATACATAAGAAACTGCCTGGCATTTGAGCAGTTAACTAGGCAAAAATTACACATAAACTAAATAGCCACCTCCATTAATCTAACCGGACCCACATATTTGGGGATAATTTTAACCCCTCCCACATGTCTCCATTCAGACAAGATCAGGATGGTGAGTTTTCAAAAATAAACAGTATCCTGGGACCCCCAAATGGTTGCCAAACCCTATTTACATTTTGATCTCTCACTGTTTTGGAGAGGAAGGTTTTCACAGGGCACATAATGAGCCCTGGCGTTACATCAACTTCCAGGCAATCAGGAATGAGGAGATGGGGTCATGCATGAATAACATATATACATCCCTTCCTTTTGTGTTTTTATTGAGGAAGGTGTTATATGTTGAGCATGTCTGACCCCATCTCCTCATTCCTGATTGGGAGTTGAGGAGACTCCAGGGCATGTTCTGTACATTGCTTAACCTTCCCCCGGCCAATCAGAGTATGGGGGAAAATTAAACAATGATTGGCTATATAAAAAGACAATTCCCATTTTTTTTCTCTTGGGGGGCCTAGCTGTGGCCCAGGAAGGATGAGGTGGGGGGCTACTTTTTTACTTTTTAGTGGCAGTGAGTTTGGCCCTGGGATTTTAGGGCTTTTTTATTTCTTTAGGTGATTGATGTGGAGGACGTGGAAAGGCATGGTGGATTTCTGACATCAAGGTGAGTATACATTTTGTGCATACAAATAACATTATAGGGGTGGAAGGGGATCCCTTTCAGGTATGTATGTATATCTTTATATGGCTCCACACAGTGTATGCAGCTCCTTACAACAGACGTATGTTACAATAAATAAGAGGGGATAAAATAAGTGTCACATTCATAGAAGCAATTGGAGAGAGGGAACTTCATACGTAGAAAGACTCAACTGCACTCCAAGAACTCATAGGATCAAAATATTTGATAATAAAACTTCTCAGTTTATTAGATTCTTTAAAAACATGCAAATCAAATAGGCAAAGAGAGGGTAGACATGAAAACAAAGAGAAAAGGTCCTATGTACCGTCTAACGCGTTTCGTGCTAAAAATAGAGCTTATTTATTGTTCTTTGGTTTCACTTGTTGAAGTTCAAAAATGAGTTATGGCCAAACCTAGGGATGGGCTCCTAGCAGAATCAGTATTGGGAGTACAGGGAAATAAGAGATCCTCTGATGTCAGATTCATCACAAGATACAGTCCACAATATAAACATATTTGCAACATTATTAAGAGAAATATGAACATCTTGCACACTGACTTAAAGTTGAATGAGATCTTACAAGAGGGAATTAGATTTGTTGCAAAAAGGGGGGTTACCATTGGCAATATGGTTTCCCCTAGCTTGTTCATGACTAACAAGAAGACCCCAACATGGTTACAACATAAAGGTTTCTTTAAGTGCGGTGATCATACTTGCAAATGCTGTCAGGTTGCCAAGGTTTCTGGATCTTTTGTAGGGACAGGTGATATGTCCATACATCCCATCAAAAGTTACATCAGCTGCAGTACCGAATATGTTATCTATTTGTTCATGCTCAGACTCTGTTTAATACAATATGTACTATTCGCCCCCTAAAGAATAGGATACGGGAACATATCTACCAGGTGGAAGTGGGGCGACAAGAATCTGCAATTGCGAAACATGTGTTGGATTCCCACAATGGTGATGTATCATGCCTTGAATCTCAGGGAAATGAAAGAGTGAGGCTCCCCTGGTGTGTGTGTGGGGGGGTGATGTGGACAAGCTTATAAACAAAAGAGAGACTATTTGGATTTTTTGTTTACAAACAAGAGTCCCACAGGGTCTTAACTGTGAGTGGGACATTAGTCATATTTAAAAAAAAAAATGTATTTCCAGTATGCCTTTCACTTTTATTGTTCTTTGGTTTCAACTTGTCCATATCACCTCTTCTGTTTATGCCTGTCGTAGTCCGTTCCTTTAATTTTTGCAGTGATTATAGCTTGGGCTCTAGATCCATGTTTATTAAAGGATTTATATATATGTAATTTTTTTCTTTTACAGTTAAATTGGGTTTATTTTTGATTTAATATCAACATGAAGGTCTGTCAAGCTTTATGGGGGTCTAATCCTTGGTCATCTATCCGTCGTTCACCATATGGACGTCCCCATACTGTAACCATTTGTTTATTTTTTGCAATGTAATTGATGTGGGCAGTGGTCATTTTTGGTCCTCTTGGTTTTCATTCATTTATACACATATATATATACTCTTACACGTATTGGATTATGGGGTTCTATATATGTGTGTTTATTATTATTATTTTTTATGTATAATTTTTTTTTGAAAATGTGTAATTTTTTAGAGGAGGGCTCATGTGCACACTGTTACTTTCAAATCATTGTCTATTTTGAATTCTTGTGTTTCTGGTCCCTCATGTATGTCGTTCATTGTTTCATACAGATCTTGTATCATCTAGCAATGTCTCTCTTTACACGCCAGTCGGTCAGTGTGTTTTTCCTTTTGATTGATTGGACGGGATTAGATTGACAGTTCAAGGGGAGGTTGCCACTTTGTATTTTACGTGCATCTTAAGCTATCACAGAATCGTTAGGGTGTTATATTTGACGTGTTTCTGAACTATACACTAAGTGTAATTAAGTGCTATTTTTAGCGCTAAACGCGTTAGACGGTACGTGGGACCTTTTCCTCTTTGTTGACATGTCTACCCTCACTTTGCCTATTTGATTTACATGTTTTTAAAGAATCTAATAAACGGAGAAGTTTTATTATCAAATATTTTGACCTCATGGGTTCTTGGAGGCTGCTGAGTCTTTCTACGTATGAAGTTCCTTCTATGTACCGGAGGAGAGCACCGGTTTCTTTGGTCTTCGCACCCAAGCACACGACAGTGAGTCTTTATGCATGTCCATATATATATATATATTTGGATGTTATATCGGCTGTGTTTTTTGTGATTGTAAAAGCATTTAGTTATGTCAATAGGAAAGAGGGCCCTGCCCCAAGGAGCTTACAGTCTAAATAGTTAATAGGAGACAGACAAACCGGCATTTTCATTAATATGGGGGCTTCAAAACCCATATTCATTTCTTACACATTCCTACACTGAAAAATAATATGGGGTGACATAACGCTTTCATTGCCAGTGTGGTTAATTGTAGCCACCCTAGCAATGGATTGGTCATTCTTGTTTGAAGATGGAGGGTCTTGGGGTTGGTGGGGTGTTTTTTCCCACTAATCCTGGTTAATCCCTCTGTTGCCAGAGCAGAGAGATCACTGCCATCCAGCAACTTTGGGTTAAGAATGTGTCTAGATGAGGGTGGTGTGTGGTAGCAGGAGGTGTGTTTTTTATTGCTCATGGTATTTAACCCCTGAATTGCTGGAGAAGAAAGAGTACTGCCATCTGACAACATAGGATGTGGGGAAGTTGTGCATGAATGTAAATGGTCAGTCAGTGGACCAGTGGTGGTGGGGTGTTGTCTCTCAGGTTTCTACTGATCCATAGAAAGCAGCTGATCTTTGGTTGCTTCCATCGGGCTTCCCCTAATCCTACTTTGGGGGGGGGGATATTATTAGGGTTTGTTGGGGTTCTTTTAAAGATATGCCTATTAGATCACAGGTGAGTAATCAGTGGATCAGTCATTATAGAATATCCACTATTAGATCTCAGGGGCATTCTTAAAACCACATTTATTCTGGAATTAAGAGGTGGGTCTGCAAAAACCTGGGAGCCTTATGTTTATATACTATATTATAAACCATTGTAATAGTAAAAATTGCACAGTTAACCCTTTGAGTACTAAATGGGTGTCAAATGCATTGTAAATTTATGCTACGGACTCCACTCTAAGAGTAAAATATGAATAATAAATAAAAATGTGGAACACAGGCTAATAGTTTAAATTGATTGTAAACTATGCTGCTTAAGACATAATATGATTTGAGCACAAACAAAATTACCTAGTCTGTGTAAATCTCTGAATGTTGACTTCAAGCTTGTTTACGTAAAAAGTACAGTGTAATTATACAAAAAAAATAGTTTTAAAGCCCGTGTACACGGGCCAACAAAAGGCGGCGCTGCAGTCACGCGCAGTACAGAGTGACCAAGTGGTCCCAGCAAGGTGTGCAGAAAGGACTTCGGTCCGAATTCGTAGCTCCCTGCTCCAGATCAGCCGCAGTGTGGGCAGTCTGTACTGCGTATGACTACAGCGCACACAGCCGTCTCAACTGCCCATGATGGCTTCTGACAAACATCCTTAGCAAATTATAATATAGGATGTTTGAGAAAACTGAATAATTTTATCTGTCCACTGGAGATATGTAAACAGAATATTTTAATACACAAATAAAATGACATTAATGCAAAAATGAAATGGCACCAATAGTAGAATGTGCTAGCAGATTTTAATTGGTACACTAGTATGTAAGAGTGATCTCCATGAGAGTACAGTCTTCCTTTGGGTGTCCCCTCCTAAAAAACTCTGAAAATGTTACCAATACACAGCCATAAGAAAGAGCACCTATGGATTGAATGGATTGATATGCTGATAAAGAACCAGCAGCTTTTACAAGAAGTACAAATGATGTCAGATTAGGAGGCTGAGCCAGAAATCTTATAGGAAGATTCTGCACATTTGCTTTTCAAGGAGCAAAACAGCTGTAAGCTTTAGTAGCAGACTTCCTGATCGCATCTGGGCTAGTGGGAGAGGTTTGAGGCAGGATAACAGTACAACATCCACACTGTTGCTTGGGTTATGCAGCCATTTCTAAGGAGCCCATTGCAAAAAGACTTATTCCAAGACATACCCTGGTCTATTTGTCAGGTCAGTGAGCCTTTGGTTGTGTTGCTTTTCTGTTTTTATTAATGTTTTACATTAGGCAACATATGAGCTTCTGTTGTTTTGTCTTCTGTAGATGCTAACCCAAGAGTATTCCCTGCTGGGAAACAGCCATTAAAACCTGTTCAGGGTGTTTGTAAGTGGCCAGACTATGGGACCTCAAGATAGTAATGGAGGAACTGTAGTTGTCACATAATGGGATTAATGGCAGGACTACCTCTCAGCTACCACCATCCTCAGAAGAGCCTATGGGGGAGATAAAGAGGTGATAAAGTGGAGATGACTTCTCCAGTGATATCACTTCTCCAATTCCTATGTTATTCTATGGAACATATGCACTAAGATATCTTCAGCTTTGGAGATCTTAATGAATAGGCTCCACAGAATTACATAGGAACTGGAGAAGTGATAATCTGGAGAAGTCATCTCCACTTTATCACCTCTTTATCACCGCTTAGTGAATCTCCCCCTAGGAGTTGAGAAGAATCTTTCCATAACCACAATATAAACTTAGAAAAAATGGCATCTTCTCCTATGGAGCAGCAGTATAATAGGAAAAAAGCAGTATCATCTCTACCTGAATCTTGAGATACTTTGGCCAATATCACTACCTTTTGAGAAGAAGAGGAAGAGGCTGATAGTGAGGAGAAGGAAGGTAATGAAATATATAGCATTTCTTGTTAAGACACCACAAAAGATGTGGAAAAATAATCCATAGAATATTAAATAAAGGCAAAGGCTGAGAAACTTACAGTATCTGATAAACAGCCACAAATCAACCCTTCTAATATTTATTCAGATGGAAGAAATTTCCAGCATACAAAAACTAGAGCAACACATCACAGTTGAAAGGAAGCTACCAGAGCATAAAATTATAATTCCAAAGAAGTTTAATTGCAGCTACCAATTTCCTAAAACATGTTTTGATAAATGGACAAATGGTGCTTCTATTTTACATTTTCAAAATGGACTGTGATACCTATAAGAAGCAGTTGTTTTTAAAGATTCTTCTGATGAAATATTAAAAACTGTCTGAAGATTATTTTTACAGGCCAAAGGGTTATTTACAGACCACCTTTGGCAGATGCATGGGTAAGCAGAGCAAAGGAAGCATGGAAACACAATCCAATTAAGCTATTCAAGTAGAAACACTTAAAAAAGAACTTATTAATATGGACACATTTGAAAGAAGCAACATCATACACTGCTGAAGCAGCACTGTACACGGTCAGACTAGATATATTGCAACTTCAGTAGTTGCCAGATGGACATTGTTTAAACATTTGTAATGTAGATTTCACTTCAAAGAAATCCTTAGTTGCCATACCCTTCCAGGGTAATACCCTGCTTGGGCCATATTTAGACAAAACTGTTAGTCAAGTACGGAAGAGCCCTGGGGCCACCAAAAAAATAAAATTCAAATTTTGACTTTTAAACTCAAAATTTTGACTTTAAAACACAAAATTCTGACTTTCAAATTTTGACTTTTAAAGTCAGAATTTTGAGTTTAAAAGTCAGATTTCTGATTTTAAAAGTCGAAATTCTGACTTTAATTAAAAGTCAGACTTTTGACTTTAAAAGTCAAAATTCTGACTTTAATTAAAAGTCAGACTTTTGACGTTAAAAGTCAAAATTCTGACTTTAAAAGTCAAAATTTTAAACTTGAAATTATGACTTTTCCTGTAAATGTTGATTCAGGAACAAATATATATAAATAAGCACAATATGCTTAATTTCTTAGTGTTCATTTCCTAGTTTTTGATGTGCGTTTGAAACCACTTAGGGTGTATCTTTGTGTGTGGAGTAATTAAGACACAGATCACTGTATGTATGAATGAGTTAGTTATATACAGCACTTATGCCTTGTGCACTTTTTAATTTTGATTGTTGTCAAAGAGTCTTTATTATATTTCTGGCTCCTCTTTCTAAAAAAACAGCCCTTTTCATTTTTGTTGACTCAGATATTTTAAAACAATGCAGAGTATTGTCATAACATGCTACCACAATTTAATAACTTATTATTAGAATCTCTCTAGCATTCAAGGGGTTGAGGTGAATGACAAAAGTCTGTCAGCAGAACATGGATTGAATGGGAGTAAAACAGAAATGTTCAAAACTGTTTGTGGGAGAAAATGAAAGTTAAGTGATGGACACCATAGTCACATGGGGCTGAGGATCAGCCTGCATTCACTTCTTATAGATAACATTCTATTGCTGACAAGGATCAATTACTGTGCTCAGATTTCTGGGAACTATTTCCCATGTAAGGTATTTTAAAGCACAGAAAATCCTTTCAGAGCTTACAGATGACTCATTACTTGAAATATAATGTAATGATAAAAGTTTTGAGTCACATTTATTCTACTAAAGGGCAACACTGAGCCATCACATATTACTGAAACAATAACATGAAGAAGAAAATAAAACAGTTATCTAAATGGCCTTGTTTCAGTAAGTAGTGGTTCCCTGCTTGAAAATGTGTTAAAGGAACACTAATTCTAGAATACATGTTGTTCTTATATGAAAGAACATCTATGTGTGCCTATTCTTTTAAATAAATGAATAAATCAATATATCTCAGGCATATTTTAATTCCTTAACAGTACCTTTAATTCCTTATCAGTACCTACCACCTCTTATCGTAGGTCGCTACATGAGTCTATTGCGCTTTCTGTAAATAAGTATTTATGCACATTACTTTTGATTTTTCCACTAGCTAGGTCATATTCTAGTATCCATATTTTTGGAACTATAGTTCCTTTCTGGAGTATGTTAAATCCCTTACTATATATCACCCCTTTCCCTTGTTTCTTAAAAGCTGTACATATGAAGCTCTTTGAGTCTATTATTATTCTGTTATCGGAAATAGAATGCTATGGATCATACTTAAACAATATTCCCTTGCCTGACCTTACTAAACATATCATGTAGAAGGTGCACTATTCCCTCAAACAAACATATATAATACCAAAAAAGATTTACAAAAGAAAGGGATTTTATAGGCACTCAGACAAATTATAACACATACCCAAATATATTTGAAAAAGTAAAACATGTATTTATTATCTAATATAAATACCAGTCTACAGAATAGCAAGTAGATGACAGAATATCTGCCAACCCCTCTTTCCTGACACCCACTATCCCTAGTACAATACCTACAAATAACTACCATAAAATAAACCCAGAGTCCCCGATCACTAAATAACACTGGCGCCAGCGAATAAAATCAGCAAAAAAATGGAATGCTGTATAAACAAATGTCCACAACCATAAGACTGGATATTTCAAAATGATGTTTGAGACATTATTTAGTAATTGATACACAATGACAATTCATACAGTTCCACAGTCACAATGGATATGTCATGACCCAGTGCATGATGATGATGGTTAGATAATTCATAATGATGTTAGAGAAGCAAGGAAATGAAAATGAAACACTGATGACATGTTAGCACATTACATTCACAATGAATAGTAAAGGTGATGACATGAGCCTGAGAATATTTAAATGTTGGCAATCTCATTATTGCTAATACTCACGAATACAACTAAGTCTGGTTAAATCTGTAGGTAAAGTGTTAATTCTGCCTTGATGTGCACATTGAAGGTCTAATTTGGACATCAGTCCATTCACTCTTCTGCATAAATCAAAATGAAACACTAACCTCAATTTTCTTCAACTGCCGATACCACTCAAAAGTTGTTCCACTTAACTCCTGTGCTCTTTTCCACGTAGCCACATTGCTCATATGTATCAAACACCTAACTCACAGTTCCAGAGACTAACACAATACTTCATCCAACGCGTTTCTCCCACGTGTACCGCAGCCTTCGTCAGGGCAAACCTACCTACTTCCAGGTCATCTGGAGGCACAATCGCTATTACTGGCGAGGTGTGCCTGATTTAGGTTGGCATAGCCCGTGACTGGACTTAACATAGCCCTGTTTACAGTGGTTACTAGGAAACAAAGGTATTATTTCCAGTTATTCTCTTTAAAAGGGATGACCTGGAAGTATGTGGGTTTGCCCTGACGAAGCCCACGGTACACGTGGAAGAAACGCGTGATATAATTCTTTGCCTCATGATGCTGTGTTTGCAGTTACTGTAGTTTGTTTCAAAAAGGTACTGGATACCTTTCTAGGACACAACAATATTGAGAATAATGACAAAGCAGAGAGGATGTTGATCCACGTTAATATGTTTGTATATATTATAGAAAGAGCTGATATCTATAATAATATATTAGATATATAATAGATATAGATACAGAACATTATATATTATACCTCTACCTATAGAGTGATCTATAGAGTGGTGGTATAGTACCTCTCTCTTCCTGCTGCTAAAGCATCTACATATACAACCAAGAATTAGGTTATTTTTCATGGGGCTTTACTGCATAGCTTACCTACTTTCAAGTCATCTGAAAAAATAAATCACACATTTCTTTCAACGGTTGTTTTTATCAGTACAGTTCCACTGAAAATACATTCCTAAATACATTATGTTGTTTGCTGTTACATAAAATATTAGCCCCATGCTCTTGTGCTACACAAATTCTTGATGACCAGTCTAGCATTCTTGGGGTTAAAACCCCCTTTTAATGTAACAGAGATACTTTCATCCTATGGTGTTCCTCTCCAGAGTTGCTCCAGTTCTTCATAGTACATTAGCCTCTTCAATGGGTTTAAAAAGCTTTGTCTCTTTCTGATTTGACAGGGGGCGATACAGTGAAGAGGGAGGGTCTGGGTAACCTTTAATTTGCCCTTGACATTATAAGTTAGCAGGACAATTACACAGCTCAGTTGTGTCCTGTGCAGGTTAGCTTCAGGGAAACATCTAATTCTTGTGCTGTGAACAATGCAAATGAACCTGCATTTGTGATATCTTTAGAAATGTCATTGAATGTTCAAAGAAGAATGAGTCATGAACCTAGATTTCCGCTATTGTGCAGTAGCTGAAAATGAGGCAAGTGATTTAGCTAGCTATAGAGATTATCAAAACAATTCTTTACATTTCTGATATGTACAGAGGTAGACATTTCATTTAACCACCAATATGCTATGCCCCCCCCCCCAATTCTAAGCATGCTTTCAGACATTTTTGCAATTTACAGTTAAATGGCACATGTCATACAATCTTAGTTTTTTTTCAGGAGATCCTGCACTTTCAAAATATACAGTTGGTTTCTGTGTATCCCCAACATAGCCAAAATAATTTGCCCAGATATTTTTTTTTATCATTATTATTATTATTATTATTATTGAAATGCCAATAAGAAAATGGTAAAATAAAAACTGTCTGGGAATATATCCTATATAATAATTCGCTAGAATGTTTGTCAGAAGCTGTCATGCTCAGCAGAGACTGCCCGAACGCATGGAATGCTGTGAGCAGGGAATGCTGGGAGTTCTGTGTTTTCGGCCAGTCTCTACAGTGAATGACTGCGTCGGCGGCAGGATGCAGAGCAGGACCGGCCTCTTAACCCTTTGAATGCCAGAGGGGTACTTAACGCATTGCAAGGCAATGCGTTGCATATCCCTCTGGCACTCAAAGGGTTAACATCACCCGGACCTTGGCCCGTGTATACGGGCTTTTACACTAGTATTTCTATAATCCACCAACAGATGCTGATGGTTCTAAGTTTAGTATTAACTCACAATTCTAAAACACTAACATTCACATTTATATGCATAGGGCTTCCTATAAAAATTAGTAGATGGAAATAAATGCAACATTTCTTTTTTCCATTCTGCAGTTTAGACACAAAATAGCAAAAAATAGTAATACTACATACTATTATTTTTTTTTTTTTAAGTACACAAAATTACAACTGCAGGAACTGGTAATTTGTATTCCTACCACAAGGCTGGTTAACTATGAAATCATGAGGGAGATGTCATAGAAAAAAAGGTATTCTGAAATCCCTGAAAGCCATGGAATACCATATTGGGTTAAGAAGCTAGAGACCTGCTGAGTAAATTGGTATACCATTGGTAGGAGCTGACATGCCGTAGGGTTTCCAGGGCCCCAAAACTGCAGGGACCACAATCTGTCAGTTTTCTTGTTTGTTTTATTTAATAACACATAACTGCACTTAAATGTTTGTAACAGCTACAGACAATAAAAAAGGTAAACAAAGCAAAACATTTTGGAAAGAAAACAACCAGTTCCAACAAATGAGCCATTACTTTACCTCCTACAACTAGTCCAGTATACACAAATGTTTCCAGAAGATGGCACTAAAAGGTAACATTTGTATTATTTAATACTAGTTGAACAGCCCATTACACGGCCCACAGTGCCACTGCCACCCGGTTGCGGGGCAGTCATGCGCAGTTGAGACTGCCCGCGCCTCGACTGATACAGAGCTGGACGCTCCTTTGGAGCGCCCAGCTCTGTATCAGCAGTGGCGCAGGCAGTCTCTACTGCGCATGACTGCAGCACGCGCAGCAGTGTGTACTGCGCATGTCGCGGCGTTACACACGATTTAGCGAATTATTATATAGGATTTATTCTGAAATCTTTGAAAAGTAAGAAAGAGTCTACTGGTTAAATAGGAACTTCTCTCCCAAGTAAAATAATACCCCATTGTTAAGAGCTGACATACCACCAGAGGCACTCTGGCACCAGACTTCCATATCACCCTTATTCTCTATATAAGACTTGGGAAAGGCTAAAGGCTACACGGGCCACAGTGCCACTGCCACCCGGTCGCGGGGCAGTCACACGCAGTTGAGACTGCCCGCGCCTCGACTGATACAGAGCTGGACGCTCCTTTGGAGCGCCCAGCTCTGTATTAGCCGCGGCGCGGGCAGTCTCTACTGCGCACGACTGCAGCACGCGCAGCAGTGTGTACTGCGCATGTCGCGGCGTTACACATGATTTAGCAAATTATTATATAGGATTTATTCTGAAATCATTGAAAAGTAAGAAAGAGTGTACTGGTTAAATAGGAACTTCTCTACCAAGTAAAATAATACCCCATTGTTAAGAGCTGACATACCACCAGAGGCACTCTGGCACCAGCCTTCCATACCACCCTTATTCTCTATATAAGACTTGGGAAAGGCTAAAAAAAAATTAACTACAAATGTATGTATGATTATACCAGATCATCATATAACCACCTGGAATTAATTCATTTATGTCACACCTTCGTGGAAACGGGATTATCCCAGCTTTCCAAACGGTGTACCCACAGGTTTCTAGGATTCATGGGGGTGAAATAGGAACTCTGTTAATTCTCCCACAGCCTACATGCCCTGACTCGTAGTTTGCTCTTGCACAATGACAGAATTAAGCCACAAAAATACACTGATGGAGCTGGAGAGATCCCTCAATGATGGTCCCAGTAAGTAGACTTGTGCAGGCTCAAAAAACTTTGATCGGAATCATTTGTTATATTTTTTTTTACCTGTTTAGAGAAAAAAAAAATTAGTGTACCATTTCATTTCGTTGGTCAGAATTTTGTTCGAAAAATTTCTTGCCAGATGAATTTTGAGGGGAAAGTGAAGTGGGAGAATTACTAGTCACAAAACGTCTGCACTTACAGGCGATATCGCGCTGTCTCTCTTTTCTTTTGTCTTGTGTATATTACCAGGAGAAGTCTCCAAGGTGTAGGTCACATGACGGAGTGACCAAATAGACAGCAGCGGGGACCGAAAAGTGCAGGTCCGGAAGAGAGCTGTGTTGTGGCTTTAAAGCCACTGTTCTTGGGACTTCATATGTGACTGTTGTTTTTTAGATCCCATAGTTTTAGTCTTCAGTATTTGTTGCAGGTAGTGCACTCAATATTATAGAGCCTAGACTGCAGAGTATAGAGGTGTATATATTACTATCTTTTTGTTGTTTCCCTCTGCTCTGCATTTGGCTCTTGTATTGGTTAGACTTTGCATGTTGCCTGGATAAAAATGTCAGTATGAGAATCTCGCACTGCATTACAGCACGAGATTCTCATGTTGGTTATTAAAAGGTTGCATCATTTAAAAGGATACCCCAGACTTTTGATGACAATCCTAACTATCTAACTATCAAATGTTTAACCCTTTGGATGTGTCATGCTGAAAATATGAATTTTGGGCCACTGCCACTGTTGGCATCTTTGCTTGTTCCTTGGCTTCCTTCCTGGCTGGCAGCTATGTAGCTGTCTCTGTTATGTGAAGGCATCAAAGGGTCAGTGCACTTCTTTCCTTTCCCTCGTGAGCTGTTTTTTTTTTTTTCCTTCTTCTGCCTGCCACAATGTGAGATGGCTTACAGATAGCGAGGCTAAGGCATCGAAGGGTCAGTGCTCTTCTTTCCCTCGTGAGCAGGAACGCCTCCGTATGCAGCACACGGAGGCTCTCCAGATGTATGCAGCACACGGAGGCTCTCCAGCTGCCTCCGTGTGCTTAATGCGCCCATTGACAAGGCAACATGACAATCTCGTGCTGTCATGCACTGTGAGATTGTCACGTCTCGCTTTTTAGCAGGTGACCTGATGAAAGAGTTAAATGGTCACACGCTCTTCTGCGTGCGACCATTCAAAAGGATAAAGGGTTAATGGTATAATTTAACTATAACAGAGATGAACAGATAAGCTACTACTCACATATGAATAATGCAACAAAAACCGAGACACTAAATAAAAACAAGTGACTATGGCCCATATTTATATAAGCAAACTGGAGTTATTCTGGAGTAAATCAGCTGCACCATAGGGGACAAATAAACATTCCTAAGTTCCTGTGCATATGAATAGAGCTTTTTAACTCCTTGAATGTCTGCGAGGTGTCCAATGCATTGCCCAATTTAATTTAACAGGTATTTTTAATTTGTACCCTATGCTACAGTTGGTTTACTCCAGAACAATTCCAGTTTGCTTTTATAAATATGGGCATATATCTCTTACATAAATAAAGATATAATAATCCATACAGTAATATTCTCACATGATTAGGAGAAACTGTGGGGACATTTAGAATGCATAAGGACAGGCTATGGAACTCAATCACATGAAAATGGAAAGGCTAAGTGTGTGGTGCAGCAATATAATACAAGATCCTAAAAGAAATATTAATGGGAATATCACCATATATTGTATGACAAAATTATTCCCCCCCCTTGTTGTAGTTTGCTTAAAGGAAAAATAGAAGCTGAAAGATCATTCAATCAACATGATCTCTAATATGGAAATAATTCCTTGAAGTCTCTCTTCTTAGTAAAATCACCTCTCACGTGAATTGCTTTTCTAGTCACCACCAATATCCATCCAACAGTGTGCCTGTCTATCTTCGTCCCCATTTTCTTCTGCCTCAGGGGATGTTGTATACATACTGCTTTGTTCTCTTTATCCTTCGTGATCAGTGCCATTTGATCCAAATGCTATGATGATAAATAGCTCAGAAATACAATTAAAAAGAGTGTTACAGCCACAACTGAGAATCATCAGGCAACAGTTGTCATTTATATCTGTAACAACAAATCGAAGAGTTTGGAAAACAAAAGAACCAATTTATTTGCAAATACCTGGTGAGAATGAGAATGTGGATAGTATACATAATGACAGAGAAAGTGGTGGTTCTCTATCATAACTGACTGATGAAGCATGGATTAGGATAGCAAAATGAGGGGACCATTGGGAAGCACCATCTGAAGAATGATTGGGACTCTTAGAGGATCTTGGGTCATCTCGTGCAGGAGGTGACAGCATACAAATGCTTCTCTTTGATAAAGGCACATTTGGAAGCAAGAGCCTTTGAGCAAGCCTGTGTCATGTGGACCTAATAGGGACAGGGAGAGTTCCATCATCCCCTCTCTCCTATGGACACTTTGGGATATGCTCCTCTTACGAGTTATGTGTAAGGGATACATATTATTTTTATTATTAAAGTTGTGAAATTTATTAGAACTTTGGTCCTTCTCCTTATTTGATGAGATACCAGCCTGGAATAGAAGTCACTGAAAGGAATTATGATAAGTCAAAATTAGACCACTCCACTAATATAAGTTGCTACTTGGCAACATTTTATAATTTATTCTGGTCATCACAGTTTTACACTATTGTATTTTAATTGTATTCTGTTAATGGAATCTCCCAAATTCCTTCCAGTTTTCCTTATTCCAACAGCCATATTGTCTCTAATTAACCTTGGGCAAGGGCACTGATGGCTCATTTGCTTTCTGCACGTGTAATTCCTAACACAGACCACACTGCAGCAGATCCAGTCACTTTTGACAGAATACATGGTCAGATCATTTCACCTAAATACAAAGTATCTAATTTTCTAACAGGCATGATATAACAGCAGTCAGACTGTATTCTCCTACATTGCAGTGATGGAATTGAATATCATTAACCTTTAGAGTGCTTGAGAAAGAGTAGTCCGGGATTTTTTTATTTTTATTAATAATTTATGTGCAAACTTATAGTGGACATAAGACAAGATTATTTTACTGAAATCTGCCTATATCTGACACTAAGTATTTTTCTGTAAAATAAATATGTTTTGAGAAATTTTTATATATTTGATGGCACAGTGGCAAGTTATGCTAATGTAACTGCTCAGTATGCTAATTAGTCTGTCTCAGGTCAAACTGAATGTTGTACTGTTAGAAATACCCCTAGTGTTTATCTCTTTCTAGATTCAATTAGTGCACAGTGTGGGGTAATATTAATCCAGCAAAGAAAGCAATTAGCATAATGTGCCAAACCATGCTTCTGACAAATAAAAATAAATTTCTCAAAAAATATTTATATTACAATCAAATAGCTAACGCAATGTATAGGCATATTTTAGTTATCTTAAAAATAAGTTAAGCTTATCTTAAAGAAACTCTAGAGATATGTAATCTTAAATAACATGTAATTCCAGATAGCATCTGTTAAATGTAGTTATTTTACATTAGATACCTAAAATCTAATCCTAAACTTGCGTGTTTAATTCATGTGTAGTCTAGCCTATATGGACACAATTTCATTAATTGCTTGTGTACAGCTAATTTAGAAAATGTATTAAGATTTGAAGCCACTGCTCTTCTGTTCAGGAAGACTGATATCTTAACTTAGGCCCACAAATAGACAATAAAGCCATATCACTTCTGAGACACCTACCAAGATTGTAATGAGAGCGCTTTGGAGCCCTGGAAAAAGCAGAAATGAAAGCCCCTAGTGAGCACATGCAAGGCTAGAT
Source organism: Rhinophrynus dorsalis (assembly GCA_037306005.1). Taxonomy (NCBI): domain Eukaryota; kingdom Metazoa; phylum Chordata; class Amphibia; order Anura; family Rhinophrynidae; genus Rhinophrynus; species Rhinophrynus dorsalis. The sequence goes on from CM074725.1 coordinate 198,899,581, forward strand.
TTTAGGTTGCAAAAAAAAGAGATTTTTTTTTTTTTTTTTTACACAGATAAGTATAAAATACGAGGTTTTTAAATCTTTGAGAGCCAGAGGAGTATCCAAACGCATTGCAAATCATGTATAACCCTAGATCATTTTAGGTGTAAGTGTTCTGTCCTTCAGAGAGTTAAGTGTGTCTAGATCATTTTATGTGGGTTCTTTTAATGTGGCAGGTTCCTGTTGATGTTTATTTGCATTTCTAACCCTTTGAGTGCCAGAGGGGTATGCAGTGCACTGTGTTGCATACCCCTTTGGCACTCAAAGGGTTAAAACATAATATTAACAACTCTTTGAGTGCCAGAGAGATAAGCAATGCATTGCTTCGTAATGTGTAACTCGAATCTTTAGTGAACAAATTGGTTAATCCTTTGAGCGCCAGAAGGGTATGCAACGCATTGCTTTGCAATGCACTGTGTATCCCTCTGGCACTCAAAGGGATAAATGTCCCCCATCGAGTTCTGCAATGCCAAAAGTTAGGTATGTGCTGCCTTACAGAGCTAACCATAGCATGTCAGAAGACAATTCATATTGAGTCATACGCAATCTCACTGCATTTGCAGCTACACAATTCCAAATGCACAAAAGAACAAAGATGAGCAATTCTGGTGTAAACCAACTGCATCATAGGGGTAATTAAAAATTCTCAAAATTCCCATTGAGTTAAATGACTATTATAACCCCTTGCAAAAACAGAAAAAGCCTACAGAGCTAGCTCACCATAATATATATATTTAGTGAATTAGGTAAAAAAGGGTTAAATAACTGGCATCTAGATAGCAGCAAGGAATGAGAGGGTTCTCCAGTACCCCCAAAAACATTGGGCCAAATCCCAAAGTGCACATACAAAGCAAAGAACAAACCCGCGCTCCTCCATACCAATATGCAAATGTGTGCTCTGACTTTGGCATATATAATAACTATGTATATGTGTGCCATGACTTAGGCATATATAATAACTATGTATATGTGTGCCCTAACTTAGGTATATGTAATAACTGTGTATATGTGTGCCCTAACTTAGGTATAAATATTAACTGTGTATATGTGTGCCCTAACAGGTATATATAATAACTGTGTATATGTGTGCCCCAACATAGGTATATATAAAAACTGTGTATACGTGTGCTCTGACTTAGGCATATATAACAATTGTGTATATGTGCCCTAACTTAGGTATATATAATAATTGTGTATATGTGTGCCCTAACTTAGGTATATAACTGTGTATATGGGTGCCCTAACTTAGGTATATATAATAACTGTTGAAAAATGTTGAGGATTTAGCTTAACAACTAGGTACGTGTTTCCGTATACTCTTGTTTTTAATTGCATACACTGTGTCACACAAGTATTGTTTATTAAAGTTCTTAAAAACTAGGTACGCATTTTATCAGCTTTATCAACCTTATAATTTTAATTTAAGATAGAGATTTAAAGGTACATTAGAGTAGGTACTTGCCAGTACATTCTTTGGCCAAATTATGGACTAAATCCTCAAAATTTTTCAACAGTTATTATATATACCTAAGTCAGGGCACACATATGTACAGTTATTATATATGCCTAAGTCAGGGCACACATCTGCACACTGGTATGGAGGAGCGCAGGTTTGTTCTTTGTTTTGTATTATAACCCACTGAATGTTAGAGAAGTCTCTAAAACTTTGCAATGAAATGCAAAGAAGACTTCTCTAGGATTCAAAAGGTTAAAAGTTCCTTTAAAATTAGTGAGAATGTTCATGGTGCAGCTGGTTTGCAGCCAAATAATTCCCCTAATTCCCACTGACTGAAATGAGACTTTTAACTCCTTGTGCTGAAAAGCCTCTCCAGCATTCAATGGGTTACAATTCCAATGATAAGTTGCGGAGATATCATTTCCCCCTGCTGTGCAGTTGGCTTACTCCAGGATTGCATATGTAGCCACTTGTGGCCTTATGCACAAAAGTAAAGCGGACCTGTGGAGCAAACCAACCGCAGGGGACATATTATGGTTTCCACAATTTCTATTGATTCAAATAGGTTTTTTACCCCTTGAATGCTAGAGAGGTCTCCATTGCATTTCTTTCCAATGTGTTAGAGACTTTCTAGCTTTCAAAGGTATAAAAAATAGAGATTTTTCATTTCTTTCCTATGGTGCATTTGGTTTGCTCCCAAATTGATCCTCTTTTCTTTTGTGCATAAGGCTCTCAGTATCTGTGATGTAAAGAATAGACAAAAGCTGAAGTTGGTATGTAAATGTTTCACCTCTTAACCCTTTGAGTGCCAAAGGGGTTTGTAACAGGTTGCGTACCCCTCTGGCATTCAAAGGGTTAAGGCCCAGCAGTTAACCCCTTAAGAATGGCCAATTGCGCATGCCGGCCGTCACTTAAGGACTACAAACCTTTTTTTTTTTTTTTTTTTTTTGTTGCTTCTGGTTCAGGACTCCCAGAACGACGTGCAGCCTTGTGGGGAGCCCTGAATTCCATGACGGTCCTGGCACGTCATGGGTCCTTTATGCAAATCTACCCATGACATGCCAGGACAGTCAAAGGACGTTAAGGGGTTAAGGACCACAATGTGTTTTTTCCCCCCGTCTGGGGAGCCCTGACTTCCATGACGTGCCAGGACCATCACTGGTCCTTAAGCGCAGGACACCTGTGACGCACCTGACACGTCATTTGTCCTTAAGGAATTAAAGATTTGCTGCTAAGCACCAAAACATTGGTGAATGGAGTCCAAAGGTTATCAGATGACTGCTGTAATGGGGACATAGGCCAACAGATGATCCAGTAGGTATGCTTGCACAGCTCAGACAGTGCACACGTTTTGCAGTTTTCATTTGGAAAGTGTATTAACCCGCAGTCTGCATTTCAGTTACTAAATGCTACATAAGTGCCCACTGCACATACCTACGTATATTTATATTATGGGAAACAAGGGTGAATCACATCACCGGCACTTTTTCACTAAACCTGCACTGATATAGAGGTGTAACAAAAGCACAATGAGAATGATTTAACCCCTTAACGACCCATGACGTATATGTACGTCGTGGGGTGTAGGTCCCTAAAGGACTAAGGATGTACATGTACGACATGGAATTCAGGGCTCCCCGCGACACAGCTGCCCGCTGTTCAAAGAGCCCTGAATCTGACCGAAAAAAAAAAATGCTCCGTGGTCCTTAAGTGCTGGCCGCATGCTCGGTCGGTCGGTCCTTAAGGGGTTAAATGAGAACTAACAGTTCCTAATAATACCCTCACTCACTTCCTACGGCCAGAAAATCCTAATGGTCCCTATGAAATTTGCCCTTTTCTTTTTGCATGAGAGACATCATCTTCAGTCAGCTCTGCATATCATCATGTCAATGGAAGTGGACATGACAGGGCCTCACACTTTCCTCACTGCACATGGTGATCACTTTAAAGGGATAGTAATGTTTCACAAAAACAGCAGCTCCAATTAATTTCCATAGTATTTGAGCCATAGAGAGTGTTATTTCAATACTGTCAGAGTTGTAGTTCAAGAGTAATTGAATGACAAAGTATCCCCCTCCCCCTCTTTTACTGATGTAACACTCCTCACCTCAGAGCAGCAAGGTAGTGTCCAAGTGGATCGCAGAGAGGGACGATCTTCAGTGATCATAATGAAAAACCTGAAAGACCTGTCAAGGGGGGGCCTGGTTTTCCTTATGCTCACAGTAAGAAGATTGTCCCTTGCTGTGATCTGTCTGGTACCAGGACCAGATTCCACATCTGAGGGGAGGTGGCTTACACTAGGTAAAAGGGGCGGGAGGGGGAAACTTTATCATTCAATTACTCTTGATCTACAACTCTGACAATATTGAAATAACACTTTCTATGGCTCAAATACTATGAAGATTAATTGGAGCTGCTGTTTTTGTGAAACATTACTATCCCTCTAAGTACCATAGGGGGTGCACAGCACATTGCATTGTAAGGGATCCATGTCTACATTACAGAGCAAAGCATAAGAACATTGACGATGCTATCTAAATAGTGGATTCCTGAAAATACTCATCCTTTTCCTTAATTAACAGTCTCACAAACAGAAGGTATTCACTTAAAGGGGAACTACCACCCCGCAAAATCTTTATCTTAATTAAGTCTCCATCTGGCAACTAGCTGTTTAGTAGAGCTAGTCGCCAGAATTATTACCTGGTTTAAATGATTTACGACTTATTCCGGCCGGCTCCAAAAGGGACTGACAGCGCAGGTGCACGGATGTCACTATGGCAAGATGTCTGTGCTTCCTGCTACTGTCAGCCTCGGAATAAGTCGTAAATCATTTAAACCAGGTAATAATTCTGACGACTAGCTCTACTAAACAGCTAGTTGCCAGATGGAGACTTAATTAAGATAAAGATTTTGCGGGGTGGCAGTTCCCCTTTAACCAGTTTTAGCAAGAAATCAGTTGATATGATTTCCTAGCACTTCTGCACTCTGATAATGGTTTCTTTGCAGTAATTCTTCCAGATAGTCCAGCTTCAAGCAATCTCCTCTGTAAAGTTGATGTTGATACATCTGTACTTCTACTAGCATTTATCTGAGCTTGTATTTCAGGGGCAGTTAATTACTGGTTTTGCAGAATTGTGACTTGATGTTGATTCTGAGGTCACCCTTGGCCTGCCTAACCTTGATCAGCCCTCATGAGTGCTAGTTTCTTCAAATTACTTAATGGTCTTTCAACAAAAATTGTGACAAGTACTTTTTCAGAACAATCAAAACACATAGTTTTGTTCTAACACGCACAAGTCTCTGATGAAGTGCTCAAATCATATTTTTCATTCTCATGTGACATTGTAGAGAGAAAATTTCCATACTAGACTGACCCTGCTCATGGACAGTCTTGCTCCAAAACGCTAGACAAAGCCTCTCTAAATGAGATCAACCACTCAACCTCATACATACACCTGAGCCTATGTGGTGCTCCTTGGTATGGTATTGCTGACTCTCTTTAACCCCTTAACAACCAGCCACACAGCAGTCACTAAAGGACCACAGAGCATTTTTTTTAAAAATTATTATTATTATTTGGATTCCGGACTCCCCAAACGGCGTGCAGCCGCAGGGGGAGCTCAGAATTCCATGACAGTCATAGCATGTCATGGATCATTAACTCAGATCAACCTATTACATACTATGACCATTAAGGGGTTAAGCACATGGAGAGCAAAGGCCTATTCCTGGGATGCCCTTCCAACTTAGGGAGACCTACAAACAAAAGCACCCCCAGGAACAAACAAAATAATGTGTTTTGTTCTAAAATATAGCGGCCTTTGTGGTAGTGCTCAAGTCATATTTTCCACTTCCACGTATCATTGCAAAGAGAAAATTTCTATATCCATGTCAGACTGGTCCCACCCACAGACACTCTAGCTCCGAAATATCAGGCAAATCCTCTCTGCGTGAGAGAAACAGCACAACCTCAGTCTTATGTTTCTTCCTATCTGGGCCTCACTGTTGTGGTGCAGCTGATTCTCTCTAACTACACAGAGAGCTAGGTCTCCTTACCAGAATTCCTTTCTAACTTAGGAAGATCTAAAAAAACATTGTGACAAGCACCCACTGACAACAGAAAAAAAAAACATTTTTTTTTCTAAGGCACAAAGTCCTCTCAGGTGGTGCTCACACCATGTTTTTTGTACCCATATGCCATCACAGAAAAATAAACACCCATAGATAGCCTAGTTCAAAAGTATCAGGCAAACCTTCTCTAACACTACATAACACAACAAATCAGTGTAGTGTTGAGGTCCTACTCTAGTAGGTACAGAGAGCAAAGGCCCAAATGAGATGACCTTGCAACTTAGGGAGACTAACAAAGAAATATTGTGACTAGCAACCACCAAAAAAGGACAAAATAAAGTGTTTTTGTTCTAAGGCATGTGGCCTCAAGTCACATATTTCATTCCCATGCGCCATTGCAAAGAGGAAGTTTCTATATCAGACTGGTCCTGCCCACAGACAGTTCAATTCCAGAGTATCCAGCAAATCCTCTGCATGAGTGAAACAGTAGTATTTCTACCCAATTGTACAGTTGGTTTTCCTCTGAATAATACTACATTTTTCTTTTGTGCATAATGTCCTTAGAGTCATGAATAACAAACTGTACATTCTTTTTCACAATGCTCTTCATTTTATTTCACTAAGAAAATCAGTTTTTGCTGATTTATGGTCACTCAGGGAAGACTTATGACTTTCAAAATTGTGTTCTTTGAGGACAGTGTCTTTGTCACAGCCTAACCTTATGGCAGTTCCATTGGCTACTTACACTAATTTATGTTTTTGGTTAAGTCAAAGTGCTTGGAAAAATGTGACCAGCCATGCAAACCGTGAAAACATTAGCTTTAGCCACTAGCTAAACTAAGGGCCGTAGCGAATGAGAGAAGGAAGTAGCTGTAATGTTACAGAAAATTAACACGTTTATTGCAAGCATCTTTACACAGGCTAGATAAACATATGCAAATTTATTAAAGGAATGTTAAAAGCACACGTTGTTAATGATGTACTAAGAAGAATTGGAGCAAATCAACTACACCAAAGGGGACAACTAAAATAACATTTGATTGCCCATGCAAGAAGGCAGGGGGAAGGGAGAAAAATGGGAGGACGTGGAAAAATACTGCGAGGCATGAAATTATGCATATACTGTCTGACACCTTAGCCTTGCTGTACTGTCCACTGGTAACCACATAATGATACATACAGTCTGACACCCCAGTCTTGTTCCACTTCTCACTGGTAGTAACAAACTGAGACATGCACAGTGTGACACCCCATCTTTGTTTCAGTATCCATTTTTAGTCACAGAGCAGTACATACACTATCTCACACCCAAACCTTGTTCCATTATCCACTGGTAGTCATAGACCAACACAAACAGTGTCTGACACCCAGCATTGTTCCACTGTCCCAGGTAGTCAGAGAAGCACCGTCTGACACCACAGTCTCATTCCCCTCTTCCATGATAGTCACAGAGCCACACATACAATCTCAAGCTAACATTGGAACAAAGCTGGGATCCAAACAACCCACACAAACACTGTCTGACACCCAGACTTGTTCCACTGTGCCACTGGTAGTCACATACTCACTAAACACTGTCTTAAAATCAGCTTACTGTCACACTTGTAGTCACAGAAGTACACATACAGTCCAGTCTCATTTCATTGTCAAATGGTAGTCACAATAATCACATACACTGTCTGACACCCAAGCTTTGTTCCACTGTCCCACTGGTAGTCACAGAATTGCACAAACAATGTTTGACACCGAACCTTGTTCCACTATCCCATCTATAGACATGGGACCATACACTGTCTGACAACCTATTCTTATTCCACGTCCATTGGTAGTCAAAGAATCATGCATACAGGGTCTGACATCTCACACTTGCTCCCATCTTAATCATGACAGATACAATGTGTCTGACGCCCCAGCCTTGATCCACTGATAGTCACAAACCCACACATACATCTGACACCAAACCTTGCTTCACTGTCCCATTGATATATACTCACTTTGATGTCAGAGGTCCATTAGTGTCTGCAACACTGTGGTCCTCCAATCATTCACCTACACAGATAAAAGGATTGTTTTAAAAAGTCCTAAAACCTGCCACAACATTCACCACTGCCAAAAAAAAAAAAAAAAAAAGATAAGGTGAACCCTTTCTCTGTAAGGGGAGGGGGAGCAGGCATTCACTTAAATATGGATAACTCCTGTTTATATTTTCCCACACTCCCATTGGCTAGGGGTGTGGTTACACAGGGCACAGAACATATCCTAGAGTAAACTCCCCTCCCAGACAGTCAGGGATGAAGGGAAGGGGGTCATGCAAACCTGAAATAGAACCTTTTCAAGTTGGTCTAAAGTTGCTAGTAGGGTGCTGAAGGGATCAGTCATGGTCCAATGCTTTTTAATTTGTTTATTAATGATCTAGTAGTGTGAATTGAAAATAGTGTCTCAACCTTTGCTGATAACACTAAGCTGTGTAAGGAAATACATGTATGGGCTGGATGTTTTTCTCTGTAGAAGGATTTAGATAAACTGAGTGAATGGGCAGAAAATTGGCAGATGACATTTAATGTAGATAAGTGTATGGTTACTCATTTGGGCTGTCGAAACAAATGGCCTTGCCAGACACACCCCAGGCACGGCAGTAAGGAGGAGATATTCATATCTCCATATACTAAAGGAAAGGCACTTTCGCCTAAAACAAATTCAGGGTTTTTTTGTACAGTAAGGGCGGTAAAGCTATGGAATTCTTTGCAGATACTGTAACTGCTTTCAAAAAGTAATGGTCACCTATCTAGCACAGAACAATATTAAGAATTATGACAGTTGGCTTCAAAGCAGATACGTTGTTGACCTAGGGAACCATCTGACTGCCATTTGGAGTCAGGAAGGAATGTTTCTACCCACTTGGGGATAAACTGGAAAGAGCTTCAGTGTTTATTTTTGCCTTCCTCTGGATCAATACAGTTGATTTGGCATGGGATGGATTTGATGGAAACATGCCTTTTTTCAGCCTCATCAACTATGTTACTATGAAGTGTTACTCCTTCCTATAATGTCTGATTGACTTGAGGAAAGGTTCACATATCACAAATATGTAACCCCTTCTACTAATGGATGAGTGGCTGTAAGGTGGAGTTACTCTACAGTATGTTCTATGTCCTGAATAACCCAACCTACCAGCCAATGTGGGAGGGGGAGTGAAAGGGAGAGAGAGGGAGAGAGGGGGGCTTAGGGGGCCTCTTGACTCCTCCTCCTCTCCATGGCCGAAGGGTCCAAAGATGGGATAAAGAAAGTGTTTGCCCTGGGGTCTTCTGCATACAAGCATCCCTACCCTAGGGCTCAAATCTTCATCTTCCTCCGGAGAGGAACGTTGGCAACTTTAGGATAGTAGCCAGAAGGCATGTTAAACCCACCACCGCTAAATGCAAGTGACAAAATAAAAAGTGCAAGCGTGCACTCTACATACTAAGCTGCATTAAAGCTCCAGCCTTTTGCCCAGAAAAAAATATGCATCCGTACCATAAGCATAGTCCAGTCCAAAAGATGCAATACAATTCCCCTATGTACAAGAATATCAACAAAACCCATAGGATTGCAAAAAGAGAAGCACAAAAAAGTATTCACCCAGAGCAAACAAAATCATGGTATTATTTGCATATTTAGTTAAGTACACCCATAAGGGCAGACCAGGCCAACACACCAGTGAAGTGCAACCACCAGATATACTTTTAAGCTTTCACAGATCTCCTCAGTGATGTGTAGCTATTCTCTCTAAGCACTGAGAATCTCATTCAAAGAAAGATTGTGACGAGCACCTATCGAGAAAAAACAAAATTAAATGTTTTCTTCTAAGGCATGGTGGTCCCTCACTGGTGACACAAATCATATTTTCACTCCCATGTGCTATTGCAGAGAGTATATCTCCATACCAGACTGATTATACCTACAGGCAGGCCAGCTCCAAAACATCAGAAAAATATCTCTGCACTAGAGAATCAGCACAGAAGTACATTTCAGCCAATGTAGGCCTCATACACGTAATGCAGCTGAGGCTCTCTAGCCACATGGAGAGCACAAGCACATACCTGGGATACCCTTTCAACTTAGGGAGACATTCAGTGAACAATTGTGACAGGCAATCATAGAGAATGAACATAATAAAGTGTTTTGTTCTATGGCATGATGGCCTCTCAGTGGTTCTACAAATCACATTTTTCACTCCCAGGTGCCATTGCAGAGAGAAAATCTCCATGTCCATATCAGTACAACCACGTCATACATTTTGGTCTATGTGGAATTTATTAATCTGGTAAAGTTGACTCTCTCTCTAGGCACATGGGGAGCAAGGGCCCATGCATGGAATACCCTTCCAACTTAGGGAGACATTCAAAGAAAGATTGTGAGGAGCACACACCAAGAACTAACAAAATAAAGTGTTTTTCTCTAAGACATGGCAGCCTCTCAGAGGTGCTACAAATCACATTTTTCACTCACATGTGACATGATAGAGAGAAAATTTACATATTTGACTAGTCCCACCCACAGGCAGGACATCTCTGAAAATTATGTAAATTCTCTCTGCACAAAAGAACCAGCACAGCCACAGACATACATTTCAGCCAATAGCAACATCATCAGCATGGTGTAGCTGACTCCCTCTAGGCAAATGGAGAGCAAGAGCCCACACCTGGTGTACCCTTCCAACTTAGTGAGACATTCAAAGAAAGATTGAGACAAGCATTCCACAGAGAACAAATAAAATAAAGTGTTTTGTTTTAAGGCATGGTAGCTTCTCAGTGGTGCTATAAGTCACATTTTTTTGCTCCCACATGCCATTGCAGAGAGAAAATCTCCATGTCCATGTCCATATTAGATTGGCCCCACCCATAAGCAGTTCAGATCCAACACATCAGGCAAATACTCTCTGCACAAGAGGATAAGCACAACCAAGGACATAGGTTTCGGCCTATGTGGGACTCATCAGTATGGGGCGGCTGATTCCCTCCAGGCACATGCCCATGCCTGGGATACTCTTGCAACTTAGGGAGAAATTCAAAGAAAGATTGTGACCAGCAATCACTGAGAACAAGACAAAGTGTTTTGCTGTAAGCCATGGTAACCTCCCAGTAGTGCTATAAGTTACATTTGTCACTCCAATGTGCTATTGCAGAGAGAAAATATTTATTTCCATATCATACTGACCCCACCATCATGTGGTCCAGCACCAAAACATAAGACAAATCCTCTCTGCATGAGAGAATAAGCATAACCACAGACATAGGTTTTAGCCTACATGGGACTTATCAGTATGATGTAGCTAATCCCCTCCAGGCACATGAAGAGCATGAGCCCATGCCTGGGATACCCTTTCAACTTATGGAGACATTCAAAGAAAAGTTATGACCAGCACCCATCAAGAACAAACAAAAGTCTTTTGATATAAGGCATGGCAGCCTCTCGGTGGTACTACAAGTATGTTTTTCACTCACATGTGCCAATTGAAGGAAGAGGAAATCTCCATATTAGACTGGTCCCACCCAAAAGAAAATCCTCTCTGCACAAGAGAATCAGTGGTGCTACAAGTCATGCTTTTCACTCATGTGTGCCTATGCAGAGAGAGAGAGAAAAAAAAATAACTCAACTTCAAAATCACACTATTTCCCAATCACATGCAGTCAAGCTCCAAAATGTCAGTCAAGCCCTCTCTCAATGAGAGAATCAACACAACCACAGCCATAGGTTTCAGTCTATGAGGAACTTGTCAATATGGTGCTGCAGAGTCCTTCTAAGCACATGGAGAGCAATGGCCCATGCCTGGGACACCCGTTCAACTTAGAGAGTCATTCAATGAAAACTTGCAACGAGCAATCACCAAGAACACAAAAAAGTCCTGCCTACAGACAGGCCCACTCAAAAACATCAGGCCAATCTCTCTGCACCAGAGAATCAGTACAACCAAAGATGTGCATTTCAGCTTATGTGAGCATTGTTGGTGGGATGCAGCTGATTCCCTCTAGGCACATGGAGAGCAAGAGCCCATGCCTAGGATACAGTTTCAACTTAGGAAATCATTCAAAGATTGATTGTGACTAGCAATCACTGAGAATGAACAAAGGAAAGTGTTTTGCTCAAAGGCATAGCAGCCTCTCAGTGGTGCTACAAGTGACATTTCTCACTCCCATGTGCCACTGCAGAGAGGAAATCTACATGTCCCTATCAGACTGGCCACACACACAGAGAGATCCCAGCTCAAAGTATCAGGCAAATCCTGTCTGCACAAGATAAACAGCACAACCACAGACATGCATTTTAGTCTATGTGGGTTTTATTGGTGTAGTGAAGTTGATTCACTCTAGGCACCTGGAGAGCACAGGCATTCTTCCAACTTATGGAGACATTAGAGAACTGGCACAACCACAGACATGCGTTTCAGCCTATGTGGGCCTTGTTGGTATGATGGACTGATTCCCTTTAGGCCAGTGGTTCGCAACCTTATTTTTCTCAAAGTACCCCTAACAATCACTCTAGCATTTTCAGGGCACCCCTAACATCTTATAGATTAATTGTCAAGGAGTAATGAATGGTACAAATACATAAATATATAATTATGTTTGGGTTTCTCACTCAGAATAACAAAAACAAAAATGTTGTGTATAAAAATTTCAGTAAATAAACAACTGAAATTCAGCATTCCTGTTTTTGTCAGTCATAAAAAGAAAAGGCATCCTAAATGGATGCCCACGGCACAGCAAAGTGCCATGGCACCCTGGTTGAGAACCACTGCTCTAGGCACATGGAGAGCAATGACCCATGCCTGGGATACCCTTCCAACTTAGGCAGACATTCAAAGAAAGTTTGCAACAAGCACCCCCACAGAGAACAAGCAAAATAAAGTGTTTTGTTCTAAGGCATTGCAGCTGGTGCTACAAGTCACATTTTTTGCTTTCATGTCCATATCAGATTGGTCCCATGCACAAACAGTTTAACTTCAAAATGTCAGACAAATCCTTGCTATACAAGAGAAACAGCGCAAACACCGATGTACATTTTGGCCTGTGTGGATTTGTTGGTGTGGTAAAGTTGATTTTTTGCTAGGCACATGCAGAGCAAGGGCCCAAGCCTGGGATACCCTTCCAACTTAGGGAGACAGTCAAAGAAAGACTGTGATAATCAAACACCAATAACAAAGTAAAGCGTTTTGTTCTAAGGCATGGTGATCTCTCAGTGGTGCTACAAATCATATTTTTCTCTCTAATGTGCCCTTGCAGAGAGTAAATCTCCATTTCCATATCTCAGTGGGGCCACCAACATGCAGTGCAGCTCCAAAACATCATACAAACCTTTTCCACACAAGAGTCTCAGTACAACCACAGACATAAGATTTGGTCTCTGTGGGATTCATCGGTATGGGCACATGATTCCCTCTAAGGCACATGGATTCCAAGGGCCCTTGAACAGGATACTGTTTCAACTTAGGGAGACAGTCAATGAAAGCCTGTGATGAGCAATGATCAAGAACAAAATAAAGTGTTTTGGTGGCCTCTCAGTTGTGCTACCAGTACAGTTTTTCTCTCCCATGTGCCACTGCAGAGAGAAAACCTCCATATCAGGCAGGTTCACACCAAATCTCCAAGCAAATCTCTCCACACAAGAGAATGTGCACAACTACAGTCATATGTATTTGCCCGTGTGGGCTTCATCAGTGTGGTGAAGCTGATTCTCTCTAAGCACATGAAGAGCACAAACCCATGCTTGAGATACCCTTTCAACATAGGGAGACATTCAAAGGACAACTGTGACAAGCACCCACAGAGAATGAACAAAATAAAGTGTTTTAGTCAAAGGTATGGTGTCTTCCCATGTGCCACTGCAGAGAAGAAATCTCCATGTCAATATCAGACTGGTCCCATCCACAAGCAGTCCAGCTCCAAAATATCAGGCAAACCCTCTCCACACAAGAGAATCAGCAGATACACAGATATGTGTCTTTTTGGAGCAGTGAAGTTGATTCCCTCTAGGCACATGGAGAACAATGGCCCATGCATGGGATACCTTTAAACTTAGGGAGACATTCAAAGAAAAATTTTGTGAGAAGCACCAAGAACAAACAAAATAAAGTGCTTTGTGCTAAGGTATGGTAGCTTCTCAGTGGTACTACAAATCAAGCTTTTCACTGCCAAGTGCTATTGCAGAGAGAAAATCTCCATACCAGAGTGCCCCCCCACAAGCAGTTCAACACTAAAATGTCTGGAATATCATCTCTGCACTAGAGAATCAGCATCACCACAGATATACATTCAAGTCTATGTAGAATTAGTTTGCTTGGTGCAGCTGATTCCCTCTAGACACATGGAGAGCAAGGGCCCATGCATGGGATAACCTTTCAACTTAGAGAGACTTTCAGAGAAAAATTGTATATTGTATTGAATGAACAAACGAACAAACGTTTCAACCTACATGTGATACATCAGTGTAATGCAACCGATTCCCATGCCTATGCCTGGGATACCCTTTCAACTTAGGGAGGCATTCAAAGAAAGATTGTAATGAGCAATCACTGAGAATGATCCCCCACCAGGCAGTCCAGCTCCAAGAATACCAGTTGAAAAAACCCCCCCAAAGAAAAGTGTTTTGTTCTAAGGCATGGTGGCCTCTCAGTGGTGCTATCAGTCATGCTTTTTTTCTCTCATGCACTACTGCAGAGAGAAAATGTCCATCTCAGTCTAGACTACCTTACAAATAGGCCAGCTCCAAAAAGTCAGGGCAGATCACTCTCCATTAGAGAATCAGCACAACCACAGACATATATCTCAGTCTATATATTGGACTCATTAGTGTGGGGGCAGCTGATTCATTCTAGGCACATTGAGAGCAAGCGCCCATGCCTGGGATACTCTCTCAACAGACATTCAAAGAAAGATTGTGACAAGCAATCACTGAGAATGATCCCTCACCAGGCAGGCCAGCTCCAAAATGTCAGACAAATCCTTTCTGCAGAAGAGAATCAGCACAACAACAGACATACTTTTTGGCCTACATGGGCCTCATCAGTGTGATGCAGCTGATTACCTCTAGGCACATGGAGAGCAAGGGCCCATGCCTAAAGTAATGCTCCCACTTAGTGTCTCTAGACATTGAGAACATTGTACAAATGTCTGCTATTTTGACCAACTTAGAGCAAGGTAACTACTTCTGCTGTACACCTTACCCTTCAAGAGACTCTATAGGATTTTGAAAAGAGAATTACAGAAGCAAATTTTAATGAGAACAAACAAAATAATTGTGTTTTCTTGTGCTTTGGCTGACCACCACTCAGAAATATCCCTATTCAGCTATCTAATGCCATTACAAAGTAAAAATATAAATTTTAATATTGAGCTGACTCCATCCAAAAGAACAATCTTACCCCAAAATGCAGGGCACTGCCCTCTGACACATATTTTGGCATTCTTACATGTTGGTAGCAGGGGAGTAGAAACCGATGCATCCCCCCCCCAAGAAATCATGCAGGGGACAGAAAATGTAGAAATCCCCCCCTCCAGGCGCTAGGCGCACAAGCACAGGAGGTGCAGGCTCTGAGTGACCGGCAGTAGGAAAGCATACTGCACAGTGCTTCTTCCTGCCAGTCACCTCCTTGTAGCATTGCCGAGCATAGTAGACCACGGGTAGAGGAGCTTATGTATCCTCTACCCCGGTCAGAAAGGAAGCTGCTAGCCGAGCACAATGATCAACTTCCTGTCAGACCGGGTAGAGGATCAGAAGCTCCTCTACCGTGGTCCGCTCGGCCACGCTACAAATACGGTACAGAGGGGCTGGGGTTGTGGGTAAAGAGACACACACAGGGCCTCTTCAGCTGGTTTCCCTAGGCACTGAAAGCAAGGTGTCCACATCTGGATTATACTTTACATTTAGGATAAGACCCTAAGAGTTTTTCAGAAAAAAAGTCAAAAGATATGAGAGGCTCTGAGCACGAACCAAGCAATGTTGCTTGTTTGATAGCTAATCACCACTCAAGAGTATCACATTTTAGCACTCTAGTGCCATTACAGGGGAGAAATTTCACATATGTATTAGGCTAATCCCACTTATAACAGCAAAATGATGGGCAATGTCGCCTGTTCTACGGCTAGTCATTACTCAAGAGCATCGCATTTTAGCTCTCTAGTGCCATTACAGATGAGAAATTTCCATATACATATTAGACTAATCCCACCCATCAGGACGCTCCAGAGTCAAAATGATGGACAAGTCCCCTCTGCACGGTTTCTCCCTAAGAGTAAAGGGTATGCCAGACATGGACTCCTCGCTCTCAGTTCATAAAGAAGCCAGTTGCAGTTTGTTGGAGAGGCTTAAACAAGGCCAATATGTCTGGGTTTAGCTGATATTTTTCTATAGAGAAGACTTGCTAATCATTTTGGCACTATATCTCCATCTTGGGGGGATTAGTCTAATATGTATGTTGAACTTCTGTAATGACAGTGATTAGCTGTAGAACAGGCAACATTCCTTTGTTTGCACTCACTGCCTCTCGCATTTTTTATCTATTTTCAGCCTTAAGGATAGTCTTAAAACACTGAACCAATCCCCACTTTATAAGAAGAGCAACAAACTATATATCATCTTGAGCCAGTCAACCCACTGCAGGATGAAGTCCTCCTCAGGAATTACATAATTTTAGCTTTCATCCAAGAGATATGTAGCTGTCAAGGGACCCATTTCTGGTATACTCCTTACCTTTAGAAAGACTGAGAATGATAAAGCACAGAAGAGAGAACAAACAAAAGAATGACATTCACTTATTCCTCAGTTAGTTTCCACTCAGGAATATCACTATTTAACTCTTTACTGCCATTATCCAGGAAAAATATTCATTTGCATACTTAGTTGACTCCACACATAAGACCCAGCCAGAAAAACAACACAGGGCAACTCCAGTATGCAGAAGAACAACTGAACAAAACCCCACACACACATTTCTGACTTCTTGAGCTTCATCAAAGATATATTGCTGGTCTTCCTAGTCATTGAAAGTATGATACCAAAATCTGGCACACCACTTATCCTTAGGAAGAATCCCTGGGGATTTCAAAAAAAGAGAAGGATAAAAGTGAATATTTACTGAGAACAAAAGCATACTATTTGACTGCTCATGGATAACACTATTTTGTTCTCTAGTACTATTATAAAGAAGAAAGAGCAATTTGAATATTGAGTTGACTCCACCAATAAGGACAGACCAAAAATACAGGATAAATACTCAATGCACGATATTAACAGCAAACACCAGACATATGTTTTGGTCTTCTTGGGCCCAGTCAGACATGGGTACCTTGCTTTCAGTACCTACAGAGACGAGGTACACCTCAGTGAGGAGGCCCAAGAAAGAAATATACATCTGTGGATGGCTAGTATTCTTGTGCAGGGGGAATTGTATGGCATTTTTTTTAGATGGGATGACCTTATAGGTGGTGTCAGTTAATATGCAAATTGATACTTATCCTTTATAATGGCACTAGATAGCTAAACAGTGGTATTCCTTGTCGGTGACTAGTTGATGAACAAGGAAATGCAGTGATTTTGTTCTGTGTCAGTGAATATTCAATTCTATGCTCCTCTTTTTGCCTGTATATTCTGATGGCTATACAGTGTAATCCAGTGGTAGAACGTACATATTTTTAGGTGGGAGACAGGAACATATACATGTAATACATTTTTAAGCCAGTTATACCTCCACTATATCAGATTTGCCTTAAAGATTACCTCTTGAATGCAAGAAATGCTTCTGACACATTGCTTCAAATAAACTGCATGTAGCCTATGATTTAGCCCAGTTTTTTAACCTTGAATAAAGGATATTTACATATTTAAACTAGCATAAACAGCTAATTGGTGCCCAGGGTTACTAGAGCCAGATTTACATCCCCTGTGCAAGGCATGCTAGGTGCCATTAGCTCCACCCATGACCACACCCACAAGCCTCACATCAACCTGCCTCCAATCCCATCCATTGTTTCGTTGGCCTATAAAAAGCAAGGCCAAAAAAAATAAAAAAAATAAAAATGTAACACCTTGGTTGCTAGATTGATTTCTATCATCCAAGAGTTTAAATAGTGTAAAGAGGTGTAAACTTGGTGTATGGAAATGGATATTGCTCTGGCCACACCCATAATTGAGAATGTGGGTGTGGGCAGACAGCTGAGGCACCCCTCAGAATTTGGGGCTCTAGGCAGGTACCTACTCTGCCTATTGGGAAATCCGGCCCTGCGGGTTGCATAACATGCACATCAGTGTGCAAAGACACCACTTAGTGCAAGTATCTTTGCTTTCAGCCCCCTGCTGCTTCTCTTTCTTACTCCCTCTTACAGTTACAGTCTTGCTGCCACCATCTCAGTTTGTCTTTCTCTCTTATTCTTCCATCCTGCAATCTGTCTTTTTTTCTCACACCCACTCAGGCAACCCCAATCTTTATTGCTCTACTGCTCTCTCACTAAGGGGATGTACAGATATGATTATGCTCGAAAGTAGCTGCTGGAATCGACTTATTGGTGGTGTGGCTACCTCACCCTGATTTATTGGGCTGTCTAATTTGAGAATTCTTCTATTTCATCTCTTGTGCCAAGAGGAAGGCAGTGAGTTTATTGGTGATTCAGTGAATTCTGTTTCTAGTACTTTGATTCCCTTCATGTACAAGGGTGGCCACATTTCATTCTGCCATTCAGGGACACTGCGGACAGAAGAGCACACCACAGGGTTCTAAACACTGAAGGGAGAACTGCCCTTTGTCTGTTGTGACAGAAAGTGATGCTTTGGTGGGCTGCAAGATAATGTAAATCAAGCCCAAAGTCTTAGACTAGCATTACACTACAACAATATTGCACTGCAGCTTCCATCTGATGTCAGGATCAGGCTCAGTTCTCTCTCTAGTGTTTAGAGGTCTGTCTGGAAGCCATTTTGTTGAAGCCCAGCAGAGACATCACTTTCTGTCATCAGGGCCAGAATTACATCTCAGGAGCATGTACACACAGAAATCTGAAGCACCCCACCCCCCATTGGCCATTTCCACTGGACACCTCCACAATGCTCATAATCTCCACACTGCCCCCCATCATCTCTCTATTGCCCTCACATTGCCCCCCATCAGCTCCATATTGCCCTCACATTGGCCCCCATCAGCTCCAACGTGCCCCCATCAGCTCCATATTGCCCTCACATTGCACCCATTATCTCCATATTGTCCCCATCAGCTCCATATTGCCCTCACATTGTCCCCATCATCTCTATATTGCCATCAGCTCCATATTGCCCTCACATTGCCCCATCATCTCCATATAGCCCCCATCAGCTCCAACTTGCCTCCACATTACCCCAGTCATCTCCATATTGCCCCCATCTGCTCCAACGTGCCTCACATTGCCCCAATCATCTTCATATTGCCCCCATCAGCTCCATATTGCCCTCACATTGCCCCCCATCAGCTCCATATTGCCCTCACATTGCCCCATCAGCTCCAACTTGCCCTCACATTGCCCTCATCATCTACACATTGCCCCCATCATCTCCATATTACCCTCACATTGCCACCCCCCCATATCCATTTCCTAATTCCATGGTGGTTCAGCGGCAGGAGAGGTCTGTGCCTCCTTCTGCACAGTCTTGTAGCTGCTGGAGCTACCGCACGGTCTTTTCTTTAGTAATGCAGAGCGCAGGGAGATGATGTCATCTCCCAGCGCTCTGCATTACTAAAGAGCCGACAAGGGAGCTCAGCAGCTACAGGTCTGTGCCGAAGAAGGCACAGACCTCACTATACGGCTGGCAGCAAGGATATTAATAAAAATAAAAAAGTTATTCCAATTACTGGCACCCCTCTGTGAGGTGTGCCTGTAGGCAGATGCCTACTCTGCCTTATGACAAATCCATACCTGCATGTCATAGTGTCAAGGGGCCATTCTGCTTCTAGTGTTTAGAACTATGTGCCCTGGATTCTTCATTCCAGGACTTTGTGTTGTCCTAGAATGGGGCTGCCCGGGACAAGGGACACACATTTAAAATCTGGGACTGTCCTGGGTAATTCAGGACACGTAGTCACCCTATCATGTCCTAACAAGGCACAAAGCAAACTGCCATAGGGTTGCCACCTTTTCTTTAAAAAAATACCGGCCATGGCATTCTCTCCATAGACTTAACATTGGATAGAAGCCAATTTTTTACCGGCCTGCCGGTAAAATACCGGCTGGGTGGCAACCCTAAACTGCCATGAAAGTAGTCCTTTTTTCTCTGCATACTATAGGGGTGGGATTTCTTGAATAACATGAAAGTCTTAATTTTGGCAGAGTGTTTACCACTATAAACTAAATATATCCTATGCTCTCAAACACACCCTAAAGTACAGGTCTGTGATTTTAATGTCATCTTATAAATACAGGGTGAAAAACTGCATCATTGGATTAATACAAGAAGGTACTGCCCTCCTAAAGAGAGACACTAGAGAGGTATGGCTTTGCACCAGAACTGCGCCACTTTTTTTTTTTTTTAGTATTACAGCCTCAATGGATTAGTATATCTGAGAACTCTTTTACTGTTTGACCCAAATCTCAGAGTCTCAGGGTGAAGGGCCAAAATCTAAGGAGGACGGTCCAGGGCACTATGATATGTACCGATTAACTGCTTCTTTAGTCTCTAAACTGATGCCTGGTTGCCTTACGTGAACAGGCATTGTCCTTCAGGACTGATTATAACACCTCTGCTTAGAGCACATATTGGCCAGAATATATTTCATGGGGAATGTAAAGAGTTAATATTCCAATTATCTCAGGGTAAACCAATTTTTCTAGTTACCAGGTATGTGGATTAGGCCTAGATTGTGTATAATAAACAGGAGAATCCAGGCATCAATTTCTTATTCAAGCGCGACCCCCAGAGTCTGAAATCTTCTCCCCGCTACAGAATCCCCAGTTGCATTCCTCCCACTTATCGCTAGGGGCTATCGTGAACTAAAAAGCGCGTCATTTGTACAATGGCTCCTATGCGCATGTGCACAATAACAAGGGGCTATGCATTGGGATGTCTTGGGTGAGAGTTTCGGGGGCGCGCACGTCGTAACGTCATGTCAGGTACTGTTGATGCTGTGTTTATGAAGCGCTCATACATCAGGAGAACAACAGTAACAGCAGCACCGGGATCCGGGGTGTTCAGTGTTCGGTGCCAGTGGTATGATTGGTCGGGCAGCGTGAACTGCAGTCTGTGTTTGCTGTGTGCTTAGGGGCTAGGCCAGCGCACAATGACTGCAGAAACTGCTGCTGACACTGCTCAGGTGAGAGCTCCTAAAAGATATATGGATGCCAGATAGGTGATCAGTGCTTGTTGTTAACCCGTTGAATACCAAGCGAATGTGCAATGCATTAGGAAGAAATGTGTTGTACGTTCCTCTGACTCTCAATGGCTTAATGCATGCATCCTGACTCACAATCATATAAACCCTGCCACATGCATTTTGCACGTCTTGCATTAATCCTTTGTATGATGGGAATTAAAAACACCTACAATTAAGAACTATTGAGTGGGGTTAACTGTTCGCAGCTGTAATAAAATAGCCCAGGTTGTTAATTTTTCTGTGCATGCCAAATTACACTAAGAATTTAGCATCCAAGGTGTTAAAGAAACACTAACACCTAAAATGATCTGGGGTTATGACTTAATACCCTATACTCCATGTTTGCCTCTGTAAAAAAGAAAAAATTGTGGTAGGAGACCTTAGATGTTTATATACATCTCTTGTATCCACTTTAAAATGGATTAGATCTGACAATACTTTTGTAATACCTGCTGTCTTAAGATCCAATATGTGTAACACCTGGATTTGTTAAATGTTGTAGTTTTTTATTTTATTTTAATGTCTACAATAAAAATGTATTATTATAAAAAAATATAGTTTTACATATACTCTCTAAGGGCTGTCGTTGCAATAGCAGTCTTGATAGGGTGTCTGGTTGTTCTTCATTGTCTTTAAATGGGCTGATAATGTACCAACTTTTCTGAATATAAGAAAAGTGGGTGCTAATCTCAGAATATTAACAGTATTATATCTGCACAAACCATTGAACAAAATGTGTCAATATAGAATAGTACACACACACCTTAAAATTAAAGTTTAGGATTAGGGCTTTAACATAAGGTTACTAAATATTTTAGATGCTTGCAGGAACTACATAATATTTAAAAATGATATAATACAATAGATTTTTATTTAGGTGTTAATGACCCTTTAATGGAGAAATCTGATCATATTTACTTTGATATAAGAAACCCGCTTATTATATTTAATCAATCAGTTATCTACCAGTGTCTTGTCATTCCGATATTTATTACAGAATCTCTTGTTGTTTATCAGTAAGCAGGTACAAAGATACACAGATTTCTACTTTTAATCCCTGTTGGCATGTTCCATTGTCAGTGTTGTGTTGAGCCTATGCATGAAGCATATGTTTAAACTCTAAGGCACAGATGTGGTTCCCAAGGGCTACTGGCAGACCAGGATTTAAAAAGAGCCTGTCATGAATAAATGATATATAATTTAAACTAGCATTATATTTGTAAACACTTTTTGACAATTTTAATTTGCATTGGGCAGATAAAATATTTATTGTTGTTGATTTTAAGATCCCAACCCACTTTCATATGGGAGCAAGTTGTTCAAAGGTGATAGTTTCCCTTTAAGGGATTTGCTGCCATTTATCACTGGCATATTTTGTTGGGTTATTTGCCAGTGTGTCATGTATAAATGGCAAGCCTGGGCGACAATCCTGGAATGTCACGGGTTAATGATCTGAGGGCTCTTTGCGGTCATATCTGGGAGGTTGAAACTGACTGCTCCAGGACCGGAGAAGTTGGTTTCATCCTTTCCCCGGAGGATCTGCACATCTGATCACTGCTGCAGCAATCACATGTGTTAGTGGAATGTGAACATTCAGTCTGTCACTGTTATCTGCCTCTCGCTTCCTCACTGTGATCATTAGACAGACAAAAGCACAGAACATACCTCCCAGTGCCTCAAATGGCCAGAGATAAGACAATGTGAGCAAGATTGGTGGGATGATCTTGTAAAAGAAAATAAAAAAGTCCATGCCCTTTTGACCCTTCTTTGTGTAACTGAATAAATGATTTAGAGTAGGATCAAAGAATTTTATTTACATACAATTATGTATAAACATATAATGAAGTTTAATCCTTTGAGTGCCAGAGAGGTATCCAATGCATTGCATTTAGTTAGATACCATTCTAGCACTCAAAGGGTTAACTAACATTAATGAGCGTTTTATTGCTTTGAAGCAATGTGATTCAATTATACACACATCACACAGTCTGATCTCCTATACAGAAGGTCATAGGTATTTTTGTCCAGAACAATGCCCCCTTAAAAATGGGATACTTGGGAGTTGTTATTGAACATTGGTACCTTTTTATCTAGTCCCTGAAATTGTTTTTCAGAAATGTACGCAAAAGTCTCAATTTACAATAAAAAAAATAAGGGACATGATATGGCTGTGACACACTTTGAATACATTCATACTCAATGTCTATAGGTGCTCTTAAATGTGTTACCCCCAGAGATATCAAATGGTAACAGCTCATACAAGTATGGGACTTAAAGGGATGGTAATGTTTCACAATAAAAGCAGGCCCAATTAATATTCATAGTATTTGGGTCATGGAAAGTGTTATTTCAATACTGTCAGAGTTGTAGTTCAAAAGTAATTGAATTATAAAGTATCAGCCTCCCACCCCTTTTACTGATGTAACACTGCTCACCTCAGAGCAGCAAGACTGTCCGGATGGATTGCAGAGAGGGACAATCGTCAGTGAGCATAAGGAAAAACCTGTCAAGGGGGGCAAGGTTTTCCTTATGCTCACAGTAAGAAGATTGTCCCTTGCTGCAAGGCGTCTGGTCAATGGACCAGATTCCACATCTGAGGGGAGGTGGCTTCCACTAGGTAAAAGAGGCGGGAGGGGGATACTTTATCATTCAGTTACACTTGAGTTATAACTCTGATAGTATTGAAATAGCACTCTCTATGGCCCAAATACTATGAAGATTAATCAGAGCTGCTTTTTTTTTTTTTTTTTTTTTTTTTTTTTTGTGAAACATTACTATCACTTTAAAATTTTCATGACAATAACCAACTACCCCATAACAGTGAAATAAATCCATATATGCATACAGTACCTAAAAAAGGATGTCACAGTAGCTGACGTCTATATAATATATACACACTCTACAATATACAAAAAATAGGAGAGCGCAACAATATATCGTATAACAATATACAAAATGTATTTCTTAATATAAAAATTAGGCATAAATCATCTATAAAATGTGTAAAATACACCAACAATACTTGATATATAAAAATAGCAACAATTGGCTCCGGATTATGCATATTAGTTTAAAGGAGCAGTACATTTTTTTTTATGAAAACACGTATTTTATAGATCATTTCCTGCTGAATAAAACAAGGTCACTCCCATCGCTGTCAGATGTCTTATTCAAAATTTATAGCAGTTCAAATAATCAGGAAGTGAATATACTGTGTTTACTTCCTGGTAGTTCTGACAGGAAGTGACAGACAGTTTCTATCACATTCTATGGAGAACTGTATGTCTCTGACTTTCTTGACTTTCCTCTCAATTAGAATCTAACAGGAAACCTAATTAGAATTTGACCACTAGAGGACACTGCTAATGTAAAAAAACATGGGTTTAAACCATAATAACTCTGGAAATATAAATCTCTCAGCAGTAGGAGTACCCTTATTTTACTCAATAGGAAAATCCCTACAATGTATATTTTTTCATAAAATTTTTTTTACTGCTCCTTTAAGTGCAACCAACATGGGGTAATTTCTACCAGACTATTTAAATTTCAAATGGTTTGTACTAATATATACATACTTTTTTTTTTTTTGTTGACCGTTTTTACTTTTCTTTAAAACCTTATCTTAAGATGACAGGTCCACTTTAATAGAATAGTAACCTGTTATTTTGACTCTATATATCATGCAAGTTCACAGTATGTACAGTGAAATTGTCTGTATGTTTCTCCTCCTCCCCTATTTTTTATTCTTTGTGTCCTTGACAGCGAGCTCCCAGGATCTGTTTGTAGAGAGTTTTCTTTCAGGTAACATGAAAGCAGGTCTAGAGATACAATGTAAACAAGTAAAAACACAGAGCATTTAGTGCTGCAGAGAGACTAAATCATTGTATTACATCCTGCGTCAA
This sequence comes from Rhinophrynus dorsalis, assembly GCA_037306005.1. Taxonomy (NCBI): domain Eukaryota; kingdom Metazoa; phylum Chordata; class Amphibia; order Anura; family Rhinophrynidae; genus Rhinophrynus; species Rhinophrynus dorsalis. Next base: position 198,924,407 of record CM074725.1, read on the forward strand.
TGGTCTATTGACTAGAAAACTCTGGAAACTAGGGATGCACCGAAATGAAAGTTCTGAGTCGAAAACGAAACTTCAGGATGCACTTGGCTGAAAACCAAAATGACTTTTTTTTTCCCCCAGTACCCCCATGACATCTTGTACTCCCCCCAGCACCAGGCCATCCAGTACTACTGGCTTACCTGTGCTGTGTGATGGTGGGTCTTCTGTATGCTGCTGCTCCTGTACTGTCAGTGTCACTGCTGCGCTGGTCCTACTGGTGAGTCTGGGTCCCCAGTAGTCCTCCTGTGACCTGTCCTGGTCCTGCAGTGCTGCGTGTCCTGCTTGGCGCCTTCGGGCTCATGTGATGTCCTGTCCTGTGGCGGGCTATACTGCTGGCTGAGTCCCACAATCCACCCCCCACGTCATCATGCTCCCCTGCGGACCGTGATTACATTAATGCACATGCTGTGCAGACCAAATGTTCTCGTAGCATGCGCAAAGAAGAGGAAGAGGCACATAGACAGAAGCTGAATTGCTTGCTGCCAGACTAACAACTCCAGCAGTGACTGAGTCTGGACTCTGGCAGACTGACAGTAAGCGGTGGATAAGAAGATCTTCCGACTGGGCAGTGTTGTGGCTGTTGCTTGCCATGCAGTACCGCAGGTCTGCACTTATACTTTACTACGCTGTGCTGCTGCCTAGGTTAAGCATGATGGCAGGCCCGGCAGCATGATGACATCACAGCAGTATACTATGAGGCCTCAAAGCCATGGATTTTTGGTGCACCCTTACTGGAAACAAATATTCAGTGAGCTTACTGTTAGGTGTATAAAAGTAAGCAAAGGTAAAAAAAAAATAAATAAAAAGAAATAATAAAGTATTTGCAGTTTGACTGTACATATGTACTTACAGTATATTTAAAGTAAAACTAAAGGGTTATTGCTCTTTAACATTTTGACTGCCAGAGAGGTATCTCTCAGTCATTCAGAGTGTTAACCTGTTGAGTTCCAGAGGCGTACACAAAGCAATGCATTGTGTACCTCTCTGGCACTCAACGGGTTAAATGTTTAAACTCCATGATGGTTCACACACTTTGCTACTTTCTCTGATAAATACTATGGGCATTACCACTAAGATTTTCCTAACCCCCACACACACACACACACAATTGCGATGCACCAAATGTAAAATTAGAACTAATAGACCTATTGAATGTAAAAATAAATGCAGATGTTCATTCTGTAGTAATTGTTTCCTCTTTTTAGGCTCTAATCAATTACTACTGCCAAGAAAAATACTTTCATCATGTTCAGATCTGCGCTAACGAGAGGCTCAAGGAGTATGGAAATGACCCAGTGTTTCTCTTTTTCCAGGCTTTTGGGATGCTAATGGAAGGTAACAGCACTTGGATCAGGGGTGGGCAATGTGGGACTCCCCCAGCTTCTACCAGACTACATCGCCCATCATTCAGGAGTGATAGGAGTTGGAATCTAGCAGCAGCTGGAAGGCCTCATGTTGCCCATCACCGATGTTGAATTTCTCCCCTATGTGCCTTATGCAAGAAAGAGAGAAAAAAAAAAAAAAATTCAAATTTCTGGAGCAAACCAACTGCACCATAGGGGACAAATAAAACTTCCTGTTGATTCAAATGGAGCTTTTAGCCCCTTCAGCACTACAGTGGTCTCCATGTTTCAACCATTGTGGCATTCAATGGGTTACATGCTGTAGTTAAATCAATGGATATTTTGGAGATATTTATTAGTCCTTATGGTGCATACCACTCTTGTGCATGGGGCTCTACGTGTAATCATAATTTTTACAGGAAAAATTCACATCAATATTTAACTTTTGTGGGGTTTTTCTTTTACACATTGTAGATCAGGTGGAGGAGTCCATCCGTGAACTGGAACTGATCAAAGACAAGCCAGACGTCTCGCTATGTTCTCTTATGGCATTAATTTATGCTCACAAGAAAAGTTCTCAGCCAGGTAAACTGAGGAATTACATGTGCCAGTATAAAATGCATCATTAAAGGGATAGTAATGTTAAATGTAAATGCATCTCCAATATTCTTTATCGTTTTTGGGCTATGTGGAGTGTTTATCATTCTCTACGATGTGTAGTTCCAGAATAATTGAATAAAAAAGTATCCCTCTCCTGTCCCTTTTACCTAGTGTAAGCCACCTCCCCTCAGATGTGACATCTGTTTTCTTGACTGGATAGCTGCCAGAAAGGGACAAACTTCTGTCTGTCAGCATAAGGAAAAGCCTGCCCCCTAGACAGGTTTTTCCTTATGCTTACTGAAGATTGTCCCTCTTTGCGATCCATCAGCACCGTCTTGCTGCTCTGAGGTAAGTAGTGTTACATCAATAAAAGGGGCGGGAGGGGGACACTTTATGATTCATTTAATCTGGAACTACACATTGTAGAGAATGGATAATGAATAATAAATAATTGATAATGCTCTACATGGCCCAAAAACTATAAGGAATAATCAGAGCTGATTACTATCCCTTTAAAAGAACCCTGTCCTGGGAGGTAATATAGGGCATGTCATTTCTTAATTAGCATAATATATCAATTTCAATAACTGAAAAACTAGTTTATAAATAAAAAAATGGCTAATCCAACATCTAGGCAGTGTGCAACTCTCTGTGAAACAAACTAAACATGTCTGCTTTCTCTGTCGTCCAATACAGGTTACTGGTAACTCTGAGTAGGCGATCCGACCGTTTAAGTAGACAGGAACAATTCTAGAATTGTATGCAGAGGGTGGAGCCTACCTTCCCTCCTTGACTGCAGCTAGCCAACCAGCTCCAGAAAGATTTGTTCCTTGGTGAAGATAACACAGACAAGAGAACAGTTCTGCTATAGCTTTAGAAGTTTTTTGTTTTTCTGTTAGAAATGGAATACCACCATTAGGTGGATTACCATAACTGAAAATGCCCTTAGATGTGGATAGCTCAGTGACCAGGTGCTTTTTGTGGACCTTAAGCCATGGGGGGGAAATCTTGGCTACAAATTCTTTCCTCAGGAGTCACCCACCGAGTCTTCTTCTTTAAACATGGTTATCTGAAGACAGAAAATCTGCAGGAAAGGTGAGCAACCCTTTGAGTGCTGCAGGTCCACATGTACCACAGAGCCCCTCCGCACAGGGGTTTTTCATTTGGAGTTCCTATTGCACACTCCTGCACTCATTGGGTCTATCTGTATGTCTGTTGGGTGTTTGGAGCAGGTTTATGTGGTATTTAACCCTTTAGCTGCTGGTTTGGCATTCATTTAGGGTGGTTTCTCATACTTTTCCTACTGGTTCAGTGTTTTTTTGGGTATCTTAAAATTTTTTAGTGATGTTCCATGTCTTTTAGTATTACACCTTCAATTTTGTAAAAATTTAGTTAAAGGCTCGCTTTACCGCATAGGCGCCAGCCTCTTCTACGGAACTTCTCCATCAGCAGGTTCACCAACGCATTAATTCTCTCACCCATCACGGGTGGATCATCAACTTGGACAAATCAGATCGTGTCCCTTCCCAGCGTCTGGTCTACCTGGACCTCCTCTTCTACACCCAGAAGAACATGGTGTTTCTCACAGACAAGGTGGCTCACCAGATCGCCCACAGGGTTTCTGTGATACTGGGCAAAGAAATTGTCATCTATTGTGGAGAAATTCATTTCCACCATAGAGACAGTACCGTTTGCCATGGCAGAGCTTTGGGCGATATTTCATGCCCTTTGTCATTGGACCTCTCAGCTGGAAGACTATCCAGTCCGGGTAGAATCCGACAACACCACGGCCGTGGCTTACATCAACAAGCAGGGCGGAACAAGAAGTCTCGCCACTTGGTTAGAGGCCAAGGCTATTTTGTCCTGGGTATAAGAACATGTTCTTGCCATATCCGCATTGCACATTCGTGGCATAGACAACGTCATGGCGGACTTCCTCAGTTGACACACAGTGGACAGCGGAGAGTGGAAGCTGCACCCAAAGGTGTTCAACCTCATTTTTCAGAAATGGGGTCTTCCTTACATCGATCTGATGGTGACAAGAAACAACAGGAAGGTTCCGAGATTCTGCTCTCGATGGAGGGACCCTTTAGCTCTGGCCGTGGATACAATGTCCATTCCTTGGCTATTCCCTCTGGCCTACATCTTTCCTCCCCTCCCCATGTTGTACAGGGTGTTGCGGAAATTACGACTGGAGCATTGTCCTGTCATTCTGATTGCCCCGTACTGGACTTGCCAGGCTTGGTTTCTGGATCTGTCAGTGGTGGAGCCGTTCCGGCTCTTCTTCTACAGGGTTACCTTTGGAAGGAGGATGTTTATCATCTAGCCTTGATGGCTTGGAAATTGAGTCCTCAATATTGAGGAAGAAAGGGTTTTCTTCTGGTGTGGTGGCTACTGTGCTCAGTGCCCACAAACCTGTTTCTTCCAAGATCTACCATAGTGTCTTGTCAACTTTTCTATATTGATGTGCTGACAAGGACCTGTCTCAGGAATTTGAACTGCCTACGGTCCTGGCTTTTTTGCAGGATGGTGTGGATAAGGGCCTCAGTTCCCTTAAAGTTCAGACGTCTGCTCTCTCTGTTTTCTTTCAGAGGTGCATTGCCATCCTTCCTAATGTCAAGGTTTTCTTCCAGGGCATTGCTTATACTCGTCCTGCCTTCAAGATTCCTGCTACTCCATGGGATCTTAACTTTGTTTTGGGCGTTCTTCAGCGCCCTCCATTTGAGTCTTTGGCTACTCTTCCTCTACGCCTGATGACGTGGAAAATGGCTTTTCTCCTGGCAATTGTATCTGTCCGTGTTGCGGAGTCACATGCTCTGTCCTGTAAACCACCCATTTAGTGTTTCTCAAGGAGAAGGAGGTGCTTCGCACCTCTCAGGAGTTTCTCCTGAAGGTGGTTTCAGAGTTCCACATCAATCAGGAGATTGTAGTGCCCTCTTTCTGCCTTCACCCCACCTCTGACAAGGAGAGGGATTTCCACTTGTTAGACGTGGTGCGTTGTCTCAAGTTTTATGTACATTGCACTGAGTCTATCAGGCAATCTGACGTGTTGTTTGTCATTCCTGAGGGTCTTAAGGCAGGAAGACCTGCATCCAAAGTGACTATTGCTTCTTGGATCAAGTCCACTATTAGTAAGGCTTATGAGCTGAGGAAGAAGCCTGTCTCCTTTCGGGTCACAGCTCATTCTACAAGATCTATTGGGGCTTCTTGGCCTTATAAGAATCGGGCCTCAGCTGATCAGTTGTGCAAGGCTGCCACCTGGTCATCTGTGCACACCTTTTCGAAGCATTACCATGTTGATGTGCTGGCATCGGCTGACGCCAGCTTTGGGAGGAAAATCCTGGAGGCACTCTTGCCTGTCTAGGATTTTCTTTGGTTCTTGGTGCTTCCTTCACTTTTGAGCCCTGTTGGCTCTAGTTCAGTGTGCTGTGTAACAGTTTAGGGTGTTGGTACCCCTGTTCAGTGTACGTTGACATCTCTTTGTTTTGTTGGGCTATCTCTGATCTGATGGTTCATATCTGCTCTGGTGACTTTGGGGGTCTTGCGCCTGGTCCTTGCCTTACTTCCTGCCTCTGGGAATCTCAAGGGTTGGACATCCCAGAGTTACCAGTAACCTGTATTTGAGGACAGAGAAAATAGGATTTTAGTCTTGCCTGTTAAATCCTTTTCTCTTAGTCCATACAGGTTACTTGTCTCCCACCCTGTCAAGGGACCATGCTTGGCTCTCCTGTGGCAGACTGTGGGGGTCCTTCGGGGTCTTGCTAACAGGAGTCTTCTGTCCCTTCTACTATCTAGTCATAGTTAATCCCTCAAATCTTTCAGGAGCTGGTTGGCTAGCTGCAGCCAAGGAGGGAAGGTAGGCTCCACCCCCTGCATTCAGTTCTAGAACTGTTCCTGCCTACTTAAAGGGGCAGATCGCCTACCCAGAGTTACCAATAACCTGTATGGACTAAAAGGATTTAACAGGTAAGACTAAAATCCTCTTTTTCTTCTGTGTATGTGTTATTTCAGGTATTCTCTTTCACTTTTGGTGATGTGAGCACCTTCTACCTGCAGTTTGTTAGAAATTATCTATGATCCCTCTGTATCTGCAGAATATAATAAAGGCTTTGTGAGCCTTATGCAAGAAGCTAAAGGTTTGCAATACAGGAACATACTAAATCACCATAGGGGTCAAAACAATTAAAAAAAAAAAAAATCCCCATGGCATGTGTTGTATTTGCTACTACTAGTGTTATGGAACTTCTAAAAATAAATTGTATATAATAAAATAAAAAAAATAAAAAAAAAATCCTCATTTATTTTTAACCCCTTTGACCACCCCTTGAACAGTCTACAGTGCATTTTCCAAACACGGAGATGGAGATATCTCTAGGATTCAAGGGGATTAAAGCTCCATTTAAATCAGTGGAGAATTTTTATTTCTCCCCCTTATTGCAGTTGGTTTGCCCCAGAATATCACATCTTAAGCTTCCCACATGATGGCATTTGGGCCTTATTCTTATGACTAAAGAGGCGCAATTCCGGAGCAATGCAACTATACTACATGGGAGGAAATTAAAATTGCCACTGATTTAAATGGTGCTTAACCCCTTGAATGTTAAATAGGTCTCCCACATCTTGCATAAGGCTCTTTGTGTGTCTGCCTGTATGTGCATGCACCGGTTGTGCAGCTGTACAGAGAACTGGATTTGTATAAACAGTGATATCCACACAGACAGAGTTGTTAAGATGAAATACAGATACAGCTGAGTCAGGCACTTATTACAGACTGCAGATAGAGGGCAGTCACATCTCTGTAAGTGAAAGAAAGAAGAACTGAAATAGCTTATCAACGGTAAGCACACAATATTTAATGAATATTCAGCCATCAAGTAATGTGCATATTTTTTGCTACTAAAATAAGGAAAGTAAATAGATTATTCCTTTTATGGGGAAATATACCATAGAGATAAGTGTCACTTAATTTTTTTTCAACATAAGTATTTATCTAGATCAGTGACGCAGCCAGGGTGCAGTGGCACTTTAGTGTACCACGGACATCCACTTAGGGTTCCCCCCTCTTTTCTGTAAAGACTTTGGCAAATATGTGATTGTATTTCAATTACATATTTATGTAAATTATTATGCACAATATGTTTGGCTATTTTGCTTGTATGTTTGGCTATTCTGATTGTAACACCTAAAAGAACTATATATGTATGCATTTGTACCCTTCTTTAAACCTTCACAAATTTTATTAAATGATAGGTATGCCTTGAAAATACCAGATTGCATGGTAGAGGTGTCTTGAGCAAAAAAAATTTGAGAAATGCTGAACTAGGTAGATGTACTTCAAACAGCAAGCAGTTGTATCTACATAGTAACACTCTTATAGACTGCTAATCATTGTTTGACTTTAGAGGATGAAGATAATTCACCCATAACCCATTTGAGTGCCAGAGAGGTATCCAATGCATCGCAAAGTAATGTTTAGGAGAGTTCTGTACCATTCAATGGGTTAAAAGCCCTATTTATGGAATTTGGACAGTTGTTTATTTGTCCTTTATTAAAGGGATAGTAATGTTTCACAATAAAATCAGCTCCGATTAATATTCATAGTATTTGAGCCCATAGAGACTGTTGTTTCAATTCTGTCAGAGTTGTACTACAAGAGTAATTGAATGATAAAGTATCCCCCTCCCGCCCCTTTTACTGATGTAACACTGCTCACTTCAGAGCAGCAAGACTTGATGTATGGATCACAGAGAGGGACAATCTTCAGTGAGCATAAGGAAAAACCTGTCAAGAGGGCAGGGGTTTCATGGTTCTCACAGTAAGAAGATTGTCCCTTGCTGTGATCTGTCTGGTCAAGCGACCAGATTCCACATCTGAGGGGAGGCGGCTTACACTAGGTAAAAGGGGCGGGAGGGGGAAAACTATCATTCAATTACTCTTAAACTGCATCTCTGACAAAATGGAAATAACACTCTCCATGGCTCAAATACTATTAATCTGAGCTGCTTTTTTTATGAAACATTACTATCCCTTTAAAGGAACAAAAACACCTAAAATGATTTGGGGCTGTATCCACTTATATACTGTGATAGCATCTGAAATGACTGTTTTCTGAATCATTAACTCTAGTAGTACACATTCTCCTTGGGGGCAGTCATTCCTGTCTTCTCCAGGGCTCCTTTGTCATAGTAATCTTGGTAGGTGTTTCAGAGGAGAGCGTGTATTATATTTAACCCTCTGAGTGGCAGAAAGGTGACCAATGCATTGTGCGTCAAGGAATCCAATGCGCTTCAATGCATTGGATTCCTCTTTGGCATTCAAAGGGTTAAAGGGATAGTAATACTTAATTTTAACTTTATTTTATTTTGTAGGCATTAAAAAAACATGAAGAATGATATAAGTCTTATCTCTGAAACCTTTATGGTTTAAGAGATATTCACAAACAAAGTATCCCTTCCCTGTTCAACCAGATCAGAAGGGAGGTGCCCAGGTAGACTGCAGAGAGGGACAATCTTCAATTAAGATAAGGGAAAAAGCTGAAAAACTTGTCAAGGGGGGAAGGGCTTTCATTGTTTTCATACAAAGAAAATTGTCCCCTTCTGTTATCTGTCCTGTCATACAACCAGACTGACATCTGAGAAGAGATGGCTTACACTAGGTAAAAGGGGCGGGGAGGGGAACTTTGCTTGTGAATATCTCATAAACCATAAAGGTTTGAGAGATAAGACATATCATTCTTCATGTTTTTTTAATGCCTACAAAATAAAATAAAGTTAAAACGAAGTATTACTATCCCTTTAAATGGGCTTCAATAAGGTACCAGCCTTTCTGACTACAAGATCTTTGGGTATACTTAGCACCTTTGTCATCAAAGAGGAAACAACATTACCCAAATGATACCTGTATACAGTATGACAGCCTATACACAAGTATATAGGATTAGGTTTTAGGGATATAACATAAAGGAACACCTACAAATTAAATAGGGGGTTATAATTTTAAATACTACATATTTTCAGACAGCCTTCGTTAAAAAAAAAAAAAAAAAAAAAAAAAAAAAAAATATTATATGTTAGATCCCTAAAACCTAATCCTAAACTTGTATGTATAAGGCATATGGAGACTGTCATACTGTATTCAGGCATCATTTGGGTAATGTTTCCCTTGTAATGAGAATGTGCTAAGTTACTGATTTGACTACCCACAGATCTTGCAGTCAGGCTGGCACCTTCTCAGCCCATTTAACCCTTTGAGTGCCAGAGAGGTATCTGGATACCTATCTGGCACTCAAAGGGTTAAGCAGTTAATTTGCCCCAGAATTACAGCAGTTTCTATTATTATGTCAGCCTCAATATTTTTATATGTTTCCACCAAATCTTAAAGAAAGACCACGTGGCCAGCAGTTAGTTAAAGCTTTTATAAATAGTGACACACTGGGGGTGGGGGTAGAAAGCACCACTCGTCCTTTGTCAAGGGCCTAACGGGGGAGACAAACACACCACACTCTGTGTGACTGAATAAGTTATAGCAGCTTCACAGAGTGCTGATGGTTCTTTTTTGGACAAGCAAAGTCACCTCTGCTGCGCTGCTCACCTGACACAGTTAGACTGATAGTGGTGACTGCTTCTCATTCATGTACTGAACTTGCATCTGAATCATGAAACTAAACAATGCAGATAGGTCTCCTGAGTACAGCGAATAATTGTCTGTTCTATTGGGAACTTACTGTAGACAGAGAAACTATCCAAGAGCTGGAGATGAAAATGAAGGAGCACCGAAAGGCAGCAGGACACACATCGCTCTACTATGCAGGCTTGTTTTTGTGGCACGTGGGGCGCCATGAAAAAGCCAGAGAATACGTTGACAGGATGATCAAAATAACTAACGGCAGTAGGGAAGTAAGTAGATCTGCTGTGTGATGGACTGGCACTGCTTATATTGGGATGTACTGTGGAGAACTGGGGCAAACCCACTGCACCATAGGCAGCAAATAAAAATTTTCATTTATTTTAAAAGCCCCATTTAAATCAATGGGGATTTGGGGAGTTTTTGTTTGTTGTGTATGGTGCAGCAGTTTTGCTTCAGAATTGGTCTAGTTTTTATTAGTTTTTCTCTGTCGTCCAATATAGGTTACTGGTAACTTTGGGTAGGCGATCCACCCCTTTAAGCAGGCAGGAACAATTGTAGAAGTGAATGCAGGGGTGGAGCCTACCTTCCCTCCTTGGCTGCAGCTAGCCAGTCAGCTCCAGTAAGATTTTTTCCTTGGTGAAGACACAGGCAAGAGAACAGTTCTGCTATAGTTTTAGCTAATTTTTTTTTATTTTCCTGTTAGAAATGGAATACCACCATTAGGCGGATTACCATCACTGACAATGCCCTTAGATGTGGCTAGCTCAGTATCCAGGTGCTTTTTGTGTTGATGTGCTGGCATCGACTGATGCCGGCTTTGGGAGGAAGATTCTGGAGGCAGTCTTGCCTGTCTAGGATCTTCTTCGGTTCTTCAGTGCTCCCTCACTTTTGAGCCCTGTTGGCTTTAGTTCAGTGCGCTGTGTAACAGTTCCTGGGGTATTGTTGCCCTTGTTCAGTGTCTGTTGACACTTCGTTTGTTATTGTTGGGCTATCTCTGATCTGATGGTTCATATATGCTCTGGAGGCCCTGCGCCTGGTCCTTGCCTTACTTCCCGCGTCTGGGAAACTCAATGGTTGGCCATCCCAAAATTACCAGTAACCTTTATTGGACGACAGAGAAAAGAGGATTTTAGTCTTACCTGTTAAATCCTTTTTTCTTAGTCCATATAGGTTACTGGTCTCCCACCCTGTCAAGGGATCATGCTTGGCTTTCCTGTGGCAGAATGTGGGGGTCCTTTGGGTTCATGTTCACAGGAGTCTTCTTTCCCTTCTTACTATCTAGTCAATAGTTAGTCTCTCAAATCTTACTGGAGCTGATTGGCTAGCTGCAGCCAAGGAAGGTAGGTAGGCTCGACCCCCTGCATTCACTTCTAGAATAGTTCCTGCCTACTTAAAGGGTTGGATTGCCTACCCAAAGTTACCAGTAACCTATATGGACTAAGAGAAAACGATTTAACAGGTAAGACTAAAATCCTCTTATTTATCTCACTGTGATTTGTGTCTCACTGCTCAGCTGAACTTGCCTTTGATGGTTGAGAATGATGGTAGTTTTAGTTCCAAAACAGCTATAGGGTTGCAGGTTGCCACACCCAAAAGGAAACTCTCGCCTGTATTAATGTTGTCTTCATCTGAATTCTCCCTTGGAGTGAATTTGTAATCCTTTATTTTTTTTTTTTTAATATAATTCTGTATTGCCCAAGATATTGCCATGTAACGTTAAGCCAGTGACTTCAGTTCTGTACAGGCTGCGGTACAATTATTTCCTCCTTTCCACCTCCTCCGATAAAGAAGGATTCCGGCATGTGACCTTGCGCACTCTTGCCACTTTTTTTTATTATTATAAAGGACTGAATGCATGAACGTGCTCAGTCTCTATCTGTACGATGACGTAGACTCACATTTGAGTGTGAGAGCGCGCCAGGTCACATGCTGGGATCTTACATCATGGGAGGGGGTGGGAAGGAGGCAATACTTGAGGAGAGGAACAGATGCAGATTGACAGGCTATGGTACAGAGCTGTACAGAACTGACATCACCGGCTTAACTTTACATGGCAAAATCTCTGGCGATACAGCATTATATAAAAAAGTAAATAAATTCAGTCCAAGTGGTGCTTTGTCTGTTGTCATTTATGGCGGGCTGAGTGCCAGACACAAGCTGTTCATAGATAATAGTAAAAAAACTCATATAAAATTTAAAAAAAACAATGGAAAAACTGTTTTATGCTTAATCAGGGATGGGCTGACTATGTCTCTCCAGCTGTTAGTTACAGTACAACTTCCATTATTCTCAGCTGGATAGCTGAGGATAACTTGTAGTCCAACAACAGCCGGAGAGCCATAGGCTGCCCAAACTCAGTGTTGGGCTATGAACACAAAGGTGCCTGTGCTTTTGAAGGGTAATTGTATTTTAAAAAAAAAAAAAAACAGAAAAAAAAAAAATTGCTACATATCACATAGAAATCACGATAAAAAAAACTGTCAAAATGTTTTTTTTTTTTTGTTTTTTTTTCTTTTTTCCCTCCCAGCATCCTTTGTTCTCTGCACAAACAGCTGATTAAAAATACTGAATTAGTAATGATCTGAATTTTTGATGTGATTCTGTTCTGATCCTATTAAAATCAATAGTAGGATTTTGACAGCACTAAAATGCACAGTCGTTTGTAGTTGTGGCAAGTTGTAGTAAGCTGCCTTGACAAGCTCTGAGAAAATTGCCCATGTAAACCGCTTCATACAATATAATGGGGGCCTGTGTATAAAGGCAGAGTGGAGGGGTTATGGAACAAATTAATTGCACCAGAGGGGACAAATAATATTCACAAAAAGAATTAACCTTTTGAGTGCCAGAGGGGTATGCAATGCATTTGCGTACCCCTCTGGCACTCAAAGGGTTACGTTTTACGGGAGACGGAACCTCTGAGCAGCACTCTGCTATTGGCACCACTACAGTGAATGCCTTGGAACTATTAAGCCAGTAATGTGGTGACCCCCCCCCAACACACTCTTTAATCCTTTGAGTACCAGAGGAGTATCCAACACATTGAAATTCAGTGCATTTGAATTCTCTCTGGGACTCGAAGGGTTAAGACATCTTTATCTCTGGTCCTTTCTTTTTCGTTTGACAGAAAGTTTGCATTGATTAAAATAGTGATTTAACCCCTTGATTGTTAAGCAATGCATTGGAAACATCTGAAGCATTCAGGGGGTTACATGTCCCATGTAAATTGGTGTGTGTTTTCAGTTCTCCCCTATAGTGCAGTTGGTTGTCTTTATACATAAGTCATATGCTACCATACTTCTGCACTAATGTTCGATAAAGAGGAGGTAACTTCCCCAATGATGTCACTTCTCCAGGTCCTGCATTCGTCTATGGAGCCTCTGCGCTAAGATCCCTCCAGCTTCAGAAATCTTAGTGCATAGGTTCCATAGAATAACCTAGGAACTGGAGAAATCGTGTCACAGTTTTATCACACCTTAGTGTGTTTTCTCATGTGTACAAAATGGTACAATAGTCACGTGTGAATGTATCTTAACACCTTAAGGATCCATGACGGTCCTGTTCCGTCATGGGTTGTTATACCCTTAACGACCCATGACGGAACTGGACCGTCATGGAATTCCGGAACGCAGCCGCAAAAAAAAAAAAAAAAAAACATGCTCCGTGGTCCTTAACGGACCACAAGGTGCGTGCGCGGCCTGTCGTTAAGGGGTTAAAATGTGTATTTTTTTTACTTTATTTATTTATTAATAATGTGATCGGTGCCCACTTTTAGGAAAATGCTCTGTTTTAGCAGTTTAATCCTTTGAATGCCAGAGGGCCGTGCAACACATTCCTTTGCAGTGCATTTTCTACCCCTCTGGCACTTAAAGGGTGATCTATGTCAGAGTGACATTTGCTAATTTTGTGAAGTTGAAAATGGGAAGCATAGAATCTCTTTGTCTGACTAGTTGAAGAAATACCACTGCTAGCCGGTCGCGGGGCAGTCATGAGTAGTAGAGACGGCCCGCGCTGCGGATGATACAGAGCTGCATGACTGCAGCACGCGCAGCAGTCTCTACTGCGCATGACTGCGCCGTTACACACATTTTAGTGAATTATTATATAGGTTGTGGCTAGTTCCTATCCAGTAGAAGGACCGTGTCCTTTCTGAGGATAGGAAATAGTTTTCTCAGTGTGAGTGAGCTAGTTCCTATCCTGCTAAAGGACCATTTTGCCCCCTAGTGGTCAGGTCCTGTATAGGGATTGGAACTAGCCAGCTCACACTGAGAGAGCTAGTTTCTGTCCCGCTAAAGGACCTTTTTAGCGTCCAGTAAGAAGGTACTGGACGGCACACGTCTAACTCTTTGAGTGCCAGAGGGGGCTTACCCCTCTGGCACTCAAAGGGCTAATGCCGTCCGTACCTTGCTACAAGCTACAAATATTATAAAGTTAAAATTTTGGATGTCTAGCTGTGCTAGAAAATAAATAATGGTTTCAACCATACTTAGAATAGCCTGACCCAAGGACAACCGGACAGCCCCGGATCCTTTCATTCGGGTGGCAATAGCACTCTTAAGGGTTAAATGGGACTCTCTAAGAGTTAAATCCTTCTCCAGCAATGTATTTAAATATTGACATGCGTCTTTTAATACACGACATGAGTCTCGCTCTGTGAAGCAGCGAGATATCCTCATGTCGAGATTTGGATTCAGCTAATTTGATATATTTCATTGCAAACCTTCAATTTCAATGTATTGTAAAATAATATGTTTTGAAAAATTAAAACTTCCATTCATTTGGATTTCGATTGCTAGTTCTCTGTACCATGTGACCAAACAGTCACATGATCTGCTGACATCACCAGGGTCCTTCTACTGGATAGGAACTAGCCGCTACCTTATTATATAGGATGAGAGAAAATTAAATCGGAATGATTGGTTTTACAGGGATTGGTGCTGAAAGCATGGCTCGACCTGACCTGTGGGAGAGAAGCTTATGCTAAAAAGGCACTGAAGTACTTAGAGGAAGGACTGCATGACAGAACGGATGTATTCGCTATGCTGGGGAAGGTAAGATAATGCAAACAGCAATTTGGTAAAATTGAAAGTAGACCCCATCTTGATAGTATCCTTTACCCCTTGGATGCTGAACAATTTCTAGCATATACAGAGTAGGGCTTTTCATGCTAAATAAAACTAGGAAACTCCCATCTATGAGATGCTTCATTTAAAAGCTCTTAAAGCTTGCACTTTCTTTTATCAGACTCCATCTAGTGGCCAAAGTACAAAACTTCAATTTCTATACCCACCTATGGAAAGCTTTCGATTTTACACTAAGGCGCTTCAATAGCAACATTGCCACCTGGTGAAACAGTAAAAAATTGACACATTAATTTAAAAGTAAACGTCTGAGCTGTAGCAACCTTATATTCAGATACGCATATCTAAGCATAACTTGTCTTCATTGGTTTTAGATATGTCTAGCATTCAAAGGGTTAAAAGCCTAATTATAAATCTGACAATTTGGGGAATGTTTGTTTTCTGTGGCGCAGTTTGTGTGCTCCAGAATTGCGCCTCTAGTTTGTGGCATTAAAGGAGATGTATCACCAAAAAAAAAAAAAAAAAAAAAATTGCCCATAGGTTTTGTTAGTAAAGTGTTTGTTTTTTGTTTTTTTTTTGTTTGTTTTTATGTAAATCCTTTTGCAGATATTTAATCTTTAAGTCAGATAGAGTTGTGCCGTAAAAATCAGTGTACTGCATTATGCTGACTGGCACAGCTCTATCTGACTGCCTAATTCTGCTCCCACCTCCCTCCCAGCTGCCCCAGGGACTGCATTCACGCTTCCCTTTGATGTGCTGTGAATGCCTCCTATCATTATAGCAAGATCTGTTAATCATTATTCTGAGGATGCAACCTCAGTATAATGCTAACCGGAGCTTGCTGTATCACTAGAAGCCATTCACAACACACCGAAAGAAAGCATGAACTTGCTCCCTGGGGGAGATGGGAGGAGAAATAAGACATGCAGAAGAGCTGTGCTGTGCACATTAGGTGGTAGTGCACAGCACAGAAAATTAAATAACTGCAAAAGGATTTACATTAAAAAACAAAACAAAAAAGCACAGCTTCCCTAATAATACTTTACTAACAAATTCTATGGGCCAAATGTGTGTGTGTGTGTGTGTGTGTGTGTGTGTGTGTGTGTGTGTGTGTGCGCACCCCTCTTGCACTCAAAGGGTTAAAAATGCAACTATAATGAATTTTCCCCTTTGCTGATTTACTCCCATAGGAGCAGACTTGCCAGTTTTCAGATGTATTGTGCAACCCTTGTGGGCTCAATTGTTATAATGTAATGAGCAGCATTTCCCATATGTTGCTCTCTTTATAAGTTCCCCATTATGGACTGTAGACACACAAACAAGAGGAGTTATTCTGGGTAAAACCAGTTGCACCATTGGAAGCTGCTGTCAATTCCCTAAGTTGCCTTTAATTTAAATATGCCTTTTAACCTCTTGAATGCTAGTGAGGTTTCCAAAAATGCGTTGGAGACCTCTCTAGCTTTAAATGGCTAGTAAAACCCTGAAAAACGTGAAGCCAAATGCTAGGAATCATTAAAACATACTTAACTCCCATATTCCCATCTCTCAAACCGTTATGGTTTGAGAGATGTAAGAAAAGAAAGACCTCCGCTCCCTCCCCCTTCTCATGCATCCTCTGTATAGCGGACGTCATGAGATCCTGCTTCCAGGACCAGACGACAGCTGTTCAGGAGCGCTGTCATCTACATATCTCAGTATAATTACTTCATCGTAATGGTCTAAAACGTGTGACTGGCTTGCAAGCACATGTTGCAGACCATTCCGATGAGGTAATTATACCGAGATATGTAGATGACAGCGCTCCTGAAGAGTCGCTGTAAGTCGGTCGACCGGATTCTGCCTCTGACAGCTTTACAGCTCGTCAGGCAGAAAGGGGAAGGAGTGGAGGTCTTTCTTTTCTTACATCTCTCAAACCATAACGGTTTGAGAAATGGGAATAAGGGAGTTAAGTATGTTTTGATGATTCCTAGCATTTGGCTTCATGTTTTTTGGGGGGGTTACTATCCATTTAAAGGGGTTAAAAGCCCTTTCACTGTCGTCCAATACAGGTTACTGGTACATTGGGAGGCGATCCGCCCCTTTAAGTAGGCAGGAACATTTCTCTAAATGTTTGCAGGGGGTGGAGCCTCCCCTCCCTCTTAAGCTGCCCTCAGCCAGAACAAGCCAGAATGATTTGTTCTTGCGTGCTGTGCACATCAGATGGAGAACATCTCTCAATCAACTTTAGTTTTTTTATTGTTTTCTTCAAATATGGAATACCACCATTAGGCGGGTGACATGGCTGACAGTTGCCCTCTCCAAAGTGGCTAGCGCAGCTTCCAGGGATTTTCTGGTGGACCTTATGCCCTGATGAGGGAACAACTTGATTCAAGTAGCTTCCCTGGTGGGGATTATCCTTTGGTTAATTCCCTTTTCACATGGTTACCTGAAGACAGAAGTCCTGCAGAAAGGTGAGCCACCCTTTGAGTGCTGAAGGTCCACTTGTCCCACTGTGTCCCTTCATTGGGCTTGTATTTGGGAGTTCTCATTATGCACTCCAGCACTCATTGGGTGTTTTTCTTTATATTGCACTGTATCTCTGCAATGACTGTGTGTATGCCCTGGGTTTTGGAGCAGTTTATGTGGGTTTTAACCTTTTCCCTGCTGGTTTCCTTATTGGGGTATTGTTTTATCATATTTTACATGTGTTTGATATGTGTTTTGTAACTTTTTCCTGTCAGGGTAACTTTATTAAAAATTTATGTTCCGCGCCTTTAAGCGCGCTTTTCACGCATAGACGCCATTGCTCCTTTACTCTCTATGGGTTTACACAGTGTGGGACGTATCTCTGGAACCGCTTGTCACAGCGACTTCAGTGTGGGCTCAAATTGTTGGTCTTCCCTTGCTCTATCATCCGGTTGCATGATTCGGTGTGTTGGGGGTATTGGGGGGCCTCGAGCTCTGTTTTTGGGTACTTTTGAGAAGAACTACGTTTCCCATGAGCGCTTGTTTCGCACCCGTTTTCTGATTGGCTCCCGTCGCGGCAGCCATTTTGTGAGTTCTTCTCAGCGAGTACACTACGCAGGGACCGAGCCTTCTCTCTCTCCTCCGCAGATTAACCCTTCGCTTGCCAGATAAGTTTAATTTTAAGCGTTTCTGGGGTGAATATTTAATCTTTCACTCTTCAATTGGGTGATTCTTGTCAGTGGAGTATATCTGATGCTGTGAGCATGTCTACTCCACTGGAGTCAGGGGCTAGACCCAAGACTAAGGAGGCTGGGGTGTCAGTTTCTCCCATTGCGTTTTGCTCCTCCTGTCACTCCGGGCTACCTAGAGAATTTTCTGGTCATTTATGCCCAAAATGTGCGGAAGGCCATGGCAGCAACCCAGGGCTTTCCAGTCACGCTATTAAGCCAACTTGGGTGAAAGAGTTCAAGGCTGCAACTAGGGATCTCAGATCCACTCTTCAGCTCTTTCCCTCTCAGGTTCAGGGGGCTCTTCAGGTTTGGCAGACCCCCTCCACTATCAGGACCGCCCTGCCCAAGCCACAGGGTGCTCCTGACGTGTCTGATTCTTCGGAGGAAGAATTATTGCAGGATTCTGATGTTGAGGAGGGCACTGTTATTGAGTCTACCAGGTCCATTGGTGACCCTTATGAATGTGACCCTGAACTCTCTGCTGAGGGTTTGATCAGGGCTGTGCTAACCACCCTCAATCTTCCCTTGAGTCAGGAATCTACTCATGACCCAACGGATGTGTTTCAGAAACCTTCTAAGTCTGTTATATGTTTTCCTACTAATCCTACTCTTGCACGTTTAGTCTCTGATCCGTGGAGAAATCCTGATAAATCTTCTTCAGTATCAAAAAAGTTTGCTAAACTTTATCCCTTTCCTGAGACTGAACTGGCTAAATGGGTTCATCCTCCTAAGGTGGATGCTCCAGTTTCTAGGTTGTCTAAATCTACTGCCTTGGCGGTATCTGATGCTTCTGCCCTACAAGATTGGACGGATAAAAAGTTAGAAACTTGTCTTAAGTCTATTGGCACTGCCATGCGTCCAACCTTTGCAGTGGCGTGGGTTAACCAGGCCATTGCTGTCTGGACTGAACAACTTACTGAGGCGGTTCGCCAGGATGCACCAGTGTCTGAGCAGTTACAACTACTTGCTAATATTTCTGAAGCTCAGAATTAAGTTTCTGACGCTGCTTTTGATGCTGTGCACATGATGGCGAGGGCCTCCACTTCATCTGTAGTGGCTAGACACGCTCTTTGGCTAAAAATTTGGTCTGCTGACACCGCTTCTAAGAAAGCTCTGCTTTCTTTGCCCTTCCAAGGGACTTCACTGTTTGGATCTGAGCTTAAGGAAATGATTAGTGAGGCTACTGGCGGCAAAAGTACTCTTCTACCATCAGTCTTCAAAAAGAAGTTTCAGCCAAACGCAATCGTTCCTTCCAAACTGAGACACGCTCTGCGTCCCAGGTGGGTCCGTCCTCTGCGCGCTCCTCCTCCAAGCCCAAACAGTCCTGGAAGCCCAAAGTTGCCCCCAAGGCCAAGACCTCCACATGACTCACCGAACCTATGTCCGCATCCGGCTGTAGGTGGACGTCTCCACATTTTTCGCCGGATTTGGGAGGAGTCAGTGGCGGACCCTTGGGTTATTCAGGTGGTATCTGAGGGATACAGGATCCCTTTCTCTTCCCTTCCTCCCTTTCGGTTCCATTTTACTCGTCCTTCTCAGGAGCCTACAAAACGACGTCTGTTCGACGCTATTCAGGATCTTTTGGACAAAGAAGTCCTGGAATTGGTTCCTACAGAGGACACAGGTTCAGGATTTTATTCCAACCTGTTCGTTATGGCCAAAAAGGACGGGGGCGCCCGTCCTATTCTGGACCTCAAGGATCTCAATTCCTTTGTTGTGAGTACCCACTATCGTCAGGAATCCCTGCGTACTGTGATAGCTGCTATGTCTCCAGGGGAGTTCATTGTTTCCCTGGACCTCCAGGATGCATATCTGCACATCCCTATCCATCTGGAAAGCAGGCGGTATCTCAGGTTTGCCTGCCACAGGGGCCATTTTCAATTTTCGGCTCTTCCCTTTGGACTAACTTCAGCTCCTCAGGTTTTTCAGAGAGTCTTGGGGGCTTTGATAGCTGTGCTTCATCGGGATGGCATCAGGGTGACTCCCTACATGGACGATTTACTCCTGAAAGCTTCATCTGTGGAGATCCTTCACCAGCAGGTTCAGACGTGCATCCAGACACGCAATCGCCACGGGTGGATTGTGAATCTGGACAAGTCAGACTTGGTCCCATCTCAACAGATCCTTTTTATGGGTCTCCTGTTCGACACTCAGAAGTGCATGGTGTTTTTACCGGAAGAAGTGGCTCATCAGATTGCTCTCCGTGTATCCAAGATTCTGGATCTCGAGAGGGTTCCAGTGCCGAAGTTGACTTCTCTGGTGGGAAAGTTCATTTCCACAATAGAGGTGGTGCCATTTGCTATGGCTCATACCAGGGAACTTGAGGTTCGCCATTCAGACGTGCAGGAATCATCCAGACCATCAGCATCTGTCCGTCTCTCTGCCTCCTCATGTCGAGCTGAGCTTGGAATGGTGGTTGGACCTGTCTCATCTCCTGAAAGGGAGGTCCTTTCAGACTCCCTATTGGACCACAGTCACGACTGATGCCAGCCTCCGGGGATGGGGGGCAATGTTGGAAGAATCTCTCCTCTCCATCAATGTTCTGGAACTTCGTGCCATCTTATTTGCCCTGAGACACTGGGAATCTCAGCTGGAGGGTTGTCCTGTCAGAGTGGAGTCCGACAACGCCACCGCAGTGGCCTACATCAACAGACAAGGCGGAACAAGAAGTCTCGTCGCATGGTTAGAGGTCAAGGACATTTTATCTTGGGCGGAGGCACATGTTCCCGTCATTTCAGCGGTACACATTCCAGGCGTAGACAACGTCATAGTAGACTTCCTCAGTCGTCACACAGTCGACAGCAGAGAGTGGGCTCTTCATCCAGAGGTGTTCCACCTTCTAACCCAGATGTGGGGGGTACCTGTAGTGGATCTGATGGCTACCAGACACAACAGGAAGGTTCCAGTGTTCTGCTCTCGGTGGAGGAACCCACTTACTCTTGTGGTGGACGCATTGTCAATCCCTTGGGAATTCTCCCTAGCCTACATCTTCCCTCCTCTCCCTCTGTTGATCAGAGTCATCCAGAAGCCGAAGGTGGAACGTTGTCCTGTCATCCTAATCACTCCGAACTGGCCTCGTCAGTCCTGGTATCCGGACCTGCTGGCCATGTCAGTGGTGGATCCCTTTCCGCTCCCTGCCCGTCCAGATCTGCTGCTTCAAGGCTACCTGTGGAAGGAGGATGTTGAGCATCTCCATTTGAGTGCTTGGAGGTTGAATCCTTAATTCTGAAGAAGAAGGGGTTTTCCTCTTCTGTGGTGTCTACGATGCTTAGGGCTCGCAAGCCTGTGTCCTCCAAGATCTATCATCGAATTTGGTCAACTTTTGTTGCATGGTGTACTGATAAGGATCTATCACTTGATTTCCATCTTCCCACTGTCCTGGCCTTTTTGCAGGATGGGGTTGAAAAGGGACTCAGCCTGAGTTCTCTCAAAGTTCAGACTTCTGCTCTGTCTGTATTTTTCCAGGAACGCATTGCTATTCTTCCTGATGTTAAAGTTTTCTTCCAAGGTGTGGCTCATGTTCGGCCTGCTTTCAAGAGTCCAGCTCCTCAGTGGGACCTCAATTTGGTGCTGGGGGTTCTTCAGAGACCCCCGTTTGAATCTTTAGCTTCCATTCCTTTACGTCTTTTGACCTGGAAAATGGCCTTCCTTTTGGCTATTGTATCAGTTCGCCGGGTGGCGGAGTTACAAGCCCTGTCTTGTAAACCTCCTTACCTGGTGTTCCACAAGGATAAGGCTGTGCTTTGCACTTCCAAGAAGTTTTTACCCAAGGATGTCGTGCGTTGTCTCAAGTTTTATGTTCATCGCACTGAGTCTATCAGGAAGTCTGACGCTCTGTTTGTCATTCCTGAGGGGCCTAGGGCAGGGAGACCGGCATCCAAGGTGACTATTGCATCTTGGTTAAAATCTTCCATTCGTGAAGCCTACAAATTGCTGAGTAAGCACGTTCCCTTTCGGGTTACTGCTCATTCCACCAGATCAATTGGGGCCTCTTGGGCCTATAAAAATCAAGCGTCTGCTGATCAACTGTGCCGGGCGGCCACTTGGTCCTCTGTGCA
Organism: Rhinophrynus dorsalis; assembly: GCA_037306005.1. Classification (NCBI taxonomy): domain Eukaryota; kingdom Metazoa; phylum Chordata; class Amphibia; order Anura; family Rhinophrynidae; genus Rhinophrynus; species Rhinophrynus dorsalis. The sequence goes on from CM074725.1 coordinate 198,946,327, forward strand.
CACATTCTCGAAGCGTAGATGTACTGGCCTCGGCTGATGCCAGCTTTGGGAGAAAGGTCTAGGATCTTCTTCTTCTGAGGTTCTCAGTGCTTCCTTACTGTTAAGCCCTGTTGGCTCTGGTTCAGTGTGCTGTGATAGTTCATGGGGTTCGTTTTTACCCTTGGTTGGTGTCCGTTGACACCTCTGTTGTTGGGCTCTATGATTAATTGGTTCATAGGGGTTCTGTTGACTTTGGGGCCTTGCGCTTGGTCCTTGCCTGCTTCCCGCTTCTGGGGAAACTCAATGTTTGTACATCCCAATGTACCAGTAACCTGTATTGGACGACAGTGAAAATAGGATTTTAGTCTTACCTGTTAAATCCTTTTCACTTAGTCCATTACTGGTCTCCCACCCTGTCAAGGGACCATGCTTGGCTCTCCTGTGGCATTCAGTGGGAGACCTTAGGGGTGTGCTTACAGGTTTCCTTCTTATCTCTGGTCAGTATTAGTGTCTCAAATCATTCTGGCTTGTTCTGGCTGAGGGCAGCTTAAGAGGGAGGGGAGGCTCCACCCCATGCATACATTTAGAGAAATGTTCCTGCCTACTTAAAGGGGCGGATCGCCACCCAATGTACCAGTAACCTGTATGGACTAAGTGAAAAGGATTTAACAGGTAAGACTAAAATCCTATTATTTATCCCTTTGAGTGTCTGAGGTGTATCCAGCACATTGCTTTGCTGTGCATTGGATACCCCACTGCGCTCCAAAGGTTAAAGGCATAGTAATTTTATGTTAGGAAAAAAGAATTCTATTTAAAGGTTTTCTTGCTCAGTGGAACAGGAATACTTCAAACTTTTCTAATCTGAGAAATTCAAAAAAGTGACCTTTAGGTGGCGCTGTTTTATTGATCCCTATGCAGATATTCTGCTGATGACTGTAAAGCTCTGCAAATGCTGAAATCGAAAGTAACATTACCTTGTGCTGGTAAAACTTCTGAACTGATATCACACAGTAGTAGGCACGTTATGTTTTTCTTGTTTTTTCAGTAGGAAAACCCCTGTGTAAATTATGGCCTAGGCAGCAGTTGGTTTGCAACATAATTATAAGACCTTTTGTTTGCACATATGGTAATTTTACTTTGATTTTGGCATGTTCTGATGCTAACTATTAATGACAAAACGAATATGAATCCTCAGTCTTGATAATTTGAACAGATGTTTCACAAGTTATTGCTCTCATGAGATCTCCTGTCTGGACTCAAATGTACTCACACACACTTCATGGCCTTTGCGCACTTTCTTTACCTAGAGAGGTCTCCAGAGCATTGTGGGGAACCTGGTTAAAGGGATAGTAATGTTTCACAAAAACAGCAGCTCCAATTAATCTTCATAGTATTTGGGCCATCGAGAGAGTTATTTCAATACTGTCAGGGTTGTAGTTCAAGAGTAACTGATTGATAAAGTATCCCCTTCTCTCCCCTTTTACAGATGCAACACTGCTCACCTCAGAGCAGCAAGACTGTCCAGAAGGATCGCAGAGAGACAATCTTCTGTGAGCATAAGGAAAAACCTGTCAAGGTGGCATGGTTTTCCTTATGCTCACAGTAAGAAGATTGTCCCTTGCTGTGAGCTTTCCGGTCCCAGTATTAGATTCCACATCTGAGGGGAGGGGGCTTACACTAGGTAAAACGGGAGGGAGGAGTATACTTTATCATTCAATTAATCTTGAACTACAATTCTGGCAGCACTGAAATAACACTTTCCATGGCACACATACTATGAAGATTAACTGGAGCTGCTGTTTTTCTGAAACATTACTATTCCTTTAAGTTAACTATTAACCCTTTGAGTGCCAGGCACTCAAAGGGTTAAGTGTTGCATTTTTACTTTAAATAAAATGAACAGTTGTATTTTTTTTTATTTTTTTAAAGGCTCAGTACTTCGAGATGCGCCAGAATTACTCTGGAGCTTTGGAAGCTGTGAACAAAATCATTGTAAATTACCCACTCTTTATTCCTGCTCTCGTTAAGAAAATGAAGCTACAACTGGCTTTGCAAGACTGGGAACAGACCGTAGAGACTGCTCTAAGGTTCAGTATGCGGCATACACATCAAGGATCCATCAAATGCTGTCTTTATAGATAGTTAAAGATATTGAAAAACGTGTGGGTTGGTGGCATTTCAGTTGCTAGGAAAGCAGAGAAGAAACCTATTATAGAGTGGATCTGTTGAATTGATTTTGAGAACAGTAGGCTTTGATGCTTTATGCACATGATATGTTGTATTTATTTATAGCTTATGTGTGTGTGTTTTAATCGCGGTTTGGCTGAAATTAAAAGTTTAAAGATGATCCTGCACCTTACTTCCAGACGGAGTGCTGTCACTCATCCTCTAATCCCAACACCCCCCCTTGTAGCGTCTCAATGCAGCCTCCTCCGATGACGGAGGATTTCTCCTTGTAAGAAGGAGCATCTCTGGCCAACGTTATCATTCAACTACTCTTGAACTACAACTATGACAATATTGAAATAACACTCTCCATATCCTAAATACTATGAAGATTAATTGGAGCTGCTTTTATTGTGAACTATAACTATCCCTTTAAATGTCCTTCACTAGCTCCTAAGATTCCTAACTGGCTCCAAAAATGTGTGTCTGACTAGTGTTTTTATATATATATTTTTTCCCACTCAAACAAAGGAGTGCCTAGGTTTTCATTAGTAAATGAACATTATCCACATGTAATGTTGACAGCCTCTAATATAATCCATGGCACATACTCATTCTTACTTTCTAGGAATCCAAATTGTATTTGAACCTTGTGAGAAGAAATATTGGGTTTTAGTCAAATACACCTAAAATAACACCTTTTTAATAATATCCGCCCCTCGCCTTTCTGTGTGCAGGAAATCCTAATGGCCTTCATGAAATTTGCCCTTGTGGCTTTGTTGAAGAGTTAACCTTTTAAATGAGTCCTGGATGTCATGCCCATGGAGGCTGACATGACAGTTGTGGGCATTTTTTTTTAATTAAACAGGCAGATTGAGCGAGCCTACTTAACCATTTAAGGACCAGAAGAGTATGAAACATATTTTAACCCTTTGAGTGCCAGAGGGGTATGCAACTCATTGCTTTGCAATGTGTTGCGTACCCCTCTAGCACTCAAAGGGTTAAGCAATGTGTTGCACATTCCTCTGCTCCTTAAAGGGTTAACATTACCAAGTACAGGGAACAGAGTTTGAGGTCCTGTGCTCCTGCTAGCAACTGCCATGTCTGCCTCCATGATATCTAGGACTGATTTCAAGATAGAAGAGCAAAATTCATAGGGGTCATTAGGATTTATGTCCATAGATTATGAGGTGTCCGTGTTCCTTCAGTTCTTCATATTTAGTTCGCAATTTGAAAACATATTCCTTTACAGTGTTTAATTTTTCAGCACTAGAGAAATCATCAATGAATGGACTGAATGTTTTATACCTTTACAGATTGCTGCAGAAGGACAGTCATAACCTTGAAGCCGTGAGGATGCTGGCTCTCCACTACTTGTGCAGAGAAGGGAATGTGCATGAGGCATGTATTTTATTAAATAGACCCTATCACCAAAATACCACCTTGGTGATTTACCTACCTCCCCATTCACCTACACAAAACCCTTTCTGTGCTATGGGAGGTGGGTAATGCATTGCAGAGCAGTACCAGTGAGTGGCAAGGTCATGTGAGGCTATGGAAGGAAATGGCTGCATGACATACCACCAGAACCATTTGAGTGCCCTCTGGCACTCAGAGGGTTAATTGGCATAATCTATACGAAATAACAGAAAAAGAGTTTTCTAAATAAAAATTGCTAATGCAACAGGTAGGTGATTTTGAAAACTCTTTGAAAAAAATCAGTTGTTTCTAGGAGATTGTGTTGCTTTATGTAGAAACTAGCTGAATAGCCCATTTACATGGGCCATAGTGCCACCGCTGCAGTCATTCTCAGTACAGACTGACTGCGACGTGACTGATATGGAACAGGGCGCTCTGAATTCAGGCTGGAGTCCTGTGCACCTTCCTGGGTCTGCTTGGTCTCAGCACGCAGAGAGGACTCCGACCTGAATTCGGAGCTCCCCGCTCTGTATCTGCCGCGGAGCGGGCAGTCTGTAGTGAGCATGACTGGAGCGGGCAGTCTGTAGTGAGCATGACTGGAGCGGGCAGTCTGTAGTGCGCATGACTGCGGTGTGCACAGCCGTCTCTACTGTGCATGACGGCTTCTGACAAACATCCTTAGAGAATTATTATATAGGATGAATCGTAATCCTTTGAGTGCCAAAGGGGTATGCAGTGTATTGCAAAGCAATGTGCTGGCACTCAATGGGTTAATTCTTCAGATGTCGGAGCAATGCAATTAGTTCACTATTTCAAACTGCTGTGAATAATACGTATAACACAGTCTTATTTTAGAGATTAGGGCAAGTGTGTCCAAACCGTTTCTTCCAGGACCAGACTAAGACAAGAACATATAAAAGCAGAATGGTGGATTTCTGGAGGACAGCACCATAGGAGACAAATCAAAATCCCCCAAATTCCCTTTGATTTAAGTGGGGCTTTTAACCACCTGTGTGCTTGACAGGTGTCCAACACATTGTAAAGTAATGATTTGGAGATCTTTCTAGGATTCAGTGGGTTAAAAGCCCAATTTAAATAAACTGGAACTTTTATTTGTCACCTAAAGTGCAGAATTGATCCACATTGTCTTGATACACTATATGCTAATTTGTTCTGTCCGATGCCAAACACCCGCTTTGTGCTGATAAAAATGCCCCCATTGTGGGTAGCCTTTGTCTAGATTCATTCCTAGCACAGAGTTGTAATGTTGGTCTGACACAGAAACTAATTTGCATAAAGTGTCACACTGTGCCACAAACAAAAAATAATTCCCCACAATGTTTTAGATTATAAACAATTGGCTAACACAACATACAGGCATTTTTTTTTTATTTTCCTTGTCATTCAATTTGGAACACAGGAGCCATGGGGTAAAGTCTCCTCCTCCAGGGGGGAGGTGCACTTAAAGTATCTGAGTTGGAGATTTCCTCCTCCTTTCCACTTTACCCCTGTCTGCTAAACTCAGGTTTGAGTGGCCTCATAAGGAAGGTTGCATAGGTACAGCTTTTCTTACTTAGTCTTCTCTTTAGTTTTCTTAGTATGTGGGGCTTTATAATCCCCTATTAGGTGTGCTTCTATTTACTGGCTTCCTATCTTATGGATTCTCCAGTTCACCAGTTACTTTACAGAACGTTAAACCTGTGGAGGTTGGCTTGATTACCAGGCTTCACCTCACTATAGATGCATCTTTCTTTTATTATTATGGGGTTCTGAACACTGAAGCTGCATGTGTATGTCCTGGCTGCCTTTAGATGCAAGGTTTATTAACCCTGAGTTCTTTGTCTGTGGGACAAGGATCTCCTGGAAGAATAGAAGATTATCACAGTGCCTGTGATCCTCCTGTCACTCTCATCTGTGGTATACTTTGATTCGCTGCGTTGGTTTGACCCGCCCCCTGGTGATCTTTTTATACCTGACCATGACACCTGTCAGGTGCCCTTTCGTGGTGTTTCTGAGCCAGTCTTGCTGTTGCTGTGTTCCTGTGTCCGAATTCCTTTGTACCGATTTGGCCTGTCCTGACTACGCTCCAGTGTTCTTGATTGTGTTTGACCCGGCTTGTCTGCGAACCACCTCTGTTGCCTGACCCGGCTTGGCTGACGTTCCTGATCGTGTTTGTACCGGCTTGTCTGAGAACCTCCTATGTGCTACGACCCGGCCTGGCTGACTTCCTGCTCCGTGATCGACTACGGCCTGTTCCAGCGACCTGCGTGTTCCTGTTGTCGCCGCCGCTACATTCTTACTCCTGCTGTGCTGATTGCCAGTTTCAGTGTGACCGCTACACTCCGGTGTTGCCTTAGTCCAGTGCAGAGTTCCGTGCTGATTTGCAGAGCTGTGCTTCCTTTACTGAGCCTCCATACGCTTGCAGAGCTTATACACCATACTGAGCCTTCTGTTGTTAAACGTACATTTTAACCCCTGCAGTGCTGCCTCATTCCTGCAGAGCCTCCATACCCCGGTATAGAGCCTTTACTTAACTGTGCTACGTCTACTGAGTTGGCCGCAAGCGTGGACGGCGACTCATACGATACAACAGCAGAGTAGGCACGTCTTGTTGGTCCGGTTGGGCGCCGTTGGCTCTTGGTCTCACGTTGGTTACCAGAGGTCTCCATTGCGGCTATTGGTTCTGAGAGACAGCAAGGGGTAGGCTCCAAGCTCTGGCAGGTTCTGAAGGTATACGCCCGTGGGGGCTATTGGCTCAATTGACGCTAGCTGTTGGTCTCCGGTTATACGCCCGTGGGGGCTATTGGCTCAATTAACGCTAGCTGTTGGTCTCCGGTTATACGCCCGTGGGGGGCTAGTCGCCAGCTCTTGTATCTCAGGCTATACTCCTATTACGCCCGTGGGGGCTACATACTCTCGCACCTGCAGTATCAGTTGTCTCATTTGGGTACGCCCGTGGGGGCTATGTTGGGTCACTGTTCTGCTGAAGCTTCTGCTGGTCACTGTATATCTACAGCCTTACCATCTTATGAACTCTGTGCTGTTCACATCTACGCAGCACCTCACCATTTTGGGCGTGCCAAACCCCACAGCTGAGATGGACTGATTGTTCTGTTTAACCCATTTGTGTCCATCCTGCTATTATCTGTACTGTTGTAGTGTGTGCTCCCTGATTCTGTATATTGGGTCTTTTGAGTACATTTGTATACACAGTGCTATTATTGCTGTCACCTGTAGAGGGCGATCGTTTGCATTATTTTTTATTTAATAAACTGTGTTTGATTTTACCTACTGGTCTGAGTGTCCTAAAAAAACGTAACAAAGATGCCTGACTGATAAACGTGCCCTTTTGTAAAGAACACGCATGGTTTTTGTTACCCCCACCAGTACCGGTATGCTCATCTGGGCCCAAAGGCACATCCCTCAAAACCGAACCAGGCTCAGGCAGGCAAGAAGACTGCTTAGAAGACTAAGACTGACAAGTCCACCCCCTCATTACTTGAGGCATCTATCTCTGCCTGTAGGGAATTGTCGTCTAATTTTTTTTACAAAATGTCCAATTTCAGTGATGAATCTGTGGGCTTTTTTGGTGATATCGGAAGGGTATCCTATAGATTTGAGATTTTCCCCCTCGCCTTTTCTACCTATGCACAGTTCCTCTGGATCTATATTGGGGTTTTCATTTTGTTCAAGACACTGTTTTCTCCATTAGAAAAGCAGGTGTTGATCCCTGTTCCTCTTCAGGAATGCTGAATCGGATTATATTCAAATCTTTGTTGTTCCCAAAAAAGGCACTGGATGCCATTCTAATCTGGACTTAAAGTGCTGTTTTGTGCTGATCCATGGTTCAAAACTGAGTTCTTGCACTCTGTCATTGTAGCTGGGTGTTCTTTGGAGTTTCTTGCCTCCCTGGACTTGTAGGGTTCTTATCTGCATGTTATGATCCATCCAGATCATCAGTGCTTTCTGTGTCTTCGCTTTTCAGTACAGTCACTTTCAGTTCACTGCCTTTCCATTTCGTCTAGCGTCTGCACAGTGGGTCTTTACAAAAGTCCTGCGCGCCTTGGCAGCTCACCTCTGCTCTCAGGGGATCTTTGTCTTCCTACCTTTCTACCTTCAGTGGTAACCTTGCCCACTCAGATTCAGGTGTGTTTGCCCATTCTGGAGCAGCACTGTTGGGTACTCAATTTCAGGAACTCTTCTCAGTTTCTTTCTCGGGTTCTTTTTTTTTTAGGCATGTGATTTGATACCTTACAAGGGAAGATTAATAATAATTGTCTCTTCAGGTGTCTCAGGCAATATCTTTGCCAATGGTGATGATGCATGACTACATGAAGGTGCTGGGTTACCTGGTTTCTGCTTTAGAGACTGTTCACTTTGCTCAGTTCCATATGAGAGAATTGCAATGGGACCTTCTCCAGAACTGGTCCAGACATCAGTTCCATCTAGATCATGCCATTTCACTGTCCCTTTGGATGAAGGAAGACCTTCGCTGGTGGCTTCATTGTTCCCATCTGACTCTTGGATGTGGATTTGTCATTCATGATTGTAGTCACCACGGATGCCAGTCTGCTGGGCTGGGGTGCTGCACTGGGCCTTTTGGGCCATGGAGGATAGCCTTCTGGCCTTCAATGTTCTGGAGTAGTGAGAAATATGCTTTGCACTACGCCACTGATCTCCCCTTCTAGGGTCCCCTGCTTTGGAGCATAACCTAGAATTCAAGGGGTTAAAAGCCTCATTTAAATCATTGGTGCAGTTACTTTGCCCCAGAATGGCTCATTATGTTTTGAGCAGGTTGCAGTTGTATTATCAACAGTATTTTCATAATGGGCTGGATTGGCTATGTCCATAGGCCTCAAATAGACCCAGGCCTTCGTTTTTTGTCATTATAGATAAGGAGGTTCATTTTCTAAGCATCTGAAAAAGCAGAATGTCAAATACCTTGGGCTTTGATGCTCTTTGCCTTGTTCCTGTCAGAAAAGCATATGTAAAAATACACAAATTGACAATTCAAGAGCAAAAGTATTGCATCTTAAGGAACAGAGAAAATTTTGTATGTCTGACTTTAAACCCCTTGGACGTTAGAGAATCCTCCATCATGTTACTGATTAATGCATTGGAAACATCTCTAGAATTCAAAGGGAGCTAGGGATTAATTTTATAAATAAAATTAGTTGTTTTGCCCCATAATTGTTCCACTTTTATTTGTCCACTGTGTTCTATATACTGGACGAAGTTGTGTACTTGAGGATAGTGTGTTGTTAGGACAAATAGAATATACTTGTAATATTTCAGAGTGGCACTGATCAGTTTGATAGAAACAGAACATTGTATATGCTTTTACTGAAGCTTCTAAATTGGTGATAAAAGGTTATTTTTATTCCAGGCCACAACTAAACTGGCAGATCTGATTAATGCCTTGGATCGGTTGGAACCACACAATGCTCGGCTGTATTATAGCATGTCATTAGCTTTCAGCAGAATGGTAAGTATTACTCCAGAATGCAAATGAATAGTTACAATATAGTAGCAGATCATGGAGGAACACTAATGCTACAATTCAAGTTACTGTCGTGTGAAAGTGTGTGTTGTTCAGTTCACATATAGATAGGTAAAGGTTTCCATACCTTGATAGAACTTAAAGGGACAGTAAAAGATCAGGGAAGGGGCATTCTAAATATAGTTACATGACAGCTATGGGTTCTTATAGCTTAACCCTTTGAGTGCCAGATGGGTATGGAATGCATTGCAAAAGCAATACTGGCACTCAAAGGGTTAACTCCTAGAGTGCCAAAGGTGTATCCAACACATTGCAATGCACTGGATACCTCTCTGGCACTCATAGGGTTAAAACTGTCACTTTCTTTCCATTTGCTCTGCAGATCTTCGCGATCTTCAAGGCTGGGTGTCCTCATTCAGACCTTCTAGAAAGCAAGATCTCTGTCCTCTCCATTCAAGCCCCACGTCAGCAAAGTTGCAGAAAATGGACTTGAACGGAGAGGAAATAAATCACCCAGAAACACCAAGTGACGTGCTGACATCACTCAGCTCTGCAGGGCAATTGGAGAGGCAATGGCAGAGTTTTAACCCCTTAACAACCCATGACGTGCCAGGACCATCAGAGGTAAACTTACCATAAGGACCCACGATGGTCCTGGCACGTCATGGGTTAAATGATAGCAGCGCACCTCCGTGCACGCTGCTATCATTCATCATTGCAGACTGAGACTGAGCGGGACCAGAGCGTTCAGTTTCGGTGCTTGTCACTTCTGCTGGTTCATGTCATCGCTTCAGGAGCGATCACATGTACCAGCATTTTGAGTGAAAAAGGCAGTGTGTCAAGCACACTGCCTTTCTCTCTGCTCTGTGCCGCTCTCCTCCCTACTATTGAAATATGGGAGAGAGAAGCAGAGAGCAGACACATACTAAATAAAAATCCTGCAGGAGTTGGGGGGTATTAACCCCTTCACTGCAGGTGCTGGATGCAGGCCCATTTCTGACCTGCTAAGATACACTTAAAAAAAAAAATAAATAAATAAATATATCTAAATAAACAATATTGGGAGTTTGATTGCTGTGGAGCCATGTAGTAAACTTCTACACACCGCCAATCTTCATCAATAAAAAAGTGGCAAAATACTGAGGTAAAGAAGGACATGCAGATTTTCACCCAGGAGGGGGACAGTGCCCACTTAAAACTGCCCATTTAGTAGGTATGACTGGCCAGTCATACTTTTCATGCAGTCTCCATAAAATTTAACCCATTGTACCCAAATGATCCCAAGATAGAAAAAAAAATGGTGTTTTGTTTTTCCATTCATTTTTTACCGTTTTCTTTAATTTAAAATAAATAAATAAATAAACGGTGGGTTATCCATATAAGTATGGTATCAAAAGAGAGCCCTAATTGTGTGCGTAAAAACGGTATATAATTTGCATAGGTAAAATAAAGTACTTAGAGGGAAAACGCTGTTGAACAAAGACATAGTCTAAAAGGTCAGAATTGCTCCGGTCCTGAAGTGCAATCCACCCCAGATTTTCCCGGTCCGTAAGGGGTTAAGCTGTGGGAACTCTCATAGCTAGGAGACAACCAACTATAGTTTCAAAGCCTATTACTCTGACTCTTTATGCCCCTTTAAGATGGTGTAGTCAACCTTTTGACTTCCAGCTGTTGGCATCTAGATCTTGACTGGCTGGGGATGATGGGAGTTGTAGTCTTCAAGTACTGTAGGTGCAAAGATTGAATGGCCCTGATTAAGATATGTGACTTTACGTTGGATGTTTTCCAGCAATTTTCTGTTACACGCCTTACTTTCTGTCCTCTTTGTGTAAAACAAAAACAGAAGTGAAGAGTGTAAAGGAAAATTGCTTCCCCCAGCCTGCGGAAAACAGTAGACCCAACTACATGGTGTCGAACCAATTATGATGAAGGTATCCAAGGGGTTAAAACAAGAGAACCAATCAGGTTGGATATCTTCACATAAATAGATAAATGACAATATTAAATAATTTTGAGAACTTTACACAATACTAGGTATTGACACGCTACTTCAAAGTAAAGAATTGATTAAAATAATCAATCCAGCATATTTGTGCAAAAATATATATAATTTATTAAATACAATATAAAGTGTAAACAACAAGGATATTAATGAGTGACCAGCAATTACAATAGATATACAGTAACTCAAACCACAATTATCACCATTAGGATTACCAGCAATTGAAGGGTTAACCACACATAGGTATATTCAGAGGTATTAGATAACAATAATTGCACTCAGTAGCATAGAAAAGGATAATTGAGCCTTACAATGAATAAAATACAGTTGGCAGCAGTGTATATGAATACCTCAACCTCAGGAACTTTATAAACTGTGCTAATTAAGGTTTAAGGTATATTGTCATGTGACTTGACCTTAATATTAAGGCAGGTCCTCTGACAATTATCCTTGTACCATATGCGATAGCAAATTTTAGAGAAACTAACTGGAATAAGATCCCAGATAGATCACTATTACTTAACTATTTACAGATTTCAACTATAGTATACTTCCTGAATAAAACATATGAATTGCATTTAATATAGTCAATAACAGATTATACCAATATTATACCAATAATATACTTAGAATCAATCCAGTAATATATATCTAGACAGTATACCAAACCTCATGTAATATATATCATAAACATGACTATAGCAATATTATGTAAAATCTATAGGGTACTTCAAGGGTTAATCCACTTCTTAAGATAGGGTGCCACACCCAAGATGACAGCTTCTTTTGTCTAGTGAAAGTTTAAAAGAAACCATCACTTTACAAAAGTTAGGCCTAGTACATGCACAAAGAAATTTATAAGGTACTCCAAGGGTTAATCCACTATAAGAATAGGATACCGCACCCAAGATAGCAGCTTCTTTTGTCTAGTGAAAGTTTAAAAGAAATTTTCACTTTACACAATTTTTGACCCAAAACACACAAAGAAAACCAAAGAAACACCACAAATTAAATGGACAAATAGCAGTTAAAGGATTAATAACCAAATTCAAAGAATTCCCCAGATCAAATGTTAGCTATTATTATAGTCTTTCCATAAACACACTATTCTAGAAATAACAGAAATTATATTAACCAAAATATACAAGGTTAAATAGATTTCACTGCTATCACTATTTTATTATCTCTCTGGCAAAATATAACCATTTACCAATTAATTAATGAATTCTGCTTAATTCCGAATTAATAGAGCCAATATAGCTTATTATAATTGGTCACAAGTGGGTGGCCAGTCCGATTAAGACAATTTTATAAGAAAAATTAATTTTCTTCAAATAAGGAAGAAATCAAGATTTGATTCTGAATTTTGCAGAATCATAGTAAGGAAATATATAGTTACCTGTCCAGTAAGTATGAATTTCTTAGGATTTCTGTGGCAGGCAGTCAGCAGGAATGTGAACAGGAATGGAACCAAGAGCCAAGAGCCTTTTCCCTTCTATCATAGTATTTTATATGGCAAAATCACTCTTATCAGCACTCTCCACCCATCTCCTCTGATTGGACAGAGATGCATCTAATTATACAGTGACATCATCAGTATTATCTGGTTGGGTGCTTCTAACCCTTAATTTCTATATGACATCATGCATACATTATGATAATAATATGAGGAATTCCAAGGCATCAGTAATAACGCTGCACATCCAAAACAGGGCGCTCTCACTCCACGTTAGAATTTTCCTAGATAATTTGAGAAACACTAGTAATGACATCTGGCCTGGTAACCATCTCAAAAGGGACAGATCATAAGTTTATCAGAAACCCTATAAACATGTCATTCTACCAGCCTTTCTCACATAGGAGTACACCTTTCTCAGACATTTTGTCTCCAACTGAATATCAATCTGTCATTAAAGTCGCTCAGATATTTCACTCCCATATTGAACGAAGAGACCTCCTTTGTTTTAAGGATGAAGTCTTTTACACACATCTGAAAACAGAATTTCTGTTAATTTTGTTTTTAAAATTAACTCTCTACGCTCCACCAAGAGAGTCTCTGACAATGGAAACATAGAATGGCAGATAAAAAATAACTGGCCTATACTGGTTTATTTTCTGTAATATTTTAAATTCAGATACATCTGTGAATATTGCAGCAAACAGGTTCTTTTAACCTTTTGAGTGCTAGGGAGTTATCTAATGCATTGTGTTAACATCATATATTAAACAAGGTGTAGAGAAAATGGTCTAAGTTTATGCCATGTTGTAGCACATTCTATGGCGCATGAGTAAATGACTTGCAGGCAGTCAAAGGGTTAACCCCTCGGATGCTATAGATGTATCCAACATACTTAGCTTTGCTATATGCTGGAGAGGTTTCTAGCGTCCAAGTGGTTAACGCTTTTAGTGCCAGAGGGGTAACCCTCTGGCACTCAAAGGGTTAAAGGGATAGTAATACTTGAAAATAAGTTGATTTTATTTTGTAGTCCTTAAAAAAACATGAAAAATTATATAAGTTTATATAAAGGTTTGGGAGATATTCAGAAGTAAAGTTTCCCCTGGAGTGATGTCATTGCTCCACCCCTCAGATTTGGAATCCGGTCGCTTGACCGGCCATGCCTCTCAAGAAGTGCTGAGATCACCATCTTTAAAAAGAATTTCTTAATTGGAATTGTCTACAAAGTGTGCTTTCAAGCCAGGCACACTTTGTAGATAGTTCCAGTTAAGCAGTTCTTTTCAAAGATCGTGATCTTGGCACTGCTAAAGAGCTGCCGGTTGCTCTGTGGACCAAATTCCAAATCTGTCCACTAGATGGCAGACTTGGCTGAAACAGCCAGGAAAAGAGTATTTTGCTATATTTTACAAGTGAATATCTTCCAAACCATAAAGGTTTGGGAGATAAGACTTATATCATTTTTCATGTTTTTTTAAGGGCTACAATATAAAATAAAATTATTTTTAATATGATGCATATGGGGGAGATGTACAAAACACATTTTGAATTGTTGATAAAACTCGTGACAACAGGTGAAGTTTATATGTTCTGAGAAAATTGCCAGAAAATTTGCTAATTAGAATATAATTTTGCTTATATTCTTCTTTTCAGAATAGGTTATAACTGACGTTAAGATTTAATCACTTGGCGCAGTTAGCGAATTTCTTTATAAATACTTTGCAACACAACTGTTATTTGGAAAAGACCATTTGTACTCCTCTTGTCGCAAAATTCGACTGACTGGATTACTACTTAGTGATGATGTCATTAAACATTTATACATATCTTTGTCTCTTTTTTAACAATTTTACAGACAATTTTTATCACTCCAGTTCTGTACATCTTCCCCCATAGGTCCTTGTGCACAGAAGAAAACTGGAGTACCATAAAATCTCGGGTATAATACGCACTTTTTTACCCCATTTCATCTTATGTCAAGTGGGAGTGCATATTATACACGAGTTTAAAGGTGAACTATCACCCCATCTAACATCTACCCCCACTAATTAGGCATCTAGTGATAAACTTATCTATCAAACAGTTATGTAGAATAAAGACAGCGTTAGTCAAAAGTCCTACCTCAGCCGACACGGCCAGTCAACAGCGCAGACATCTTTGCTTACAGATGTCTGCGCTGCTGCGCAGTCAATCCCGGTCTCCTCTAGGTGGTGTTGCATGGTACCGTAAGGTACCAGAAGGGACTGACAGCGTAGGTGCACAGATGCCTCTAGAGCGCTGTTGCCTGGCCGTTCGTGACGGCTGCGGAAGGATTTCTGTTTAAAGCCGTCTGCATTACAGTTTGATTGTTAATCATATCGGTAGATGCCCAATTAGGTGGGGTGGACTTTAGTTGGGGTGATAGTTCCCCTTTTAAAAAAAAAAAAAAAAAAAGTTAAAAAAAAAAAAAAAATGCAAATGTGTTCATCCTTCCTTCCCATCCTCCAAAATGCTTACGTGCGCCCCCACTGTTCATACCTCAACACACGCCCACATTTTGCGGGAGATTGACCCCCTAAGGACGCAGCCTGGAGATCTGCTCGACGGGCGGCATGCTTGTCTCTGTCACCCTCTTCCTCTACTGCTGTTCTCCCTACTAGATATGAGGCACATTCTAAATTGCCTAAGCGCCCTGTCAGGACATTCAGGTTCATTGAGCGTAACTTTTTTTTTTGTAAAATATTCAGTATAATTTGCACAGGTGC
Organism: Rhinophrynus dorsalis; assembly: GCA_037306005.1. Classification (NCBI taxonomy): domain Eukaryota; kingdom Metazoa; phylum Chordata; class Amphibia; order Anura; family Rhinophrynidae; genus Rhinophrynus; species Rhinophrynus dorsalis. Next base: position 198,961,590 of record CM074725.1, read on the forward strand.
GTATTCTTCCCAAGATTTTACGGTAATTCTGAGATAACCAAGTGCACTCCAAATGAGAAATAGACAGGGATTTTAACCCTATGAATACTGGAGAGATCTCCAATGCATTTTATTTGTCTCATCTGTTGCAACGGGTTTACTTCATTATTACTTCAGGTTTTACTTTTTGTCTTGAGGTGTAATTTAATAAACAAAAGAGATGTAATGTTGAAACAAACCAATTACAGCTTATGTGGGAAATGAAAATTGCTTGATTTTAAATGGTGCTTAACCCCTTGATTGTCAGTAAGATCCTCCAGTGCCTTGCAGTCTGTTACCTAGAGTGCGTTTGATTTTATCCAGAATTATACCTCTGTTGTATATTTAATCACACTTTGCAGCCATTCTTCGAAAAAAGCTTAATTATTCCTTTTATTTGCAGTGTGAACGCAATCCGCTTATCCTCCAGCAAACGCAAACCTTAGTGGAACGTGCAGTTAACCTGGCCTCACACGATGCAGAAATCGCCACTGAGCTTGGCTATCAATTTATATTACAAGGGAAGGTGAAGGAAGCTCTGAAATGGTACAAAACAGCTATGACTCTAGATGAGAGCAGTGTTTCAGCACTCACTGGTAAGATGTTATTGCATTCACATTATCCTGGTTCACAGTATCATCAGATTATGGCTTGGAGGAATAATAACATCTCTTTATAATAAACCCATCGCTAACCTTAACCCTTAATTACCAGAGGGGTTGCACAGTGCATTCCACTCCTCTCTGGGCATTAAGGGGTTAATCTGGGAATAAGATCCTAATGGAGACTATAAATTAACTTCTGAGTTGATTGGTTCTTTCACTTGTGCTGGAGATCAGGTTGGCGGAGGTGGACATTTATTCCTTTTTGCTGGATTCCAAGGCACCAAACTTCTCCCAATAAAGGTTTCTTTAAAAAAAGCCCTCCGGGGGAGGAGTTTGGGGTCCTTGAGTATTGCAAAAGTAACCATGTTGGCCTGTTACAGGTTTCCAGTGCTTTAGTCATCATTCTAGTGTTCATTTGGGTAATAAGCCGCATTTAAAACAATTGGAATTTGCAGAATTTTCATTTCAAATCTGTTGACTTGCTCCATAATTGCGCTTCTTTTCTTTTGTGCATTAGTAACCCTTTCATTTCTAGTGAGGTTTGTGTCAGCATAGTCTTGCACCAAAAAGGTTAAACCTTTGAGTGCCAGAGGGGTATACCCCTCTGACACTCAACGGGTTAAAATGCAACATTACACAAGGTACCAGGTTAAATAACTTCCTTAGGAGTGTACTATTTACAGATTATGAGCCAAGGGCCTAATTCGGATCTGAAGTAGAGCAATTGTAGGGCAGCCTATCTACACCATAGGGGACACATGATAATTCTCTTTGACTGAAATGGGGCTTTTAATCCCCTGAATGCTAGCTAAGTCTTCACACTTTTCTACACAATTCATTGGAGACCTCTGAAGCATTTTATGCTGTAATTATATGATGACGTTTCCCAATCCCACCCCTTTTCCTGATTGTAAGCCACTTCCCCTCAGACCTAAAGTCCGGTCACTTGACCAGACAGATCACAATGAGTGACATTCTTCCCTCTGTCAGTATCAGGAAAAGCCTGCCCTCCTTAATGAGCCTGAAGCTGCTTTGCAACATAACTGCTCCTCTCTACCTTGCTGAATTAGGCCCTAAAGGCTGTGAGGTCTTTGACACGTTTTGAAGCAAAACATTGTGTGTTCAAGGAGTTAAAAGCCCCATTTAAATCAATGGGCAATCTGGGAATGTTTGTGTCGTGTATGGAGCAGTTGGTTTGCTCCAAAATTTATTATTTTGTGCATAAGGCTCTTCCTGTCCCTCAATAAGTCTGATAAGTCCTCATGTTTTACTGGGGGAGGCATGTGAAAAGTATACTGCAGGGCTGCTTTGATTTCAGTGCAGCAGTGGAATATGCATTTTTCCTGTGTGTCCCTGGTTAACCCTTTGAGGGCCAGAGGGGTACGCAATGCATTGCAGAGCAATGTGTTGCATACCCCCTGGCTCTCGAAGGGTTAACCTTACAAAGAACAAAGAGGTGTGCTCTGCAATTCATTGCACACCCCTCAGATCATTAAAAGTGGTGTCTAGTCAGCTTACTCTAAATGAAGGCTTTTTTGGCAAATCTACATAGAACCCAACACAGCTCATTCAGCAGCTGAAATCAAACACTTTAAATACATATTAGCTTTGAGTTTTTCCCACCACCTGTGCAGTGCCATTCATTTTCCATTCAACTGTCTGCCACCCAAAGAGAGAAATGTATATCTAACCAACATTAGAATGAAACCAGTCTAAGTACTGAAGATATGCAGAATAAATTAAGTCCTGCTGTATCTGCCTGCAGGTATTATCCGATGTCAGCTTATAGAAGGACAGCTACAGGATGCAGACCAGCAGCTGGAATTCCTGATGGAAATTCAGCAGTCTATTGGAAAATCTGGGGTGAGTAAAACAAGAAATGGCAAATAATATTTATAGTGCTTTTATTGCTGAGTAAAACACGGTTACTTCTACTGCTTTTTTTTTTTTTTAATTCAAAAGCAACAGTATTACAGCTGGAACATAAAGTTTGATCAAAGTGTTAGCATCAGCGACTACTGTCCAAAATAAAAAAAAAAAAAATGAGTGTGCTACAAGAGCTTTCCATAGTAAGATAGAGAAATAGCACCACCTGGTGATCACAATAGCAAATAGAATTTTTCATTACAAAACTTAAAATAAAACCGCAGTAAAACATTTTAAATGAAAAATCTCACAGCAGGAGGCATATCCTTGTTTCATTCAGCAGGAAAGTAATTCCTTTTTTGTAATGCTTGAAATATTAACCCTTTGAAGGCCAAAAGAGTACTTTACGCATTTTAAAGCATGTTTCACACCCTTCTGGTCAGCAATGGGTTAAACGTCACAGTTCCTGAGTCCTGCAGATGAAAGCCAAAGAACCATGTGTTTTGTCTTATACAGGAGCTGTCCTATCTACGCGCGGTTCTAGCTATGAAGAAGCAGAAGAAACAGGAAGAGGTCATTCACTTACTGAACGATGTACTTGATACACACTTCTCCTCATTACAGGGGCTGCCACTGGGCATCCAATACTTTGAAAAGCTCAATCCAGATTTCTTGCTTGAAATCATAAAAGAATACCTCAATTTTTGCCCAAATCAGGTAAAAAATGTGTTTACGTTTGGTGCTAAAACATGCAGTGGAAAGATAAAAGGGCATACGTATTATAGGCAATAGTGGATCATTCTTAGGGAAAACAGCTATAGCACATGAACAAACAGAAACTCCTCATTGAGAGAAATGTGACTTTTAACCCTTTAGTACTAGAGAGATCTCCATTGCATTGCTCTCTAACAGTCATTTGGAATTTTGAGAATAATTATTTGTTGTATATGAGCACACACATATATATAAATAATATGGAAAAATGTGTTCAACTCTGTTACCCCCATGAACAAGTCCCAAGTGTGGTGGCACACTTTAATTGCTGGTAAAAAATTGTAAAGGGAGATGGTAACATGAGATGCCTCATACACTTTACAAAGCAATCCTCTGGAGACATTTCAAGTATATATGGGCTTAATACAGAGGTAAAATATGGAAAGATGACCGATTATACCTTGGCCCTTGGGTCTGACTTGAGAAATATATATATATGTGTGTGTGTGTGTGTTAAGATTGTAGCCACAGTGATAGATGTAAATTAACAAACAAAATTAATATCTTGTAATTTTATTGGACTAACAGAATTATGGATTGACAAGCTTTCGGGATAAACTCCCTTTCTCAAGTCTAAAGCATTTCTGAGCACAAGGGCACATAATTCACAGTTAATACATTGAATTCAAAGCTCTGTTGTTTGCTGGAGTTAACACAGCAGGACTGCTGATAAGAAGAAAAGAGAAGAAGAGCGCAAAAAATCTGAGAGTATCTCCATATATTGTAAATACGTAACTGCTGGATACAAAAATATACTTACAAGATTATACCTTGTAAGAAAGCCTCCACTGCCTCAATCAGGCTAAACAATAAGGAAATTCCTCCCAGTCTTCAAGTTAACTTTCAAGGATCATCATCCAGTGTTGGGATATATGGATCAAGCAGGAGACCCTGAGTAATAAATAGTGCACAAAACACACAAACCTCTAAGGGTAAACTGCTTTCATGAAATGATGTAGTGAGAAGCCCCCGATTCAGACCTTACTCACCAGATCCTTGTGAATTTTAACACATATAGGCACATCCACATAGAATACACCAAAATGGAACTTTATTATCCCTCAATGCGTTTCGTGTGTATACGCACACTTCGTCAGGGGTAGGAGCGCAACAGTTTTTTCGGGACTGCTGATAAAACAGGGACCAAGAGAAAATCCACACTCTTCTTGCAGAGGGTCGTAAATACCCTTTGCAAGGCAGAGTGTGTGTGGGGGGGGGAGAGAAGAAAAATACAGGAGATGGTATGGGAGGGGAGAGAGTTAAAAAAGATTGCACATATTAAGAATGCTACAATGCCAACAATCCAGTATGGGCATGCAGGCCTATATACAACTTGTGCCATTCCAGATTAACCAAATGTACCAGAGGGGACATATAAACTTTTCCTGTAATCCCCACTTATTTCAAAGGGGCTTTTAACCCTTTGAATTCTGGAGAGGTATCTAATGTATTGCAAGGCAGTGTGTTTTAGACTTCTTGCATTAAAGGAGTTAAAATCTCCATTTAAATGGTCATTTTCATTTGTCCCCTGTGGTTTAGTTGGGTTGCAGCAGAGTTGCTCATCTTTTGCGTTCCAAATGTGGATCATTGGGATTTTGTAAATAAATTTATTTTGCAGCCTGCAAGTCCTGGCCAGCCTGTGTCCCCGTTGTTAAGGCATTGTGCTTCTGTGCTCGAAACTGTTGTGAAGACCGCTCCAGGACTCCAACAAGCTGCATTCCTGATAGCAAAAGTGAAATATTTATCAGGTAAGCCAAGTGTACAGATCAGGAATGTCCAGACCGGTGTACTGAAATGTCATCGCCTATATGGCGACCCTCAAAAGGGCAACATCAGAATGTCGCCTGCACCAAAAGGGCGACATCAGAATGTCGCCTGCTTAAGAGGCATCAACATCAGAATGTCACCAGCATAAAGGTCGCCATGTAGGTGCTCTGTCAACAGAGAGATGCGGCATTTGAAATATTTTGAGCGTTTACATGGATACCCATTTAAATAAGGGCTCTGTCCCAACATTTTTTAGATTAATGCACACAATTGTCAATATTACATGATCTGATTTCATATGAGTCCACACAACATTCGGGGCATCTCACTTTTTTCGTCTTGTGGTGTGCTGTGTTGTGAGTGAGACCCACTGCCTCATTACACTACAGCCCGCTCCAGAAGTTTTTGATGTTCGTATGACTGTAGTGGGTTTTTCTAGTGTAAGGCCTGCTGCATGGTTTTCTCACCTGATCCTGTGTAGATGCGGGGAGGAATATTGTCACTGTTGGCCAAGAGAGCAGTGAAGCAGCTGTACATTTTCTGCTCTTTGGCGACAGTGACAAATCAAATCAAATACTTTGAGAGTGGGCTGTAGTGTAAGAAGACAGCAGAGATGTCCTGAATGTTGTGTGGACTCATATAAAGTAATATTGAAGATTGTGTGCATTAACCTAAAAAATGTTGAGACATCTCTTATTTAAATGGGTATCCATGGAGGCGCTCAGAATACTTCAAATGTCCCATCTCTCTGTTGACAGAGCGCCTACATGGCAACCTTTAAGCGGGCGACATTCTGATGTTGCCCTTTTGAAGGTCTCTATGTAGGCAACGACACTGCAATAGGATACTGTCCAGATCTGTCATGAAAGTGATGGGATCAGCTCCATCTGGTCTCAACTAGAAAAATAGCATTTTATGAAAAAGATAAAAATAATGTATAATAACTTCAACAAGTACTTTAAGGAGGGGTACCTTGTTTTACTCGGATGGGAATAAAAAGACTACAATATCATAACCACTACTGTCCCCTTCATGCTTGGTATTTGTCTGTTTTCAGGTGACATTGAAGCAGCTCAGAGTAGCCTTCAGCGCTGCCTGGACCAGAATCCTTCTTATGCAGATGCTCATCTTTTAATGACTCAAGTTTACCTGTCCCAGGACAATCTAAAGCTGTGTTCCCAATCTTTGGAACTTTGTTTAAGTTACAGTTTTGAAGTAAGTTATCTTTAAAGTAACACTAACACTTATTTATAACAACATTCCATTTACTGTACTGTGGCCAGAAAATCCTAATAGTCAATTTGAATTTTGTAGTTGTGCTTTTGTTCAGGAGGTACCTTCTTCAATCAGTCCTCATGTCCATGGAGGTGGATATGACAGTTACTGGTAGTTTTTTTTTCTTCTTTAAACTAAAGCAAGCATTTAACCCTTTCAGTTCCAGAGAGGTATGCGTTGTGTACCTGTCTGGCACCGAAAGGGCTAAAGACCAGGACATCCCTCTGGTCCTTAAAGTAATTAAGATTATTATATTCAGTGGGTGAACTTTGCGTCCAGGGGTCTTGCTTTCAGCTGCCACATCTGCTTCCATGGGCAGGGTTTCCAGGACTGATTGAAAGGCACAAGGGTAAACTTCATCAGGCCAAAGAAAGGTAAATGGAGCTTTATTATTAGGAGGCGTTAGCTCTCTTTTAACTGTTTCAGTGCCAGAGGGGTATGCACATTCTTTTTGCATGTAATATCTTTGTAACTACATTAAAGTAAGTGATTTAACATAGCTCAGCTTGTTAGTTTTACACTAGAGAAGATTCAGAGAGTTAATTTATGGAAAACATTACTATCCCTTTAAAGGACATATTAGTTAAAAAAAAAAAACAAACAAAAAAAAAAAAAACCTGTAAGAGTTTAAAGCATCTTTCATCAGTGGGAATGTCATTGCAGGAAAAAATGTAAATATATGTATGGTCATACTAAACTATTACTGCTCCTTTAACCCCTTGAGGATCAGAGCAGTGTGTAAAGCATTGTCTTGGAGGTTGGATTAAAAAAGTAAAGACCAGTTTGCAGTATCCTGCTTCTGTAGTCTGTAATAGTCTAGAATCCACTCGTCCCTTTTCAGTCAGTGGAGGTTGTGTTCATACTGTTTGGACATGCAGCCTTGATGCTCCATTGTTACTAGTTTCACTAATGGCGCAGTTGTAGCTGAAGCAGGTACGGGAGACAGGTTTCTGCCCATTGATACGACTAATGGGCTGTACTCTGCAGCCCCCAATAGATTTGCCGGGCTATGCTAGAAAGCTGCTTTCATAGGATCCGACCTGCCAGACATTAAACTTGACTGGAAATAAAAACAGGTTAACATTATGAATAACATCATTCTCCAAATCTAGTAACAGACATAAGGGCTGAAACAGTGGTTGGGTGACCGTATCTCTTGCAGCCATAGGCGTCTGGAGGGTGTCTCTACAATTACCCCTCCATATAAACAAAGGGGCTGGATGGACTGGCCTGGGGGTCATATAATGGCTTTGCCCCCCCTGGAAAAATTTCTATGGACACCCCTACTTGCAGCAGTAAATGAAGAAACTCTGTAATACAGATGTAGTAAACTTAATTGTACCTTGTTTTGCAGTTTTCAGAACTGGAAGATTCTCCAAAACATGAATCACATTTTTGTTCCTAATCAGGCACCCACTTTTTATGTGCTGATATTCCCTTGCTTCTTATGCTTCAGTTTAGGCACACATTTGCTTCCATTTTGGTTATACGCACAAAGAAAAGAGGATTAACATTTAGAAAGGAAACCTAACTAAAAGCATGAAATTGGATGTCAGCCAGGTTATTGTATAAGGAAATCACTATGTATTGAATATTAAAGATCTTAAGTATCAGTCATGAGGGCACCTCTCAGTGTGTGGATTCATTAGGTGTGTATGTACTTTAAATACAAGGGATTATCCTATATTATAATTCGCTAAGGATGTTTATCAGAAGCAGTCATGTGCAGTAGAGACTGCTGTGCACCTGCAGTCATGTGCAGTACTGACTGCCGGCGATGTGGCTGATACAGAGCAGGAAGCTCGGAATTCAGACCATAGGAGGGTGCGCAGAGAGGAGTACGGTCTGAATTCGGAGCAACCCGCTCTGTATGAGCCGCGGCACAGCCAGTCAGTACTGCGCATGACTACAGCGCCGCAAGTGTTGGCCCATGTACACGGGCTTTAAAACTAGTATGACATATATTGAAACATCTAATGCATCCAAACATAGAAGCTTGTATATTTTATACTTCTATGCATTCCCACAAGTCCTGGAGGGGTCTTCGCTGAACATCAGCAATAGGTTGGACTCTCACTATAGCAATCTGCAGTCCAAAAATAAGGTGCTGTGAACATTGGTAGATGGGATAACCCTCTCTGTCTCATGTGTAAAGAAATGGGCAGGAAAAATGTGCACAAAGAAATGAGGATTAACATGTAGAAAGGGAACCTCACTAAAAGCATACATTTAGTTGTCAACCGGGTTATTGAATAAGGTGCTGGACAGACTGCGGTTCTAAGCAGTATAACCTTCCCTTCGTCTGATGTACAGAAATGGGCAGGAAAATGTGACAGAAAAAAATATGCAGTTTTTTTTTGTGTGTGTGTGTGAGCAGAGAAGTGTGGCAGGCTGTTTGCCTCTTTTAACCATCTGAATGCCAAAGGGGTATCCAATTAGGGTGACTACATTTCCCCTCTGCCATTCAGGGACACTGTGTGGACGGGGTCAAATGACATCACATGCCCCCTGTGCTGATGTCACTGGATGTAAGAGGCTATGTACACTGTGATTTCCTGTATACAGTACACACACCACATCACACTGTATATAACACAGTGAGCCATATGTACCAGGGCTAAACATGAGGTAAACCAAATGCACCATCAGGAACAAATAAAAATGCCTATTGATTTAAATGGGGCTTTTAATTCCATAAATAATAAATAGGTATTTGATGCATTTCCCTAGCACTGAAGGGGTTAAGCACCCCATGTAAATCAATGGGAACTTTTACTTGCTCCCTGTGATGCAGTTGATTTGCCCCTGAATTGCTCCACTTGTGTCTTTGTTCATAGTCACATGTATATACAGTGTCTTGTCAGACCTGTAGAACACACATTTATGCTGGATACACAGATACATTATAGGGCAAGAGAGCCATTACAGTCAGTGGTTAAGTTGCGTTACCTGCACCAGAAATTAAATACAATATAAATACAAATACACATGTCCAAATTAATACATGTGAAAATGTATCACTTACCCCCACATGTTATTCAGAAATGCAGACAGAGTAAGAAAAGGGGTAAGAGGGGTGAAGAGGGAGAAATACAGGAAGATGCAGGGACATAGAAGCGTATTCAGAGATTAGATGGGGAGAATGAGAGGAAAGACTAGTGTGGTGGAAGGAGAAAATGACCTAAGTATGGAATAGAAGTTGTACTTTCTGGTTACACTTACTCTCAAAGTCAGGACTCAGAAAGGGAGTCGGTGCCGGGGGGAGCCGCTCAGCCGCAGGACTCAGTCTCACTGTCTGTGACTGTAACATGCGCTGTTTGCTGTTCCAGTCCTCTCTCCTCTTCTGTAACTTCTGCGTCCGCACTCCACAGCCACCTCTCACGGCTCCCAGACCCACACACTGCCACTCACTTGTGCTCACTCACATAGCATGCGTATCACCTCACACACACAGACCAGCAGCCAGCCAATGAGGAGAGGAACAGTATGAAAATACTCTCCATTATTGTCCCGGTGGGGAATGATTCGGAACGCGGGACACAGCACAAAATTAAGGGACAGTCCCGGGCATTCCGGGACACATGGTCGCCCTGTATCCAATGCATTGCAAAGCAGTGTATTAGATACCCCTCTGACATTCAAAGCTTTAACTCTCTTGAGTGTCAGAAATGTTTGCCTCACTGTAAGGGTTAAAGGCATAATATGTATTTTTTGGTGTGACCATTTTTCATTTTCTGTTCATTTCTGTTTTCCAGTAAACACATGAATGTATTACTTTTTGTGGGTATAGCATACTGTTTTATATAGATTTGGCAATGAGTCATATCTTTAGTGGATCAGCCACAGGGAGCTACAAGGACTGGCCTATTGTAAATTGCAGTAGAATTGTTGCTCACCATTATCCAGCGGGTTATCTTACACAGAATTTCACTTTCCTCTGTTTCTCAGTGTCCAGACAAGGTGGGATGCACTGAGGTGAGATACATTTTCTGGTAAGAAAAACTTTCATATCACTGTTATTGTATGGAGCCTATATACTGTGATATATTCAACCTCACAAAAGAGGCTCCACAGAATCACAGGAATTTGAAGTTTATCTCACTGGAGAGTTTCTCACATTTGGCGTAACCTCAGCCAGGTCTATTCACTTGTGTTTTATTTTGCAGGTACGGGAATATCCATTGTATAACCTCATAAAAGCTCAGACACAGAAAAGGATGGGAGAAGTTCAAGAAGCTATCAAGACACTGCAACTTGCTATGAATTTACCTGGAATGAAGAGAACAGGAACCACCTTGAAATCAAAAGGAAAGAAACTAGAAATAAGTGCTAGTGACCGTGTATCCATCTTTCTTGAGCTTGTGGATGCTCACCGCTTGAATGGAGAACAGGTAATGCACAGTACAGTCCTGTGAATGGAGAACAGGTAATGCACAGTACAGTCCTGTGAATGGAGAACAGGTAATGCACAGTACAGTCCTGTGAATGGAGAACAGGTAGTGCACAGTACAGTCCTGTGAATGGAGAACAGGTAATGCACAGTACCGTCTTGTGAATGGAGAACAGGTAATGCACAGTACAGTCCTGTGAATGGAGAACAGGTAATGCACAGTACAGTCCTGTGAATGGAGAACAGGTAATGCATAGTACAGTCCTGTGAATGGAGAACAGGTAATGCACAGTACAGTCCTGTGAATGGAGAACAGGTAATGCACAGTACAGTCCTGTGAATGGAGAACAGGTAATGCATAGTACAGTCCTGTGAATGGAGAACAGGTAATGCACAGTACCGTCCTGTGAATGGAGAACAGGTAATGCACAGTACCGTCCTGTGAATGGAGAACAGGTAATGCACATTACAGTCCTGTGAATGAAGAACAGGTAATGCACAGTACAGTCCTGTGAATGGAGAACAGGTAATGCACAGTACAGTCCTGTGAATGGAGAACAGGTAATGCACAGTACAGTCCTGTGAATGGAGAACAGGTAATGCACAGTACAGTCCTGTGAATGGAGAACAGGTAATGCATAGTACAGTCCTGTGAATGGAGAACAGGTAATGCACATTACAAAAAAAAACAACTGACCCTGACCTTTTGAGCACCGGGGGGGAGGGATTATCCAGCACATTGCTAAGAAATACATTGGATACCTCTCTCTGCACGCAAAGGATTAAAGAGACACTAATACCTCCTAACAATAAGCAAACACATCCATCAAAATGGACACTATAAATCAATTCTGGGGGGATCGATTCTCCAAAATTAATCTTTAAAGTTCACCTGCCCTCTTAAGATGAGGTTAGCTTGCAAACCAAATAAATTGTTTCCGAGAAATTATGTTTTGGAAGCACTCTATGCTAATTCCCTCTACGGTATGCTAAACAGTTTTGTTTGACCATCTAACTTTAATTACTCTAATGTGTGTGTCTTCTTTCTGGATTCCACACTGTCCTTCCAACAAATAAAGGTTAACTTTTCGACAATTTGTATTACTAAGAAATGGCTAACAAAACTAGTTGGCAGTTTTTAATTACATTGAACCATTTGAGTGCCATAGGGGTGCACAACACATTGCAAAACAACACGTTGCATACCACTTTGGCATTCAAAGGGTTAAAATTAATTTAATCCAGTTTTCCATCAATGCAGATATTATTTCTTACTAATGTAGCAGATCTATGTTCTTCACTATCACAGAAGCACAGACCTGAGCATCTTGGTGTGAATTCTGTGTCACTTTAGTTGCCCTTTTAGTAAAGCGATGTTTAATTGCACCACACTGGGACCTACAAATACTACAAAGAGCTTATTTAAAGGGCCGCCTGCTCTCCAACTCATTTATTATAACATCTCTTCAGGGATTTTTTTTTTTTTTTTTTTTTTAATCTAGATAGAGCTTTATAGGTATACTAGTTAAACAGCCCGTGTACATGGGCCACAGTGCCAGGCAGCAATGGCCGCGGTGCAGTCATGCAAAGTAGAGACTGCCCATGCCGCGGCTGATAACAGAGAGGAGCGCTCCGAATTCAAACCGTAGCAGAGAGGACAACGGTCTGAATTCGGAGTGCATGACTGCAGCGCGCGCAGCCCTCTGTACTGCGCATGACAGCTTCTGACAAACCTGCATTAGTGAATTATTATGTAGGATTAGAGTAGGGCTTGCCTTAAAGTGAGATACCTTGACGTGGTGGCAGGCTTATCCACAACTTGGCCAATCTGTGAAACCAAAATTTCACTTATTTACTAAGAAATATTATATATTCCCAACACCAGGCACACACTTGTACTTTATATAGAGGAGCGCATGTTTGTCTTTATTAAAAACTGACTGTATCTTGCTAGCCAAATGACCAGCAGATAGTTCAATAAATACTGTTAATTTTATTTATGTATGCTAATGAAGTTCTGTGCAGAACATGGATTAATTCACATATGAACTGCACCACACTCAGAAACTTTACTTTTTCAGGAATGAAGTATAGTTTTTCCTAAACTATATATCTGCTTTTGTCTAAAAGGACACGTGGTGGAATGCAAGAAAATGGAGCGTTCTCTGTTTTATAAAAGTCATAAATGTATGTGTTATTTGCCATTGCTCACATTTTGAAGCAAAAAACCTATTAACACATTGGTACAGAATAGCACATTCTCCTAAATTAATAGCAAAGTTAGCACATGCTCCTAAAAAATTAGCAAACGTTCACTAATTGAGAAAAAACATTCTAATTCAGTAACATTTTGGTGCTAATCATTTTGCCATCAAAAGTCCACTGTAAATAGTGATTGAAAATGTAACTTGCATTTGGCTCATAGTTCTTATAAAGAATAGAGAGTAGTTATATTTGAATCACTTCTAGTAACATAGCTGATGAGGTTGAAAAACAAAAAGACGTTGCCATTAAATTTAGCCATTGCCATATCACAGTTGTTGACCCAAAAGGAAGTTAAAAAAAAAAAAAAAATCAAAACCCGGTTAAAGCAATTTCCAATTAAGCCCCAAATGGGTAAAAAAATGTCCTTCCTGACTCCAAATGGTAGTCAGATGTTTCCCTTTATCAGCATCCTATCTGCTTTGGAAACAACTGTCAGAATTTGTTACTCATAATATTGAGTTGAACTAGAAAGGAGTCCAATATTTTTAATTCATTTACAGTTTCTGCAAATACACATCCAAGGCAAATAATTTTTTTTTTTTTTTTTTTTTGCTCATCTCTTTGAATAAATAGTTCTTTATACTGACCTTGAATATATTTGTAAATTGACTCATACAGTGTAGACATCCATTTTAATATACATTTTAAAGGTATAGTAACACTTAATATTTAAAAAGATATATATATAGTGCAGTGTTTATCATCCTAAGAAAAGCAAGGGTACTCCCACCTCAGAGAGTTGTTTTATTCAAAAGTTATTGCAGCCCAGACTTGAATATTTTAGGTGCAGTATCTCAATGACCTTTCAGTTGTACAGTGATGCTGTTGCTATACCATCCTATGGACAGCTGTGGTCATTTGACCATGAATGGGTATGGTATAGCAACAGTGCCACTGTACAGTTGAAAGGCCATTGACATACTGTGCCTAAACAAAATTTGTTTGAGTTGCAATAACTTTTGAATCAAGCATGTCTCAGCAGTGTGAGTACCTTACAAGCTAAAGCAGACTTACACTTGCACGAGACGCTCTCCACATTCATACCTTATATGTTTTACATGTTTACCACGCTATAGTTCATGGCATATGACTCGAAACTTAGAATGTTATGGCATATAAGAACCATACAGCCCATTTAGTCTGCCTGTTTTTCCTACTGTAAAAATCTCTAACCTTATTTGGTCCTTGATCTTGTCTTGTATCCCAGGCATGCTTACATTCCCTCACTGTAGTAACTAATGCCACTTCTGCTGGTAGGCTATTCCACTTATCCTCTCAGTGAAGTTAAACTTTCTTACATCTAAACCTGTGTCCCTCTAGTTTTAGACAATGGCTTTTTGTCCTCTCATTTTTACTCCTTTGAAATGTATGTCCCTCCTGCACTTTGTTGAATCCCTTCATGTATTTGAATGTTTCTATCATATCCCCTCTCTCTCTTCTCTCCTCCTAAGAATAATTAACCTACAAAATGTGTAAGGGTTGAGTGTGGAGTGGGTCTCATGCAATTGTATATCTCTAACTTGTTGATTGATTTTAAAATGTGTTAAAAAAATTAAAAAAAAATCAATTTTACTATCAAGAATCTTCTATATTGTATAAGTACATGGCGTAATATCAATTCAACCCTTTGAGTGCCAGAGGGGTACGGAACGCATTGCAAACCCCTCTGGCACTCAAAGGGTTAATGAGTGTGAAGTAGACTGATTGAATCAGCACATTATAAACATTCAGTGCACAACAGTGTATGCTGAATGTCCTGTATTCACAGAGAATAACTCTGAGCCCCTTTACAATTATTTGCTACGTGGGACAAAAACATATTCTGAAATATCACATTGGTTTAACTAGAGAGATATCCACGCATTGCAATATAATGACTTGTAACCTATTCAATGCAAGGGACACGTCCATGCATTTCTTCTCAATGGGTTGGAGACCTAATTAATGTTCACTAGTTAAAAACCCCATTTAAATCAGTGGGGCTTTTGGGAATTTGGATTTGCCCCTGTGATGCAGCTGGTTTGCAGTGATTAGCTGAAGAACAGGCCATTGTGCTGTTTGTTCATCCTCAGAACCCTCTCACATTTTGTATGCTTATTTTGAATACTTTTAGGGGGTCTCCCTAAGGGTGAATGATAATCCAGATGTGGACCCCTTGCTCTCAGTGTCTAGGGAATCCAGCTGCACTTCACTGATGAGGCCCAACAAGGCCAAAACATGTATCTGGGGTTAGCTGGTGTTACCGTACAGAGGGGACTTGCCTGTCATTTTAAAACTGGACCACCTTTTTGGGTGTGTATGTGAAAATTTCTCCTCCTTCTGTAATGCCGCTAGAGGTGATGCTTCTGAGCGGTGACTAGCTGAGGAACAGTCCATTGTGCTCCAAAGCCTCTCACATTTTGTATGATTCACAATTAATTGTGAATCAATGAGTTGGAGGCCTCTACCGGCCAAAAGGTTAACCCTTTGAGTGCCAGGGGGTATTCAGTGCACTGCAAAACATTGTGCTGGATTCTCCCCATGTACGCAAAAGGGTTATACCTGAAGTGAAAGGTAAAAATTATGTTCTAAAATAAAATGTTACAATGCATTTCTTAGAACTGTTAATAAAGACTGTTTATTGCTTTTGCTTTGTTTTATTAAGCATGAAGCTGCGAAAGTGTTACAAGATGCTATCAATGAATTTTCCGGAACACCAGAAGAACTCCGCCTAATGATTGCTAATGCTGAACTCACGCTGACTCATGGAGGTGTTGAGCAGTCTTTGTCGATGCTTCGAAATATCTCCCCAGAGCAGCCCTATTTTGTGCAAGCCAAAGAGAAAATGGCTGATATTTATCTTCACCACAGAAAGGATAAGAAGCTCTATGTCAGTTGCTACAGGTGAATGCTTTTATACATTTTTAAATGTGTTTATAGAACAAAGTTGACATTTTGACTCAGTCTTGGCATAGACTTTAAAAAGCATTATCATTTATTCCTAGCACACATGGTGATAGGAGTGTAGGATTTAAAACAATAGTTATGGCTAGATGTTACTGCAAACTTGATTCATCTATACACATTTTTAAAACAAAACGTACCTTTTTAAATGTTCATAACTTTGTTGTTTTCATTTTATTTTAATAAGTGTCCTCCTCCTGCCCCTTTTCCATACATAATTCTACCTCCCTTCAGATCTGAAATCCAGTCACCTGACTGGACAGATCGCAACGAGGGACATTCTTCTTTTTATCAGCTTAACCCATTGAGTGCTGTTGTGTACCCCTCTGGCACTCAAAGGGTTAAGGGAAACCCTGTCCCCCTTGACAAAGAAGGGCACGTTTTTCCTTATGCTGACAGAAGGTTGTCCCTCATCATGATCCATCTGGACCAGCTTGCTGCTGTGTGGGGATTCATAGTGAGGTATGGAAAAGGGGCAGGAAATGGACACTTTTAATTAAAATAAAACAATGTTATGATCATTTAGAAAGGTAAGTTTTGTTGTAAAAATGTATATCGATGAATCGAGCTTGTAGTAATAATCTGACCATTACTATCTCTTTAAGCATTTTACGTGGCAAACCTATGCTTAATCATATGCGCTTAATCTTAGGCAACTGCTTGTTTTCTGTGCAAAATGAAAGGGTTCTTTAGCGAACACTAGCAACTCAAAATGACATGGGGTTATATATATTTAAATACAGTGTACGCCAAAAAAGAGCAGCTATCGCGTATAGTTGCTGCACCAGAATCCCTGCTACCCTAGGAGCAGGCTTGCTCATGAAGCTGGGGATACATTGTGAACCTTGATAGATGAGCAGAACTGGGGGGATATTCACTGAAGGTCAGAGAGGGCTTAAAATGTTGTTGTCCTGTTGGAGCAGTGTCAAATGTATATTTACAGTATGCACTAAAGTGTCTTCAACATCACATCTCTATCAGTCCGGCAAAAATCTGCCCACATTGACATCTATCTGACATGCCTTCGCCAGGTTTATGAATTTTCACTCAGCACATCGACAATGGCCTACTTCCATATGGAACTGAAGCATAATGTCTAATTTCCAAAGGGAAATGCAGGATAATGAGTCATTATCCTATGCAAGGGGTGTGTTTTATATGTTAATGTGGCACTCCACCACATTCACTAAACTCTGATAGCAGCCTCTTCTGTCAGAGTTCAGTCTTAGCTTTGCCTACCTGAGGCTGGTGACGTTCGGATCTCCCTGTAGTTTTCCATGCAGTAAGATCCCTAAATCAATCAGAAGCAGGGAGTGTTGTGAACTGCAGTCGATGTGGAAGGGATGCTCTTCCCTCACATGTGACCAGCAGTGGACAGCCCTGAAGTTGGAGAGCATTCTCTCTGCTTCCCCACTTGGACAATAGGGGAGTGGAGAGAATACATTCTGCACTATGTACAGCATCACTCCCTTATCCCGTTGAATGTCATAGGGATGCGCATTGCTCACCCCTTTGACACGCAAAGTGTTAAAAAACAAACAAACAAAAAAAAACAAACCCTGTAAACCAAGCACTACACACGTGTTGTGCACTCCCAAATGAACAAGGCTGGGGATCAGGAAGTATCCATGGTGATTTGTGGCTACCATCTGCCCTCAGCCTTGTTCCCTTGCCCTCTGGCATCCACAGAACCCCATGTTCACTCCCCCCCCCCCCCCCAGCCTTGTTCCCTTGCCCTCTGGTATCCACAGAACCCCATGTTCACTCCCCCCCCCCAGCCTTGTTCCCTTGCCTATTGGTGGCCACAAATCCCCATGGGAACTGACTGGGCAAGGGAACTAGGCTGGAGATGGTGTCAGGCAGTGTATGTGGGGCTAACACACAATGCTGCTGATCCCCATGCCGCCCTACAGTTCTATTTTGAAATCTACTGCCCCCCACAGTTCTCTATAGACAAATGCTGCCCCACAGTTCTATTTGGATATAATGAACCCTGCTTTTACTGAATGAACTGCTCTTGAGCAGGAGGATGAAGCGCCCAGTCATAGAAAACCGACAGCTTTTTCTAAGTGTTAACACTTCCTGAACTAGCGTTCTTCACTTTTTAAATGGCAAACATATGTTTTAGCAAAGATTAGACATTTTCTCTTTACTCCACTTTTATAAATCCTGCTATGGCTCATATATATTGGGGGTAAACCAGTTGCACCATATGGGACAAATACCTGTTATATTAAATAACCACTTGAATGCTAGAGAGGTCTCCAGTGCATTACATCCATGTGACAGAGACTTAGCAATTTTTATTTGACCCCTATGGTGTAGTTGGTTTACTCCACAATAGCTTCAGTTTGCCTTTATGGGCCTCTGTGTGTAATTCAGCAAACCAAAGAGGTGCAGTTCTGCAGCAAACCAACTTCACCACAGGTGATGAAAGTCCCCAGATTCCCTTTGACTGAAATGGGTCTCTCGTGCAGGCATAGTGAATAGGTGTGGTGACATGTAGCACATAGCTGCATTATGTAAAACAGGGAAACTGTTAAATGTAAAAGAAGGAATGGGGGAAAGGTAAGTATATGATTCATAACAGAAGAGGTATAGAGACGTTGGCATGGTGCGTGCACCGCCGCTGGGTCCCCCCCCCCCCCTCGGGTAGCAGTGTTGCAGGGGTGGTAGGGCCTTAGTTGGAGGATTTCTGTTAGGAGGGCCAGCAGTTTATCATCTGCCAGCATCCTCTCCTCCATCCAGCTAGTGTCTCTGAAACAATGAGAGAATTCAGTTCAGTCTGTTGTGGAGATAAAGGGCTCCCATAGTTGTGTAAAGCGTGCACCTAGGATGTCTTTATTCGATAGGGCCAGGATCCAGTGTAGTGTAGTGAAATGAAGCATCTTCTGTGTCCAGTACGTAAGTGGTGTCAACCAAGCCGTCAGGATACACTTCAAAGCTATCATGATGATAAAATTTAGTAGTTGTATTTGTTGTTTAGTCTGGATGGAGGGAGAGTCATAACATAGATTCCTAACAGGAATGCTGGTGTCTCAGGTGAGATAGGGACCCATATTCTGTCGTTAGTGGAATGAAAGATTTTGGACCAGCAGGAGAGAATGTGTGGACAAGAGTAGAGAGTGTAGCAAGGTGGCTTGTGGATTACCACAAACAGTGTACGAAGAGAGTCCTGTGAAGTGGGCTGCTGTAGGGGTGACATACGTCTGTGTAGTAGTCTATACAATAAATCGTGAAAGTAGGCTATGGGGCGCTTCATAGTCGTCTGGTAAAGCTAGACAGTAAGACTTTAGTGGTTAAGTCAGGGATGTCTGTGAGCCATTTGCTCTGCCCCACCAGTCCATGATGTGAGTGAGTTGCGTGGAGCAAGATTTTACATATGCGTGAAATTTTAAAGAGGAATTTTTTGATTAGACAGTCCAAAGGGTTGTTAACCAGTTGGTTGTGCAAGGTCGGTAGAAGGCTTTGGACATAGTGGAAATGGGGCTTTTAACCTACTGAAAGCTAGAGAGAGCTACAATGAATTGTGAAGCAATGCGGTGGACACCGTTATAGCTTTTATGGAGCTAAAAGCCACATTTCAATCAAAATTAATTTCCATTTCTCCTCTAATGGTGCATTTGGTTTGCCTCAGAATTGCTTCATTTTATCTTGTTGAAGTAGGCACTAGAAGGGAATTTGGATGAGGATGACGAAAGTTTTCATTTCAGTAACAGTTGGAGGGCCAAAAGTCACTGTCCCCTATCCTTTCTTTCCAGAGATCTAGTCGAGAAACTTCCCAGCTCTCACACGTACCTGCTTCTTGGTGATGCCTACATGAATATTCAAGAGGTAAGCTACCTTAGCCTGTATTTTCTGAATCTCCTCTTTTCAGTAGTGTCCCAATACACATGCAATACTACAGAGCAGTATCTATGTAGAAACGGATTTTACTTGGAGGAAAACATTTCACAAAAAAGTCTGATGACAAAGCTAGGAACCAGAGAGCAGGAAGATGGGGAAGAAAGTGAAAGGGGAGGGGGGAGGAATTTAGAAACATAAGTTTAGATTTGGGTGGACAAAGATATCATAACATTCGAGGCATACAAAGAAACATGCGATCTGGTGCTACTCGTTACTTGATATTCATCATCAATATAAGTGGAATAAAGGACTCACCGGCATCTCATGGGTGCTCTCCAAATAAACAGCACTCCAAACGCTGTTTGAGACTTCAAACGAATTTCAGTGTTTCTGGAAGCACTCCTATGTTGGTCGAAAAATAAACATTGTGGAAAAAATGGACTGGAAAACCACAATACTCAACTGTAGTAAAAACCTTGAATTTTATTGCCAAAAAATAAAATTAACACTCTCACATGACCCAATAGGGAGCAGAAAGACACCACTGATTTGCACTAAGGGAAGGATGTTAACACTTGATCTGACACGTTTCACACTCCACAGCGCGTAGTCATAGATAACTTGAACTACCAAAGGTAACTTAATTTAAACCAAAAATGGGCCATGATTGGACTCAATTAAAAACAACAAATAGTGTAACAACCTATCAACAACCTAAAAACAAGGAATTGCACGATATCAATCCTCACAGTCCCTCCCACCTAAACACCTCCACGTCACTATCAAAACCATTGACATATGTGTGATTAACTCCCTCCTCACCCGGACCAACCTGTCCAATTGAAAGAGGGAGGCGGACATATAGGGAGGAAAAAACATAGAGGAGAAACAATGCATCCTAGGCTTAATGCATGGCAGACAGAATTCTGAAGACCGAGTTGAGGGATACATATATACATAGATACACAGTATGTAAAGTACCCTCAACATCTAGGTTCCAGAAGAAAAAATGTAGGAGTTCAGGCTTTGCAATTTTTAGACCCCTGCATAAAGACAGTTTATTATCAAAGTGTCACATGTAAAGTTTTGCATCATAAAATGACGCATCTATTCGGCCGTGTCATTTAAAGTGTCGCAATTAAAGTTATGCGTCTTAAAGTGTCGCAAAGTCTACATTTCGCGTTGTTCCGAATGGCGCATTCACCATGTTGTGCGTTAACATGTCACAGCATTAAGGATGCAATGTTGATGCATTAATGACGTAAATTGGGTTCAATAATGGTTCAATATGGGTGCAATAAGGACACGTTAAGGATGCAATATAGGTGTAATATTGGTACAATATGGGTGCAATAATGGTGCAATATGGATGCAATAAGGAAGCAATATGGGTGCTATAAGGACACATTAAGGATGCAATATGGGTGCAATACTGACACAATTTGGGTGCAATATTGGTGCAATAAGGACACATTAAGGATTCAATATGGGTGCAGTACTGATGCAGTTTGGGTGCAATACTTACGCAATTTGGGTGCATTAAGGATGCAATATGGGTGCAAAATCAAACCAAAATCCAACAAAAATGCCCTAAAAACCAACCCAAAACCCACCAAAACATACCCAAAACCCAATAAACCCAACGCAAAACCAAATCCAACCAAAAACTAACCCAAAACCGACTAAACCCAACCCAAAACCCACTGAACCCATTTTGAACCCATATTGCACCCAAATGGCACCAGTATTGTACCCATATTGCGCCAATATTGCACCCATATTGCACCGGTTTACTATCAGTGTCGCATGTAAAGTTTTGCTTCATGAAATAATGCATCTATTTGGTCGCGTCCGTATTGCACCCATATTGCATCCTTAATGTATCCTTATTGCACACATATTGCATCCTTAATGTATCCTTATTGCACCCAAATTGCATCAGTATTGCACCCATATTGCATCCTTAATGTATCCTTATTGCACACATATTGCATCCTTAATGTATCCTTATTGCACCCAAATTGCATCAGTATTGCACCCATATTGCATCCTTAATGTGTCCTTATTGCACCCATTTTGCCACCATATTGCACCCATATTGTGTGCTTAATGCACCAATATTGCAACCATATTGCACCCATATTTGTTCCTTAATGTGTCCATATTGCGTCAATTTTGCACCCATATTGCTTCAATATTGCGCCCTTAATGTGTCCTTATTGCCCCCATATTGCTTCCTTAATGCACCCATATTGTGTCCTTAATGCACCTATATTGTGACATGTTAACACATGAAATGGCGAATGCGCTATTCGGAGCGACGCAAAATGTTGAATTTGTGACACTTTATGCCGCAAAACTTTAAATGTGACACTTCAAGTGATGAGGCAAAACACACGCGACATTTTATGACACAAAACTTTACATGCAACACTTCAAATGGATACCCATAAAGACAATAGTGGAGCAACTCTGGGCAAACCAACTGCACCACAAGGAACAAATATAAAAATCACTTTGATTTAAATGGGAATTTAGGCTCTTGTAAGCAATGCATTGGAGACATCTCTAATATTAATTAGGTTAAATGTCCCCTATAACTCCTTCAGGACCAGAGGGATATGCAACACGTTGCTTTGCAATGTGTTGCGTACACCTCTGGCTTCAAAAGTTTAAATCGGTAAGGATTTTGAGAAATGTTATTTTTTACCCATGTTTTCCCCAGAATTATTCCAATTTTTGCACTAGGTCTCCTCCCATTTTTGTTTGAAAAAAAAATTAAATAAAATAAATACAGGCCACACTGATATATTATATTATTATATTTTAACCCTTTAAGGACCCAGTGCTTCACAATGCATTTCACACCTCCTCTGATCCTTGACATTTTGAGTGCCAGAGGGCTCCATTACAAGGCAGGTGGCAGCACTGAGTATCACACATAACTGCACTGATCCCTCTTTTAAAGTGATAGTAATGTTTCACAAAAAAGCAGCTCTGATTAATCTCCATAGTATTTGGGCCATGGGGAGTCTTATTTCAATACTGTCTGTAGTTCAAGAGTAATTGAATGATAAAGTATCCCCCTCCCTCCTCTTTTACCTAGTGTAAGCCTCCTCCCCTCAGATGTGGAATCTGGGCTCTTGACCAGACTGCTCACAGCAAGAGGCAGTATTCTTACTGTGAGAACAATGAAAGCCCTGCCCCCATTAACAGGTTTTTACTTTTGCTCACTGAAGATTGTGTCTTTCTATGATCCATCAGGACAGTCTTGATGCTCTGACGGGACTAGGGGGACACTATATTAGTCAATTACTCTTGAACTGCAACTCTCTTGAAATAACACTCTCCATGACCCAAATACTATGAAGATTAATTGGAGCTGTTTTTTTTGTGAAACATTACTGTCCCTTTAAGCACTGTAGATTACAAATATGTGGCTTGGCTAGTGGTGTATGCATATGAAAGTGCTTTCATACTTTGTATATTCCAGCTTTGAAACCTGAATTACTTTCCATTGCAGTCTTTCTGCTTTAGGTCATGCATGTCAAACATTTGGCCCGCAGGCCACATGTGGCCCTCTGCATGCTTTTCTGTGGCCCTGACAGGTGGTGTAGCTGATGGTGCAAAAGTCTTTTCAGAATAGACTTCTCTATCCATGCTTCTTCATGGTCCTTGCATGGCCCATGTGAACATACGATGTCAGACATTGTATGTTGTGTTGTCACAGTGTATGTGAAGTTCTGTTACTACCAATAGAATAGATCTGGGGTTCTGTGACTCCAGTGGACAGTAGAATAGATAGTGTATGTGTGGTACTGTGATTATCATTGGATGTACATCCTATATAATAATTTGCTAAGTGTGTGTTTGTCAGAAGCGTCATGCGCAGTAGAGATGGCTGTGAGTGCTGCAGTCATGCACAGTACAGACTGCCCATGCCGCGGCTGATAATGGAGTGGGACTCCAAATTCAGACCGTAGTTGGCAGTGCAGTCTACACTGTGCATGACTGCACTGCGGCTGTTGGTGGGTGGCGCTGTGGCCTGTGTACACGGGCTTTTCAACTACTGTGTATATGTGTGTATATATATGTATGCATGCATTTCTTTGAAGGAAATGTTGAGTATCCATCCCTTAACTGTATCTGAGCTTAATATGCCTGATTAAAGGTACTTATCTCAATGCTTTTTAAGTTGTTTAATAAAGGGATAGTAATGCAGGTGCAGTATCTTAGTGGCCTGAAATTGCACAGTGGTGCCGTTGCTTTAACATCCTGTGGACTTCTCTGGTCAGTTGACCATAAACCTCTATAAGATGGTGTAACAACAATGCCACTGTACAATTTCAGGTGACTGTAATACTGCACCTAAAAAGTTTGCGCTATAATAACTTCTGAATGAAACACCTTTCAGGAGTGGGATATATAATATATATAATATAATCATTTATTAACATTTTAAGTATTTGGTATTGAAAATAGTGTCTCAGTGTTTGCTGATGACACTAAGCTGTGCAAGGAAATACGTACAGCGTAAGATGTCTTTCCTCTAGAAAATTTTGGATAAACTGAGTGAATGGGCAGAAAAGTTGCTGATGAGGTTTAATATAGTTAAATGTAAGGTTTTGCATTTAGGCTGCAGAAACAAACTTGCTATTTGTACACTAAATGGGAAACTACTAAGGGAATCCTTGTTAAAAAAACGATTTAGGAGAACTGATAGACACTAGACTTCACAGCAGTGCGCTGTATCACTCTGCAAGAACCAGTGTATTTTCATGTATGATTAGGAGTATAGACTCATGGGATGGGAATATAATTCTGCCTCTATATAAATCCTTAGTAAGGCCTCATTTAGTTTTGGGCACCAGGTATTATTAAAAAAAATCATTAATGAACTGGAAGAAGATCTGAGCTCTAAAGAGAGACTAGCCAAACTCTGTGCTTACATTAGAGAAGAGATGTCTAAGGCATGCTATGATTATCATTTGCAAATATATTAGATGTCAGTACAAAGGACTCTCTAAGATAGTGTTTCTCAACTCCTGTCCTCAGGACCCACTAACAGGCCAGGATGTGATGATTTCCTTGTTAGAGTACAGGTGAGTTAATCAATGTGAATGAGCCTCTGATCACCACACCTGTGCTCTAGCAGAGAAATCCCTAAGTCCTGGCCTGTTAGTGGGTCCTGAGGACAGGAGTCGAGAAACACTGATCTAAGGAACTATTTACTGAAGGAGCTGAGCAAAACACAAGAGGTCATCCATTAAGACTAGAGAAAAGGTGATTTTCACTAAAAGAAAGGCAGGAATTTTTTTCAGTAAGGGCAGTAGAGTTATGGAGTCCTTTGCCTCAGAATGCTGTGCTTGCAGATACTGTAGTTGCTTTAAAAAAATAATGGCTACCTTTCTACCTCAGAACAATATTGAAATGACAGCTTGTTTCACAGCAGATAGCATGTTGATCCAGGAAATCATCTAACTGCCATTTGGCATTATTAAAGACATTTTTGAACTCGTTTGGGACTTAATTGGAAATTGCGTCAATGCTTTTTGGGGGGTATTTTTGCCTTCCTCTGGATAAAGAGGGATGATATGGCACGTGCTGAACCTGATGGAGGCATCTTTTTTTTTTTTTTTCTTTTTTTTTTTTTCCCCCCACTCATTAGCTATGTTACTTTGTTACAATGCAAAATATATTGGAGGGTTTTAGAGAAAAGCAAAGGCACTGACCTGAGATGCTCTAATTAAAACAATTACTAAGAGATGCCTTTTTTGAGAGTTTGAGTTAAAACAGAACTTTCACCATAGTTAGTCGCCCTGCAATATTTAGGCAGATGGCAACTAGCTTAATAATAGTTCTTTTACCTCTCAGAACTACACTATTCAAAAGAAATCCTTTATCTTCTGAGACTGATGGCCAGGTTAGTTCAGTCTGCACGCATGCGCCATCAGTCCCTTCCGGTTACCTTGTAGTTCTTAGAGGTAAGATAACTATTATTATGCTAGTCGCCATCTGCCTAATTATTGCAGGCTGACATTAACTATGGTGAAAGTTCCCCTTTAAATATTTTTTGTGGCCAGGTGGCTCTATTGTTCTCTGTAGAGAGCCTAGCAAACAAGCTTTCTGTGTACAGCAATTGCAAGCCAAACTGTGTAAGGTTCACTGGAATAAAAAAAAAAAAAAAAAAAAGCATAATTTGCTTGTTCTTTGTGTAATGATTGTTCAGCATTACATTTTAGCTCGCTAATATCTGTACAGAGGAGAAATGTCCATGCACATATCAGACTAATCACACTGTCACAGCTTATCTTCATTCCAGTGACGCTAAGCATCATTCCATGAGTCATCTGCAGGTGCGAGCCTTTAGAATGAAGCAGGCCTCTGTTTTATGCCATGCTTCCTATAGTCTCCTCCTACCTACTTCCTTCCTCTGAGCCTGCTCCTCTTACCTATTTCCTGAGGAGGGGTTTAAAGGGCAGCATGACTCTGACTGAGTTGCCCTTGCGTTGTTGTTCCTAGCAGTTCTATTCTTGGGCTCTGTGTATGACCTGTCTACTCTTCCATCCAATCTGGTGCTGACCTGTGGCTCTGTCTGACTACTCTTTGATTATCCCTTTAGTGGACCCCCAACCTGGTGCAGACCTGTTTCTCCGGCTGACTACCTGAACTGTGTATGACCTGGCTTGTCTGTCTACCCTCTCTGGTGCCGACTTGAGGCTGTGTCTGACTACTCTTATGTTTTTCCCTTGTACCTGCAGACACCCTAACTAGTGTGGACCTGGGGCTCTGGTAGACTAGCAGTATTACTGACCGCAGGCATGGGTCAGTTAATGCTCCATACTGACCACAGGCGTGGGTCAGTTAATGCTCCATACTGACTGCAGGTGTGAGTCAGTACTCCAGCAACGTTGAATCAAGATCCTGTGTTCCTGTTTCTGTTCCTCCTCCTGGTTCCTATCGAGACTACCAGTGGCTGAGGCCTAGTCTTTAGCTGAGTGGTCTAGCTTGGCAGCCCTACTATTCCTGATAGCAGTGCTCGCTGGCTTGTAACCCTCTGCTCGTTCCTTTTGTATATATTTTGCACTACTTTTCTGTTTTCGTTAAATTTGCATTTAACTATACTGTACTGACTCCTGAACATCTTTGGGAAATCGTGACACATACCCAGAATGGCAGTCCAGTTGTTGTTGTTTTGTCCAATCCCAGTGAGCCTCTCACAGTTTAAATAACTTTTAAGTGAAGTATCTTCCCACAGTGAATGCATTTTGTGTTACACAGTAAATTAAGTATTAATGTGTGTGTTGTGTATGTGTGTGTGTGTATATATATATATATATATATATATATATAATCTCCTATATAATAAGTCGCTAAGGTTTGTCAGAAGCAGTCATGCGCAGTAGAAATGGCTGTGTATGCTTTAGTCATGCTCAGTACAGACTGCCCAGGCCGTGGCTGTTACAGAGCGGGGCTCTCCGAATTCAGACCAGAGTCGCACAGAGAGGACTCCGGTCTGAATTCTGAGCTCTTCACTTTGTATCAGCCGCAGCGCAGCCACTCTCTACTGCCCATGCCTACAGAGGTTGAACTGTGTCCTGTGTAAATGGGCCTTTCAACGTGTGTGTATGTATTTCCTCTTGCTTCATTACCCCTTTAACTTAACTCTCTGGATGAAAATCTGCAGTACATTGTATTGCATAGTCAACAACAATTAAAAACATGGTTTCTAACTAGATTTTTCTTTAAAAACAAAACCACATTCTAGTTTTTCAGCCATTACTGTAGTTAATCTTATCCTGGCACGTAACTGAATATTTAAATCCTGATGTGATACTGGACACTATAAGCCAACAGCAATATAAATGACCATTCATGTAAATCTCTTACCTGCAACTGTAATCCAACTATGAATCTTTATGTTCTAAATCTTTAGCAGTTGGACATTTCAATCCGTTTATTATCCACTGGATATCAGCTTGTTTTAGTTTCTTCTAAGAAGAGCTACTCTTTTAACCACTTGGATTCTGGAGATTTCTCAACTCTAACAAGTGGTTAAATCTGATGTATTGCCAGACAGCAATACAAGTCATGAAATGTACTTTTCCTTTTAATGGGTTGGCAGCTCTCTGTAACCATTTGATACAGGCACCTAATAAGTGATAATTACAAAGATGTCATAATTGATTTAATTAAACAAATAGAAGATAAGCCTCAGTAAAATGAAAAGGCAAGCATTCTAGTCTCGGAGCAATTATATACTAGTACATTTTGGCACAGCATTGCCCATGCAGTTAATAACACAATGGCTGCTGTAATGATTGGTGGCTTGCATTGTCACTGCTTTGCCATTTGAGGTGCAAAAATGTGTGGAACACATTCCAAACCACTGCATTACACAACTGTCCATCAGTGAACCACAGCGTGCTTAAGAAAACAGTGATTGCATGCTTACACACATGCACATTCACAGATGGACAGTTGTGTAATGCAGTGGTTTGCAATGTGCTCCAGACCTTTTTGGACCTCGAATGGCTAAGCACTGACAAAGCAAGTAGCCAGTCATTACAGCATGCATTATGTTATTAACCTCAACCTTGGAGTTTTCCGTACTGGTTGTCAAACATTTTTGTTTCGAGTCAGGAAATAATCTGTCTCCATCTTAATGTCCTTTTTTTTAGGAGATCAGAATGTGTAGTATGATTAAGTGTATCACATTGTTCCACATCAATAAATCTCACATTAAGGTTTTTCCTAAATTGTAGTACATGAGTTTAAAAATCAGTGTATTAAAAGAAAATACTTTGGTCCTGTACTAAATCTCTTGTTCACTTACAGCAAGATGTGTCAATAGGTCATGTAGTAACTTAGAAGGGTGAGCACTACTTACCTAGAATATTATGTGCAGTACACACATTGTTGCACCACACTGCTTGGCCAATGCACTATAAACTTGAGTGATTCTGAGGCAGACAGCACTCAGGAATTGTAAAAAAAAAAAAAAAAACCCAATCTTATTGTTGTCTGCCCGCTGGTGTACAAGTCTATTATTTTTTTAACCATATTGACAGCAGCAGTGATAAACCTTAAACTTCTTTCACATAGAGAGATGCTGCATTGGTTACATCACCAGCTGAGAAAGTTCCTATGATGAGCTAGGGTGCGTTTAACACCAGTAACTATCACTTTGAATGGAAGGTGGTAGCAGCTGTTACCTGAGAGCCCAGCTGTGCCTCCTGTCAGACTGGCAGTGCAGATGAGGGTGGAAGACACACAAGCAGCAGAGTAAGCACAGAGCCCCCATGATACAGGAGTGGCAGTACTGGGATTAGTGGGATCCAGGGCAGCTGTGTGGTGCATGGTATCAGAGCCACAGTCACAACTGGCAGGCTGTGGCAGGGACACACTGACAGACTGAAAGCAGCCTTCTGATGGGTAATGGCCATAGAATGGGGATACACTGCAGGAGGCTGAGGCAATGGAGTAGAGAAGGGGTGGGTCTTCGAGGGAAGCAGAGTCCGTTCCAGAGCCTCTGCTTTTATTCAGAGTGTGTTGCCGGTTGGAGCAAGTAGTCAGTAGACCTGATTTACCTATGAAGTTCAATGACTGACCGCAT
Organism: Rhinophrynus dorsalis; assembly: GCA_037306005.1. Taxonomy (NCBI): domain Eukaryota; kingdom Metazoa; phylum Chordata; class Amphibia; order Anura; family Rhinophrynidae; genus Rhinophrynus; species Rhinophrynus dorsalis. The sequence goes on from CM074725.1 coordinate 198,990,955, forward strand.
TGATTATTTAGGGCTGTGTACAGGAGAAGAATGCAGTTAAATAGGATGATGTGTGGAGCGATGTTAGTCGGCCATGTATAGTTTTGTGAACTGGAGACATGAGGGCAGGCAAAGGTCTTGCAGGCAGGAGTGGCCAGGGGAAGTGAATGTGGCCAGTGGAATGGAGAGTGTAGAAGGAGGAGGTGTGTAGGAGGGTGAAGTCCTTGCAGGGATTTTCACAGGAGCCCGCCCTGCCCTGCTTTTAACACTGTTCTGTATCTTTATATTGTATTATTTCAAATTCTGTTAAGCGTTGTGTACATGTATGGCGCTATATAAATAAAGATACATACATACATACATACATACATACACATCTATATATAGTAGACCATAAAATAGCACTCACCTATGGCGCTATATAAATAAAGATACATACATACACATCTATATATAGTAGAGCATAAAATAGCACTCACCAATCCCACATTGCTGAACAGAATGAACTCCAAATCTTGTTATCTCCTTTTGCAACAGCGGAAAGGTGATGTTAGGCTTATGATGCAATAAAAATTACTTTGCAGTTGAAACTTGAAGGCTGTGTGCTGTCTCTCATCAGTAGTGGATGCCTCAGGCATGTTTATATTTACTTTCTGGAAAATGCACCAGCGAAATAATAACATAAATGGAAAAAGCTTTATTTTGAGTTCCACTGCCTTCATATTCATGTATGTGTATATATACAGTAAAGTGCAAAGGTTTTAGGCAGGGGTGAAAAAATGCTTTAAAGTAAGAATGCTTTAAAAAATAGACATGTTCATAGTTTACATTCATCAATTAACAAAATACATAGTGAGTGAAAATCTAAATCAAATCAATATTTGGTGTGACCACCCTTTGCCTTCAAAACAGCATCAGTTCCTCTAGGTACATGTGCACAAAGTCAGGGATTTTGTAGGCATGTAGACAGGTGTATGATTTAAACCATTATCCCAGAGGTGCTAATGATCATCAATTTAATATGTGAGTTGAAACACAATCATTACCTGAAACAGAAACAGCTGTGTAGGAGGAATAAAACTGGATGAGGAACAGCCAGACTCTGCTAACAAGGTGAAGTTGCCTAAGACGGTTTAATGTCAAAAGTCATACACCATGGCAAGACTGAGCACAGCAACTATACACAAGATAGTTATACTGCATCAGCAAGGTCTCTCCCAGGAAGAAATTTCAAGGCAGCCGGGTTTCCAGATATGCTGTCCAAGCTCTTTTGAAGAAGCACAAAGAAACAGGCAATGTTGAGGACCGTTAACGCAGTGGCTGGCCAAGGAAACTTAGTGCAGCAGATGAAAGACACATCATGCTTATTTCCCTTCGCAATCAGAAGATGTCCAGCAGTGCCTGCCATCAGCTCAGTATTGGCAGAAAACAGTGGGAACCTGGTATACTCATCTTCTGTCCGGAGAAGTCTGGTCAGAAGTGGTCTTCTGGTTGGCAGTAGCAGAATGCAGTTTGTTCGCCGAAGGCTGGAGAGTGGTACAAGTGTGAGTGTCTGCAGGCAACAGTGAAGCATGCTGAAGGTTCCTTGCAGTTTTGCGGGTGCATTTCTTAAAATGGAATTGGGGAGTTGGTCAGAATTAATGGTAAATTCAATGCTGAGAAGTACAGGCAGATACTTCTCCAACATGCAATACCATCAGGGAGGCATGTGATTGGCTACAAATGTATTCTGTAACATGACGACCCCAAACATACTGTCAGAGTCATTATGAACTATCTTCAGAGTAAACAAAAACAAGGAGTCCTGGAAGTGATGGTATGGCCCCCGCAGAGCCCTGATTTCAACATTGTTGAGTCTGTCAGGGATTACATGAAGAGAGAGAGAGGCAACTGAGGCTGTCTAAGTCCACAGAAGAACTGTTAGTTCTCCAACCTACCTGCTAAGTTCCTTAACAAACTGTGTACCTAGAAGAATTGATGCTGTTTTGAAGGCAAAGGGTGGTCACACCAAATATTGATTTGATTTAAATCTTTCTTCTGTTCACTCGCTATGCATTTTGTTAATTGATAAATATAAACTATTAACATGTCTATGTTTGAAAGCATTCTTACTTTACAGCAATTTTTCACCCCTGCCTAAAACTTCTGCACATTACTGTATATGTATATTGGCCCTCCTATACCAAAATTACATTTACAAAAATGCAGACTTGGAGCACATTGAACCCTTTCAGTGCAGTGGTTAGCTATCTGTTTGGTATGCTTCCCATAAGTAATATTCTATGTGTATGTATGAGTGCCTCACGTGAAGTAAATTTTGAATCCTACAACAAGCTATGATGTCATAAATACACAAAAGAAGACTGCATTTTGTTAAATTCATGCTCAATATAGCAAAAATATTTGTTGGCTATGAATGTTTATATTATTTTAAAAAGCCCCAAATACCCCAAACACTCATAAAAAACATGCTTTGTTTTATCTACATGCATGGCATGCACAAGACTGCCTAATTAACAGGAGCACAAAAGAGTATTTTTAGCTGTAGGGGCAACAAGGCTGGGAAAGCAAAGTGTATGTGTGGTTCTATGGCTTCTAGTGGTACAAATCTGGGGAAATGGACAGTGTATGTGTAGTTCTATGGCTTCCAACAGGACATTGGAAAAAGGTTGGGGAAGCAGACGGTGTATGTGCTGTTCTCTTGATACCAGTGGAACAATACACTAGAAAGTTCCAAACTCAGGAGAATAATGCAGTTAAAAATGTTTCTCTGTCGTCCAATACAGGTTACTGGAAATTTTGGGTAGGTGATCAGCCCCTTTAATAGGCCAGACAATTCTGAGAAGTGACTGCTGGGTGGAGCCTACCTCCTCTCCTTAGCTTGCAGCTAGCCAATCCCCAACCAGTAAAATTTGTTCCTTGGACAAGACACAAGCAAGAGAACAGTTCTGCTATAGTTTTAGCTTTTTATTATTTTCTGTTAGATATGGAATACCACCATTAGGCGGATTATCATCACTGACAATTCCCATCACCCAAATGTGGATAGCTCCGTTTACCAGGTGCTTTTGTGGACCTAAGCCCTGGGGGGAAAATCTTGTTTGGCATGTTCTTTCCCTAGGAGTTGCCCACTGAGGCTTCTTCTTGATATATGGTAATCTGAGGACAGAAGATCTGCTGAAAAAGGTGAGCACCCTTTGAGTGATGAGGTCCACATGTCCCATTCTTCACCTCCGCACAGGGGTCTCATTTGCAGTTCCTATTACATACTCATTGGGTTTATTTCTGTATGTGTGTGAGGTGTTTGGAGCAAGTTTCTGTGGTAACTTAACCCTTTTGTTGCTGGTTAGCACATTTTGAGGGTGCTTTGGACACTTTCCCTACTGGGACCAGTGTTTATTGGGTCTGCTGTTTTATTCTGGTGGGCTTTTGAGTGGCTTTACTTTTTGGTATTCACCTCATTTACTTTGTTCCGTGCCTTTAAGGCACATGTTTACCGCATAGACGTCATTGCTCCATTCACTTCTGTGGGACTTTACCGTTTGGGACATCTCTGCAACCGCTCCACGTAGTGTGGTAAGACATGGCTCATGTTGTGAGTATTCCCTTGCTCTGTCTTCTGGTCAACATTCTGGGGATGTTGGGGGCTTTAGGCAGCTTCTGGCACTGTTGGGGTACTCTCTCAGCGAAACTATGTTTCCTATGAGCGCCCGCTTTGCGCGCTCATTTCCGATTGGTTCCCATTGCGGCAGCCATTTTGTGTATTCACAGATCGAGTATCCTACGCAGGGCTTGGACTCTCCTTCTCTCCTCCACAGTTTAACCCTTCATCTACCAGATATGTCTTATTTAGCGTTTCTGGGGGGCATTGATTTATCATACACACTATTTTGTGGGTATTTTGATACTCTGACCGCTTGACTTGAATGTCTACTCTGAGGCTAAACCTAAGACTAAGGATACTGGGGTGTCTGTGTTCCTCATTGCTCCTCGTGTCACTCAGGGTTACCTAGAGAATACTCGGTCATGTTTGCCCAGCGCTGCTGCCCCTGAATGCCCTGCTGGGGCCTCCAGCTATGCACTAGAGCCAGTATGGATGCAAGAGTTTAAGGTATTACCAGGGACCTCCGGTCCACCTTACAACTCCTTCCATCCACTTTACAGGGGGTCTTCCACTCGTGTCAGACTCCCACCCCTACCAGATTTTCCCTGCCTAAACTGCCGGGTGTACCTGATGTGCTTGACTCCTCTGAGGAGTTGTTGTTGGTGGACTCTGATGATGATGATGACTGTTCAGCTCTTCCTTCATCTCAGTTTTTTGGGGACTCCTTTGAAGCGGACTCTATTCACTCGGCTGAGGGCCTGATCAGGGCTGTGCCTGAACATTCCTTTGGTGCAGGAGGCGTCTTCTGACCCCTCTGTTTTTCAGGAGCCTGTTAGGCCCCATGCTTGCTTTCCACCTAACCCCACCCTTGACCTCTTGGTGTCAGAGGAGTGGAAATTTCCAGACAAGAAACCATCTGTGTCTAGGAAGTTTGCCAAACTTTACGCGTTCTCTGAAACTACCCTCACTCAGTGGGTTCATCCTCCCCAGTTTCCAGGCTTTCTAAGTCCACTGCCTTGCCAGTGGCTGCTGCCTCTGTATCACGGTGCCCGTGATTGCCTCCAGTGTTGCGTTACTGTAACAGTGACCTTGCTGCTTCCTGGCTGTCGCTCAATGCTAGTTGATGTTCTTATAGGTCACTGGTAATTGCTGTAATATCTCCGCCCACCTACTAGGCCTTAAAGGCCTCAGCATTTCCATTATCCAGTGCCCTTTTGTGGTGTAAATGAGCCTAGTGCTGTGTTGGTCCATTTACTGATTCCTGTGTATTACTCCTGGCTTCGTCTGACTACCTGTTCCGGCTCTAGACCCTGGCTTCGTCTGACTACCCGATCCGGCTCTGATTCCTGGCTTCGTCTGACTACCTGATCCGGCTCTAGACCCTGGCTTCGTCTGAGTATCTCCTCCTCTGTTGCGCTCCTGGCTTGGTTTTTACTGCCAGCCTCAGCTACCCAGCCCTGGCTATTGTTATCCTCAGCTTCCTGGGCCTACCATTGCTGCCGCGCTTGGTACTCCTGTAGCAGTGCTTGTTTGGTCAGTCTGTGTCACTGACCATCTGCGGTCTAGGTTTGAGTGGTTTGTTGCCTCACCTAGCATTCTAAGTGCATTTTACCTTGTCTTTGATATACCCTAGCGGTAGGGTATAGTTGCACTATTTTAACCTGCCTTGTGACGGATGGAGGAAGTTCCGTGCACTGTCCACCTATCTAGTCTTGTGAAGGTTACTATGGGCCATATGTATACTAGCTGACACCTGCCTAGTGAAGGATTGAGGAAGTGTTGCGCACTGTCCTCACACCTGGTCTCAAGAAGGTGGTGGAGTTAGAGTTGCTACTTTGGTGCTCCAGCCTTATGGAGTTTCTCGCTTCTGTTGTCTGGGTTTTCCCTAGCATTAGGGTACAGCCGTGGATCCATCTCACACTTGCCTAGTGAAGGGTGAAGAAAGTGTGTGCACTGTCCTTCCCTGGTCTTGTGAAAGTAAGAGGTACATTGCTGCTACTATCGTGTTTCAATAAAATGTATTAGTTTTATCTGTATTCGTCAGTGTCTTTATTTCTCAAGTCACTATGTGATACTCTTCTCTCAAAGACTGGACTGATAAGAAGCTTGATACTTCTCTCAAGGCTATTTTTGCGACGGCGGGCTCTGCCCTTCTCCCTACCTTTGTTGCTGCATGGGTAAATAGGGCTGTGGCTGTTTGGACTGAACAGCTCAATTCTGCTGGCCATCAGGGGACCCCTACTTCTGACATGTTGCGACTTCTCGCTAACATTGCTGAGGCTCAGCATTATGTCTCTGCTGCCCTGTTTGACGCTGTGCGTATGGTAGCCACGGCTTCTACCATGCCTGTGGTAGCCAGAAGGGCTCTTTGGCTCAAGATCTGGTCTACTGACACGGCCTCCAAGAAGGCTCTCCTCTCTTTGCCTTTTCAGGGATCCTTCCTGTTTGGGCCTGAGCTCAAGGATCTAATCAACGAGGCCACTGGAGGGAAGAGTACTCACCTGCCAGTGGTCCTGAGGAAGAAGGCACCTGTCAAAAGGAATCAGCTTTTTTGTCCCTTTTAGGCAGACTCGCGCCAGGCGTCCCAGACGGTCTCTCAGGCTCCGTGCTTTTCATCCAAGCCTAAGCAGCAATGGAGATCCAAGTCCTCCATGAAGTCCAAGGCTTCCAAACCTCCTTCTGCATGACCCACCGAACCCGGGTCCCCACCCGCAGGTAGGTGGCCGTCTACGCCACTACCTTTCAGCTTGTCAGGCCTCTGTGGTGGACCCATGGGTTTTATAAGTGGTGGCCTCGGGATGCAGGATTCCCTTCAACTCTCCATCCTCCAAGGACCTTTGTTTCTCGTCCTCTCTTGGAAGCAGAAAAGAGACTCCTTTTCGAGGAAGCTGTACAGGCCTTTCTGAACAAGGCGGTCCTGGAGCCAGTTCCCCCTCAGGAGAGGGGCTTGGGATTCTACTCCCACCTCTTTGTGGTTTCCAAGAAGGATGGGGGCTGTCATCCCATTTTGGATCTGAAGGATCTCCACTCCATTGTGGTCAGGTCCCAGTACCTCCAGGAGTCTCTGCACACGGTGATAGCAGCCATGTCTCCTGGGGAATTTCTGGCCTCTCTGGATCTTCAAGATGCCTATCGGCATATCACCATTCATCCAGAGAGTCGGCAGTATCTCCACTTTGCCTGCGACTGAAGGCACTTCTAGTTCTCTGCCCTCTCCTTTGGACTGACCACAGCTCCTCAAGTCTTCAAGAGAGTCCTAGGAGCATTGATCTCCGTCCTACATCGGAAAGGCATCAGGGTGACTCCATACATGGATGACCTTCTTCTGAAGGCCTTGTCTCCTGGAACTCCTTCACCAGCAGGTGCAGGACTGCATTCATGCTCTCTCCCATCACGGGTGGATCATCAACCTGGACAAGTCAGACCTTGTTCCCTCCCAGAGGATGGTCTTTCTGGGCCTCCTCTTCGACACTCAGAGGGGGATGGTGTTTCTCACGGACAAATGGCTCATCAGGTAGCACTGAAGGTCCAGGCTATCCTGTCTCAGGATCCAGTTCCAGCCAAGAAGTTGTCATCTTTGGTGGGGAAGTTCATCCATAGAACCAGTCCCGTTTGCCATGGCTCACACCAGGGAACTTCAGAGGTTTCTAATCCTGGCATTCAGGGGCCATCCAGATCTCCTGGAGAGATCCCTATCTCTCCCTCTTCAAGTGGTGCAGAGCCTCTCGTGGTGGCTCAACCTGAACAATTTCCTGAAAGGCAGACACTTACTGGTGCTCTTCTGAACCATAGTGATGACGGATGCCAGCCTCTGTGGATGGGGAGCTGTGCTGGGGCACTTGAGTGTTCAGGGCCAGTGGTCTCTGGAAGAATCTCTCCTTCCCATCAATGTCTTGGAGCTTCGGGCGATATTTCATGCCCTACACCACTGGACACGGCAGCGGGAGGATTGCCCAGTCAGGGTACAGTCGGACAATGCCACAGCGGTAGCCTACATCAACATGCAAGGCGGCACAAGAAGTCTCGCTGCTTGGCTAGAGGTCAAGGCTATTTTATCATGGGCAGAGGAGCATGTCCCTGCCATTTCCGCAGTTCATATTGCTGGTGTAGACAACGTTCTGGCAGACTTCCTCAGTCAGCACACAGTGGACAGAGGAGAGTGGGAGCTACATCCAGAGGTGTTCAACCTCATCATCCAGCAGTGGGGTCTTCCTTGCATTGACCTGATGGCAACCAGGCACAACAGGAAGGTTCCAACATTCTGCTCTTGCTGGGCAGATCCCCTGGCTCTGGCAGTGGATGCCTTGTCGATCCCGTGGACATTTCCTCTGGCAATACATCTTCTTCCTGTTCCCCTGTTGAACAGAGTACTTAGGAAACTGAGACTGGAGCACTGTCCAGTCATTCTGATTGCTCCGTACTGGCCCCGACAGGCTTGGTTTCCGGAGCTTCTGGACCTCTCAGTGGCGAAACCTCTTTGACTTCCCCCCCGTCTGGACCTTCTTCTACAGAGTTACCTCTGGAAGGAAGACGTTCATAGTCTGGATTTGACAGCATGGAGATTGAATTCTCAATTTTTTTGATATGCTTAGTGGCCGTAAGCCTGTTTCCTCGAAAGCCTACCATCGAGTTTGGTCTACTTTTCTGGCTTCCTAAAGTTCTTTTCTTTCTCCAGGGTCTCAGTCTGAGTTCTCTTAAGGTTCAGAATTCTGCTGTCTGTCTTCTTTCAGAGGCATCTAGCAATCAATCCTGATGTCAAGGTTTTCTTCCAGGATGTTGCTCATACCCGTCTGGTGTTTAAGTCCCCTGCTCCTCAGTGGGATCTTAAGCTGGTCTTGGGAGTACTCTAGTGTCCTCCTTTTGAGTCCCTGGCTACCATTTCTCTACATATGCTGACGTGGAAGATGGCCTTTCTCTTGGCAATTGTTTCTGTTTGCCGAGTTGCGGAGCTGCTGTCCTGTAGACCACCCTTTTTGGTCTTTCACAAGGACAAGGAGATGCTTCGCACCTCACAAGAGTTTCTCCCGAAGGTGGTGTCTGACTTCCACAGTAATCAGGAGATTGTGGTCCCTTCCTTCTGTCCTAACCCTACTTCTGACAAAGAGAGGGATCTTCATCTGTTTGATGTTATGCGTTGTCTCAAGTTCTGTGTGCATTGCACTGAGTCTTTGAGGCAATCTGACACACTTTTTATCATTCCTGCTTCCAAGGTAACCATTGCTTCTTGGACCAAGTCCACGATTTGTGAGGCTTACGAACTTCGGAAGAAGCCTGTTCCCTTCAGGGTCATGGCTCATTCTGCAAGGTCTACAAGAACCAGGCCTTAGCTGATCAGTTGTGCAAGGCAGCCATTTGGTCGTCTGTGCACACTTTTTCTAAACCCTACCGTGTGGATGTGCTGGCACTGGCTGATGCCAGTTTTGGGAGAAAGATCCTGGAGGCAGCCTTGCCTGTCTAGGATCTCCTTAGTCTCTCAGTACTCTTTCACTTTTGAGCCCTCTTGGCTCTAGTTCGGTGTGCTGTGCAACAGTTCATGGGGTTTGTTTTATGCCTGTTCAGTGTCCGTTGACAATTTGCGGTTAGTGTTGAGCTATTTATGATCTGTAGGTTCATTGGTGCTCTGGTGACGTTGGGGGCCTGCGCCTGGTCCTTGCCTTTCTTCCCGCCCTGGGGAACTTAATGGTTGGACATCCCAAAGTTACCAGTAACCTGTATTGGACGACGGAGAAAAGAGGATTTTAGTCTTATCTGTTAAATCCTTTTCTCTTACTCCATACAGGTTACTGGTCTCCCACCCTGTCAAGGGACCATGCTTGGCTCTCCTGTGGCAGAACGTGGGGGTCCTTTTGGGTTCATACTCACAGGAGTCTTCCTTTACCTCCTTACTATCTAGTCAATAGTTAGTCTGCAAATATTACTGGTTGGGGATTGGCTAGCTGCAAGCTAAGGAGAGGAGGTAGGCTCCACCCAGCAGTCACTTCTCAGCATTGTTCCTGCCTATTAAAGGGGCTGATCGCATACCCAAAGTTACCAGTAACCTGTATGGACTAAGAGAAAAGGATTTAACAGGTAAGACTAAAATCCTATTTTTCTGCCCATTGGCTGTCTGTGTGATTAAGATATGCAACATCAGGACCATCTGATGCCTGTCTGATGTTGATTACACACCCGATCTTGTAATCGAAGATTACAACTAAAACGGGGAGACAGAAATAATCTCATAAAGGTATTACTAGAGCAGCGTACTTCAGCAAACAAATCCTATATAATAATTTGCTAGGATGTTTGTCAAAAGCCGTCATACGCAGAAGAGACTGCCCGAACGCACAGAATTCTGGGAGTTCTGTGCTGGAAGCATTCTGTGCTTTCGGACAGTCTCTGCAGTTCATGACTGTGTCAGCGGCAGGACGCAGAGCAGGACCGGCCTCTTAACCCTTTGTGTGACAGAGGGGTACACAACGGACCTTGGCCCCTGTACACGGGCTTTTACACTAGTAAACAATATATGCACTACAAGATAGTAATGAGAACATAACATGCTGGTAAAGAATAATAATAATATGCATCTTCCAAAATATGACCCAGTGCTAGATAATAAAGCAAGTTAAGTGGATAAGATAAGGGGGAGATGCACTAAGGTGTGATAAAGTTGAGATAACGTCTCCAGTGATAGCACTTCTCCAGTTCCTATGCTATTCTATAGAGACTATGCACTATGGGGTACACATAAACAGCTCTGTGGGGGCAAAGAAGAGAGAAGCTTTTGGATTGGGGGCAGAGAGAAGCTATGGGGGACACTGGTGGCAAGAGAAACTGGGCAAGAGGTAGTAATGCTGGGATAGAGTATATAGGGGCAGAGCTTTCCCTCTTCTCTCCTTTTCCTAACCTTCCTTGCAGAGGCAACACTGTGCTTTTCTGTAGTGTGTGTGTGTGTGTGTGTATATAAATGGCGAGTGAAAATTTAGCCCGGACGAGTAGAAATTCAGCCCTGGTGGGTATGTTTTGGCTTGCAGTGGCGAGTAACTTTTCAGGTCTGGCTAGTAGCAAAGGACTTAAAATGTGTATATAGATATAAAACATTATGTTTGTCTGTCTGTGCACTTTTTGTGGGGTAAAGTCTAAAAATAGCCTGAGAGCCATATGCACCTATCCATTCTTTAGTCTTTGCTCATTATAGCAGCAGGTGTTATACTCCTATTCTAGGAATTCTGCCAAGTGGAAGCTTCTGATACATTGTATAGAGACAAATATTGAAACAAATTACAAAAATTATTTTCCAGTGTCGCTGGGTGGTTGTTTTCTAAGCTTAAGAGCTGCAATGGAATAAACAAAAATGGTCAAAAGTAGGATATCACAGAATGCAATAACTTCTCCTTAGTGATATCTCTGGTTATGCTCAGTCTAGAAGCTGGAACCCTTACAGTCATGTTGTGTGTTCTATTCGTTCAGATGATAGTCAATTACTGCACTTTCGACTTTTGAGGACTATAATGATGATAGTTGTAGTCTCCAACAGCAGGAGGTCCAACGTTGGCTGGTCTTGGTGTAGTGTGTATCTGAATTCAGTGGACATTTACAGGTTTTGTTTTATTATTTTTTCACAGCCTGAAAAAGCCATTGAAGTTTATGAACAAGCATTAAAGAAGAATCCCAAAGATGGAACATTAGCAAGTAAAATCGGAAAAGCTCTAATAAAGACACACAACTATGCAAAGGTAAGTCAACACTGAGAATAACTGGAGGAATTCTGGGGCATATCTCCCACACCATAGGTGAGAACTTCATTTTATATTGATAGCGATGCCTCCAATGGAAAATAAAAAGTTCCATTTCAAATTAAAGGGAATGTGGGGAGTTTGTGTTTTTTATATAGTTCTTTATGGTGCAGTTGGATTGCTCCAGAATAGCTCCAGTTCTTCTTAGAACCACAGAGTTCGAGTGGAGTACAGCGTACAACAGAGGACCTTCAAACTCTGGTCACCTTTGGTGAACCCAGTAGCACCAATTGTAACCAATAGGGATGTGTGAAAGTTCAAGGACTCTAAGATTACTTCTCTAACCTCATGCTAACACATTGTAGTCTGAGTTGCTGGAATGAATGACACATTGTTTTGTACTTTTATAGGCAATCAGCTACTATGAAGCTGCTCTGAAAAGTGGCCAGCAGACCTTCCTTCGTTATGACTTGGCAGAACTTTTATCTAAGCTAAAGCAATACGAAAAAGCAGAAAAAGTCCTTCAGCAAGCTTTAGATCATGAGGCTGGTATGGAAAGAATGTACATCTGTATCCGTTCAGAATATTTTCACTAACCTGTTTCTGTATTTTCTGTCTAAACACACACTATACATTTGCTTATTTGTTTATAATTTAGTGGGTATCCTGTGAAAACAAAAATAGGGTGTTTCTGGGTGATTAGTTTGCCAGTAGAAGACATTACTGGCCCTTCATTTGACCAGATTTAATTTACTTTGTTAAAAGATACAATCAATTTTATATTCCCTTCGCCACCACCCATCCTTTTCAGTGACATAAGATCCTTCCGCAGTGAAGGGGCTGACCCAGTCACCTGATTGTCAGGGGCCCAGTTGCCATGGCTGTCTTCCAAATGCTCACATACACTGAGGTATTTGCTTTTGTGTGACCTGTCCTGAGCAATATCTATAGCACACTCAGTGCTCAGAAAACATTAGAGTCATCCACTTTAATTTTATAGATTCAATTAATAAACAAAAGTGTAAGCATTATTATATTTTAAAAACTGGCACTGTCTCTGCCTATTAGGAATGCAATCTAAGTGAAAGCTAGGGAAAAGTATGAACATGAGACTTAATTATTCAACAATGCAGCTGTAGATGATGTAATTGCTTTCATTATTGTCAGAATTGAAGCTAAATACTACAAGACGGTAGGGACCACTGGTTTTATTATTTTGCTGTACTCCGCAAAGATAATTTCCAACCCTTAGTGCTGATGGCAGGGGAGTTAGTGTGCGAAGAAGTATTAAGAATCCAGGGAGAGATTGCTAAGCATTAAGACATTTTTATTTATATATATATATATATATAATATATAATTTAAAAGCAGATTACTGGAAGGCACAGAGCCTTCTAAATAACACTTATATTCTTATATATCAAATTGTGGATATTTGATAGAGATTTACAGAGATATCTCCTGCAATAGAAGTTTTATGGACACTTCAGAGGTTTCACTGAGTTGCCCCCTTAGATCACCAAGATGTGATTCATACCTCAGTGATAAATTTACTGGGAACTGAACAGATGCATCTCCTCTCAGCTCTGGACATAAGGGTCACTTAAATGAGCCAGTTGTGTTTGCAGTGGTAACAGTGACCCATGAGACATAAGTGATTTCATAGTAAACATGCCCCACAAGATAAGTTTGATTTTCAACTACTTTATAAATTGACAGTGCTGCTGATGTAAGAAATTATTCATCATATGCTGTAGACTGGTGTGGGGAGTAGAAACCACACCTGGGAATACACATACTCAACACAGAGGTTGTTTTTGTTTTAACCTTAACCAGGATATTGAACTGTGAATGGGTGCATAAGAGCTTGTTTACAGTGTCAGCAGGGCAGCAGTGTTATCTCTATGCTAATACCCCAAAAACAGAACATTTGCCCCTCTAGCAGATTATCTACATGGCCAGTCATCTTTTTGCTTGAATATAGCCTGTTGAAGCTTGCTGCAAATTCCCTGCCTTAAGAGCAGAACACAAGGAAGTTGCAGCAGGGGTGATCAGCACAGCAGCATATGGAGTTATTCTGTTGATTTTTCATACAGAGCACTTGAGATTTTGCTGCTCATTACAACCTCCAATGAATGGCCAAACTATGTGGGCATCAAACAGTCCTATATGGCTGACTTCAAAATGGACCAAACATCTGACATGTGACCCCCCCGTCCCCAGAAATGGAGCAACATTGCTTCTATGTTCAAGTCACCTATGTGAACAGAGCCTATTAGAAAGGAGCACCTCAGTTGTGCTGGACATCATAGTATACATTTATAGGTGGTGGCTAGTACAATTCCACTGTCTACATCGTAGCACTTCTTTCTCCCACCCACTGACTAGCAGTTCATGTGGCAGGAGGCACTTACACCCCATAGCACTTACCCCTTCTTTGTCCCACCTACCTTTCTCTAGACTGTATGTTTTTGCAAGTAGGGCCCTCTGATCCTCTTTTTTTTTTTTTTTTTTTTCTGTGTTCCATTTGTACTGTATAATGTCTGTGTCTATTCCCTATTGTACAGCTCTGTGAAATAAGAGGTTGCTATATAAATAAAATGTAATAATAACACGCCGCACACCCACTCTTGGTTGATTAATGTATTGACCAGTACATATGTTGCTGTAATATCTTGCATGTTTAGTTAACATTTTACATATCTATTTACTGACTAGCCTATTTAAGAATATTTTGGTATTTTTATCATCTAGGCCAGTATTTCTCCAAGTTTTTGGCTATTTTAGAACCTTTTGGTTTCATATGAAAGCTACAGGTATTTCCTGTGGCAGACAACAGTGGAGGGGGCTGTTAGTGCTGGTGTCATGTGATGAATGGTGGGTGTGGCCCTTACTGTGGTTATAGGCATATTATTGGTTGTGTACATTCCACTATTAGCTCAAGGAGAGATTAGAGTCATATTTTGGACATTCAGTGTCAGCCCCTGAGCTTCATGACACTTATTTAAGAATAATTTTGTCTTTTTTTTTTTTCTTTTTTTCCCCACAGTAAATGAGCTCTCTTCACTTATGGATGACAGCCGCTATCATGTGCTGCTAGCAAAGATATATAGTAAAATGGAAAAGACAGAAGATGCTATAGTTTCATTGCAAAGGGTAATTGTAAAGCACAACATTTTGTACATGTGGCTTTTTCTTTCTTCATTTTATATTTTAAATCACTCCAGCTTTTTTGAATTGCATGGTTAGTTAACAGAATGTCCTAAAAACTGAGTGGAGTTTTGGAGTGTGTGCACCAACCTCACCATCTGTAACACAAACCATCTATAAACAACAATAGCGACACTCAAACAATAAAATGCATGTTTGAACTGAAGTTAATTTGGAATAAAGCAAGTCCCAGAAGTGGGAGTGCCCTTGATCTACGTAGTGGTAAATGCACGTTGAGAGGAAAGGAGGTGGGATAGAGATCAGGGAAGATAGTTTCTTGATGGCATTCCTTCCAGAAATGGTTAGCATAAACATACCCTACAACTCACACAAATCAAGCTAAATTACACAAATGCCTTTTTTTTTTTTTTTTACTTAAAAATAGCGAACACATCATATAGGTGATTTCCAAAATCATCTTGTTGTTAAAGGAACTGTAAATCCTCTTTTTAAAAATAGCTGAAACTTTGACCATGTGTCCCTGACTACTGGTATCCTGATCTGGTAACTCACTAACTAATACTTAGCAAGTCACACTCCTGTTCCTGCTTTGATTCCTGCAGGGGCAGGTGAATGCTTCCTCTACTTCCTGCTTGATTGGTGACTGATTAATGTGATGTCTGACAATAACAAAGTTTCTGCTTTCTCAAACCCCCCTGTTATTATGGTGGTTGTGCTGAGCGGGAATTTCAGCTCTGCAGAATTGCAGTGGTAGCTTGGTGTTTCAGAAGTCTGGAAGTTTGTTCTTCTCAGATGCTATATTACCCAGTTGCCAAAATAAAACCTCCTTCTTATTTGAATTGGTCTTTTAACCTCTTGAAAGCTAGACAGGTCTCCAACACATTGATAAGCAATGTGCTGAAGACCTCTTTAGCATTCAAGGGGTTAAAAGCCCTGATTATACCAATGGGGGATTGGAGATATTATTTGTCCCCTATAGTGCAATTGTTTGCCACATAACCTCTCCACTTTCCTCCTTGAGAGTGAGTTCCCTGGGTCTGTTTGCAGAGAGTTTATTGTCTGGGATTGTGAAAGTGGGTTATAATGATACATTGTAAACAACATCCTATATAATAATTCGGTAATGTATGTTTGTCCGAAGATGTCATGCACAGTACAGACGGCTGAGTGTGCTGCAGTCATGTGCAGTAGACTGCCTGCGCTACAGCTGATAACTGAGCGCTCCGAATTCAGACCGTATTCCAAGTGCGCAGAGAGGATTACGGTCTGAATTCTGAGCACCCCGCTCTGTTATCAGCCACAGTGCCGGCAGTCTCTACTGTACATGGCAGCAACGCGTCCGTTGCTGCCTGGCACTGTGGCCCGTGCACACGGGCTGTTCAACTAGTACAATCTAAAACAAAACAAAGCATACAGAGCACTCAGTGCTGCAGGGACAGAGTAACATTATATTAATATCGACTGGAATCAGGGATGCAGGGAGCTTACTTATATTAACCCTTTGAATGCCAGAGAGGTATCCAACGCATTGTGATGCAATGCTTTGGGTACCTCTCTGGCACTCAAAGGGTTAAGTCACATTCACAAATGAGAATGTGATTGAATGCCTGTCATAACGAGTCCTAACATATTCCAATTTCTTGATGCTTAACCCCTTAAGGACCCTCGACGCACCAGTACCGTCATGTTCCTTGAAATACTCAATGACCAATGACGGTCATGGTAAGTCACGTACTTTTTACTTACAGCGCTCTACCGGGAGCGCTGTAAGTAAAAATAGGGCCTGAAATTGACCGCTCCAAGATCGGAGCGATCTCTATCAGGCCCCATAATGACGCGCCGATACACGTGACAGGTCACGTGTACCGGCGCGTCCAAGTGCACCTATGCGGTCATTATGGGACGGAAATGTCCCATGACCGCCAGTCCTTAAGGGGTTAAAATAAGACCTTGCTTGTTTGTGTGGTACTTAACTATGTGTGGGTTATTTTTTATCTTATTTTAATAAAAAAATCAGAATATATGATACTAGTGTAAAAGCCCATGTACATGGGCCAGCAGAACTACATCTCCCAGCATTCTGTGCACTGGGGCAGTCTGTATTGTGCATGACTGCATCGGACAAACATACATCTGGCCTGCATTTGGGCAGTCTGTACTGCACATGACTGCATCAGACAAACATTCATCTGGCCTTTTATTATATTGAGTCTGAGAGGCATTCAATCAAGTTTGTATTCTGAGTTTGTACATCTTTCTTTTTACATACTCTTACGTATCACAATATATCATAATCTCTGGGGAACTCGTGTGAACAGTGAATAATTATTATATGTTTAGATCAGGGATCTTGCATGTGATGATTTCTTTCTATGGGTTGTACGGTAGAATGGGTGAGTTGCTGAATGTTTACATATGATCACAGAGAATGTTTCACACTGAGTGAATAGTTAACGTTGGATGTAATGAAAGTGTGCTGTGGTGTATTGTCAGTTTGGAAGACTTTTTATGGATTTCGGGTAGAGGGTATTCACACCACTGAATATGGAAGAGAAGAAATGAAAAGATGGGCCAATTTACATACACAGAATAGAAAAAGACCTAACATGTGAAATAAGGTAATTTATATTAGTAAAAGATTAAAAACGAAAACAAATGGATACTATTAATTTTAAACCCATGGATGTTGGATGCATATTCCAGTGCTTCACTGAAGTCTGTAGCATCCAACGGATTAACCCTTTGAATGCCAGAGAGGTATCCAACGCATTACAATACAATGTGTTGCATACCTCTCTGGCACTCAAAGGGATAAAGTAAGTTGTATTAAATTGGCAGTTAAGGATAGACTTTTTACTTCTGTTTTCAGGCTCGAGAGCTACAGGCCAGAGTTCTAAAAAGAGCTCAGATGGAGCAGCCGGATGCGGTGCCAGCTCAAAAATCATTGGCTGCTGAAATTTGTGCAGAAATTGCGAAGCATTCTACAGCCCAGCGAGACTATGAGAAGGCAATAAAATATTACAAAGAAGCTCTTGTATATTGTGAAACAGACAATAAGGTGATTGATGTTTTCTTAAGAGAATTACACTCAAATCCTGCAGGAAGATTGCTGGTAAAGAGGAGCTATAGGAATAAGTGAATGTTATTTGTTAAACCCTTAAAGGGATAGTAATACTTCGTTTTAACTTTATTTTATTTTGTAGGCATTAAAAAAAACATGAAGAATGATATAAGTCTTATCTCTCAAACCTTTATGGTTTATGAGATATTCACAAGCAAAGTTCCCCTCCCCGCCCCTTTTACCTAGTGTAAGCCATCTCTTCTCAGATGTGAGTCTGGTTGTATGACAGGACAGATAACAGAAGGGGACAATTTTCTTTGTATGAAAACAGTGAAAGCCCTTCCCCCCTTGACAAGTTTTTCAGCTTTTTCCCTTATCTTAATTGAAGATTGTCCCTCTCTGCAGTCTACCTGGGCATCTCCCTTCTGATCTGGTTGAACAGGGGGGGATACTTTGTGAATATCTCTTAAACCATAAAGGTTTCAGAGATAAGACTTATATCATTCTTCATGTTTTTTTTAATGCCTACAAAATAAAATAAAGTTAAAACGAAGTATTACTATCCCTTTAAGGACTAGAAAGGTGGGCAACTCATTGCTTCTCAGTGTGTTGCCATCCCTCTGATCTTTAAGGGGTTAACAGTAGGACTTGACTAGGTAGGTGTCCTTCATGCAGCAGTCATGTAGATCTGCATACTTTGTTTTCATTTGGAAATCTAATCTAGTCTAAGTGATCAATTCTACTTTGTTCAATCTTAATTTTCTAAAAAAAAAAAATGCTGGTGGAAACTTTCTCAATATGATTTCTGATTCAGAATGGTGAAGTCTATTTCTCCTGCGAGGAAATGTGAACTAAATGCAGGCTGAAATTCACTAAATACAGTGTATTAACAGAAAGCAGACTTCAACATTGCCTTGCTTCTGTATAAATGACTCCTAGATAACTAGGTCCTTATGTTAAGCAAATTAAGACCCATTTATTATTTAAGGTAAACTTCCCCTTTAAGCACCAGCGGGGTATGCAACAGACTGCTTTTCAATGCCAGAGGGGTGAGTACCGCATTGCAAAGCAATGTGATGAATGCTTCTCTGGCACTCAAAGGTTTAAGAAACAAATATTTGCTTTTACGTGGCACAGTATTGTAATTAGTTGTGTTTTAGACCAATTGTAGTGCCCTCTGCTATTAGAAATGACCCCAGTGTGTGGGGTGTGCCTAGATTACTGCATAGCACAGTGTGTGGTACTATCGGCTAAGCAAATAAACGAATTATCGCTAACCACTTAAGGAACGGGGATGTGCCAGGACATCACTTTTGGTCCGTTAAGGTGATGGTCCTGGAACATCATGAATTTTATACTCAGGATTTTATGATCATGCCAGGAGGCTGAAACTGACTGCTACAAGACCAGAGCAGTTTGTGTGTGTCTCTCTCTCTCACTCTCTGAGAGCCGGTACATGTGATCGCTCCTTTGGTGCACAAAATCCGTGGTCCTTAACCCAGTAAGAACGCTGCTGGCACTTAAGGACCACTGACCTTTTTTATTTATTTATTTTTAATTCAAATCTGGGTTCCCCGTGCAGGGAGCCCTGAATTCCATGAAGGTCCTGGCACGTCATTGGTCCTTAAGGGGATAAGTGCCACACTTTGTCATCAAAAAATAATAGTTCATTTCTTTAGAATGCCTTGTATTAGAAACAAATGCCTTATACAAAATAAAGGTGGTTTTCAAGTATCTTTTACTAAGCTTAACTTAAAGGAATAGTAATGTCAGAAAAAAAGTATTAACTATATGGTAGATACAAATAAGTGCAAGTACTCTCTTTTAATTGTATCTCTCACACCATTATGTTTTGAGAGAGATAGGAAAATAAAGTTCTCCGCTCCCTCCCCTTTCTGCTTGACGAGCTGTAAAGCTGTCAGAAGCAGATTCTGGTTCCTGGATCAGACGGCGGCTCTTCAGCAGCGCCGATATAATGAAATCTAAAGATAAATACTTCATCGGAATGGTCTACAACATGTGCTTGCAAACCAGACATTGTATGTATCATCTGTGATCCAAAATGGGTTACACAGAATTCAAGTATACGTGTTTAAAAACTGCCAGTGTATCATGTTGGCCCAAAGACCAGCAGATACTTAGTTTAGTAGATATCCGGAAAAGGAAAGGGATCTTTTGAGTGAGCAATGTATGTAAATGAAGAACTCCAAATAGTCCAGAGCTTAATTTGCATATAGTGCCACACTGAAAGATGCTCACTTTTCAGTTTAAAAAAACTATCAATATCTCCTGAATGATATATCTCCAGTCCAGGAAGCTTTGAATGAAGGTTTAAAATATGAAAACTTGACTTCAAGGTGACAAGTTCCCTTTAGTGTCTCTTCACATTTTTCAGGTATTTGTTTCCCTATATTTGGTTACAGAGATACATCTTGTTTATTTTTTATCCTATGTAGGTGATGATGGAACTCGCACATCTGTACCTCGCGCAAGATGACACCAATTCCTGCCAGCAACAATGTGCTCTACTGTTGAAAAACGACCAAGACAATGAAGCAGCAACAATGGTAAACCGCTAATTAACCAATTTTCTGCTAGTGTAGTCTGTAAAGCAGTGGAAGACACAATAGAGAAAAGAGATCGCTACTAAATGCCTAACTGTATCAAAAGAGAACTTGCTTCTCAATATGAAACTACTCACCACGGCAACAGCCGTCGTGGATGCGGAGCTACCCCCACAGTCCTGGCCACAGACTTCAGCAAACGAGAAGACATCGGAGGAGGTGCTACAACGGAACCACCGTGCTTCACCAGCCAAGAAAATCCAACCCGTATTCAATAAAACACAATGTTATTCTTCTTTATTAAATACATCATTCCAGGCTAAGACCCAGTGATACATTCACGAAACGCGTTAGGCGCTTCGTTATCTTGCACATCTACAGTTTGTAGTCCATCAAAAACCTGTTAACTTTTGGAATTATGTTTTTAATAAGGAAGAATAAAATTGTGTTTTATTGAATACGGGTTGGATTTTCTTGGCTGGTGAAGCACTGCGGTTCCGTTGTAGCACCTCCTCCGGTGTCGTCTTGTAAAGCAGTGGAGGCAGTTATCTCTTCATCAGAAATGTGAAAAGGTCCTCTTCTTAGGAGCCAGAATCTGGCCCTCAGCTGGAAAAGCAGGGATAGTGGTACAACATACTATTATTACTGCTACAGAAATGACTGGAGGAGGAGAGCTTATGGCGTTCTCTCCCTCCAGCCATCTCTTACAGCATACAGGGAGCTCAGCACTCTGCGTACTGTGACTGTCATTATTTAGATGTCTTTGTCTTCTTGGCTGATGTCTAAAGCAGTGGTTCTCAACAAGGGTGCCATGGCACTTTGTTGTGCCATATGCATCAGTTTAGGTGCCCCTTCTTTTTTACAATGACTGACTAAAATAGGAATGCTGAGTTTCCTCTGTGTATTTATTGAAATTTCTATGGAAATTTTTTTTTTATTTATATTTTTTGTTCTGATTGAGAAGCCTAAAAATAACTATTTATTTATGCATTTGAATCCTCCATTACTCCTTGACAATTGAGCTATATTAGGGATGCCTGAAAAATTCTAGACTGATTGGTAGGGGTGCCATGAGCAAAATAAGGTTGAAAAACACTGGTGTAAGGGATCCCTCTGATTTCTTGCCTATATCGATGTGCTGTTATGTGACACCAGCAGTTCTCTAACACATGCAGATCAGTTCATTATGTGCAAACCTGCAGAGTTGTGTGTTTCTCTTCTCTTCTAAACTGAATGTGTTTTCCAGAGACCATTTCCAGAGTTTAAACTGGCTGAAAATCTATTCTAGAGCACCTGTACAATTATTCCTATAGCCAAGTACTGTAACTTTTTCAGGAGAAAGTAGCACATTCATTTAGGACTTTCTTATATAAAAGTGAGGCTCGTGATGAAATATGATTTCTGTACCAAGGACCATATGCACAGCAGCAAAAGTGCATCTGCAGCAGCATAATAGCGGACAAATAAAATGTGCCATAGTTTAAATGGGGCTTTTAACCCCTTGCATGCTGGATAATTCTCCAAGGCATTCAATGGGTTAAACATCCCAGTTACACTAATGAGATGTTTTATTTGTCCTAGAATTTAACCGGGGGGGGGGGGGGGGGGGATATACTAAGTGGTGATAAAGTGGAGATGCCTTCTCCAGTGATATCAACTGGCCATTTCATATGTAATTCAATTAAGCCAATGCACTAGGATCTCCACAGTTGAAGAAATCTTAGTGCACTGGCTCCATAGAATAGCATAGGAACTGGTGAATTGATATCACTGGAGAAGGCATCTCCACTTTATTACACCTTAGTACATATCACCCAGTTCTTCTTAGTACATCAGATAAACAGTTGCATGTATATAATCTCTGAACTTTATAATCAAAAGAAAACTGGAGCAATTATAGGGCAAACCAACTATATCATAGGTGACAAACAAATATCCCCGATTATTTAAATAGGGTCCTTTAACCCCTTGAATGTTAGAGAGGACTCCAGTACACTGCAAAACAATGCTTTGTTGACCTCTTTAGCATTCAAGTGGTTAAAAACCCCATTTTAATCAACGGGAGTTGTGTACATTTGTAACTATCCGCTACAATGCAGTTGGTTCACCCTTAAAGTGACTCCAGTGTTCCTTTGCCCTTCTCGCAACAAGCAGTAGGCTTTGATAGGCTGGAATGGCTTGTAAGGGCCAGTTGTCTTTCTCGGATGGTAAACTGAAAGGAACTAGTGGTAAACTACAACACATATTAAATGCCAAGAAAAAGTAGTAAATATATTAAATACAACCAGCTGCTGTGTTAAGGCTCCTATACAGGTAATTTCTTGTCCAACAGAGTCAGATCCACTTATTCCTGTGACCTAGTTCTCCATTAGAATGACATGGCTTGTAGAATGAGAATAAGAAATAATTATTTTATGAAAATGTATTTATGAGGAACTTTTTTTAATGCTTCTTATTCATCAGTTAATGGACCATATCTGAACATTCAAATAATGCTATTCTGCTTATAGACATATAGTACCACTGACCAAATAATAATTTGCTTTTTACATTTTTTTGGAAAATAGATTCTCTTTTTTGTGTGAATCAGAGGTGCCCAATAATGTCACTTTTACATATTCTGTTTGCTACAGTGCCATGTTATGTACTGTGCAAATGTGACATTTCCAAACTTCTGAAGTCACTGGATTAGTCTAAGAAAAAATGTGAAATGCAGAGAGATATTCAGCTAAATAAATACCTTTTTTACATAATGTTTTTTTCTGAGCTAGTAAAGTGCATTTACTTGTTCTATCTAGTAAAAATTGCACGGTCTAGAACAGGTGTAAGCAACATGTGGCTCTCCAGTTGTCTGAGACTACAGTGATCATCATTCCTGTCGGTGTTGTACTTCCCAGCAGCTAGAGATCCAAAGGTAGTCTACCCTGGCCTAGAATGTCACACTTCTCTGGTAAAAGATGATGTTATACAAGTGATAATGTAGATCTGAAAATATTAACCCTTTGAAGCCAGAGGGGTACGCATCGCATTGCAAAAAAGCCAGACAGATATGCATCGCTTTGCTTTGTAATGCGTTGCATACATCTCTGGCAGCAGAGATTTACCCCTTTGAGTTCCAGAGAGGTGTCTAGTGCAGTGCACTGGATGCCTTTCTGGTACTCAAAGGGTTAATTGAGTTCTGGGATGAACAACTGAAAAAAACTAATAAACATATGATAGCATATGTTAAAGGGGCTAGGACAAAACTGAGAGAAGTGCAGTAGCATGTAAAGGGGAGAAAATAAATCAGGTGAGTATTTTTGTCCTTTCACCTCCTATTCACATGAAAATAATGAAAAAACGTTCAACAGCCTTCTTGCAATTCGTCTGCACTGAAATCATATATAAAACAAATACACATTTGTATGTAATTTGTATGAGGTTATCATGCGTTTTGCTTTAATGCATGTTGAATCTCATGAGTCTCAGGGTTTTTGTTCAACTTCAACATCTCACGGTATTCATTGTAACCTGCAGTATTTGGTGAGTTATCTTGGAACTCAATACAAATTGCATAAATTTGTGATAATGCATCGTTGGGGCAAAAGTTGCAGCAAGATGCATTACCTTGCACCATGGTCTGCGTTTTGTAGCAGTGAGACCATTCACACATGACACAATGTTAACTGTTTAGCCCTTTGAGTGCCTGAGGTGTAAGCAACACATTGCAAAGCTTATGCCTCTGGCCCTCAAAGGGTTAATGCGTTTTTTTTATTATCCATTTGAATCGTGATTCCTTTGCCAACATGAAGGAAGTTATCAGAAATGAACTGACTACCCATTGCAGTCTTATTAAGAAGAGTTTCTTTTTTTTCTTCATGCAGGGCAGATTGCCCATTTAAAGCACAATCTATTATTAGTTAATTATTATCACTCATCTCTGGCAGGAATAGCATTATGATCTTACCCCCTATAAGGGCTGTATGTTCAAAATAATAGTGCAGGAGTTCTGGGCAAACCATTTGTACTACAGGGGAGAAGTAAACATTCCAAACATTCCCATTGCTTTATATGGACATTTCACTGTCGTCCAATACAGGTCACTGGTACCATGGGATGTGTAGTCCCCTTTAATAGGCAGGAACAATTATGCAAATAATTTGCAAGGGGCGGAGCCTCCCCTCTTACTTAAGCCACCTTCTGGCCAGAGCCACCCATATTGATTTGTTCCTGGTGTGCTTGCACACCAGGCAGAGAACAGCTATGCTTCTTAGAGTTTTATTATTTTTTATTCAAATATGGAATACCACCATTAGGAGGGTGACCATGGCTGTGAATTGCCCTCTTCAAAGTGGCTGGTGCAGCTTCCAGGGATTTCTGTGGACCTATACCTGAAGAGGGGACAGCTTGTGTTAAGCAGCTCCCCTGTTGGGGAAATTACCTCTGGTTCTTTCCCTCCCTATCATGGTCACCTGAAGACAGAAGTCTGCGAGAAAGGTGAGTCACCCATTGAGTGCTGAAGGTCCACTTGTCCCCACAGTGTCCCTTTGATGGGCTTGTATTTGGGAGTTTTAATACACTCCAGCACTCATAGGGTGTTTTTATTGCATTATCACTATTTATGCAATTTCTGTGTTATTCTCTGAGTTTTGGAGCATTGGGTATTCATTTATTTATGTTTCTCATGTATTTCATGCTTGTTTGGGCACTTTTTAATGTTTTACTAAACTTTATTAAAAATGGTGTTCCGCGCCTTTAAGCGCGGCTTTTTCCCGCTCAGCAGCAGAGCTCCTTTACTCTCTATGGGAATTCACAGTTTGGGACATATCTCTGAAACCGCTTGTCACAGCAACTTCAGAGTGGGCTCATTTTAATGCTAGGCTCCTGCTCTGTCATCCGGTTGGTGTTTTATTAATGTAGGGGGTTCAGGGGGGCTTCGGGCACTGTTTGGGGTACTTGCATAGGGAAAACTACATTTCCCATGAGCGCTTAGCTCGCGCTTGTTTCTGATTGGCTGTCATGACGGCCGCCATTTTGTGGTACTTTTCCAAGGCGAGTACACTACGCAGGGACCGAGCCTTCTCTCTCCTCACCAGATTAACCCTTCGCTGGCCAGATAAGTCCGTTTTTAGACCTTTTCTGGGGTGAAACTTTAATCTTTAACACTTTTCTGGGTGATAGTGTTTTTTGTGGGGTATATTGACGCTGTGAGCATGTCTACTTCACTGGAGCTAGGGGCTAGACCCAAGACTAAGGAGGCTGGGGGGTCTTCTACCCCCATGGCGTTTTGCTCCTCTTGCCACATTGGGCTGGATTGCGATAATGTGGGGGATCTATGCCCTAATTGTACTGATAAAGATAGCAACCCTGGGCTTCCCAGCCATGCTATTGAGCCATCTTGGGTGAGGGAGTTTAAAGCTGCCACTAGGGATCTCAGATCCACGCTTCAACTCTTTCCCTCTCAGGTACAGGGGGCTCTCCAGGTCTGGCAGACCCCCTCTACTATCAGGACCTCCCTGCCTAAGCCACAGGGAGCTCCTGATATCACTGATTCTTCTGAAGAAGAACTTTTACAGGATTCTGATGCTGAGGAACGTACTGTTATTGAATCTAACAGGTCCATTGGGGACCCCTATGAGTGTGACCCTGAAGTTTCGGCTGAGGGTCTGATCAGAGCGGTTCTGAATACGCTCAACCTTCCTCTGACTCAGGAATCCACTTATGATCCTACTGATGTTTTTCAGAAAAAGCCATCTAAACCTGTTGTTTGTTTTCCAACTAACCCTACTCTTGCCCGTCTGGTTTCTGAGGCATGGAAGAATCCTGATAGATCTTCCTCTGTCTCCAAAAAGTTTGCCAAACTTTACCCTTTTCCCGAAGCGGAGCTGGCAAAATGGGTTCATCCTCCCAAGGTGGATGCTCCTGTGTCTAGACTATCCAAATCTACTGCTTTGGCTGTCTCAGATGCCTCTGCCTTGCAGGACTGGACGGATAAGAAATTAGAGCTCTCTCTTAAATCTATTTTTGCCTCTATTGGCACTGCCATGCGCCCCACCTTTGCTGTGGCATGGGTTAATAGGGCTATTGCAGCCTGGACTGAACGACTGACTGAAGCGGTTCGCCAGGATGCGCCTGTATCTGAACAGTTGCAGCTTCTTGCTAATATCACTGAAGCTCAGAACTATGTTGCTGATGCTGCTTTTGATGCTGTGCGCATGATGGCGAGGGCCTCCACTTCTTCTGTGGTGGCTAGACGCGCTCTTTGGCTGAAAATTTGGTCTGCTGATACAGCCTCTAAGAAAGCCTTGCTTTCCTTGCCCTTTCAGGGGAATTTGCTCTTTGGCTCTGAGCTCAAAGAAATGATCAGTGAGGCTACTGGCGGTAAAAGTACTCTTCTACCCTCAGTCTTTAAGAAAAAGTTTCCAGCCAAACGCAATCGGTCCTTTCGTTCCTTTCAGACTGAGACACGCTCCTCGGCCCAAACGGGTCCTCCCACTACGCGCTCCTCCTCCAAGCCCAAACAGTCCTGGAGGCCCAAAGTTGCCTCCAAGGCCAAGACCTCCAAGACTGCTTCGGCATGACTCGCCGAACCCGGGTCCGCATCCGGCTGTAGGCGGTCGTCTCCGCATCTTTCGCCGGACTTGGGGGGAGTCAGTGGCGGACCCATGGGTTCTTCAGGTGGTGTCAGAGGGATACAGGATCCCTTTCTCTTCCCTTCCTCCTTTTCGGTTCCATTTTACTCGTCCTTCTCAGGAACCCTCAAAAAGGCGTCTGTTCGACGACGCTATTCAGGATCTCTTGGACAAAGAGGTCCTGGAGGCGGTTCCGCAGGGGGACACAGGTTCAGGATTTTATTCCAACCTGTTTGTGGTAGCCAAAAAGGACGGAGGAGCCCGTCCCATCTTGGATCTCAAAGATCTCAATGCCTATGTGGTGACTTCCCACTTCCGCCAGGAGTCCCTGCGCTCTGTGATTGCAGCAATGTCTCCAGGGGAGTTTCTTGCCTCCCTGGACCTTCAGGATGCTTATCTTCACATCCCTATTCATCCAGAGAGCAGGAAGTATCTCAGGATTGCCTGCCACAGGGGACACTTTCAATTTACAGCGCTCCCCTTTGGACTGACTACAGCTCCTCAAGTCTTCCAGCGGGTGCTGGGCTCCTTGATAGCGGTGCTCCATCAGGATGGGATCAGAGTGACACCCTACATGGACGATCTCCTACTGAAGGCCTCCTCAGCGGAGCTTCTCCACCAGCAGTTGCAGAGGTGCATGCACACCCTGAACCGTCACGGCTGGATCCTGAATCTGGACAAGTCGGACTTGATTCCTTCTCAGAGACTTCTGTTCCTGGGTCTCCTGTTCGACACTCGCCAATGCATGGTGTTTCTTCCAGAGGACGTGGCTCACCAGATAGCTGTCAGAGTGGCTGGGATTCTGGACCTGGACGCGGTCCCAGTTCCGAAGTTGTCGTCCTTAGTGGGGAAGTTCATTTCCACAATCGAAGCAGTACCATTTGCCATGGCCCACTCCAGGGATCTTCAGAGATTTGTGATCCAGACGTGCAGGAATCATCCAGATCATCAACATCTGTCTGTTTCTCTTCCTCCTCATGTCGAGTCGAGTCTGCACTGGTGGTTAGATCTCTCTCATCTCTTGAAAGGGAAATCCTTTCTAGTTCCTCATTGGACCACAGTCACAACGGATGCCAGCCTTCGGGGCTGGGGTGCAGTCTGGGGTCGCTTCAGTGCTCAGGGGAAATGGGGTCTGGAGGAATCCATGCTCTCCATCAATGTTCTGGAACTTCGAGCTGTCCGGCTGGCCCTGAGGCACTGGGAGTCTCAATTGACCGGTCTTCCAGTCAGAGTAGAGTCCGACAACGCCACGGCGGTGGCTTACATCAACAGACAAGGCGGCACAAGAAGCGGTTCCGCCTGGTGGGAGGTCAAGGATATTTTGTCTTGGGCAGAAGATCACGTGCCTGTCATCTCTGCAGTTCATATTCCAGGCGTGGACAACGTCATGGCAGACTTCCTCAGTCGTCACACCGTCGACAGCGGAGAATGGGCTCTTCACCCAGAGGTGTTTCACATGCTCACTCAACGGTGGGGGATGCCAGTGGTGGATCTGATGGCTACCAGACACAACAGGAAGGTTCCGGTGTTTTGCTCCCGACTGAGGGACTCCCTTGCTCTAGCAGTGGATGCCTTGTCGATCCCTTGGGACTTCTCCCTGGCTTACATCTTCCCCCCTCTTCCTCTATTGATCAGAGTTATTCAGAAGTTGAAGAGAGAACGTTGTCCTGTCATCCTGATTGCTCCAAACTGGCCTCGCCAGTCCTGGTTTCCGGAATTGATGGCCATGTCAGTGAAGGATCCAATCCCACTTCCAGCCCGTCCGGACCTGCTTCTTCAGGGGTATCTGTGGAAAGAGGATGTTCACTCTCTCCGTTTGATGGCATGGCGGTTGAATCCTCGATTCTAGCTAAGAAAGGCTTTTCTCCTTCTGTGGTGTCGACGATGCTCAGTGCTCGTAAGCCTGTGTCTTCCAAGATCTATCATCGCATTTGGTCAACTTTCGTGACATGGTGCTCTGACAAGAAGTTGTCTCTTGACTTCCATCTTCCCACTGTCCTGGCCTTCTTGCAGGACAGTGTGGACAAGGGGCTCAGTCTGAGTTCCCTCAAAGTTCAGACCTCTGCCTTGTCTGTGTTTTTCCAGGAACGGATTGCCATCCTTCCTGATGTGAAAGTCTTCTTCCAAGGTGTGACTCATGTTCGACCTGCCTTCAAGAGTCCTGCTTCCCAGTGGGATCTCAATTTGGTGCTGGGAGTTCTTCAGCGACCACCGTTTGAATCCTTGGCTTCCATTCCATTACGTCTTGTGACTTGGAAGATGGCCTTCCTTTTGGCTATTGTGTCAGTACGCCGGGTGGCAGAGTTACAGGCCTTGTCTTGTAAACCTCCTTACCTGGTGTTCCACAAGGATAAGGCTGTGCTTCGCACTACCAAGGAATTCTTACCCAAGGTTGTGTCTGAGTTTCACATCAATCAGGAGATTGTGGTTCCCTCTTTCTGCCCTAATCCTTCATCTGACAAGGAAAGAGATCTCCATTTGTTGGATGTGGTGCGTTGTCTCAAGTTTTATGTTCACCGCACCGAATCTATCTGGAAGTCTGACGCTCTATTCGTCATTCCTGAGGGGCCTAGGGCAGGAAGACCGGCTTCCAAAGTTACCATTGCCTCTTGGATTAAGGCTACCATCCGTGAAGCCTATAAGTTGAGGAATAAGCATGTTCCCTTCAGGGTGACTGCCCATTCCACCAGATCTATTGGGGCCTCCTGGGCCTACAAGAATCAAGCTTCTGCTGATCAACTGTGCAGAGCGGCCACTTGGTCCTCTGTGCACACTTTTTCAAAGCACTACCGAGTTGATGTACTGGCATCGGCTGATGCCAGCTTTGGAAGGAAGGTCCTGGAGGCAGTCTTGCCTGTGTAGGTCTTCCGCTCTGTGATCCTTAGTGCTTCCTTACTGTTGAGCCCGGTTGGCTCGTGTTCCGTGTGCTGTGTTAAGTTCGGGAATTGTTCCCTTAGTTGGTGTCCGTTGACACTTACAGTTTGGGCTATGTTATCAACTGGTTAACAGTTCTAGTGACTTGGGCCTTGCGCCTGGTCCTTGCCTTACTTCCCGCCTCTGGATCAGCTCAATGTTTGTACATCCCATGGTACCAGTGACCTGTATTGGACGACAGTGAAAATAGGATTTTAGTCTTACCTGTTAAATCCTTTTCACTTAGTCCATACAGGTCACTGGTCTCCCACCCTGTCAAGGGACCAGTCTTGGCTCTCCTGTGGCATTCAGTGGGAGACCGTTCGGGCATGCTCACAGGAGTCTTTCTTTTTGCTTACCTGGGGTCAGTTTAGGGTCTCAAATCAATATGGGTGGCTCTGGCCAGAAGGTGGCTTAAGTAAGAGGGGAGGCTCCGCCCCTTGCAAATTATTTGCATAATTGTTCCTGCCTATTAAAGGGGACTACACATCCCATGGTACCAGTGACCTGTATGGACTAAGTGAAAAGGATTTAACAGGTAAGACTAAAATCCTATTTTTAACACATTGAATGCTAAATAGTGTTGGAGACCTTTCTAGCATTGAAGGAGTTAAAATTCTCGTTTAAGTCAACAGGAATTTGTAATTCTTCCCTGTAGCACAAATGAATTGTCCCAGCATGCCTCTGCTTTTCTTTTGAACATTGCGGTCCTAAATTTACAGATCTACACACACTCACACCTCCCTAAATCCATATTGATGCCTATTGGCTGCAGTGATATATTGCACAACTTCACAGCCAGTAGGAAGTGGCTGTTGTAGAAGATGGACAAAGAAGATTGGGGTCATCTATACAGTTATGAAACTGGGAGTAATGGCAATTTACTAGTAAAAGACTATGCTTTAACATATGGATTTTTAATGTATTCATGTTAGTCCTTTTCAACCCTTTGAGGACCATAGGGGTGTGCAATGCATTGCTTTGTGCATCCCTCTGGTCCTACAGGGAATTAATGGTCAGTGATGGAAGGGCAGTTTTAAGTAACAAATAAAGAGGCAATCTACTTGTTACCCCCTTGAGTTTTAGAGAAGTCTCCACCACATTGATTTGCAATGCAGTGGAGACCTCTTTAACATCCAAGGGGTTAATTAATACCATAACCAGTATCCCCTCCTACTCATGCTCATAGGAGCTTCACATAGAGCTCAGTATTCAGTGTCATCTTCACACAATAATCAGACTGCATGATAATCAGGGACATTTAAACTGTTGTGTGACAATCAGTTGTGCCTGATTGTGAAGGCGATTCTAGCACTGGGCCCTGAAGAGTTGAGTGAGCATTGAGTACTTTTATGAAAATGGCCCTGGATGAAAGGTTTTAAAACAGAATGTAAATATATATATTCAGGTTGTTATCTAATTTCACACAGTTATTTTTTTAATGCTGCAGATGATGGCCGATCTGATGTTCAGAAAGCAGGACTACGAGCAGGCTGTGTTTCACTTCCAACAACTTTTAGAAAGGAAACCAGGTACGTAAGCAGAAGGCACATTGGTGCTAGACCAGAGTGGGCAATGTGAGGCCCACCAGATGCTTCTGGATGTCGGCTCTCATCATCCCCCACCAGTCGTTGGTTATTGGTGGATGATGGGGAGTAGTAGCCAGTAGCAACTGGGTGGCCTCACATTACCCATCACTGTACTACACTGTGTCAGCATAGCAGTCTACACAATAGCTGTGAATCTCATTTCTATTGTACAGAGAGAGAGATTAATTTGTTTCTTTAACCCCTTAAGACCTGAGGGCTGCAAAATGCAGTGTGAAGCAATGCAATGAACATCCTCTTGTCCATAATGAGTTAAGGAGACACACCTTTAATAATAATCTCCCACTTTCCTTAACCCTTTGAGTGCCAGAGAGGTACGCAACACATTGCAAAGCAATACGTTGCATACCCCTCTGGCACTCAAAGGGTTAATACGGGCTGAAAATTCTAGCGGCCACTTTAAATCAATTTTTAAGTAGTTCTGAATTTCGTGTCCACTGAAGCGGAATTCATTCTTTGTAGAACCACAAATTCTGCTCATTAGTGCCTTACTTCCTAAGAATCTTTCAGTGGAAGAGGTTTGTGCTCCTGGTGTCTGGCAATAAAGAATAATATCTTCCTTCATGGACATGATATCCAGTATTAAATTAAGAATCATTTGGGGAACTAGTCCACAAAGAATTGCA
The DNA here is from genome assembly GCA_037306005.1 of Rhinophrynus dorsalis. Taxonomy (NCBI): domain Eukaryota; kingdom Metazoa; phylum Chordata; class Amphibia; order Anura; family Rhinophrynidae; genus Rhinophrynus; species Rhinophrynus dorsalis. Next base: position 199,022,806 of record CM074725.1, read on the forward strand.
TTGTAGTGGCCACTAGATTTTTCTGCCCAGGTTGAGGTAGGTGGGGCTTAATATAAGAAGATCTTAATGTGCCTTTCAAACGATACTATTAAATGCAAAGTGCTGCCGCATAGTATTAATTAGGTCAGGTTTATTGGTTCATACTGATTTCTGAGTAATAAGTTCCTGAAATCAAATTTTTTAGTCATTATAGAATCAACATCTTCTCTCAAACATTAACATCCTTTTTACAACTAAAAGCCCTCTGCCACAACAACAAGCCTTCTCACCACATGACTAACATAGGATATCTTTGAGCATTTGAGGCGAAATTGTCATTAGACAAAAATGGCTATTCTTCAGTTGTTGGGAATTATTCAGGGACAAGGTATTTTTCTCATGGTCCTGGCCATTATACTAATTGTTCTTTATTGACATGGAACTTTCCAGTTTACCCACCTTTTTTCCTTAAGACTATGCAAAAAGATAAAAGAAAATAGCTTGTATGCCCCACCATTATTTAGCCCCCCCCCCCCAGCTTGCATTGAGGAGTTCCCCTAATCGTTCAATGCTCCCTGCAGGCTATAGGATCTCCAGTTTAACCCTTTGAGTGCCAGAGGGGAAGGCACTCAGTGTTAAAAGAGAAGGGGTTATTTCACACATCCTCATCCCTTTTGGCAGTTTCATTAGATAGGATGTCCCATGAACCTCATACTCTTATTTTTTTTTTATTATTATTATTGTTTTTTTACCCCTCAGCCCAGCCTATGATAAAGTGACCAGTTAGTCTATGAAACATGTAAGGTGGCGCAGACCTTGTAAATGGTAAAGCTTGTTGCATTTTTACACTTCTAATTATGCTTTTTTCACTGTCGTCCAATACAGGTCACTGGTACTTCTGGGAGGCGATTCGCCCCTTTAATAGGCAGGAACAATTATGCAAATGATTGCAGGGGGCGGAGCCTCCCCTCCTACTTAAGCCACCTTCAGGCCAGAGCCACTAGATTGATTTGTTCCTGGGTGCTGTGCACACCAGGTAGAGAACATCTATGCATTCAACTTAGTCTTTTGTTATTTTTTATTCAAATATGGAATACCACCATTAGGAGGGTGACCATGGCTGTGAATTGCCCTCTTTAAAGTGGCTGGTGCAGCTTCCAGGGATTTTCTGTGGACCTTATGCCCTGAAGAGGGAACAGCTTGAGTCAAGCAGCTTCCCTACTGGGGAATTTTCCTCTGGTCTATTCCCACTTCATCATGGTCACCTGAAGACAGAAGTCCTTGCAGGAAAGGTGAGCCACCCTTTGAGTGCTGAAGGTCCACTTGTCCCCACAGTGTCCCTTTGCTGGGCTTGTATTTGGGAGTTTGCTTTGCACTCCAGCACTCATAGGGTGTTTTTATTTGCATTTAATGTATTTAATGCAGTTTCTGTGGTATTCTCTGAGTTTGGAGCCTTGTATAGTATTTCTTTATGTGTTTTATGTATGTTTGGGCACTTTTTAATGTTTTCTTAAACTTTATTGAAAATGGTGTTCCGCACCTTTAAGAGCGGCTTTTCCCGCTTAGACGCTATGGCTCCTTTACTCTCTATGAGATTTCACAGTCTGGGACTTATCTCTGGAACCGCTTGTCACAGCAACTCCAGAGAGGGCTCATTTTAATGCTAAGCTCCTGCTCTATCATCCGGTGTGTGTTTTATTAGTGTGGGGTGTTCAGGGGGGCTTCGGGCACTGTTTGGGGTACTTGTATGGGGGAAACTACATTTCCCATGAGCGCCCGGTTCGCGCTCGTTTCTGATTGGCTATCCTGACAGCCGCCATTTTGTGGAGCTCTTCCTCAGCGAGTACACTACGCAGGGACAGAGCCTTCTCTCCCCTCATCAGATTAACCCTTCGCTGGCCAGATAAGTCCAATATTAGGCATTTCTGGGGTGAAACTTTAATCTTCCACACTCTTACTGGGTGATAGAGTTTAAAGTGGGGTATATTGATGCTGTGAGCATGTCTACTTCACTGGAGCTAGGGGCTAGACCCAAGTCTAAGGAGGATGGGGGGTCTGCTCCCCCCATGGCGTTTTGCTCCTCTTGTCACACTGGGCTATCTAGTGATAATGTGGGGGATCTATGCCCTAACTGCACTGGTCAAGATAGCAACCCTGGGCTTCCCAGCCACGCTATTGAGCCATCTTGGGTGAGGGAGTTTAAAGCTGCCACTAGGGATCTCAGATCCACTCTTCAACTTTTTCCCTCTCAGGTACAGGGGGCTCTCCAGGTCTGGCAGACCCCCACTACAATCAGGACCTCCCTGCCTAAGCCACAGGGTGCTCCTGATGTGTCTGATTCTTCTGAGGAAGAACTCTTGCAGGATTCTGATGCTGAGGAACGCACTGTTTTTGAATCTAACAGGTCCATTGGGGACCCTTATGAATGTGACCCTGAAGTTTCGGCTGAGGGTCTGATTAGAGCTGTGCTGAATACGCTCAACCTTCCTCTGACTCAGGAATCCACTTATGATCCTACTGATGTTTTTCAAAAGAAACCATCTAAGCCTGTTGTTTGTTTTCCAACTAACCCTACTCTTGCCCGTCTAGTCTCTGAGGCATGGAAGAATCATGATAGATCCTCCTCTGTCTCTAAAAAGTTTGCTAAACTGTACCCTTTTCCTGAGACTGAGCTGGCAAAATGGGTTCATCCCCCCAAGGTGGATGCTCCTGTTTCTAGGCTATCCAAGTCTACCGCTTTGGCTGTCTCTGATGCCTCTGCCCTGCAGGATTGGACGGATAAAGAGCTAGAGCTTTCTCTTAAAACTATATTTGCCTCCATTGGCACTGCCATGCGTCCAACCTTTGCAGTGGCTTGGGTTAATAGAGCCATTGCGGCCTGGACTGAACGACTGACTGAAGCAGTTCGCCAGGATGCACCAGTATCTGAACAGTTGCAGCTTCTTGCTAATATCACTGAAGCTCAGAACTATGTTGCTGACGCTGCTTTTGATGCTGTGAGCATGATGGCGAGGGCCTCCACTGCCTCTGTGGTGGCTAGATGTGCCCTTTGGCTAAAAATTTGGTCTGCTGATACAGCCTCTAAGAAAGCCTTGCTTTCCTTGCCCTTTCAGGGGACTTTGCTATTTGGATCTGAGCTCAAAGAAATGATCAGTGAGGCTACTGGTGGTAAAAGTACTCTTCTACCCTCAGTCTTTAAGAAAAAGTTTCCAGCCAAACGCAATCGGTCCTTTCGTTCCTTTCAGACTGAGACACGCTCCTCGGCCCAGACGGGTCCTCCCGCTACGCGCTCCTCCTCCAAGCCCAAACAGTCCTGGAAGCCCAAAGTGGCCCCCAAGGCCAAGACCTCCAAGACTGCTTCGGCATGACTCGCCGAACCCGGGTCCGCATCCAGCTGTAGGTGGACGTCTCCGCATCTTTCGCCGGACTTGGGAGGAGTCAGTGTCGGACCCATGGGTTCTTCAGGTGGTGTCAGAGGGATACAGGATCCCTTTCTCCTCCCTTCCTCCTTTTCGGTTCCATTTTACTCGTCCTCAGGAACCCACAAAAAGACGTCTGTTCGACGACGCTATTCAGGATCTCTTGGACAAAGAGGTTCTGGAAGTGGTTCCTCAGGAGGACACAGGTTCAGGATTTTATTCCAACCTGTTTGTGGTGGCCAAAAAGGACAGAGGGGCTCGTCCTATTTTGGATCTCAATGCCTATGTGGTGACTTCCGCCAGGAGTCCCTGCGCTCTGTGATTGCAGCAATGTCTCCAGGGGAGTTCTTTGCCTCCCTGGACCTTCAGGATGCTTATCTTCACATCCCTATTCAGCCAGAGAGCAGGCGGTACCTCAGGATTGCCTGCCACAGGGGACACTTTCAGTTTTCTGCTCTTCCCTTTGGGCTGACATCAGCTCCTCAGGTCTTCCAGAGAGTGTTGGGCTCCCTGATAGCGGTGCTTCATCAGGACGGGGTCAGGGTGACTCCCTACATGGACGATCTCCTCATCAAAGCTTCTTCGGCGGAGCTTCTTCACCAGCAATTGCAGAAGTGTATCCACACTCTGAACCGCCATGGTTGGATCCTGAATCTGGACAAGTCGGACTTGGTCCCATCTCAGAGGCTTCTGTTCCTGGGTCTCCTGTTAGACACTCGCCAATGCATGGTGTTCCTGCTGGAGGATGTGGCTCATCAGATAGCTATCAGAGTGGCGGGGATTCTGGAACTGGACTTAGTGCCGGTAACGAAGTTGTCATCCCTGGTGGGGAAGTTCATTTCCACGATCGAAGCGGTTCCTTTTGCCATGGCCCACTCCACGGAACTTCAGAGATTTGTGATCCAGACGTGCAAGAATCATCCAGATCATCAGCATCTGTCAGTCTCTCTACCTCCTCATGTGGAATCGAGTCTGCACTGGTGGTTGGATCTCTCCCATCTCCTGGAAGGGAGATCCTTTCTAGTTCCTTGTTGGACCACGATCACAACGGATGCCAGCCTTCGGGGCTGGGGTGCTGTGTTGGGTCGCTTCAGTGCTCAGGGGAAATGGGGTCTGAAGGAATCTCTTCTCTCCATCAATGTTCTGGAGCTACGTGCCATCCGGCTTGCCCTGAGACACTGGGAATCTCAACTGACCGGTCTTCCGATCAGAGTGGAATCCGACAATGCCACTGCGGTGGCTTACATCAACAGGCAAGGCGGCACAAGAAGCGGCACCGCCTGGTTGGAGGTCAAGGATATTTTGTCTTGGGCAGAAGATCACGTGCCTGTCATCTCTGCAGTTCATATTCCAGGCGTGGACAATGTCATGGCAGACTTCCTCAGTCGTCATACTGTCGAGCGGAGAATGGGCTCTTCATCCAGAGGTGTTTCACTTGCTCACCCAAAGGTGGGGGATGCCGGAGGTGGACCTGATGGCCTCCAGACACAACAGGAAGGTTCCGGTGTTTTGCTCCCGGCGGAGGGACTCCCTTGCTCTAGCAGTGGATGCCTTGTCGATCCCTTGGGATTTTTCTCTGGCTTACATCTTTCCTCCTCTTCCTCTATTGATCAGAGTCATCCAGAAACTGAAGCGGGAGCGTTGTCCTGTTATCCTGATCGCTCCAAACTGGCCTCGCCAGTCCTGGTATCCGGAGTTGATGGCCATGTTAGTGGCGGATCCGTTCCCACTTCCTGCCCGTCCGGACCTACTTCTTCAGGGTTATCTGTGGAAGGAGGATGTTCACTCTCTCCATTTGATGGCATGGCGGTTGAATCCTCGATTCTAGCAAAGAAAGGATTTTCTCCTTCTGTGGTGTCGACTATGCTCAGTGCTCGTAAGCCTGTGTCTTCCAAGATCTATCATCGCATATGGTCAACTTTTGTGGCATGGTGCTCTGATAAGAAATTATCCCTTGAGTTTCATCTTCCCACTGTCCTGGCCTTCTTGCAGGACAGTGTTGATAAGGGGCTCAGTCTGAGTTCCCTCAAAGTTCAGACTTCTGCCTTGTCTGTGTTTTTCCAGGAAAGGATTGCTATCCTTCCTGATGTGAAAGTTTTCTTCCAAGGTGTGACTCATGTTCGACCTGCCTTCAAGAGTCCTGCTCCCCAGTGGGACCTCAATTTGGTGCTGGGAGTTCTCCAGCGACCTCCGTTTGAATCCTTGGCTTCCATTCCATTACGTCTCTTGACTTGGAAGATGGCCTTCCTTTTGGCTATTGTTTCAGTTCGCCGGGTAGCAGAGTTACAGGCTTTGTCTTGTAAACCTCCTTACCTGGTGTTCCACAAGGATAAGGCTGTGCTTCGCACTACCAAGGAATTCTTATCCAAGGTTGTGTCCGAGTTTCACATCAATCAGGAGATTGTGGTTCCCTCTTTCTGCCCTAATCCTTCATCTGACAAGGAACGTGATCTCCATTTGTTGGATGTGGTGCGTTGCCTCAAGTTTTATGTGCATCGCACCGAGTCTATCAGGAAGTCTGACGCTCTATTCGTCATTCCTGAGGGGCCTAGGGCAGGGAGACCGGCCTCCAAAGTTACCATTGCCTCTTGGATTAAGGCTACTATCCGTGAAGCCTACAAGTTGCGGAATAAGCATGTTCCCTTCCGGGTGACTGCCCATTCCACCAGATCTATTGGGGTCTCTTGGGCCTACAAGAATCAGGCTTCCGCTGGTCAACTGTGCAGAGCGGCTACTTGGTCCTCTGTGCACACCTTTTCCAAGCACTACCGTGTTGATGTGCTGGCCTTGGCTGATGCCAGTTTTGGAAGGAAAGTCCTGGAGGCAGTTTTGCCTGTGTAGGTCTTCCACCCTGTGATCCTTAGTGCTTCCTTACTGTTGAGCCCAGTTGGCTCTAGTTCCGTGTGCTGTGTTAGTTCAGGGATTGTTCCCTTGATTGGTGTTCGTTGACACTTACAGTTTGGGCTATGTAATTAACTGGTTCATAGCAGTTTTTCTGACTTGGGCCTTGTTCCGGTCCTTGCCTTATTCCCACCTCTGGATCAGCTCAATGTTTGTACATCCCAGAAGTACCAGTGACCTGTATTGGACGACAGTGAAAATAGGATTTTAGTCTTACCTGTTAAATCCTTTTCACTTAGTCCATACAGGTCACTGGTCTCCCACCCTGTCAAGGGACCAGACCTGGCTCTCCTGTGGCATTCAGAGGGAGACCTTTGGGGCATGCTCACAGGAATCTTTCTTCTTGCTTACCTGGGGTCAGTTTTAGGGTCTCAAATCAATCTAGTGGCTCTGGCCTGAAGGTGGCTTAAGTAGGAGGGGAGGCTCCGCCCCCTGCAATCATTTACATAATTGTTCCTGCCTATTAAAGGGGCGAATCGCCTCCCAGAAGTACCAGTGACCTGTATGGACTAAGTGAAAAGGATTTAACAGGTAAGACTAAAATCCTATTATTTTGCCTAAATCACATCCAAGTAAGGGAGCACTTGGGGAATAGTGACCATAACATGGTATCGTTTGAGATTAATTCAAAAAAACAAGTTGATACGAGTTCCACCAAAACACTGAATTTTAAAAAGGCCAACTTTAGCAGGTTTAATTCATCCCTTGGTCTCGTTGACTGGGATAAAATATTTTCAGGAAAAAACACAGAAGGTAAGTGGAATGCCTTCAAAATAATATTGCAAAAATACACATATAAATTTATCCCTGTTGGAAACAAATACAAAAGAAGCAAATTGAAACCAATGTGGCTAACCAGTAAAGTAATTCATGAAATAAATAACAAGAAAGCGGCATTTAAACATTACAAAGCTGAGGGATCAGCAGAGGCATTTGCAGAATACAAAAATGTCAACAAAACCTGTAAAAAGGCTATTAAATTAGCTAGACTGGAGAATGAAAAAAATATTGCTAAGGAGAGCAAAAGCAACCCAAAAAAATTCTTTAAATACATTAATGGCAAAAAATTAAAGTCTGATAATGTTGGGTCCTTGTTAGCTGAAACGGGTGAGATGGTCAAAGGTGACAGAGAGAAGGCAGATATTTTAAATAATTTCTTTTCTTCTGTTTTTACCAAGGAAGACCCATTGGACAAGAATCTGCAAACTACTTTTACAGAACAGGCACAGCAAGCATGGGACTGGCTAACACAAGAAAAAGTGTTAAAACAATTGAATGGTGTCAAGGTAGACAAGGCTCCGGGGCCAGATGGTATACACCCACGGGTACTTAGGGAGCTAGGCCAGACCCTGGCCAGACCGATATATCTGATTTTCAGGGATTCTTTTATTTCTGGTATGGTGCCCATGGATTGGCGTAAAGCAGATGTGGTGCCCATATTTAAAAAGGGATCAAAGTCCCAGCCAGGAAATTACAGACCCGTAAGCTTGACATCTGTGGTAGGGAAGCTGTTTGAAAGGTTGCTAAGGGAATATATTCAAGAATTCTGCTGGAACAGGAATATCATTAGCAATAGCCAACATGGCTTTGTGAAAGATAGGTCTTGTCAAACGAACTTGATCGCATTTTATGAAAAAGTAAGTAATAATATAGATGAGGGAGAGGCGGTTGACGTGATCTATTTAGACTTTGCCAAGGCATTTGATACAGTTCCACACAAGAGGTTACTGTACAAATTGAATGAAATAGGACTAGGGCAAAATGTTTGTGAGTGGATTGGAAATTGGCTGAAAGATAGAATGCAAAGAGTGGTAGTAAATGGCAAGTTCTCCAGTTGGATAAACGTGATAAGTGGAGTGCCTCAGGGATCTGTCCTGGGTCCTCTTCTTTTTAATTTGTTTATTAATGACCTCCCAGAGGGCATAGGAAGCCATGTATCAGTATTTGCCGATGACACAAAATTAAGTAAGGTAATAAAGTCTGAACTGGATGTGTCTTCATTACAAGAGGACTTGGACAAATTGAGTAACTGGGCAGGCAAATGGCAAATGAGATTCAATATAGACAAGTGTAAAGTTATGCATTTTGGGTATAATAATAAAAATGCAACATATAGTTTAAATGGTGTTTCTCTGGGGAAATCTACTAATGAAAAGGATTTAGGAGTAATGGTAGACAATAGACTTTGCAGTAGCATGCAGTGCCAGCTGGCAGCTGCAAAGGCCAATAAGATATTGGCATGTATTAAAAGGGGTATTGACTCAAGGGAGGAAGATATAATTATGCCTCTTTACAGGTCCATGGTAAGACCCCACCTAGAATATGCTGTTCAATTCTGGGCGCCCTTTCTGAAGAAGGACACTATGGAACTAGAGAGAGTGCAGAGGAGGGCTACGAAACTAGTAAGGGGAATGGAATGTTTTAGTTATGAAGAGAGGCTAGAAAAGTTAAACTTGTACACACTAGAGAAACGGCGTCTTAGAGGGGATATGATAACACTATATAAATATGTTCAAGGCCCATATAAAGGGCTTTCAAAAGACCTGTTCATTAACAGAACAGTACACAGGACAAGGGGCCACCCGCTTAGACTTGAGGAAAGGAGATTTAGTCTACAACAGCGGAAGGGTTTCTTTACAGTAAGGACAATAAAGGTATGGAATGCACTTCCGGAGGAGGTGGTGCTATCAAATACATTAGATGCCTTTAAAAGGGGCCTGGATACTTATTTAAAAGAGCATAATATAGAGGGCTATGCACGTTAGTATTGGGATTAATATTTAGTTAGGACTTGTTGATCCAGGGAGAAATCTGATTGCCATTTGGAGTCGGATGCCTTCTTTTGGGTCAGCGATGGTAAACAGGAATAGGAAAAGGGTTGAACTGGATGGACGCAAGTCTTTTTTCAACCTAAATTACTATGTAACTATGTAACTATGTAACTTTCTTGTCATTTGTAGTGCCTCATCTCTCAATTATTATTTCTTACAAATCACTTGATACTGTAAAAATAAAGTATATTTCTTTGTCATCCAATACAGGTTACTGGTAACTCTGGGTAGGGGATCCACCCCTTTAAGTAGGCAGGAACATTTCTAGAATTGTATGTAGGGGTTGGAGCCTACCTTCCCTCCTTGGCTGCAGCTAGCCAACCAGCTCCAGAAAGATTTGTTCCTTGGTGAAGATAACACCGACAAGAGAACTGGTCTGCTATAGCTTTAGAACTTTTTTATTTTTCTGTTAGAAATGGAATACCACCATTAGGCGATTTACCATAACTGACAATGCCCTTAGATGTGGCTAGCTCAGTGACCAGGTGCTTTTTGTGGACCTTAAGCCCTGGGTGGGGGGATCTTGGCTACAAGTTCTTTCCTCAGGAGTTGCCCACCAAGGCTTCTTCTTAAAACATGGTAATCTGAAAACAGAAGATCTACAGAAAAGGTGAGCAACCCTTTGAGTGCTGCAGGTCCACATGTCCCACAGTGTCCCTCTTCACAGGGGTTATTCATTTGGAGTTCCTATTGCACACGCCAGCACTCACTGGGTCTTTCTGTATTTCTGTTGGGTGTTTGTCACAGGTTTATGTGATATTTAACCCTTTAGCTGCTGGTTTGGCATTCATTTGGGGGGGGGGGGTTCTGACACTTTTCCTACTGGTTCAGTGTTTTTTGGGTATCCTAACATGTTTTAGTGATGTTTCATGTGTTTTAATAATATACCTTAAAATTTGTAAAAATTGAGTTTGCGCTTTACCGCATAGGCGCCATTGCTCCATTCACTCCTATGGGACTGTACAGTTTGGGACATATCTCTGCAACCGTTTAACCTATCAACTATCATCCGGTTCATGTTTCTAGTGTGTTGGGGGGCTCAGGGGGCTTCGGGCACTGTTTGGGGTACTTTTCTGGGAAAACTACATTTCCCATGAGCGCTTGCTTTGCGCTCGTTTTTTCGATCAGCTCCCACCGCGGCAGCCATTCTGTGATCTTTTCAGAGCGAGTATCCTACACAGGGCTTGGACTCTCCTTTGCTGATTAACCCTTCGCCTGCCAGATACGTCTATTTTAGCATTTTGTGGGGTGAAACTTTAATCCTACACACTATAATTGGGTGATTTCTTATACAGTAAGGTTATTGACACTGAGAATGTCTATACCATTGGAGCTTGGGGCCAGACCTAAGACTAATGATGCTGGGGTCTCTGTATCCCCTATTGCGCATTGCTCTTCCTGTCATTCAGAGTTACCTAGAGAATTCTAGGTCATTTATGCCCAGCATGTTCTGATGTCCCTGAGAGTCTTCCAGGGACCTCCAGTCATGCATTAGAGCCAGTTTGGGTGCAAGAGTTCAAGGCTGCTACTAGGGACCTCAGGTCCACTTTGAAACTCTTTCCATCCCAGTTACAGAGGATCTTCCATTCTTGGCAGACCCCCTCCTCCATCAAGTCTTCCCTGCCCAAACTTCAGGGATTACCTGACGTGTCAGATTACTCTGAAGAGGAACTCCTAGTGGATTCAGATGTTGAGGAATGTTCTGCTCTGGGCTCAGTATTTTGGGGATCCTTTTGAGGCAGATGCTGAGGGCCTGATCAGGGCTGTCTTGAATACTCTTAACATTCCCTTAGTTCAGGATGTTCCTTCTGACCCTTCTGATGTCTTTCAGGAGCCTAAAAATCCCCTTACTTGCTTTCCACCTAACCCCACTCTTGAATGCCTTGTGTCTGAAGAGTGGAAGTCTCCAGACAGAGAGCTCCAGACAGAAAGCTTTCTGTCTCCAAGAAATTTGCTAAGCTTTATCCCTTTTCTGAGGCAGTGCCTGCTCAGTGGGTTCATCCTCCCAAAGTGGATGCTCCTATCTCCAGGCTATCCAAGTCTACTGCCTTGCCAGTGTCTGATGCATCTGCTCTAAAGGACTGGACTGACAAGAAACTGGAAGTCTCCCTCAAGTCCATCTTTGCCACTGCTGGTTCTGCCATGCGTCCAGCATTTGCAGCAGCATGGGTGAACCAGGCCATTGCGGTCTGGACTGAACAGCTCACTCTTGCTGTCCATCAGGGTGCTCCTACTTCAGATAAGTTGTGCCTCCTTGCCAACATTTCTGAGGCACAGCACTATGTTTCTGCTGCCCTATTTGATGCCATCCGTTTGGTGGCTAGGGTTTCCACCATGTCTGTGGTTGCCAGATGGGCTCTTTGGCTCAAGATCTGGTCTGCTGATACTGCTTCGAAGAAAGCATTGCTCTCCTTCCTTTTCCAGGCACTTCTTTATTTGGGCCAGATCTCAAGGATCTGATCAGTGAGGCTACAGGGGGTAAGAGTACACTTCTACCCTTAGTTCCCAGGAAGAAAGCACCGCTTAAGCGTAACCAGTATTTTCGTTCCTTTCAGAATGAGACATGTTCAACGAACCAGATGGTTCCCTCGGCTCCGCGTACCTCCTCCAATCTCAAACAGCATTGGAAGCCCAATGTCTCTGTTCAGGCTCTTCAGGACAAGGACGTTCGAGAGCTGGTTCCAGTTCAGGACAGAGGTATGAGTTTTTACTCAAACCTCTTTGTGGTCTCCAAGAAGGATGGCGGTTGTTGTCCCATTTTGGACTTGAAGGATCTCAATTCCTTTGTGACCCGGACTCATCACCAGGAGTCTCTACGGATGGTGATTGCTGCCATGTCCGGGGGAATTCCTTGCTTCTCTGGATCTTCAGGACGTGTACTTACACACTGCCATTCATCCAGAAACCTCCTGTTTGCCTGAGACCGGGGACATTTTCAGTTCTCAGCTCTTCCATTTGGTCTGACGATAGCTCCTCAGGTCTCCAACCTTGTTCTTGGGAGCCTTGGTGTCCGTCCTCCACCGAGACGGCATCAGAGTTACTCCATTCATGGACGACCTGCTTCTGAAAGCCTCTTCTGCAGAACTTCTTCATCAGCAGGTTTAGCAATGCATTCATGCTCTCATCCATCACTGGTGGATCATCAACTTGGACAAATCAGACCTTGTCCCATCCCAGCATCTAGTTTTCCTGGGCCTCCTCTTCAATACCCAGAAGAACATGGTGTTTCTCATGGACGAGGTGGCTCACCAGATCGCCCACAGGGTTTCTGCGATATTGGCTCAGGATCCAGTTCCAGCCAAGAAGCTGTCTTCTCTTGTGGGGAAATTCATTTCCACCATAGAGGTGGTACCGTTCGCCATGGCACACACCAGGGAACTCCAGCGGTTTGTGATCCAGGCACACAGGGGTCGGCCGGACCTTCTGAAGATGTTGATGTCACTTCCTCTTCATTTGGAACTCAGTTTGTCCTGGTGGCTCAACCTCTCCAAGTCCTTCCTAGTTTCCTTCTGTACCATGGTGATGACGGATGCCAGCCACTCCGGATGGGAAGCGGTCCTGGTTCGCCTAAGTGCACAGGGTCGATGGTCTCCAGAAGAATCTCTCCTTCCCAGCAACGTTTTGGAGCTTCGGGTGATATTTCATGCCCTTCGTCATTGGAAATCTCAGCTGGAAGACTGTCCAGTCCGGGTAGAGTCTGACAACGCCACGGCCGTGGCTTACATCAACAAGCAGGGCGGAACAAGAAGTCTCGCCACTTGGTTAGAGGTCAAGGCTATTTTGTCCCGGGCATATCCGCAGTGCACAATCCTGGCGTTGACAACGTCATGGTGGACTTCCTCAGTCGACACACAGTGGACAGCGGAGAGTGAGAGCTGCACCCAGAGGTGTTCACCCTCATTGTTCAGAAATAGGGTCTTCCTTACATCGACCTGATGACAACAGGACACAATAGAAAGCTTCCGAGGTTCTTCTCTCGATGGAGAGACCCTCTAGCTCTGGAGGTGGATGCAATGTCCATTCCTTGGTTATTCCCTCTGGCCTACATCTTTCCTCCCCTCCCCATGTTGCACAGGGTGTTGCAGAAATTACTACTGGAGCATTGTCCAGTCATTCTGCTTGCTCCGTACTGGCCTCGCCAGGCTTGGTTTCTGGATCTTCTGGATCTGTCAGTGGCGGAGCCATTCCGGCTCCCTAGTCGTCCGGATCTTCTTCTGCAGGGTTACCTGTGGAAGAAGGATGTTTATCGTCTAGCCTTGTTGGCTTGGAAATTGAATCCTCAATATTGAGGAAGAAAGGGTTTTCTTCTGGTGTTGTGGCTACTGTGCTCAGTGCCCGCAAACCTGTTTCTTCCAAGATCTGCCATTGTGTCTGGTCGACCTTCCTATCTTGGTGTGCTGACAAGGACCTGTCTCAGGAATTTGATCTGCCTACAGTCCTGGCCTTTTTGCAGGATGGTGTGGATAAAGGCCTCAGTTTGAGTTCCCTTAAAGTTCAGACGTCTGCTCTCTCTGTTTTCTCTGAGGAGCATTGCCATCTTTCCTGATGTCAAGGTTTTCTTCCAGGGCATTGCTCATACTCGTCCTGCCTTCAAGATTCCTGCTTCTCCATGGGATCTTAACTTGGTTTTGGGCGTTCTTCAGTGCCCTCCATTTGAGTCTTTGGCTACTATTCCTCTACGCCTGTTGACGTGGAAAATGGCCTTTCTCCTGGCGATTTTGTCTGACCGCCGTGTCGCAGTTACATGCTCTGTCCTGTAAACCACCCTATTTGGTGTTTCACAAGGACAAGGTGGTGCTTTCCACCTCTCAGGAGTTCCTCCCCAAGGTGGTTTCAGAGTTTCACATCAATCAGGAGATTGTGGTACCCTCTTTCTGCCCTGACCCCACCTCTGACATGGAGAGGGATCTCCACATGTTAGACGTGGTGCGTTGGCTCAAGTTTTATGTACATTGCGCTGAGTCGATCAGGCATTCTGACGCATTGTTCGTCATTCCTGAGTGTCCTAGGGCAGGAAGACCTGCATCCAAAGTGACTTCTTGGATCAAGTCCACTATTCATAAGGCTTATGAGCTGAAGAAGAAGCCTGTCCTTTTCAGGGTGACGGCTCATTCTGCACAATCTATTGGGGCCTCTTGGGCTTACAAGAATCAGGCCTCAGCTGATCAGTTGCGCAAGGCTGCCACTTGGTTGACTGTGCACACCTTTTCGAAGCATTATAGTGTTGATGTACTGACATCGGCTGATGCCAGCTTTGGGAAGAAGATCCTGGAGGCTGTATTGCCTGTCTAGGATCTTCTTCGGTTCTTGGTGTTTCCTTCACTTTTGAGCCCCGTTGGCTCTAGTTCAGTGTGCTGTTTAACAGTTGGAGTGTTGTTACCTCTGTTCAGTGTCAGATGACACTTCATTGTTTGTTGGGCTAGCTCTGATCTGATGGTTCATATCTGCTCTGGTGACTTTGGGGGCCTTGCACCTGGTCCTTGCCTTACTTCCCGCCTCTGGGAAACTCAATGGTTGGACATCCCAAAGTTACCAGTAACCTGTATTGGACGACAGACAAAAGAGGATTTTAGTCTTACCTGTTAAATCCTTTTCTCTTAGTCCATACAGTTTACTGGTCTCCCACCCTGTCAAGGGACCATGCTTGGCTGTCCTGTGGCAGACTGTGGGGGTCCTTCGGGGTCATGCTCACAGGAGTCTTCTTTCCCTTCTACTATCTAGCCAATAGTGTCTCAAATCTTTCTGGAGCTGGTTGGCTAGCTGCAGCCAAGGAGGGAAGGTAGGCTCCACCCCCTGCATACAATTCTAGAATTGTTCCTGCCTACTTAAAGGGGCGGATTGCCTACCCAGTGTTACCAGTAACCTGTATGGACTAAGAGAAAAGGATTTAACAGGTAAGACTAAAATCCTCTTTTATTTATCATTTGTAGATAATTATGCCACTCTCTCTCGCTTGATTGACCTTTTAAGGAGGGCTGGAAAACTGGAAGAAATTCCAAAGTTTCTTGAGCTGGCAGAAAAACATTCTTCGAGAGCCAAGCTAGATCCAGGGTTTCATTACTGCAAAGGACTATACCTCTGGTATGTTATCCGCTTTCATATGTAATAAAGTTTGGATATTTGTATCCTTCCACGGACATACCCCATGCTAGTGAATTTGGGTGTGAATGGAGGGTGAACTGAGCCCTACTTCCTGACACAAAAACTGAAGCTGCAATGCTGTTTTCTCGTAGTGGAAGTCTCATTAATTGCCACTGTAATAAAGGCACTGTAATGTGGATTTTCTGTATGTGTACATATGTATATATAATATATAGATACACATCTATAAAGTGTCTGTACATGTATGTGGCCATTTTCTTATAGTCTATGTCTGGCTTTCAGTTTTTGTCTCTGCAGACAATGGCCAGTTCTCTGTCTCATGTAGAGTATCTCTAGTCTCTGACATGTTTCTGCAGGAAATTAAGGCCCTTATTCGGAAGATAAAGAGGCCCCAATTTGGAGCAAACTAGCTGCACCATATTGGACAAATAAAAATGATCCACATTTCTGCTGATTGGGGCTTTTAACCCAACCCCTTGATTGTGAAGCAGTGAATTTTATATCTCTAGCATTTAAGGGGTTAAAAACAAAAACATTTAACTCAATGGGAAGGTTAATCTGTCTTCTGTTGCAGTTGATTTGCTAGAGACTTGCTTCACTAGAACTTCTTAATCTGGCCTTAAATGTTATAAAATGTGTTCCCTGTATCTGTCTATAAGGAAACCCACTGACGATTATTACAGGTTTTCTTGATTTTCCTAGGTACACTGGAGATCCAAATGATGCTCTGCGGCATTTCAATAAGGCTCGTAAGGACAGTGACTGGGGGCAGAATGCAGTTTATAATATGATTGAGATCTGTTTGAATCCAGATAATGAAACTGTGGGTGGTGAAGTGTTTGACAATCTTGATGGTGACGTGGGGTAAGTAATTAACCTGTTAAGGACCAGAGGGGTACACAGCACAATTTTGGGGGTAATGTGCAAATCCACTAATACAGCTAATTTTTTGTGTTTATACATTAGTCTAAAGACTGTGAGCCTGCACTTCTGAGTAGTATGTGCGAGTGCTTATGATCACTGTACTGCATATAGGTGTGCACACTGCACCATTGTTAGGGCTATAATGCAAGCAAGTTCCAAGCACCTCCCCTATAGCAAGTGCAGGAAAATGGAAGAACATGTTTACAATTTCCTCTGCATTATTAGAACAAGGTGCAGAGAAACAGCTCAAAAAATGCCCAGATATTCCTTCACTGCCTTCCCCTTGGAGGAAAAGTTTTCAGTAATGAAGGGTACAAATACATAAATATGTAATAATTTGTAAGTCTCTCACACGCTTATACAACTGAAATGCAGCATTCACATTTTAGTCAGAGGTATTTATTAGAAAAGAAGGGGCATCTAAACTGGATGTCTGTGGCACACCAAATTGCTGCCGCACCATCATTGAGAAGCACTATTTAAAGTGGAGCTATGGTCAAATTTAAATTGCCCCTCCCCAAATCCTTATTAACATAGCGATGAGCATATACATACTTTTACTATGCTGAATAAGTCCGGAATTAGTGAGAAATGCAACTTTTTCGGCAGGGATCTTGCTGTAGGAGCTCTCTGCGCCATCAGTCTCCTCTGGTACCTTAAGGTACAATGGAACTCTGCTCACCAATCCTGGAGGAGACCGGGACGGACTACACAAACTCTCAGATTCCTTTTCTGCAAGATGTCTGTGCTGATGCCTGTCGAACGGAGTTGTATTTCTCACTAATGCCTGACTTATTGTATATAATAAAAGTATGTGTATGCTTATCGCTATGCTAATAAGGATTTGGGGGCAATTTAATTTTGATAATAGTTCCGCTTTAAGGAGAAGGTGGTAAATATAAAAAAAACAGAGAAATATGCACAGTAATTTCTAATTTAACCAAGAGTTTTTGTGAATGACCAAATGTGAATAGCAGTGGAAAGCAGCATAATTAATTTGCTACTAAGCAGGGATATTGATAAATGAAAAATGATATGAATATTTTTTAATTGTGGAGTTGGTTTAAAAGTCGTTTTTAGTGTTAATGCTTATTTATGTATGGCTTCCTTGTGTCTCGAATACCAAAGTGGAGTGCAATGCATTGCTTTAAACTCTGTCCATCATCGGGTTAAGTTTGTATAGATAAATGTTGTAAAAAGAATACTAACTCTAACACAGACTTCTGTATAATGCATCATTTCTTTATACATAGAAATTCAACGGAAAAGCAAGAATCTGTCCAACTGGCAGTGAGAACCGCTGAGAAACTCCTTAAAGAACTGAAGCCACAGACTCTTCAAGGTCACATACAACTGCGGATCATGGAGAATTACTGCTTACTGGCCACCAAGCAGAAGGCAAATGTTGAACTTGCTCTTAATACGTTCACTGAGGTGGCTGCTGCTGAAGTATGTGTTTTTTGTTGTTGTTTTTTTAATTTATTATTTTTATTTTTTTAACTTATGGATTAAAGATTATTTACATTTAAATAGTGGACTGTCTATATGGCTGTTAAAGGGATAGTAAATTCCCAAAAAAAGTATGTTCTAAATCATAGCTGCACACAAAAAACATTTAATGTGCGTAATCCTGGTTTGATAGATGTAATAAAAGAAAGACCTCTGCCCCCTCCCCCTTATCATGCATCCGCTGTACAGCGGACATCATGAAATCCTGCATCCGGGACCAGACGGCGGCTGGGGAGGGAGTGGAGGTCTTTATTTTCTTATTTCTCTCAAACCATAACAGGATTAAGCACATTAAGTGTTTTTTTTAAGTGCAGCTACCATTTAAAACATACATTTTTGGGGACTTTGCTATCCCTTTAAAGGGGTGATGGTTCCCAGGAGAACAATTAGTGAAATTCAGCACTATTTTTAAAATTAAACAGAATTTTACAGTAGATAAAAGCCATTTGGCCCATCTATTATGCTTATTTTTCCTACTGGAAAAACCTCAAACCTTTTTTGGTCCTTGCTATTGTCTTATGTTCAGGATAGCCTTATGCCTATCCCATGCATGCTTAAATTCCCTCACTGTATTAACTTCTACTACTTCTGCTGGTAGGCTGTTCCACTTATCTACTACCCTCTCAGTGATGTAAAACTTTCTTACATTACGTCTAAGCATCTGTTCTCTAGTTTTAGACTGACCTCTTGTTCTAACATTTCTACTCCTTTGAAATGTACTTCCCTCCTATACTTTATTGCATCCCTTTATGTATTTGAATGTTTCTATCATATTCCTTCTCTCCTCCATGTTATACATGTTCAGATCCTTTAGTCTATCCTGACATTTCTTTTCCTGTAAACAAGTCATCATTTTAGTAGCCATTCTCTGAAATCTCTCCAGAATATCTATATCCTTCTGGAGATAGTCTCCAGTACTGTACACAGTACTATAGATTAGGTTTAACCAAAGATCTGCAGAGTGGCACAACCACCTCCCTCTTTCTGCTATTAATGCCCCTAGCTGTACAGCCCCAGTACTCTGCTTGCATTCTCCAGTGCTTTGTTACATTGTCTACATACCTTTAAGTCATGAGAAATAATTACTCCCAAGTGCCTTTCCTGTGCTGTCACCGACAGCACAGTACCCTTAATGCTATATATTTAAATGAAACAGACCTGTGTTTTTATTTTTGCACTCAAGTCGCTTACGTAAATAAAGATATTAAAAGAAAATTAGAAAGATATTTTTGTACTGTTTTGGGAACAGGGAAGAGTCCTTGCTCTTGTTCTCAAACCATACTTCTTTGGGATCCCAGCTCATTCTATTCATTTACATTCTTTTAGTGAGCTTGTCATCAGTGAGATGTGCAGTTGGTCCTTATAGACATATGTATAAAAGTGGAGTTGAGCAATTATGGGGTAAATCAACTGCACTATAGGAGAGACACAAAAATTGCCCACATTCCCATTGATCACTAGTATTCAAGGGGATAAAAGTTCCATATGAATCAACTGGAATGTTTGTTTTACCCCTGTAACGCAGTTTGTTTGCTCCAGATTTTCACCACTCAACTTTCATGCATATAGCCCTATATGCCTAGCCTGAGTTGTTTTCATATGTCATTCAAGCTTAATAGTGAATTGATGATTTATAAAGGCAAACTGGGGTAGTTTTGGGGCAAAATTGGAATTTTAATCTTCAGTATGATAGACCTTTTCAATGAAGTAATTATTTTCCAATGTTGCGATTTCTTCTCTGCTGAAGAGCCGCCAGCTGGTCCCAGGACTGGAATCTCCTGCTGTCAGTTAGATGCTGACGTCAGAAGGGGAGGGAGGGGGGAACTTTACATGCAAATATCTCACAAACTGTAAAGGTTTGAGAGATAGGATTTGTGCCATATAATTTATTTTTTTAAACACTACAAAACACAATTTTTTTTTTAATGCGACATCACTGTCCCTTTAAGAGGAATCTGTAGCATCAAATAAAATGGTCTTCATGACCAGGTTTGGAAAAATGAGAACTGAAATCTGTCTTTACCTGCAGAAGGACCACATACCCGCGCTTCTAGGCATGGCTACAGCCTACATGATCCTGAAACAAACTCCCAGGGCCAGAAATCAGTTGAAACGGATCTCCAAGATGAACTGGAATCCCATAGATGCGGAAGAGTTTGAGAAGAGTTGGTTGCTTCTAGCAGACATTTATATTCAGTCTGGAAAATATGAAATGGCGGGGGAGCTGCTAAAACGATGCCTGAGGCACAACAAGGTAGGTGGCATGGATTGGTGATCACTTTCTGCACTTTACATGAATATTACACCCCAAAACTCTAACTTAACTAAAAGATTGACCGTGTAACTACCGCTTGCATGGCCTGGTAGCTCAAGGGGTTAATATTTACTAAGTCACATGGCAGATCCCGCTGTGCTCCATTAAGACTTTGGAGAAGGAGACTCCATTTACTGTCCATGAGCTTGTGGGAGCTGGGACTGACCTCTCCAGCCCCATAGAACATGTGCACTTGTGCAAAGACAAAATCCTGCTGAAATTTGACTCTGTACAAGTGCATTGCCTCTGTGGGGGCTTCAGACTTCAGTCACAGCTCCCACAGTACGAGTCGCCAATCACGGACAGGGGAATATTGTGGGATTTTATATGTATGCATATTTTTTATTTACATAGTGACAACAGATGTACTTAGCACTTAACTATTTACATTTTGTATAGAAGGGGTATGTGAATTGACCATGTGCCTTGGTAAAGTTAAATTATTTTCTATACAGTACTGTGTAAACGTCTTTAGCAAATGTGATGCTTTTAAAAATAGACAAGTTAATAGTTTATTTTTATCAATTAACACAATGATAGTGAGTGAACAGAAGAAAAATCTAAATCAAATCAATATTTGGTGTGACCATCCTTTGCCTTCAAAACAGCATCAATTCTAGGTAAACTGGCACAAAATCAGGGATTTTGTAGACATATAGTCAGGTGTATGATTAAACAATTATACAAAACAGGTGCTAATGATAATTGATCATCAGTTGAATATGTAGGTTGAGGGACAATCGTAAACAAAACCCCTGAGTAGGAGGAATAAAACTGGGTGAGGAACAGCCAGACTCGGCTAACAAGGTGAGGTTGCTGAAGACTGTTCAATGTCAAAAGCCATACATCATGTTAAGACTGAGCACAGCAACAAGATATAAGGTAGTTATAGTGCATCAGCAAGGTCTCTCCAGGCAAAAATTTCAAGGCAGACAAGGGTTTCCAGATGTGCTGTCCAAGCACATTTGAAGCAGCACAATGAAACGGGTAATGTTGAGCACAGTAGACAGAGTGCTCAGTCAAAAAAAATTGCAGCAGATGAGACACTTCATGCTTACTTCCCTTCACAATCGGAAGATGTCCAGCAGTGTCATCAGCTCAGAATTGGCAGGAAACAGTGGGATCCTGGTACACCCATCTACTGTTCAGAGAAGTCTGGTCAGAAGTGGTCTTCATGGAAGACTTGCAGCCAAAAAAAACATACCTCCGACATGGAAACAAGGCCAAGCAACTTAACTATGCACAAAAACACAGGAACTGCGGTGCAGAAAAATGGCAGCAGGTGCTCTGGACTACTAAGTCAACATTTTAAATATTTGGCTGTAGCAGAAGTCAGTTTGCTGAAAGGCTGGAGAGTTGTACAAGAATGAGTGTCTGCAGGAATGTCTGCAGGCAACAGTGAAGCATGGTGGAGGTTCCTTTGGGGCTTTATATCTGCAAATGCATTTGGGATTTGGTCAGAATTAATGGTCTCCTTATTGCTGAGAAGTTCAGGCAGATACTTATCCATCTGATTGGCTCCAAATTTATTCTGCAGTATGACAACCCCAAACATACAATCGTTAAGAACGATCTTCAGGTTAAATAAGAATAAGGAGTTCTGAAATTGATGGTATGGCCCCCACAGAGCCCTGATCTCAACATCATCAAGTTAGTCTGGGATTACATCAAGAGTAAGAAGCAGCTGATCCTGTCTAAAACCACAGAAGAACTGTAGTTAGT
This sequence comes from Rhinophrynus dorsalis, assembly GCA_037306005.1. Lineage (NCBI taxonomy): Eukaryota > Metazoa > Chordata > Amphibia > Anura > Rhinophrynidae > Rhinophrynus > Rhinophrynus dorsalis. The sequence goes on from CM074725.1 coordinate 199,044,507, forward strand.
TCTCCAAGATGTTAGGAACAACCTACCTGCTGAGTTCCTTAAAAAACTGTGTGACAGTGTACCTAGAAGAATTGATGCTGTTTTGAAGACAAAGGGTGGTTACACCAAATATTGATTTGATTTACATTTTTCTTCTGTTCACTCGCTATGCATTTTGTTAATTGATAAATATAAGCTATTAACATGTCTATTTTTGAAAGCATTCTTACTTTACAGCATTTTTTCACACCTGCCTAAGACTTTTGCAAATTACTATCCCTTTTAAATGCCAGGCAGCAACGACCGCGGTGCAGTCATGCACAGTAGAGACTGCCAGTGCTGCGGCTGATAACGGAGTGGGGCACTCTGAATTCAGACCGCACCTTCGGTGTGCATAGGGCTATTGTCTGAATTTGGATCGACCGGTCCGTTATCAGCTGCGCGCAGCCATCTATCCTGTGCATGACAGCGTCTGACAAACATACATTAGCAAATTATTATATAGGATAAAAACTCCATGCTAGCATCTGTAACATCTGGTACGAAAAGTCTAAAATCAAGGGCTTTATTTGGAAAAAGAAACAGTTCTGGTACAAACCAACATAGGATCATAGGAGAGAAATAAAAATTCCCATTGATTTATAGAAGAGGCTTTTAACCCCTTTAATGCTAGAGAGGTGTCTAACTCATTTCTATACAACTCACGGAAAGCTCTCTAAAGTTAAAGGGGTTAAAAGCCCAGTTTAAATAAGTTGGGATTTTTATCCCCTCCCCACTGTGCAGTTGGTTTGCTCCAGAATTGCTCCTCTTTAGTTTCCTGAATAATGCCTCTGTTCATTAAAACACACTGTATAGCTATCCAGTTCTACTTCATATAACACCCCAGCAGCATAGCAATCGTGATAGTAGTATGGTCTGTAACCTGTCAGAGATGATGGAAAAAGCCTTAACCCCTTAAGGACCAGCAGTCCTGGGACATTTCCGTCCCATAAGGACCACTTTGATCTTTGCCGACGTTCCGGTACACGTGACCTGTTGCGTGTATCAGTGCACCGCTTTGGGGCCTGAAAGAGATCGCTCCAGTCTTGGAGCGGTCAATTTTAGGCCTCATTTTTACTTACATTGCTCCTGGTGGTACGTGACGTACTATGACCGTCATCAATCCTTAAGTATTTAAAGGGATAGTAATACTTCGTTTTAACTTTATTTTATTTTGTAGGCATTAAAAAAACATGAAGAACGATATAAGTCTTATCTCTCAACCCTTTATGGTTTATGAGATATTCACAAGCAAAGTTCCCCTCCCCGCCCCTTTTTCCTAGTGTAAGCCATCTCTTCTCAAATGTGAGTCTGGTTGTATGACAGGACAGATAACAGAAGGGGACAATTTTCTTTGTATGAAAACAATGAAAGCCCTTCCCCCCTTGACAAGTTTTTCAGCTTTTTCCATTATCTTAATTGAAGATTGTCCCTCTCTGCAGTCTACCTGGGCATCTTACTTCTGATCTGGTTGAACAGGGGGGGGATACTTTGTTTGTGAATATCTCTTAAACCATAAAGGTTTCAGAGATAAGACTTATATCATTCTTCATGTTTTTTTAATGCCTACAAAATAAAATAAAGTTAAAATGAAGTATTACTATCCCTTTAAGGACCATGACTGTCATATAGTCCTTAAAGGGTTAATTAATAGAAAAGGGTGGGTGCTACTATCAAAGTGTGCTGCCTTTACTGCCTTAGATCTTGTCACTTAAAAACTCTGGTCTTTAAAGGCTATACAGGAGCAGATGGATCTGCGTAACATTGTCAGTTTCCTATGTGTTCTATGGGGCTTGCTGACATTTGAATCTTATTGACAGTGTAGTGTGTCTACTGGTATTCACTATAGTGATCATACGCTGTGTAGTGTGCATTCCCTGGTGTACAGCTGCTGTATTTGTAGTCTAATGCCAGTGGAGGTGGACTTACAGATTCGTACATACACCCCAGTGTTGTTTTAACCCTTTGAGTGCCAGAGGGGCACGCAATGCATTGCTTTGCCACTCATAGGGTTAATTGTCCCTGTTGTTCAGTTTTTGCATCCCCTACAGATGATGTATCTTGTTACTTTCCTAGTCCTGCTGTAAAGCTTATGAATACACCGGCTACATAATGGAAAAAGAGCAATCATATAAGGATGCAGCCAGCAACTATGAGATGGCTTGGAAGTATGGAAACCAAACCAACCCGACTGTGGGTAAGAGAAGCAAAAAGACCTCACTGTTCATGTCTAAAAACAGAGCTAAACTTGAATTATATTCTTTAGATGATGGCAATTTTGTTTCCAGTCGTCTAGAGTACAGTGTAGAAAACACTCTACTACAGGTTTAATTACCTGAAATTAACTTTGCACTATTAACTTAACCCCTTGATTGCTGCAAGGGGTCTCCAGCACATTTCACACAGATGTGTTGGAGAACTTTCTGCATCTAAAGCCTGAGTAGTCTCCCATGATCTTTAACCCCTTAAGGACTAGCGGTCTCGGAAAGTTACCTTCCCTTAAGGGCCCCTTTGATCTGTGATGACGCCTGCGCACATGACCTGTGATGTGTACCAGCAGGCCGAATGGGGGTCTGAGAGAGACGTAGAGATGTCAATTTCAGACCCCTTTTTTACTTACAGCTCCTCCTACAGGAGCTCTGTAAGTGAAAAGTATGTGACGTGCCACAACCCTCACCAGTCCTGAAGGGAAAAAAAATTATGACAGTAGAGTAACACTTCAGAGTCGTTAAGGGGTTAACCACAGCTGGAGGTTTAAAGATTGACTACACCTGATCTGAGGGGTTAAAGAGAGAGGGGTTAAAGAGAAATGAAGGGAAAAAAAAATTAAATAAAATACATATTTATAATATATGAACCAGATGGGAAGCATTCTCATTTAAAGTAAATCATTTGCCTGGGTGCATATATAGAGGCATGCATAAATAAACCAAATAAGCATATGCAGTCTCGGGACATCAATGGAACTTTGACAAAGAATTTACCTCTCAGTGTTTATTGGTCAACCTTCTTCAGGACCAGACCTGTGAGTGCAATATTTTTTTTTTGGGGGGGGGGGGGGATATATAAAAAAAAATCCCATAGAGTTGCACTTTTAACTCCATGAAAGAGACCTCACTAGTATTCAAGGTGTTAGTAGCCACATTTACACACACAGGGGTTATTCACTAAGGCGTGATAAAGTGGAGATGGCTTCTCCAGTTTATCGGTTCTCCAAGTCCTAGGGAGCCTATGCACTATGACTTCTCTGACTCTGGAGATCTTAGTGCATTGGCTCCATAGAATACCATAGGAACTGGAGAAGTGATAAACTGGAGAAGTCATCTCCACTTCATCACCTGTTGATCACTCCTTAGTGCATCTCCCCCAATGTATGTGAAAAATTCATCCAAGAACTGTGGCGAATGTCACAAAAAAGAATACCCATAGCAAGAGGCACACATCTGAACCAAAGAGCTTCAGAAACAATAATTTTTATGTATGGTACGGAAAAGTAATTGCAAAAAATGAAACAATACTCCAAAGAAAAACAATTAAAAAGGGAAAAGAACCCTGGACACGGGACATAGCATATTAAAGGGATAATAATACTTCATTTATTTAGGCTTTAATATTGAAGTTCTTAAATAAATAAACCAAAGCATCCATGCCTTTTGAGATAACTTTTATAGGTTAAGAGTAATCTCGATGTAAAGTTTACCCCTCCCGCCCCTTTTAGGTAAGTCACTGCTCTATCTGTCAGACTTGGATTCTGGTCTGCGGACCGGACGGCAAAGTGGGTACAACAGTCTACTGCCAAACACTGTGTCCACTTTTTAGATCATTGTCATGAAGATTTCCTTTGTATGTACTGCTATTTTGGCTGTCCAGACGAGCCGTCCAGTCCGCAGACCAGAATCCAAGTCTGACAGATAGAGCAGTGGCGTACCTAAAAGGGGCGGGAGGGGTAAACTTTACATCGAGATTACTCTTAACCTATAAAGTTATCTCAAAAAGACATGGATGTTTTGGATTATTTATTTAATACCTTCAGTATTAAAGCTTAAATAAATTAAGTATTACTATCCCTTTAACCCACATACATAAAGGAATACATTCTAAGCCAGTGTGTAAAAATAAAGCCAAAAATGGTGAGAAAATACACATCTGCTAAACATGCATCATAAATGCAGCCATGTTAAACTCCCATCCTATATAATAATTCGCTAAATTGTGTGTAACGCCGCGACATGCACAGTAGACACTGCTGTGCGTGCTGCAGTCATACGCAGTAGAGACTGCCCGCGCTGCGGCTGATACAGTCCAGCTCTGTATCAGCCGTGGCGCAGGCGGTCTCCACTGCGCGTGACTGCCCCGCGACCGGGTGGCTGTGACACTGTGGCCCATGTAACGGGTTGTTCATCTAGTCACATAATAAAGTGATAATAGTGCAATGAACATTTCATCAAATATAAAACACAGGGTTAACCTGTTGTGTCCCCTATCCAGGGTTCTTTTCCCTTTTTAATTGTTTTTATCTTTGGAGTATGGTTTCATTTATTTTTTTTTAATTATTTTTCAATACCATAAATGAAAATAATTGTTTTCTGTATCTTTTTGGTTCAGATGTGTTCCTCATTCTATGGATTGCCTTTTTTGTGACATTCGCCACAGTTCTTCTGGGACAAATTCTTCACATTCATTGTGTGTACATTTAACTTTAATACCCAGAGTGCACTGCACCATTTTGTGTTTTTCTGGCCTTTGATTTAGTTGGTACAGAGCAAAAGTGCTTGAATAGGCACATTTACGTCAGTGGGAATTCTGGGAATTTGTATTTTCCCCTACAGTGCAGTTGTTTTGCTCCAGAATTATTTTGATCATATGGCACTAAGAGTGTTATACCACAAGTCCTGTGCTTTTTCAGATTGTTGAATGGAAATTGGTGCATGGTGTTGTATGGTTATGAAACTGGGTGCCATCAAGGACTGCAGCACAATTCCCTCCCTAAAATCAAAGGGCCATAGTCACCTTGTTAGAGGTTCAGTGCATAGCTGGGAACTCTCCCGATTTGACCCGGCAGCTAGTTACCGGGTCACCGCGGCACAGGCTTATTCTCCGGATGTGGGGAGTTTTTAGTGAAACTACACACATCTATGCATTCCAAGTCTATTCCCCCCATTCCCCAGTGGCTTCACCTCCTTCCCCAGCCTATTTCTTTAATTTTTAAAAAATGTTGTTAGTCCTGCCCCCACTAAGCCCCACCCCTTTTTTAACATGAATTGCTTCTTTTATCTCCGTTAGTGGTATCACAGGACTCCCCTCTTCGGGGAGTCCACAACCATAAGTTCCCAGGTATGGTTCAATGCCAGAGGAAGAACACTTGTCCTAGACACAGCTTAAAGCTGCAGTTAACCCTCTGAGTGCCTGAGAGGCATCCATCACATTACAGCGGAATTAGTTGGATAACTTTCTGGCATTCAATGGGTTACTGCAATGTGGAATTTCATCACATGGTGAATTTCTTTTTATCCAGAAATGCAGCACTGTAGCCCAATAGAAGAGCAACTGTGGAACAAGCCAACTGTACCATAATGGGTAAATTAAAGTTCCTCAAATGTCCATTGATGTAAATGTTTTTTTTGTTTTTTTTTTTTAACCCCTTGAATGGTACAATGGTTGCTAACACATTGCTTCACAAACCATTGAGGACCTCTCTAGCATTCATGGGGTTAAAAACCCCATTTAAACTAGTGGGGTATTCTCTTTTTCCCATATAATGTACTTGGTTTTCTCCAAACTAGTATGTCTTTACCTTGACGGATAAGGTCCATAGAGGTACAGCTGTGGAGCAAACCAACTGCACTATATGGGACAAATGAACTTTTCCCAAATTCCATTGATTTAAATGGGTAATTGAATCCACTGAATACTTGAGAAGTCTCCAACACGCTGCAGTGTAATGTGTTAGGAAGCATTCATCGGGTTAACATCCTCATTTCAAACAATTGGGATGTTCATACGTCTCCTTTTGTTCACTTGGTTAGCTCCTGAATTGCATCTCTTTATCTGGATAAATATGGTTTAAAGAGCCGTATGTTCTAAACAAAAGTGGAGGAATTATGGGACAGGCCATTTGCACTATAAGGGAAAACTAAAAATTCCCATTGATATAAATGGGTATTTATCTGTCGTCCAATACGGGTTACTGGTAACTTTGGGTAGGCGATCCTACCCTTTAAATAGGCAGGAACAATTTTAGAAGTGAATGCAGGAGGTGGAGCCTACCTTCCTTCCTTGGTTGCAGCTAGTCAATCAGCTCCAGTAAGATTTGTTCCTTGGTGAAGACACAGGCAAGAGAACAGTTCTGCTATAGTTTTAACTATTTTTTTATTTTTCTGTTAGAAATGGAATACCACCATTAGGCGGATTACCATAACTGACAATGCCCTTAGATGTGCCTAGCTCAGTATCCAGGTACTTTTTGTGGACCTTAAGCCCTGGGGGAAATCTTGGGTTCAAGTTCTTTCCTAAGGAGTTGCCCACTGAGGCTTCTTCTTAATACATGGTAATCTGAAGACAGAAGATCTGCAGGAAAGGTGAGCAACCCTTTGAGTGCTACAGGTCCATATGTCCCACAGTGCCCCTCCGCAAAGGGGTTTTCCTTTGGAATTCCTGTTGCACACTACTGCACTTATTGGGTTTATCTGTATGTCTGTTGGGTGTTTTGGAGCAAGTTTCTGTGGTAACTTAACCCTTTAGCTGCTGATTTTGCATCTTTTGGGGGTTTATTGGCACTTTCCCTACTGGGTTCAGTGTTTTTTTGCTAACACGATCTAGTGATGTTTCATGCAATTTTAATTCACATTTTCAACTTTGCAAAATTTGTGTTCCGGCACGCTTTTACCGCATAGATGCCATTGCTCCATTCACTTCTATGGGACTGTACAGTTTGGGACATATCTCTGAAAAGGCTCAACGTAGAGACTTCAGAGATGGCTCATTTTAATTGTCTGCCCTTGCTCTGTCATCCGGTTAACATTTTATGTGTGTTGGGGGTTGAAGGCACTGTTGGGGTACTTTTTCTGGGAAAACTATATTTCCCATGAGAGCTTGCTTTGCACGCTTGTTTCTGATTGGCTTCTGCCATGGCAGCCATTTTGTGCTTTTCCTGAACGAGTATCCTATGCAGGGCTTGGACTCTCCTTCTCTCTTCTGCAAGGTTAACCCTTCACCTGCCAGATAAGTGCATTTTAGCTATTTCTGGGGTGAAATTTCAATCTTACATACTGTATTTGGGTGATTCCTAATACTTAAAACATTTTGACACTGTGAGAATGTCTAATGTGTCTCTGTGTCCCCTATTGCGCATTGCTCATCTCATTCAGGGTTACCTAGAGAATTCTCGTGTCACAGGGTGCTACGGAAATTGAGACTGGAGCGTCGTCCAGCCATTCTGATTGCTCCATACTAGCCTCGACAGACTTGGTCTCCGGAGCTTCTGGATCTGTCCGTGGCAGAGCCATTCCGACTCCCATGCTGTCCGGATCTTCTTCCACAGGGTTACCTGTGGAAGGAGGATGTTCATCGTCTAGCTTTGACGGCTTGGAAATTGAACCCTCAATACTGAAGAAAGGTTTTTCTTCTGGTGTGGTGGCTACTATGCTTAGTTCCCGCAAACCTGTTTCTTCTAAGGCCTACCATCTTGTCTGGTCGACCTTTCTCTCTTGGTGTGCTGATTGGGACCGTTCTCAGGATTTTGATCTGCCTACAGTCCTGGCTTTCTTGCAGGACGGTGTGTATAAGGGCCTCAGTTTGAGTTCCCTTAAGGTCCAGACCTCTGCTCTCTCTGTTTTCTTTCAGAGGTGTGCATTGCTATTCTTCCCGATGTCAAGTTTTTGTCACGGTTCCCAGAGAAGTTCAAGAGTCAGTACGGTATAGTTAAATGCAATTTATTGACAACTGAAAGGTAAGCAAAATATATACAATATATACAGCAGGAACAAGCAGATGGTTACAGGCCAGCGAGCTCTGCTATCAGGAATAGTAGGCTGCTGAGCCGGACCAATCTGCTGGAGACTAGGCCTAAGCCACTGGTAGTCTCTGCTGGAGCCAGGAACAGGAACACAAGATCTTGATCCGATGTAGTGGGCGTACCGACTCAAGCTTCCAGTCAGTAGGGAGTGATATCTGATTTCCGCCTGCAGTCGGAATGGGAAATAGATAGCTGACTCGCCTGCAGTCAGTATCAGAGCTAGTCTACCAGAGCCCCAGGTCGGCACTAGGTTGGGTGTTTGCTAGGTACAAGGAACAAACGTAAGAGTAGTCAGACAGAGCCACAAGTCAGCACCAGAGGGAGTAGTCAGACAAACCAGGTCATACACCGTTCAGGTAGTCAGCCAGAGCCACAGGTGTGCACCAGGTTGGGTGTCCACTATAGGGGTAAGCAAAAGAATAGCCAGAGCCACAGGTCAGCACCAGAGTGGATGGAAGACTAGCCAGTTCATACACAGAGCCCAGCCCAAGGTAATAGAAATGCTATGAACAACAACACAAGGGCAACTGAGTCAGGACTTAGTCTGCCTTTTAAACCCCTCCACATGAAGTAGGTAGGAGGAGCAGCTCAGAGCGAGGAAGTAGGTAGGAGGAGACTACAGGAAGCAAACACATAAAACAGAGGCCTGCTGCATGCTTGAAGCCTCTTGCCTGTAGATGACGCTGAAACCAAGGTAATCTGTAACCGTTTTCTTCCAGGACGTTGCTCATACTCGTCCTGTTTTCAAGACTCCCACTCCTCAGTGAGATCTTAACTAGGTTTTGGGCGTCCTTCAGCGCCCTCCCTTTGAGTCCTTGACTACTGTTCCTCTACACCTGCTGACGTGGAAAATGGCCTTTCTCCTGGCGATTGTGTCAGTTCTCTGTGTCGCAGAGCTGCATGCTTTGTCTTGCCAACCACCCTTTTTAGTGTTTCACAAGGGCAAAGCGGTGTTTCGCACTTCGCAGGAGTTTCTCCCGAAGGTGGTCTCTGAGTTCCACATTAATCAGGAGATTGTGGTGCCTTCTTTCTGCCCTAACCCTACCTCTGTCTAGGAGAGGGATCTCCACTTGTTAGATGTGGTACGTTGTCTCAAGTTTTATGTACATCGCACTGAGCCCATTAGACAATCTGACACGCTGTTCGTCATTCCTGAGGGCCCCAAGTTAGGGACAACTGCATCCAAAGTGAGTATTGCGTCTTGGATCAAGTCCACTATTCGTAAGGCTTACGAGCTAAGAAAGAAACCTGTTCCCTTTCGGGTCACTGCACATTCTACTATATCTATTGGGGCTTCTTGGGCTTTCAAGAATCAGGCCTCCGCTGATCAGTTGTGCAAGGCTGCCACTTGGTCATCTGTGCACACCTTTTTGAAGCACTACCGTGTTGATGTGCTGGCATTGGCTGATGCCAGTTTTGGGAGGAAGATCCTGGAGGCAGTCTTGCTTGTCTAGGATCTTCTTTGGTGCTTCCTTAACTTTTGAGCCCTGTTGGCTCTAGTTCAGTGTGCTGTGTGACAGTTCCTGGGGTGTTCTTACCCCTGTTCAGTGTCCGTTGACACTTCATTTGTTTTTGTTGGGCTATCTCTGATCTGATGGTTCATATCTGCTCTGGTGACTTTGGGGGCCTTGCGCCTGGTCCTTGTCTTACTTCCCGCTTCTGGGAAACTCAATGGTTGGACATCCCAAAGTTACCAGTAACCTGTATTGGACAACAGAGAACAGAGGATTTTACTCTTACCTTTTAAATCCTTTTCTCTTAGTCCATACAGGTTACTGGTCTCCCACTCTGTCAAGGGATCATGCTTGGCTCTCCTATGGCAGACCGTGGGGGTCCTTCGGGGTCATGCTCACAGGAGTCTTCTTTCCCTTCTACTACCTAGTCAATAGTTAGAGTCTCAAATCTTACTGGAGCTGATTGGCTACCTGCAGCCAAGGAGGAAAGGTAGGCTGCACCCCCTGCATTCACTTCTAGAATTGTTCCTGTCTACTTAAAGGGGCGGATCACCTATCCAAAGTTACCAGTAACCTGTATGGACTAAAAGAAAAGGATTTCACAGGTAAGACTAAAATTCTCTTTTTAACTCCTTGAATGCCAGGGAGGTCTCCAACACATTGCGATGCAGTACGTTGGAAACCACTCTGGCATTCAAGAGGTTTAAATCCCCAGTTAAATCAATGGAAAATTTGGGTTTTCCCTTGTAGTGCGAATGGTTTGCCCCAGAATGACTCCATTATTTATTTATTTTTAACATAAGGCCCTTATTGTCCTTTTTTGTCTTTCTTAGGATACAAACTGGCATTTAATTACCTAAAAGCGAAGCGATATGTTGATGCAATTGATGTATGTCACAAGGTAAGCTCATACAATGCAGTACGACAATTATTCATAGTAGGGCCCATCATCTAAAGCAGTGATGGCAAACACATTTACTCACAAGGGTTGCAGATGTGGCCCTCAAGTCCTCCAAAGGGCTGCACTTCTAAGTACAGGCTGAAATAGCAGATGAACCCCCTGGATGCTATGGAGGTCTGCAGTGCCTTGCTTCACAATCTACTGACAACCTCTCCAACAACCAAGAGCTTTTAACCCCTTAACGACCCTTGACGGTCATAGTACGTCATGGGTCGATCCGACTGAACGACCCATGACGTACTATGACTGTCATGGAGTTCCAGGCTCCCCCCCACGGCTGCACGCTGTTCGGGGAGTCTGGAACCGGAAAAAGAAAAAAAAAATGCTCCGCGGTCCTTAAGTCGCCGCGCCGATCGGCCGGTTGTTGAGGGGTTAAGGGAACTTTATTAGAGTGTGTGGCAAAAGACAGAGGACAATTCAATATCCATGTGAAAATGGGGATTCTGGGACAACATATATGGAAATGATCTCCCCTTTTTGCTGTACAAGAGAACAGACTGGGTGTTAGAAAAACATAGGAGTTAGAAAAACTTACAAGTGATGTTTGAGGGATACAGAGGACAATGGCTAACAGGTGTGGTCTTGAAGGACTTCAAGAAACCAATCCAAATTCCGCAAAGGAATATGTTCCTTGTAACCAGGAGTTATGTGCGTGTTATGTGAAAGTATACTGATAATGCAAAAATCTGCACTTTCAAAGTGGAAGTGGGTTCATTTGAAGCTAAAAGGATCTGTTTTTGTTTTTTTTTTGTTTTTTTTTTAATCATAGATGAGAGGGATTTATTGGAGGATGAATAAGCTGACCAGTTCTTTAAATCGATAGTAATATATGAAAATAAACGGAGCTCCTATTCCTCTTGTTTTTTTTAACCCCTTAAGGACCCATGACGGTCCAGGCACATCATGGGTTGGCGAGCCATAAGGACCCATGACGTACTTACAGTTCTGTAGTTCAAAAGATATTTAAGCTGAAAAGATCCCCCTTCTGGCCGTGTCACTGATCCTCTCAGTTTGGTCAAGACGGAGAGAGGTGAGGCACAATCTTCAGTAAGCAATAGAAAAATCATGCACTCCTTCATCAGGGTGGCAGGGTTTTTCCTTATACATACTGAGTGAAGATTGTCCCTCGCTGCATCTGTCCGGTCCCATGACCGGATTGCAAGTCTAAGCGAAGGTGACCAGAAGGGACGGGAGGGGAATCCTTTCAGCTTGAATTGTTTTTGAACTACAGAACTATTAGTAATTAAACATACCGCTATGTGTTCTAAAAAGCTTAATGAAGACTCAGAGGAGAACTTTAATATAGACATTACTATCCCTTTAAATAGTGGGCAAGTGCACTGGCACTTGGAATTTCTATGAAAATAATTATATTACACATTCACTTTTCATATGTATAATTTGAGATACTAGAATTTTAAAACATATATCAACTGTGACATGTGGGAAAATAATTGTCATTAAAGGACAGGCATCTCCTTCACTGTGATATTAGTGGGCCCAATGCTTAATCAAATGACTAATCTGTATTAAAATGTTGGTATTTCTTCTGTATCACTACCCAGCATTTAAAATGGGTAATGTATCCACCCTCCAGCTGGGTAGGACTTCCTCAATCTCTTTAAATGTGAGCTTCCGGCTTGATGTATCAGTTTGTTGTTTCTTTTTGTCCTACCCAGCTGGATGGATGGTTGTTTGTCCGTTTCTATTTTTTTTTTTTCTCTCTCTTCAATTATGGGCCGCTGGAGACTGTCCTCTGGGCAAACGGCGCAGCAGCTCTGAGTACCTGCTTCTTGCGTTACGAGATTTGCACCGGGTTATTTTAAGAAAATTGCCTCCTTTCTTGCCCTCTCTGCAGGGCAAGCAGGACATGGCTCCCTTCCCTGTTGTTCAGCATCTCCAGACGCGTGTTCGACATCCGGCATGCTCACAGGAACCGGAAGTCAGAGATTTATCATTATGCGTTCCACAGCTGAAATGCACAGACCAGGAGGTTACGTGGCATCCTCAGGAATTGGCTGGGTACTTTGGGTATAAAAAGTAAGGTTTTTTTTTGTTCTTTCTGAGCTTATGTCTCTTACTGTGTCTACCTCTAAGAGCCATAGAGAGAAAAGGAGAAGTCAGACTCTGATGCTTCTGTCAAGGAGGATAAGGGTGACCCAAGCTTAAATCTGGCCTCAGTTGTAATGCAAAATTAAGCTGTAATGAGTCAGGCAAGATATGCCAGGAATGTATTAAAATGCAGCTGGATTAGATATGACATCTCAGTTTTCCAATTTTCTGACCTGGATGAAAGTATCCACGCAGGATACTTTTAAGGCTATGCAAGAGGGCGAACCTTCTAGGAAACAGCAACGTCTGGATCCAGGGTAAGGTACTGCTACCTGTCAAGAGGAAGATAACCAGGAACCTAGCTTATCTGATCCAGAATCAGAATTTTCATCTGAAGAAGAAGGGCTCCTTCAGTGAAGATAAAGTAGATGGTCTGGTCCGCATAGTCCGGAGGTCCCTGGGAGTGTCCGATACGCCATAAGACCTGAACATTATGGATGCGGCTTTCCTGGGAAAGAAAAAACAAGTGCCTGTATTTACGTACATATTTACTTACATCAGTCTATCCTGGACATGGTGAAAGGTGAGTGGAAATTGGGAGACAGAAGATCCACTGTTCCTAGGAGGTTCTCAAAGATGTATGAAGCCTTGGATCCTACCTCCAAAGATAGATGCGCAGTAACACAACTAGCCAGACATACAATGCTTCCCCTGGAAGACGGAACATCACACAATGATCCCATGGAAAGAAAGCTGGATGGGATACTTAAAAGTCAGTTCATAGTGTTAGGACACAATCTTAAAGCAGCCACAGCAGTTGGTTGTTTGGCCCGCACCATGAGAATATGGCTATCTAGTCTTGAAAAAAAAATCGAATCCAGTGTATCAATATCTAAATTATTGAAGGAAATTGCAGTTGTGAAGGAAGCAACAAATTTCTCCTGCGACACATCCTCAGACATTATTCGACTTACTGCCAGATCCTCTGCTCTTTCGGTAGCAGCCAGAAAAGCCCTAAGGCCAAGATCTTGGAATGCAGACATTTTCTCTAAAAGCAAGCTGGTATCTTTACCATTTTCTGGAACCACATTGTTGGACTAACACCTTGATGATATTATCAATAAAGGAATACATAAGAGAGAAGGGAACAAGAGGTGCCCCTTGTGTTGAATCGTCTATAATGGAACCACCACCGAAATCACCCGTTGTGACTGTACTCACAAATAAATTGGCTGTCTATACACTTATATGTAGAACAGCTTAAAAACACTCGAGGGAAATTAGAAGCTGCCCTCAATCTCAGCAGACTGGTAAACTCCACTCAGGCCGCACTCCCTATACCGCTCTCTCCAAACGTATCAGCAAAACAGTCACTGGGAAGAAGAAGGCACCCAATAGTGCAATATAGCCAGAACAATATAATAAATATAAATTAAATGCCAATGGTCTCATCTACCCAAGGTGGATGCTTCAGTCTCCAGACTTTCTATGTCCACTGCTTTGCCTGTGGCAGACGCTTCTGTCTTCAAAGACTGGACTGACAGGAAGTTTGAGACATCCTTAAAGACCATCTTTGCTACGGCTGGTATTTTGTTGCACCTGGCGTTTGCTGCTGCTTGGGAGAACAGGGCCATTACATGGATGACTTACTTTTGAAGGCTTTTTCTCCAGACAAGTCAGACCTTGCGCCATCTCAGAGACTAGTCTTTCTGGGTCTCCTCTTCAACACCAAACAGGGTATGGTGTTTCTCACGGATGAGGTGGCTCACCAGATCGTCCACAAAGTATCTGCTGTTCTGGCTCACGATCCAGTTCCGGCCAAGAAGCTGACCTCACTGGTGGGGAAGTTCTTTTTCACCATAGAAGCTGTTCCATTTGCCATGGTTCACACCAGGGAACTTCAGAGGTTTGTGATCCATGTGTGTGTGTAGGGGTCAGCAGGATCTGTTGAAGATGTCAGTCTCTCTTCCTCTTCATGTGGAGCTGAGCCAGTTGTGGAGGCTCAACCTCTCCAATCTGCTGAAGGGCTGTCCCTTCATGATAACCTTCTGGACTACTGTGATGACGGATGCCAGCCTCTCCGGTTGGGGAGCAGTCCTGGGTCACAGCAATTCCCAGGGTCAGTGGTCTCCGGAGGAATCTCTCCTTCCCATAAATGTGTTGCAGCTTTGGGCTATATTTCATGCTCTTCGCCACTGGACGCGTCATCTGGAGGGATGCCCAGTCCGAGTCCAGTCAGACAACGCCAGGGCCGTGGCTTACATCAACAATCAAGGTGGTACAAGAAGTCTCACTGCCTGGTTGGAGGTCAAAGCTATTTTAACCTGGGCAGAGGAACATGTTCCTGCCATAGCCGCAGTTCATATTCCAGGCATAGACAACGTAATGGCAGACTTCCTATGTCAACACACAGTGGACAGCGGAGAGTGGGAACTCAATCCAGAAGTGTTCAACCTCAGTGTTCGGAAGTGGGGACATCCTTGCATCGATCTGATGGCGACAAGGCACAATCTGAAGGTTCCATTGTTCTGTTCTCGCTGGAGGGACCTTCTGGCTCTGGCAGTTGATGCCACGTCGATCCCATGGAGCTTCCCTCTGATGTACATCTTTCCTCACATTCCCATGCTACACAGGGTGTAGCAGAAACTGCGTTTGGAGAACTCTCCAGTCATTCTGATTGCTCTGTACTGGCCTCTTCAGGCTTTGTTTCCAGAGTTTCTGAATCTCTTCGTGGAGGAGCCCTTCCAGTTGCCATGCCGTCCGGATCTTCTGCTACAGGGGTACCTGTGGAAGGAGGATGTTGGACCGTCTGGTTTGACGGCATGGAAATTGAATCCTCAATACTGAAGAAGGGTTTTTCTTCAGGTGTGATAGCCACTATACTTAGTGTCTGCTAGCCTATTTCCTCTAAGGCCTACCATAGTCTGGTCCACCTATTTTTCTTGGTGTGCTGATAAGGATCTTTCCCAGGAGTTTGATCTTCCGATGATCCTGTCCTTCCTGCAGAACGGAGTGGATAATGGTCTCTGTTTGAGTTCCCTTAAGGTTCAAATTACTGCACTCTGTCTTCGTTCAGAGACGTCTCACTGTCCTTCCTGATGTCAAAGTTTTCTTTCAGGGTGTTGCTCATACTAGTCCTGCCTTCAAGAGCCCTATTCCTCAGTGGGATCTTAACTTGGTTTTGGGCATCCTTCACTCCATTTGAATCTTTGGCTACTATTCCTCTATGCATGTTGACTTGGAAAATGGCCTTTCTCCTGGCGATTGTGTCTGGTCACAGTGTCGCAGAGTTGCATTCCCTGTCTTGTAAACCTCCCTTTTTGGTGTTTGACAAAGACAAGGCTGTTCTTTGCACTTCTTAGGAGTTTCTTCTGAAAGTGGTCTCTGAATTCCACTTTAATCAGGAAATCGTGTTGCCTGCTTTCTGTCCTGACCCTGCATCCGACAAGGAAAGGGATCTTCACTTGTTGGATGTGGTGCGATGTCTGAAGTTCTGTGTGCACCGCTCTGAGGCTATTCACCAGTCTGAGGCCTTGTTCTTCATTTCTGAGGGTCCCAGGGCAGGGAGGCCAGCATCCAAGGTGACCATAGCGTCTTGGATTAAGTCTACTATTCGCAAGGCTTACGAAATTGCGGAAGTGGCCTGTTCCATTCAGGGTTTCGGCTCATTCCACCAGATCCATTGGGGCATATTGGGCTTACACGTATCAAGCCTCAGCTGAAAAGTTGTGCAAGGCTGCCACTTGGTCGTCTGTGCTCACCTTTTCTAAGCACTACCACGTTGATGTGCTGGCATCGGCCAATGCCAACTTTGGAAGGAAGATCCTAGAGGATGTGCTGGATAAAAATCTGTATGTTTTATTGGTTTTAATGTTTGAAGCCCATACTTTGTTATAAAACTTTTTGCTACTGAAGAAGAAGCAGCGCTTCGAAACGCGTTTAGCAATTGGGGCTCATTTTATTCCAATTGTTGGATTGAATTAAACTTTTAAGAAGAGATCCAGAGTCTTTATTTCTGTTTGATCCTGAGATCAGTACATCTGATGCAGGGCAGATTACAAATCCCTGCTTGCTATACCGGTTGTAGTCCATTCAACCGGGTACTACATATATTGTAAGTACTACTTTCATAACTGGGGATTACTTTTTATTATTTGTTATTGCGCCCCTTTCTGGTGTTTTTTCTGTTTTTTGTTAGGGGTCGTCTTCAAGATCCCTATTCTTCTTTTGGGAGCAGCATTTTTTTCAACTATATTGGAGTGACTGAGTGGGGGCAGTCTGGATTCCTCCATCTATCAAGCTGGCCACTTTTAGTGGTTTTCCAAATTGTGAGTGTGGTGTATAAATTGGTGGTGGCACACATCTTTTTGGAACTATTACACTAGGAGCGCCCCTTTTTTGTTTTTGTTTTTTCTATATACACTTGGTCGTCTGTGCTCACCTTTTCTAAGCACTACCACGTTGATGTGCTGGCATCGACCAATGCCGAAGGAAGGAAGATCCTAGAGGCAGTTTTGCCTGTCTAGGTTCTCCTTTCGCCTCTGCAGTGTTCCTTTTGTACTTTTCAGCCCCGTTGGCTCGAGTTCGTGTGCTGTGCTAAGTTCCTGGTGTGGTTATTCACCGGTTTTGTGTCCGTTGACACTTAGGAGTAGATTTAAAGGCAGGCAATAAGCTTAAAAAAAAAAAAAACACCAACGGGTGTTTTTAACATGTAGTAAGCCATTCTGTCTTCTTTTTTCTATCTTCCGCCCTCTCTTCAATCTTCTTTCTTCTCTCTATAAAATAAAATATTAAGTACCAAGCATGAACAAAGACATTGTTGAACCCTTTGAGAGGCAGAGGTGTACACAACGCATCGCAAAGCAATGCGTTGCATACCTCACTGGCACTCAAAGGGTTCAATAGTATTGCTGCATAAATATTCCCATATTACATGCCTCCATGTAATGCCCAAAAGTATAAACATGCCAAGAAATAATATGATCCATATAGACAGAAATAAATGTCATCCATTAATGGAAAGTAAGAGAACTTAGGCACACTGAGGGCATTGGAAGTGAGCCTGCCTTTATATATGGGCAGGCTCACTTCACTTTCCCTCACAGCCATTGGCTTGGATGTTCTTCACATCCCAGCCAATCAGATTCGAGTGGCTATTCTTTAAAATGATTGGCTGGGATGTGAAGTGTGTTACAGACTTCGGCCCGTACAGAGCTGAAGAGAAGCCACGTTGGGCATTTGTGTCTCTGCTGCTGCCGCCCTTGCAGCCGCTCCAAGCGGCGGAGACATGAACAATTGAGCTAAGTTCTCTTACTTTGTATTAATGGATGACATTTATTTCTGTCTATATGGATCATATTATTTCTTGGCATGTTTATACTTTTGGGCATTACATGGAGGCATGTAAAATGGGAATATTTATGGCGCAATACTATTGAACCCTTTGAGTGCCAGTGAGGTTTGCAGTGCGTTGCGTATCCCTCTGCCACTCAAAGGGTTAAAAAATGTCTTCATTCATGCTTGGTATTAATTATTTTATGTTATTTTACAGAGAGAAGAAAGAAGATTGAAGAGGAGGAGGAAGATGGTAGAAGAGAAGACAGAAGGACAGTGGATGACAGGTAAGTGTAACATGGATCAGTTAACGATCGGTGCTTGGCAGTACAGTGGATATAAAAAGTCTACACACCCCTGTTAAAATGCCAGGTTCTTTTGATGTTAAAGAATGAGACAAAGATAAATCATGTCCGAACTTTTTCCACCTTTAATGTGACCTATAACGTGAAAAATTCAATTGCAAAACAAACAGAAATCATTGAGGGGGAAAAATAAAAAACTCACAATAACCTGGTTGCATAGGTGTGCACACCCTCATAACTGGGGATGTGTCTGTGTTCAGAATTAACCAATCACATTCAATCTCATGTTAAATAGAAGTCATTACACACCTGCCATCACTTAAAGTGACTCCGATTAACCGCAAATAAAGTTCAGCCATTCTAGTAGGATTTTCCTGACATTTGCTTAGTTGCATCTCAGAGCAATAGCCATGGTCCGCAGAGAGCTTCCAAGGCATCAGATGGATCTCATTGTTGAAAGATATCAGTCAGGAGAAGGGTACAAAAGAATTTCCAAAGCATTAGATATACCATGGAACACAGTGAAGATAGTCATCATCAAGTGGAGAAAATATGGCACAACAGAGGCATTACCAAGAACTGGCGTCCCTCCAAAATTGATGAGAAGACTAGAAGAAAACTGGTCATGGAGGCTTCCAAGAGGCCTACTGCAAAGGAACTGCAGGAATTTCTGGCAAGTACTGGCTGCGTGCTACATCTGACCACAGTCTCCCATATTTTTCATATGAATGGGCTATGGGGTAGGGTGGCAGAAAGGAAGCCTTTTCTTACAAATTAAACATCCAAGCCCGGCTGAAGTCTGCAATAACAAACATCACGTCCCCTAAAAGCACGTGGGAAAATATGTTATGGTCTGATGAAACCAAGGTTGAACTTTTTGACCATAATTCCAAAACGTATGTTTGGTGCAAAAACATTTGGTGCACGTCACCCAAAGAACACCATACCCACAGTGAAGCATGATGGTGGCAGCACCATGCTTTGGGGCTGTTTTTCCTCAGCTGGAACTGGGAATTATGAACAGTTCCAAATACCACGCTATTTTTGCACAAGACCTTCAGGCGTCCATTAGAAAGCTGAAGAGGAAGAGTAAGTTCACCTTTCAGCACGACAATGACCCAAAGCACACATCCAAATCCTGAAAAACATGGCTTCACCAGAAGAAGATTAATGTTTTGGAATGGCCCAGCCAGAGCCCAGACCTGAATCCAATTGAACATCTATGGGGTGATCTGAAGGGGGCTGTGCACAGGAGATGTCCTCGCAATCTGACAGATTTGGAGCACTTTTGCAAAGAAGAGTGGGCAAATATTGTCATGTCAAAATGTGCTGTGCTAATAACCTCCTACCCAAAAAGATTGATTGCTGTAATAAAATCAAAAGGTGCTTCAACAAAGTATTTGTTTAAGGGTGTGCACATCTAGGCAATCAGGTTATTGTGAGATTTTTCCCCCTCAACGATTTCAGTTTGTTTTGCAATTGAATTGTTCACATTTTAGATCACATTAAAGGTGCAAAAAGTTCAGACATGATGATTTATCTTTGTCTCTTTCTTTAACATCACAAGAACCTGGCATTTAACAGGGGTGTGTAGACTTTTTATATCCACTGTATGTCAAGCACCGATAGTTAATTGTTTTTTCCTGTTAAGTTCCCAATATCGCTGCTTTTAGCTGTGTTTTGGGAACTAAACGCACAAAATGGACTTTCAGCCACAAGACTGTTTTTGTGGCTTGACATCCTTTGGGGTTTTAGCTGGTAGGGCCTTTAAATACCGCGTTAAACATTTTAGTTTAACAGCTGGTATTCAGTTTGGCCCTACCAGCTATGTTAATGCCTGCCTTTAAATCTACCCCTTAATTGTTATTGTTATTGGGCTGTCTATGATCTGACGGTTCATATAGGCTCTGGTGACTTTGTCTCAAATCTTTCTGGAGCGGAAGTGGCTAGATGCAGCTAAGGAGAGGAGGTAGGTACCTTGAACAGTGAAATTATAGAGTTCTTATGGAGACATTGAATGGAATATAAGATGAGGCTTTCAGATTCTCCTGAAGGTTGTGTGTGAGTTTTGTATAGTAACAGTAAGTTTCTATGTCTGTTAGGTTTCTCCGCTAGGTCCCACTGAGCCGCAAGGTTAATAATTGTAACTAGATGGTTTTGCTTATGAGTCGGAGTTGGAAGGGGCCTGGAAGGAATAAAAGCCCAGGGGTTACCAATGTATTTGCAGTCATTTAAGTCTAAGGTTGATTCTAGTTTTGTCTCCCAGGATAACCTGAAAAGAAATATGTAGCTTTCTGCACAACGAAATAACAAGCAGTTGATAGAGGAAATCATTCCTCAGGAGGTATAGTTTTCTGGGCATACTTTTTCAAAGTATGCATGCTTTCTAATTTCATTTATTTGGAAATTGGGGAAGAAGTATCTACTGCTTTGTGACAGTTTCATCTGTAATAACTTTTGAAATAAACATCTCCCAGCAGTGGATATACACTTATTCTACAATATATCTTTTGTGGATTTACTTGGTTAATTGAATAATTCTGAAGTCAGCCCAGTGTGACTTTAGGCAAGTCACTTTATCTCCCTGTGCCTCAGGCACAAAAATCTTAGATTTGAAGATCATCCAAGCAGGGACTTGCGTTGAAAAACTAGTGTATCTTGTGTGTACAGATTCTTTCTTAATTCAACTTTACTTATCCTTATCTGGAGGTTTCTATCCTATCAGTCTTTCCTACAAGCTATACATAAGTAAAGTATTTGAGCGTATGTTACTATGTTTTATGACGTAGACCCCGGTTGTCCAACTCCCATCCTGGGGGGATAACTAACAATTCAGAATTTAAGGATATCCCTGCTTGATCACAGTTGAGTTAAACAGTAGCTCAATAAATACACAGAATGTGAGAGGCTTCTGGGAATGAACAACAGCACAATGGCCTGTTCTATGGCTAGTCAATGCCCAGAAGCATCACATTTTAGCTCTCTAGTGCCATTACAGAGGAGAAATTTCCACATACATATTAGACTAATCCTACCCAAAAGGGCGGTCCAATTCCAAAATGACAGGCAAGTCCCCCCTGCACGGAAACACCAGCTAACCCCCAATGTACGTTTCGTCCTAGTTTGAAATTTCTCCTCTGTAATGGCACTAGAGAGCTAAAATGTGATGCTTCTGGGCGGTGACTAGCTGTAGAACAGGCCATTGTGCTGTTGTTCATTCCCAGAAGCTTCTCACATTATGTATGTTTATTTTGAATACACTTAGGGGGTCTCCCTAAGTGTGAAGGATAATCCAGACGTGGACCTCTTGCTCTTAGTGCCTAGGGAATCCAGCTTCACCCTCCTGACGAGGCCCAACTAGGCTGAAATGTACGTCAGGGGTTAGCTGGTGTTCTTATGCAGGGGGGACTTACCCGTCGTTTTGGAACTGGACCGCCCTTTTGGGCAGGATTAGTCCAATATGTATGTGGAAACTTCTCTTCTGTAATGGCACTAGAGAGCTAAAACGTGATGCTTTTGGGTGGTGACTAGCCGTAGAACAGGCCCTTGTGCTGTTCATTCCCAGAAGCTTCTCATTTTCTGTATTTTTAAACAGTGGCTCAGTCACTGTGACTGGCACAACTGTGTTCAAGCAGAAAAACCCTAATATTCTGATCTGGTAGGTGCTGTCAAAGACTGGAGTTAGGGAGCCTTATGAAGATCATGCACCAGTTTGGCACTTAAATTAAGGGATAGTAATGTTTAATTTTAAGTTTCTTTAATATTGTAGGCATTAATAAAAGAATGAACCATAAAGGTTTGAGAGATATAACTGGCTAAAGTTCCCCCCCTCCAGGCTGTTTCAGAGAAGTCTGCCCTCTAGCTGACAGCAGGAGATTCCGGGACCGACCGGCACCTCTTCAGCAGAGCCGAAATCGTGCTACTTAGAAATTAATATTTAATTGGAACTTTCTACAAAGTGTGCTTGCAAACCGGCACACTTTGTAGACCATTTCTATGAAGTATGTATATCTAAATAGCAGAGCCACCGTCTGGTCAATTGACCGGAATCTCTTGCTGTCAGCTAGAGCGCTGACTTCTCTGAAACAGCCTGGGGGGGGGGGTTTAGCCAGTTATATCTCTCAAACCAAAAACGTTTGAGAGAAAAGACTTACTTCGATGTAATTCTTTTTTTAATGCCTACAATATTAAAGAAACTTAAAATTAAACATTACTATCCCTTTAAATAGTCTGTAATCACAGGAGAACCAGTAAAACATGTATGTCTGACATCAGTGTTGACCTGAGAATTATTTCTCATGTGTGTCTCCCTACATTTGGCTTGCAGGGTAATGTAGAACCCATGTGGACAAGCAACAAGGTAGACTCAGTTCACTTGTATGACCATAACCTCACAAAAACAAAAAAAAAATGTAGTTGTATCAGCCCAAATATGTTACTATAAAATATATGTAAGCTGTTAATTGGTGACGCATTTTATTCTTCCAACAGGTCTTAGGGCTTCATCCGAACTACCCTAAAATAAGAAAAGACATACTTGACAAGTCCAGAGCCGCATTAAGGACATAAGGAAATTATGAGTTGAAAAGGATGGAAGAACAAAAGGCTTTTATGTGACCATAGTTCATATCTGTTTTCTTTTAGAAACACTTACCTGTAAGTGCAATTGGTGCTATAATTAGTCAGGGAAGCTGATTAGTATACAGAGGTGTTAGACTGCAGAGGAACAGTTCCAGCTTTACCTTCTATTTTGGCACTAGAGAAGAACTCTGCATTAAGCGTTTACAGTGTGTGTGTGTGTGTGTGTGTGTGTGTGTGTGTGGTGGTCGTCCTGTTGTTGGACTACAAGTCCCACCATCCTCAGCCAGTCCTGTTACTATAGCCATAAAACTTTCAAGGTCACAAAAGTTTGCCATTGTATCTTTGTTTAAAAGTTAACCTCACCCATCAGTCCTGGATGACATGTACATGGCTATGGCATGACTATTGCTATTCTAATTTCTCAACCCCAAACTCTGCTAAGGTTTTAGAATATGCTAATAGTGTGAGCAAAACTCATTACCGCAATTATCGGTGCAGTGCAGGGTCAATCTGCTATCAGTGGGCTTCTGTGGGGAGGGGAGAAGTTTCCATGAGCTCCAAGTAAGGAACTGACAACATCCAGATGTGCGGATCTCCGTGACCTGCACATCAAACTGGTGAGTTATGGGAACTTCCATACCATTGAGGGCACTGCCAGGGATTTATTGACCAGCCCTCATGTGAAACCCACAGAACTGATACACTTTACAAAATGTTTGCTAGTGATAATCAGTGCTAAGTCAATTAAATGTAGACTACGAAAACTAGTTCTTGATTGCAGTTAACCCTTTTAGCGGCAGAGGGGTACACACTGCAATGCATTGCATACCCCTCTGCCACTCAAATGCTTAAATTAATGAACATTGCCTTTTAAGAATCTGGAGTGAAAAATCTTCTGTCCTGTAGAGGGTGCTGCTGCACTTTCAAAGCTAGATCCCACTGCCTGAATATGTTTCATTTGTACTGTACTTTAAATGTATCTATCTGACACAGGGAAGAAAAACATATGCACTATCTTAACAGCAGCACTCTTATCTCACTGGTTCTGTCATTGGGCAAATGTCAGCTGTTAGTTGTGGGGCCTGGCAAGATGCTCAACCAGTGTGTTTTGTTAAATTGTTTTGTCATTTTTTAGTAAAAACAAGAAATGTTTTTAGACAGCAATATAAAATTGTACTTGTATGGGATGTCTTTTTTTTTTTTTAATGGATTATATTTGCAAAATATTGCTTAAAATAATAAAGTGAAACCTGTTTTGTGACATATATTTGTCTTTATTTTATGGGCGTTACCCAATACTCCAGCTCTCAAACGGTTGGGGACATATTTCTGGCTAAGGGACACAGTTAGGATGTAACGCGTTACATGTCCTCTGGCACTCAAATGAAACTGCACAGAGGGCCATAGCTGTACATCAGGGATGGGCAATCTGAGGCCCTCCTGTTGTGGACTACAGTTCCCATCATCCTCCACCAGACAGAGGCTTTTCAGTGTATTGGCGTACCCAAGTTTGCTGGAGGCCTCTTGTTTCAGGGGACCTTACACTGAGGCTGATGAAGCAATTCTGGAGTAAACCAAGGGACAAATAAAAATTACTTGAATAGGGTTATTGACCCATTGGATGCTAGAATAAATATTAATGGTCCTAAGGAAGGCAGCCATGAAACTTAAAGGGACAGTATACCCAGTTAGTCCATTGGGGACACAGGGCATGCCACCCCAAGAAAATGACATTGAGTTGGGGTACTGGACTGTTTTTGGGCTTCTTTGTCATAGAGTTTATATATATAATATTACTGATATCTAGTGTGGGGTTAGGTGTTAAGTAGGACAGAGGAAGGCAAGTTGTTTTTCTAGTTTTAGGTAAGCCATTTAATTACATTAAGATGTAACATCCAAAGTCATCATTCTTTAACAAAAGCATCTTGTAAATGTATACTCAAACAAAATTCTAAAAAAAAAATAAAATAATAATAATTGTGGATTAAATTTAGGATCATTTAAAACTGTAAATTTCAACTCTAGTACAGAGTTTAGCATGGCCACTTGTACTGATAGGACCATCTGTTCTTAAGCAGCAGTACATCTAGCGGATGTTGTCATTTTTGGACTATTTTTTTATGTCAAAAGTCTATATTGTTTAAAGGATAGTAATACTTAAAATATATATAGTAGGGTTTACCCTCTTGAGTAAAACAAAGGTACCCCTACTGGTGACAGGTGTTTTATTCAAAAGATACTGCGGCTCAAACGGAATTTTTTCAGGTGCAGTATCTCATTGGCCTGACATTTTACAGTGGCGCTATTTCTACACCATCCTACCGACACCTCTGGTCAGTTGACCATAAACCTCCATTACAGAGACAGTAGTTTACATTTTAAGTATTACTATCCCATTGCATACCCCTCTGGCACTCGAGGGGTTAAACAGTATTAAACTTGTGACATTCAAAAAAATGTAAAGAATAGACAAAATACATTTTTCACAATGTTAAAACAAAGTGTTGTATATAATTGATTTAAAGCGGAACTTTCACATTGGATAAAGTCGCCCTACAATAATTAAGCATATGGCGACTAGCTTCATAATACATCTATTACCTCTCAGAAGTAACCTATTCTAAAGTTATCCTTAATCTTCAGAGACCGGAAGCCAGGCATCAGCGCAGACATCTTGTCTTAGAGATGTCTGTGTGCCTGCGCTGTCAGTTACCTCAAGGCAGTGTTTCTCAACTCCTGTCCTCAGGACCCACTAACAGGTCAGGATGTGATGATTCCCTTGTTAGAGCACAGGTGAGTTAATCAATGTGAATGAGCCTCTGATCACCACACCTGTGCTCTAGCAGAGAAGTCCCTAAGTCCTGGCCTGTTAGTGGGTCCTGAGGACAGGAGCTGAGAAACACTGCCTTAAGGTAACCTGAAGGGACTGATAGCGCAGACGGCACTAACATGGCCGTCAGTCTCTGAAGATTAAGGATAACTTTTATACATATATATATATATATATACACACACACACACACACACACACACACACACACACACACACACACACACACACACACACACACACACACACACACACACACACACACACACACACACACACACACACACACACACACACACACACACACACAGGAAAAAACATAAGAACACATTTTAGTTATAATTTCCCTAATCCATATTGATTTCAATCAAGTCTTAACTTTAACTTACTGAATGAGAGGTTTCCAATGAATTGCAAAAGCTGTCAAAACCCCCATTTAAATCAATGGGACTGTTAGTTTCCTATTGTGCAGTTGGTTTGCTCCAGACATGCTCATCTTTATTTTGCTGAATATGACCCCTTATCTCCAGAAGGGCATCGATAAATTAAAGACTATTCAAAGAAAGGGTACTAAGATGGCACATTGTCCAAATGACAAAACATAGCAAGTAAGACTAAATGACAATAACCCCTTAACTTCACATGGCGTAGTGTCCAGTCACCTGTCCAGACGTTAAGGTCCTGGTACTTCATGGAATTTTGGGATGGCAGCATAGCATGCTGCCGTGGCACTTCATGGAATTCTGGGCCGTGCTGCCACCCCGGAATGCATCAGTAAAAAAAAAAAATGCCATGGTTCTCTAGGGACTCCCACTCTCGGACCTCGTGGTGCTTAAGGGGCTAATAAAGTTTATGAGTGAGGTATTTTTTTTCATAATAAAAGAGAAAAAGATCATGTACTAAAATTGGTGGGTTTAAAAAATAAGAGGCCATGTAAGAAGAAAAAAATACTTTTTGGAACATGTTAGGGGCTATAAGAACAAATGAATGTATGAACTCTTGAGATTGATATATGGTTTTACTAAGAATTAAATCAGCTTAAGCTTTTTAGGGCAATGGGCAAAATAGATGGGTCCATTGGTTCTTATCGCCTGTAAAATAATGTTTCTTACTTTGTATTGGAGACCTTCGTAGCATTCAAGGGGGATTTTTATTTGTTTGTTATGGTTTAGGGTTTACCCCAAAATTACTCCACGTTTTTGTATAGGGATGGGTAATTATACATTCACACACATCCACTGATTGACAGTCTTGTCTCATTAGAAATGCCCTTATCTATCTGATATGTGAGTGAGAATGAGTGGGTTAAAGGAACAGTAATCCTTTATTTAGACTTAACATATTCTGCAAGTGCATAATATGTACATTCAAATTGCATGTACTTTTAATTTATTTGATTAATGTATTTATTTTTCATTTTCGCTTTTTTTTTCCCCCCAATACTTTTATGTCCTTGACAGTGAGCTACCTGGAACTGTTTGAAGAGAACTCTGTCAGGGAGCATGAAAGCAAGGGATATTGATACAATGTATACAGACAGCATAGAGCATTCAGTGATGCAGAGAGAGTGCAACATTCTATTATGTACAAAAAAAAAAATCCTGGTGCTTATGATCTAAAACAAAATAATCAGGGGCCATTATTACATAATAAGCACTAGGATATTAATTTGTTTTTGTATGTAGTTTGTCTTTTTATACTTATCAGGTGAGAGAAGTATTATATCTTGTAGCTGCTTTTTGGAATTTAATTTGTGATGTTTTACTTCTGACTATTTAGTAGCGCGCTTTAGTTTTTCTATTGTTAACATCCTATATAATAATTCGCTAAAACGTGTGTAATGCCGCGACATGCACAGTAGACACTGCTGCGCGTGCTGCAGTCATGCGCAGTAGAGACTGCCCACGCCGCTGCTGAAACAGAGCTGGGCGCTCCGAAGGCGTGTCCAGCTCTGTATCAGCCGTGACGCGGGCAGTCTCTACTGGGCGTGACTGCCCCGCAACCAGGTGGCAGTGGCACTATGGCCCATGTAACAGGCTTTTCAACTAGTTGTATTTTATCCTGCTTTGATGATCTATTGACCAGGAAAATCTGGACACTGAAATTCAGTGAGCTTACGGTCACGGACATGAAAGTGTAAATAAAAATACTAAAAAGTCATTTGACTGTACATGTTATGCAGTTGCAGAATATATAAGTCCTAATAAAGGGTTACTATTCCTTTAAGTTTGGATAGCGCAAGGCCATCATGAGGCTTGGGAAGGAGCAGTTCATAAGGGGCTTATAGGTTTAATTCAGCTAAATAAGGCAGTAAGTAGGTGTTCTCACGCCGGATGAGGGCTTCATAGATGGGAAGGAGCACTACTTATAATAGGCGCTCCGGTTACCACTGTTGCAAGCAGACCGTTGCATCGAGCACCCACATAAGAGAATTTTAGTCTTACCTGTTAAATCCTTTTCTCTTAGTCCATATAACTCACAGGTTCCATAGGCAAGCAACGACTCTTCCCAGTGGGCTGGAACAATTCTAGAAGCAGTACAGGGGGTGGAGCCTCCCCCTCCTCCATATCAGTCTACCTTGCTAGCCCTCACCCAGATAGACTTGTGAAAAAGCCTTCTAAGATAGCAAGAAGGAAGAGAGGAAAACTCTTCTGAGCAATGAACTCAAAAGGACTCCAGTGTACAGCCACAGGAGACCCAGCATGGTCCCTTTCACTGGGAGGGAGACCTGTGAGTTATATGGACTAAGAGAAAAGGATTTAACAGGTAAGACTGAAATCCTCTTTTCTCTGTCGTCCAATATAACTCACAGGTACCATGGGGATGTACCAACATTGAGCTCCCATGGTAAGAAGAAGGAAAGGACCAAGCGCCGGTCCCCCCATGATACCCATGGACTATCCAGGACGGAACAGCCCAAACTAACAAAGTGTCAATGGACACTGAATGAACATAACACAGCACACAAGAGCAACAGCCAACCAGGCTCAAACAGTTAAAGAGCTATAATGCACAGAACTAGAAAAGCCCTAGACAGGCAAAACTGCCTCCAGGACTTTCCTGCCAAAACTGGCTTCATCCAAAGCCAGAACATCCACACAGTAGTGTTTATCAAAGGTGTGCACAGAAGACCAAGTGGCCACCTTGCACAGCTGATCAGCAGAGGCCTGATTCTTGTAGGCCCAGGAGGCCCCAACAGACCTGGTGGAGTGTGCTGTAACACGAAAAGGAACAGGTTTACCTCAGCTCATAAACCTTGCGGACGGTAGACTTGATCCAGGATGCAATAGTCATCTTGGATGCAGCCAAACCAGCCCTGCGACCCTCAGGGATGACAAACAATGCATCAGTCCTAAGGAAAGACTCAGTACAGTGCACACAGAACTTAAGACAGCGTACCACATCTAACGAGTGGAGATCCCTCTCCTTGTCAGATTTAGGAAGGCACAACAATCTCCTGATTGATCTGGAACTCAGAGACCACCTTAGGAAGAAATTCCTGAGAGGTACGGAGAACAGCCTTATCCTTGTGAAACACCAGAAAAGGCGGTTTGCAGGACAAAGTCTGCAATTTAGCAATTCTGTGGACAGAGACCACAACCAAAAGAAAGGCCATCTTCCACTTCAGAAGACGTAGAGGAATGGTAGCCATAGACTCAAAGGGAGGCCGCTGCAAGACTCCCAAGACCAGATTAAGGTCCCACTGGGGAGTGGGAGCCTTAAAGGTAGAGAAAGCATGAGCGACGCCCTGAAAGAAGACTTTGACATCTGGCAAGATGGCAATGCGTCACTGGTAGAAGACAGAGAGAGATGAGGTCTGCACCTTCAGGGAACTAGGGCTGAGACCCTTCTTGATGCATTCAATAAGAATGACAGGATTGCCAGGAGATCAAACTCCTGTGAGGACAGATCCCTGTTCACACACCATGAATAGAAAATAGACCAAACCCTGTGGTAGACCTTGGAAGAGACCGGTTTCCTAGCTTTGATCATGGTGGAAACCACCTCAGAAAAGTAGCCCTTCTTCCTTAGGATGGAGGCTTCAACAGCCATGCCGTCAAACCCAGATATTCCACGTCCTCCCTCCAGAGGTAACCCTGAAGGAGGAGATCTCCTCCTCCTGATCTGCTGAACAGAATCCTCTGTCAGGAAGACCATACCCTGGCAGGTGTCGAACCAGAGACCGAGGAAAACCAGGTCTTGCAAAGGAACCGGAGCAGATTTGCCCATGTTCAGAATCCACCCATGACAGAGGAGAATCTGAGCACATTTCTAGACTTCACAGTCTAGAAGGTCCCTGGAAGGAGCATTTAGCAGAAGGTCATCCACGTAAGGAGTCACCTGAAACCTCCCTGGTATGCTCAATGCTCCTAAGATCTGTGCGAACACCTGAGGAGCAGTGGTAAGCCCAAAGGGCAGAGCAGTGAACTGGAAGTGCCCCAGGGTCCAAGCAAACCTGAGGTACTTCTGGATGTCCAGATGAATTGGAACATGCAGGTAAGCATCCTACAGATCCAAAGATGCCAGAAACTCTCCAGGACACATGCTGCGATGACAGAGCTCAAAAACACCATCTTGTAGTGAGGATGCACCACAAAGGAGTTGAGATCCAAGATGCGGCGACTGCCGCCATCATCCCTCTGGGGAACTACAAAAGAGTTTGAATAAAAACCTAAACCTCTCTCTAGAGATGGAACCAAAGCCAGGTTCTTGAAAGGAAGAATCTGAAGGGAAGCAGGGATACAAAGGGAATACTGTAGCCTCCTGAGGCCACCTGTAATACCCATTGATCCACAACAAAGCCTGCCCAAATGCTTGAAAAATGCTGCAGGCGACCACCTACAGGTAGGCCCGGACCAGGGCTCGGAGAGTCATGCCAAAGAAGATCTGGTGGAGGAGTGTTTTGACCTCCACTGCTGCCTGGGCTTGGGGGAGGAGAGTGGGGTGCTGGCCTGAGACCCACTCTGATTCGGCCTTTGTGCTTCACTTTTGCACAGACGAAAAAAAAAGTGCTGCATCCTCACCAGATTAGGGTGTTTGGGTACCTGAGGCAACAGTGTACTCTTGCCCCCAGTGGCCTCAGTGATTATTTGCTTCAGTTCAGGCCCAAAGAGAGATGTGCCCTGAAAGAGGAGAGAAATCAGTGACTTCTTGGATGAAAGGTCAGCAGACCAAATCTTAAGCCACAAAGTGCCTCTAGCAGCAACAGAGAAGGCAGAGGCCTTAGCCTCAACCCTGACCAGCATCAAAAAGAGCGTCAGTAACATTAGAGATATGTTGGCCAAAATCGCCAAAAGGTCCTCCTTAGGGACACCTTTGCAGACAGTGTCAGTAAGCTGTTCAGTCTAAACAGCAATGGCTCTGTTAACCCAGACAGAAGCCAAAGTAGGCCTCAAGGCAGCAAATGCAGACATCAGAATCGCCTTAAGCTTCCTATCTGTCAAATCCTCAAGTGCCGTCAGCAAGAGTCAGAGAAGTAGATGTAGACAGTTTAGAAATAGGGGGACCAACCTGAGGAGGTATAGCCCACTGAGCCAAGACTGCATCAGATAATGGATACAGCTTAGAAAGCCTCTTGGAAAGAGAGATTCACTTGTCTGGTGTTTTCACTCATCCAGGATAACCTGGTTCAGAGTGGGATTAGGTGAAAAAAAAAAGAAAAACCAGGAAGGGATTTCTTGCGCCTTTGAAAGATGTCAGAAAAAGACTGCCTCTCTACAGGATTAGCTGGAATCTGTAGGGTAGTCAAAACCGCCGTAATGAGGTCCTCTGCAGAGGGCTCAGGGTCAGCCTCAAATGGGTTGTAACATGTATGGGAAGAAGCCCCTTCTGCGCACTCCCATTCCTCTGAATCAACCTCAAATGAATCCTCAGAGCAATCAGGTCAGGAATGCCAGGGCCAATCAGATAAAATCCTGCAAAACAGGCATTCTGGGAATTGTAGTTTCTCTCTTTGGAGTTCCCCAGCAGCGCTCAAACCCCCCCCCCCCCCCCGGGACCCCCAAGATGCTGAGGATGTGAACCGGATTGTAGAGCAAGGAGAGACTAGAAGAATTACCCCTCTTTCAACTCTGCAAGTAGAATGGTTGCAGAGATTTTTCCCAAAGCCAGTCTGTCCCATAGAAGTCAATGGAGCAAGTGTAGCCGCACGGTAAAGCGTGCCCTTAAAGGCGCGGAATTCAAAAAATTGCAACGTTTTGGAAAATGGATAAAAGTACCCCAAACAAATACAGAACATGTAGGGACCAATAAAAACCTCCCAAATCCAAAAGAAAAGGTGAAAAATAAGCACCAGAACCCAGTGAAAACAGCAGGGAAGTGGTGAAATACCACAAAAGCAGCCAACCAAGCTCCAATAACCCAGGGAACAAACAAATAAATACCCAACATGAGTGCAGGAGTTATAAGGGACTCCTGTAAGACCCCTGTGTCGAGGGGAACTGTGATACAGGTGGACCAATGCACTCAAAGGGTTGCTCAACATTTTAGCTGGTCTTCAGATTACTATTGAGAAGGAAGAAGCCTCAGAGAGACACCTTCAGGAAAGAGAGAGAGACAATTGGGTTGCATGATTCTCTCCCAGGGCTGCAAAGGGTCCACAACAGCACCTTATAACTGAGCAATCCTCCAGGAGAAGCCAGTAATGGTAATCCGCCTAATGGGGGAATTTTGACACCCCATATCTAGCAAAAAATAATGAATGTACTAAAACTAAGCAGAACTGTTCTCAGGCACCTATCCAGGTTCTTGGAACAAGTCTATCTGGGTAGGGGCTAGTGAGGTAGCCTGATATGGAGGAGGGGAAGGCTCCACCCCCTGCACTTCTTCTAGAATTGTTCCAGCCTACTGGGAGGAGGTGTCACCTATCCATGGTACCTGTGAGTTATATTGGACGACAGAGAAATAGTAGTGGAGGAGCTGGAACAATTAGTGAATAATATCCCCTCTAGGGTAGCAGTGTCAGGAGACATATTACGGCTGAGAGAAAGAATGTTTGCATCATCTAAGTCAACAGACATGGAGCTGCTGGGAACGGTGGTGTTTACGTCTGAAGAGAAGGTGTTGCCACCATCTAACATGGTTGAGGAGAGGGCAGACCAGTATATTGTCAGGGAAGAAACCGCATCTAGTTACGACAGGTAATGCAAGAAGGCAGGAGTGTTGCAACTGGTGGGTCTTTGCGTTATGAGAAGCCATTATGGCTGATGATTAGTTTATTAAACGGAAGTGGTAAGGGCATACCAGTTTGCTCCTGGCTGTTGGGGCACAGCTACATATTTATCTACTCAAGAGTTTGGTTTCGTTTCTTAGGCGTTGAGGGCTAAGAAAAATGTATTTATTATTTGTCATACTGGATAATGGTGATTAAATGGTTAAGTACATGTTTAAAGTGAATAAAATTCAGCTGTAGCCTTTCACCACAGTTTAATTGGTTGTATGTGTCTGTTTATTTATGCTGGAGGTTAAGTTTATGGGCCATCTTCCTTACAGCTGTCATGGCTGTTCCTTGTGCAACACATAACACACATCAAACAGCTGCACAGACAGGTTATTGGTTTTGCCTCACTCTTCACTGTTAATATGATACTGTGTATAAAATATATGCTTGTTGTAAAATATATCATTCTCACCGCTGCAGAGAAAGGCAGAAGTAATATTTTCTCACTATAGCAGAACTGCTCAGTCTGCTCCATGTGTTAGCACATCACTGTCTTTGGCAATAACACACTTAGAACAGGGGTGGGCAACATGAAGTTTACAATTCCCAGCCAAAGACTGCAAGACAATGATGGTAGTCCAGTAACAGTTGAAGGTTGCCTACCCCTTACCTAGAATTATTCCACTTTTTTGTCTGTTTGATTCCTGCACATCTAACCAAGCCTCTGGCCTCCCTATCACCCCTGGTTCCAGTCTGTGAATTATGTGTATTTTTTTTTCTTTTAATTAACTTTATTGCGTCATGCTGGATTACAATACAGAGAGGAAATCATGTAATAAGAACAAAGGTTACCAATAACCTCTATACGAACCCAAAATCATTAGACAGCCACAGAAGTCCATCAAGACTACAACTGATACACAGCAATGGAGTGATGTTTATGTCTAACATATTAGAAAACAAAAGGGGAGAGAAATGAAAAGGGAAGGCAAGTCCAGAGTCTACTTTGGCATGACTGACCTCCCACCTGGAAAGGGGAGGAGAAAGTCAGACCCAGTAGGCAATCAGTGGATTTATAGAAAGTTAAGTATTCAAGAAGGATCATAGGCCGACTATCGTAGCAGGTGATGGTAGATAGGTAAGGAAAAACAACCCTCCAACAGAGGGTTAGGCTAAAGATTAGTATTAAGGAAAGAATTACGTGTATTTTCTATCCGTTTTTGTGCCTTTTACACCACCTGTCTCTTCTAGTTATTTTGATAATACAAATTGCTCTTCTGCATTTAAAATTGCATTCTTTTGTTATGCCTACTGATCCTGCTCTCTATCCAGGAGCCTCAGCCCTCAGTAATGAATTACAGGGTAAATGTGTTTCCAAATGGAGATGAAATACATTCATTTTGAGAACAAAAAGCAGAATGAAAACACTTTTTTTTTTTTTTAATAAAATATACATGTATAAATACTCCCTAAAGTATTATAACCTAAAAAAATGTGTTTAACCCTTTGAGTGCCAGAGTGGTACACATTGCAGAGCAATACGTTGCGTACTCCTCTGGCATTCAAAGGGTTACATTTGTACTCCAAGCAAATATTTGTAAGAACTTTATTTGATACCACATTGTCAACATCTAATTCCATATTTGCTTTTCAGTGCATGAGTAGAAAATGGTTTTATTTGCCTCACCACCAAAAGCTTGTAATGAGCGAACAGATCTAAAGTAGTTAAATGGGAATTATACATAGAGACATAAGTGGCTGTTAAAGGGACATTAAGTTCCCAGAAATGTTTTTTTATAATTTTGTAGTGCTTAAAAAATTAAGCTATGTGCAACAAATCCTATCTCTCAAACCACTATGGTTTGAGAGATATTATGCACTAAAGTTCCCCCCTCGCTTCCCTTTCCCTGACGTCAGCGCTGTGCTGACTGCAGGGGAATCCTGTCCGGGGACCAACCGGCCGCTGTGCAGCAGAGCCGAAATCACGTTATTGGAAAATAATTACTTTACTGGAAAGGTCTACAAAGTGTTCCTGGTTTGCAAGCACACTTTGTAGACCATTCAAATGAAGTAATTCATTTTAAATAACACGATTGCGGCTCTGCTGAAGAGCCTACTTGTATCAGCCGACACGGATCTCCTGTTGTCAGCTTTACAGGGAGGGGGGGGACTTAGAATGTGAATATCTCTCAAACCACTATAGGATTTGTTGCCTATAGATTAATTTTTTAAGAACTACAAAACTATAAAGATTTTTTCTGGGACATTACTGTCCCTTTAATTTAAGAGAAGAACTTACTGAGGCAGATGCCGTCCATAGAGCAGTCAGATTTGTTCTCTATCTATCTGTCTATTGTTGTTTTGTACGTTAACAATTTAGGATTTTTTGGTCTAGATTTAAATTCAGAATAATGAGCACTACTTCTTTAGTTGTATTCTTTTTTTTAACTTGAACCATTTGGCTCTGAAAGAGGATATTGTCCCATATTTATAAAAAGAGTTATTCTGGAGTAAACCAACTGCACCATAGCAGACAAATAAAAATTCTTAAAGTTCCATGCATGAACAGAGATTTTTAACCCCTTAAATGCTATATAGGTATCCAGTACATAGCTTTGCAATGCATTGGAGGCCTCTCTAGCATTCAAGGGGTTAAAAAGCCAACATTAATTTAACAGGGATTTTTTTTTGTTCTCTGTGTAGCTGTTTTACTCATTTTGCTTTTATAAGTGTGAGTCATTGGGCGGAATGCAGGAAACATGCTCAATAGCTATTTCCAGTGTGAAAACCACTAGCGAATAGGTTTGCGCATGATTTTGTTGAATTGTGCATGAAAAATCAAGATTAGCCAACAGATGCGCATATTTTTTTGTGGGCGCGGTCAGAATTAACAAATCTGTCTGGGTGAAATAGCGAATGTGCCTAATGCAGGTAGTGCATTTGTGAATGATTTTATACGTCTGTGTAGTATTGTCGTAAAATCTAATGTCTAATGCACAATTCAAGAAGCGTTTGCTATATGGCTTTCTGCATTAGAACATGTGCAATATTTATCTGTGCATGAAAAATGCCTTCAGCGCATGCGCATGTTTCTTGCATTCCGCCCATTGTAACTAAGGAAATTGAGCATAATAGGATCCACTTTAAGAAGGGAATAAAAAAAGTAAAGAAGAAATCCTGGAAGCATGTTTAACTCCTTAAGGAAAGGAAGGATACGGAATGCATTGAACACCCTCTCTGATCCTTAAGGGGTTAAATTTAAATTGTGTTTTAAAGGGATAGTAATACTTAAAATGTAAAAATAGATATATGTTGTAGGGTTTATCCCCCTGAGTAAAACAAGGGTACTCCCACTGCTGAGAGATATTTTATTAATAAACTATAACAGCTCAAACTTTAATTTTTTAGGTGCAATATCACAGTGGCCTGAAAATGTACAGTGGCGCTGTTGTTACACCACCCTATGGACTGCTCTGGTCTGTAGACCATAAATCTCCATAAGATGGCGTAGCAACAGCACCACTGTAAATTTTCAGGCCACTGATATTGCACCTAAAAAATTCAAGTCTGAGCTGTTATAATTTTGTAATAAAATAACTCTCAGCAGTGGGAGTACCCTTGTTTTATTCGGGGACATAAACCCTACAACACACATCTTAAGTATTACTATCCCTTTAAACTGACATTAGGGGTGAGCAAAAATATTCTATACGTTTGCATTGGTAAGAAAAAAGCTGTCCGGTGAGCCCAAAACACATCTTTTGGAAAAAGCGTTTCACTGCTCAGATAGCAGGAAAGGCGGTCACGTGATGTCCCAAAAAAAAAAAAAAAATGCTGCTTCACTTACTTTCAAACGTCAATCACTCAGGATCCTGTCAAGATCACTTATCTGAACAAGGTAGGAGAATGTTTTGGTGACTTAGTAGGCAGGGAAGACTACTGCAAAACTCTTCCCTTTTCTCCCGCTTTGTCTCTCTCTTTCTTCCCTACTCCGGCTCTCCCATTCTCCCACTCTGCATATTTTTGGTTAACTAGTGAAATGTCACCCTCTATTTGGTAACAATCAAAATGGGGAGATCATAATGTTGCCTGCATCAAAAGGGTGACATCGGATTGTCACCCGCATCAACACTTAAGGGTCAACCTGCCATGTAGATGCACGTCCATGGGCATCTTAAGACACAGCATGCATTAGTAGCTTGGGCACTGCTTTCTCCACAGATAGAGGGGTATGCATAACGTTCAGTCCCCGGGATCCCTAATTTGACATGTTCAAGTAAGTGTGAGTCTTATCTTCCCCCTGTGATGAAGCCTATATTTTCTCCAGATTTTGTCTATTTTTCTTCTTGAATATATCATGTTAGGGATCTTGTCAGATCCCCTTTAGCTTTATCTTTATTTGTGCTCACAGGATTATATTTACAGCAGGAAAGAACAGAATAGAGTGTAACAGGAAGCTTGTATTGTTCCACAGGAGCTGAATTAACTCACACATAGTGCATGTTTTGAACCTCTGGGAAATGAGAGATTTTGCTGCAAGTTTTTCTAGGGGTTCTGTTATAATTGTTATTACCATTGTTATCTCATAATAACATCCCTTGTGGCATAATTTGCATCTTAATTTATGTAATGTTCCCATTAATCAGGACGTGTAGCTTGCATCATTTAGGTGGGAGTGAAATTCATGTTACTGATCTTTTTCTTGTTAAACTAAGTTTTCAACTTAAAGATTAACATCTTAGATTAAAATGCTTATTTGAAACATTGACATTTGCTAGGTACAAGCTCAGTCACTTGTATAAATGTTTCAAATCCTAAAAAGTGCAAGTGCAACAATTTCAATTACCGGTAAGCATTTTAACCCAGAAGGCAAACTTTGTCCCCCTGTTTGCTAGCTGGGATACAATAAGAGTCATGGTCTTCAACTGCTGGAGAGACCAGTTGAGGATGATAATAGTTTTATCCAACAACAGAATGCAAGGGACAAGTTGCTCACCCTTGACACTTAAAGGGTCAAAATAAGTGTTCAGAAACTTTACTTATCATCCTGGATTTGTAGTCTGAAACCACTTTAAATCTGAGTTATTACAATGAAAATAAACTCCTACAGAAAATAAACCCCTATAAATTGCTTACGTGGCCGTGCAGGTTGACCCTTAAGCGTGCAACATCAGAATGTTGCCCTTTTGATGCAGGTGACATTTTGATGTCACAATTTTGATGTAGGCCACAATATGATTTCTCCCTTTTGATGGTCGCCAAATAGAGGGCAACATTTCAATAGGATAACCATATTTTCTGATGGCAATTCTCCTTTAAAGGGATAGTAACACTTCGTTTTAACTTTATTTTATTTTGTAGGCATTAAAAAAACATGAAGAATGATATAAGTCTTATCTCTCAAACCTTTATGGTTTATGAGATATTCACAAGCAAAGTTCCCCTCCCGCCCCTTTTACCTAGTGTAAGCCATCTCTTCTCAGATGTGAGTCTGGTTGTATGACAGTACAGATAACAGAAGGGGACAATTTTCTTTGTATGAAAACAATGAAAGCCCTTCCCCCCCCTTGACAAGTTTTTCAGCTTTTTCCATTATCTTAATTGAAGATTGTCCCTCTCTGCAGTCTACCTGGGCATCTCCCTTCTGATCTGCTTGAACAGGGGGGGGGATACTTTGTTTGTGAATATCTCTTAAACCATAAAGGTTTCAGAGATAAGACTTATATCATTCTTCATGTTTTCTTAATGCCTACAAAATAAAATAAAGTTAAAATGAAGTATTACTATCCCTTTAAGCATTTCTAATGCTGCTTTAAAAAATATTCAACTCCCTCTTACAAATCGATGGTTCCAATTTAGTTAATGCTGTAACTATCAATTCATATTTTAAAAGCATATATTCTTTCTATTTTTGCGTGGGAATGGTTTGCCTAGACATGCTGCTACAATTATATAAAATATTGGTTGTCATGGTAACAGATCTCAATTTTTTTCATTTCATTTTATCTTTCTCAGCATATTGTTCACGTAAGTGTTCTATGCAGCCATTGTGAATCAACTGCAGGAAGTAAGTCAAGCTGAGGGTATGGACCATAAACTGAAATACTGGTCCGGTGCCGGCTGGCAGGTAGTTGACACTGTCAGGGACTAGAACCTGAAACCTTGATGTTTGAACAGACTTCACACCTGGTGCATAACCAACTGAATATATATGTATATATATATAAGAAGAACCCTTCGTGTCTGACGCACACACTCAGGGGTGGCAGTAAGAAGGAGTTATTCTAATCTCCTGCATACTGCTGTCCAGGAGATACAGGGGTGCATGATTTTGACAGGAGTGGCCAGGGGGCCAAAGGCTCCCTGGCTACTCCTGTCAAAATCTCTGCAAGGACATACCCCATCTTCGAAATTCCATCTTAATCCAAAACAAACACGGCTGACTCACCTCGTTCACTCCAACAATACACATGCCCCACTCACATCCTCCACTACATAACAAACACATCTCACTAATTCATATATCCACTCACTTCACAATAACAAATGGGGACCTGAAACAGAGTATATGAAACAAATTTTTAGTACTACCAACTGACAACTGACCCCCATATACCAAGTGTGCTACCTGTGGACCTACTAATGGCTTAGTGATAAGGGAATATATACAAAAAGAGCCCAAAGATCAATATATAGTTCCTTTAGGTAATGATCAGGAATGATCTTGACAGCACTCCCAGCTCTCAATATCGCCTGCTGCTGTTGTGTCGTAGTTCACCTGGTCCTGTGACAACTGCCGAAATTTCAGCCTTACACAGAAGATAAGAGAAACAGCGCCTCTACGGGCAGACTTTTCTGGATCTAATCTTCAATTAACAGTATATAACCAAAACCCCCTCAGGGTGGGTAGTCACAAAACATAAAGGCTTAACCAGCTTCTGAGTGGAACAGCACATCAAATATATAGCTGTAGATGGTACAACATCCATCTTTCTCCAGTATGCACCTCCTTTCTTGAAGTGGGATAAATGGGCACGGAAAACCACAGCTATAGCTTGTTTAATTACTCCATTAATTGAAGACCTATAAAATGTAATAAAATACAAAAGTTTAGACAATACAATAAAAAATATGTAATTTTAAATAGTTAGCATCCTATGCATTTCATCACATGTAACTTCATCGGTGGTATATAAAGCACAGTTTAAGTAGTCACATATATATGTCTCTCACATCTATTGAAAAAGAGAGAAGGTGGTTAGAAAGAATCAACAGCAACCTCCCCATTAAGGGAGCAGTCTGCACTTCTGTCTGATGTTATCTAAGTTCTTCTGTTTTTTTTATATCGTGTTTGGAGTGACATCGATATTAGATATTGAGAAGATTACTATGCTGGTTTTGCTTCTTCCTTGGCAATAGAGGATTTTTATCTAATATTTTCTGTGATTTTTTTTAGTTTTTAGAGATATTTTTTATGTTTTTTGGAGGGATGATCATCCATATAGAGTATTTTATATTTACACTGTAGAGATGCGCATATTGAGTTGCTGCTTTCCAGTCTCCCTATACGTTATCGGTTGGAAGTCATGGATCATATAGAAGTGATTGGGCTACATTAAAGCGGAAGTCACACTCCTGCAAGATGTAGCCTCAATTAGAGGGCTACAATCCGTGATAACTCGCTGTGTAATTATTTTTTCTTTAAAACGTGTTATTAAAGATTAATCCGTTAATTCCAAAAAGTACCTGGTGACGTCTTCCCCCCCTAGAAAAGCGCACTGCGCATTTCAGCACGGAGCCGATCGGCTCTCTTGTAACTCCTCCCGGCTACACGAAAACACGTCACCAGCTTTAGATTCTCCTGCTGGTCCGAGAATCTAAAGTTGATGACCTA
This sequence comes from Rhinophrynus dorsalis, assembly GCA_037306005.1. Classification (NCBI taxonomy): domain Eukaryota; kingdom Metazoa; phylum Chordata; class Amphibia; order Anura; family Rhinophrynidae; genus Rhinophrynus; species Rhinophrynus dorsalis. Next base: position 199,085,109 of record CM074725.1, read on the forward strand.
GGTGTTTCTGTGTTGCCGTGGGGAGTTACAAGAGAGCCGATAGGCTCCGTGCTGACATGCACAATGCGCTTTTCTGGGGGGAAGACGTCACCAGGTACTTTTTGGAATTAACGGATTACTCTTTAATAACACATTTAAAAAAAAAATAATTACACAGCAAGTTATCACGGATTGTATCCCTCTAATTGAGGCTACATCTTGCAGGGGTGTTAGTTCCGCTTTAAGGATCAAGTGGCATGTTTTGTTGCCACATTGGGCTTATGTAATACTGATATTATTTATGTCTAGAGTCTTATAATGTTTTAGAGTATATTAGATTTATATTGAGGTGCCTGAGAGGATATAGCCTGTACACTATAGCAGGTCCCACTGTGGTAGGAGGTTTTGCGGGAGAGTGCCATTGGTCGGACTCACGCGGGGTAGGATACGATCCAACGTGGGGTGTTATTTCCAATTTTGACAGTGCTCCCTTTGCTGTGCATCCGCCCTTGGTAGATACTGTTGGAGTGTGCATTGGCTTATTATCTGGGGCATCAAGTTAAGGATATTTTGTACATTAATCTATATTTATACCATTACACTGTATCCTTGGTTCTTTAAGGGGAATTTAGTGCTGATCTTTTTTGTGTATGTTATATGTTTTTTAACCATTGGGAGTGTGGTTGTTGAGATTTGGCTACTGGTTTCCTGCTGAACTTTAGAAACATCACCATTTGCGCTTCATATATGATTTGACTATAAATACAACAAGCATTATAGTAACATTACAGAGGCATAACTAGAAGCCACCAGGCCCTGGTGCAAAAATTGCCATGCCCCCCCGGACCACATTGCCCCCCATTGGCCATCTCCACATTGCTCCCCCATTGACCACCTCCACATTGCCCCCAATCTCCCCATTGCCCCCAGTCTCTACATTGCCTCCAATCTCCACCTCCACATTGCCCCTATTGACCCCCCAGTGTCCATCTCCTACCTCCCTGGTGGTCCAGCAGTGTGACAGGAGAGCTCCCACGCGGTCCTCTCTTCAGTAATGTGGAGTGCTGGGAGATGATGTAATCTCCCAGCGGTCTGCATTACTAGAGTGCCAGAGAGAGACTTCGATTGTAAGCTCTACGGGGCAGGGACCTCTTATCCTAATGTATACTTGCCTGTTGTTCCCCTTATGATTGTCTTTATAAGCACTTAATCACTGCACTTATTGTACCCCTGCTATATTAAATGTAATCTGTAAAGTGCCAAGTACACCGGTTGGCGCTATATAAATAAAAATATACAATACAATACAGAGAGGGAGCTCAGCTGCTAGAGGTCACGGATCTCTTGTTGTGGGCGCCGAGCGGGGGAAGGGGTCGCAGGGGGTGGCCAGGCCCCTATAGTGATGGCCCGGTCCCAGGTGCGACTCCTATTGTTACACCACTGTAACATTACTATGCATATAACATTCTTTTATTGATTTCCCCCAAAACATTTCTTTTATTAACACTTTCACAATTCCCATACGGAAAATGTTGTGTTTTTTTTTACTGCTCCTGATATCTGTTAGGCAGCTGGTGGATTAAATCAGTGATTGCACTGACTGTTCTCTCCCAGGTCTCAGCAGCAGTTCACTTTAGTCTTTCTTGTGTATTATACCTTCACACAACAGTTTATAATACACAGCTGATAAGCATTTGTTTCACTATATAAAATACAGTGTTGCAAGTTTTTTTTTTTTTTTAAATGTGTTGCAATTTCTATGTGAAATAGGGAAAATAATAATACAGTAAGTGCGATAGTCACTGCTGCACATAACATTTTGCCTCTTTAGGTTCTTTTTAACCCTCTCTTGAAATTAAAATGTTAAACAGGGAGTGTGTATGTTTGTGTGTGTTGGCAGATATAGGTGGCAAAGCTGCATGTGCACATAGGGACAGAAGGTTTTGGGGAAAATGTCTGACACTTTACATAAAGCACATGTAACATAATATTGAGGTAATTTTGCAAAATGTTTTAAAATTGCCAAAGTTATTTAAGGGGTGATTTTTAAATTACTTAGGCGTAGTGACAACGCTGATTCCAGTACCTGTTATTGCTCAGAACCTGTGTGGTACATTGTCTCCACGGAGACGCCGATTAAATCTCTCCATAGAAAATGCCAGCAACATCACCACCTAGTGAACACAATATATTCAATATTGCCTGTGCTATATCTCTATCCTCCTGTTTATGTTCCCTGACAGAAAGCTTTCTGGAAGAAAATCTAGGGTGCTCACTGTCAAGGACATAAAAGTAATAAATGAAGATGGAGAAAAAATAATAAAAGGTATAGGAAATTTGACTTTACATATTATGTTTTTGCAGGGCATGTAAAGTCAAAATAAAAGGTGACTATCTCTTTAATCTTGTGAAAGATGGAGACCACTCTTGCATTCAAGAGTTTAACACCCCTTTTAACTCAATGGGCCATGTGTTATTTAGAAAACTAGTATATGATTATAGTGTATATTTATAGATTATGCTAATTAAGGTATGCTGCATAAGCACTTCTTGTCTTAGCGCTAATGTACTACTCAAATTCACTGACACTTACCCATACCTGGGAACTCCTTGGTCTTGATGCTGGTGAGCTGAGAGAAATGATGTGATTCACTTCATAAAAGGAATGGGGCGTCACGAGTGGGGGGTGGGACTAAAAAAAAAATTAGCTAGAATAGCCTGGGGGAGGAGGAGAAGAGGCGGGGAGTGGGAGGAACACAGTGGGTGGAGCGGATGTGCTCCCCACATCCGGAGATTCAGACTTTGCCCTGGAGACCCGGTAATTCTAAGTCAAAACCAGAGTCTCTGGGGCAAAACCGGAGAGTTCCCAGCTATGCACTTAACCCTTTAACTGCTAAGGTAGATGGTCAGTGGAATGTCAGTGGAGGAGTTAGAGTAGTGCTACGACTGGAAGTACCTGCACACCATGCCTTAACTCTCTGAATGCCAAAGGGTTACACAATGCATTGCAGGGCAATGTGTTGGGAATAGGGTGACCACATTAAAATTCTGCCATTCAGGGACACTGCAGAGAGAAGAGTGCACCACATAGTTCTAAACACTAGAGGGAGAACTGCCCATTGCCTGCTATGGCAGAAAGTGATGCCTGTGGCAGGATACAAGATAATGTACATCATACACAAAGCTTAAACCTAGCATTACACTACAACACAATTGCACTGCAGCTCCTGTTTGATGTCAGGATCAAGGCTCAGTTCTCTGTAATGTTTAGAGCTCTGTCTGGAAGCCATTTTCTTGTAGCCCAGCAAAGACCTCACTTTCTGTCACAGTGGGCAATGAGCAGTTCTACTACTAGTGTATAGAAATCTGTACCCTGAATTCTTCATTCCAGGACTTTGTATTGTCCCAGAAGGAGGCTGCCTGGGATTAGGGACACAAAATTAAAATCCAGGACTGTCCCTGGTAATCCGGGACATGTGGTCACCCTAGCTGGGAACCCCCTGGCACTCAAAGGGTTAACTAAATCTATACATCTAAATAATTCAAAAAGAAGCTTCCTAAATAAAAATGTCTCATACAACCTAAAGGGGATTTTGAAAGCTTTTTCAAAATTACTTAAATCATTTTTAACCCTTTGAGTGCCAGAGCTGTAGGCAACACATTGCTTTGCAATGTGTTGCCTACCCCTCTGGCACTCAAAGGGTTAAGCAATCAGAACCCTTTAACCATTAGAGTGTCAGAGGGGTATCCAATGCATTGCTTAGCAATGTGTTGGATACCCCGTGGCACTCAAAGGGTTAAACATTTGAGCCCCAAAAGATATTGTCTTGCAATGCATTGGATACTTCTCTGGCACACAAGGGGTTAAACTAAGCGTTTTGAGTTTTAGCTGGCTGTTATTTCCCTTCTATCCTTCTTTCTGCTTACACCTTCTGTCTTTTTTCCAACATTCGATCCATTTTTAGTCTTCTTTTCTCCCTGCCACTGCAGCTTTCCCCTGACCTCCAAATAAAAGACCTTCAATAAAAGGAAACTCGGAAGTGAGAGTGGGTCAGCTGTTTTTTTTCTAATTTCAAAGCACTCTAGTCTTTAGTGCACTGTTGCTTAGCAACCCACCTACCCGTCTCTGCGTTTACTGTGCTGAGCCCTCCTGTCCATTCATTTATTCAGTCTGGGAGCCAAAGCCTAAGTGTGCTGTTTCCATAGCAACTGAATACAGGTGTGATATTCCCCAGCACTTTGCATTGTAATACGGTGTGTCTGGGGTCCATCCTACCTATGTGCTCGCTGAATCATAAACTTGACTTACTAAAGGCAGCATAGACAAAGCCAAAAGTTTGAAGAATCTGGGCCAAACTAACTGCACTATAGGGGACAGATCATAATTTCCAATGATTTAAATAGATTTGTAACTAAATTCATTGATCCATATGAACAAGGAAAAGAGTTGCAGTTCTGGAGCATACCAACTGCACCCTGGGGAGAAACAATTCTCAAAGTACATATAATTTAAACTGGCATTTTAACCCTTTAAGTATTAAAGAGGTACCCAACATATTTCAAATCAGATGATTTGATCCAGAACTGTAATAAATTAGATTTTTTGCAGGTAACCCATAAAAAGGCTATAGTAATGTAGTAACATAGTTGTCCATCAAGTCCAGCCCATGTCAAATCAGCCCTGTTGATCAAGAGGAAGGGAAAAAAAATAAAGAGCTTTCCAATTTAGCCCCAAATGGGTAAAAAAGTCCTACCTGACTCCAAATGGCAGATATTTACCTGGATCAACAACCTATCTGCACTGAAGCCAACTGTCATAATTAATAATATTGTTCTATGCTAGATAGGTATCCATTACTTTTTTAAATTAGTTACGGTATCTGCAAGCACAGCATTCTGAGGCAAAGAATGCAATAACTTTACTGCCACTACTGTAAAAAAAACCCATGCCTTTGTTTTAGTTGAAAGCTCCTTTCCTCTAGTCTTAATGAATGACCTCTCCTTAACTCAGCTCTTTAAGTAAATAGTTCATTGGCTAATTCTTTGTATTGACCTTGAATATATGTGTAAATGGTAATCATATCATCCCTTTGACATCTCTTCTCTTCACCCCTAGTCGCTCTTCATAACTCAGACATCATTAAAAAGCAGAGACAATGTCCCTTTAAATGGGGATTTGCAGTGTGTTGGAGACTTCTCTGGCATTCAAGGGGCTAAAACACCCATTAAAATAAATTAGCAATTTAAGACTTTTTATTGGTCCCCTACAATGTATAATGTAGTTAACCCTTTGAGTGCCAGGTGGGTATGCAAAGCATTGCTCTGCAATGCCTTGCTTAACCATCTGGCACTCAAAGGATCAATTTGCACCAGAACTGCTCCACTCTGCTTTTATACAAGTGGGCCACTTAGTGACTGCATGTACCTGATTGCCCTGCAGTTCTGTATTTTAAATGTGTCCGGCATCCTAGGCAGGACCCTCCTGGGACAATATACGGTCCTGGAATGAAGACTGGACAGAATGCAGGAAAAGTGCACAATAATCATTTACAATGTAGCTTGGATCATGGAAATGAATAGTATCAAAATCTTACTGAATTGCACATGTTTTTATGAAATTAGTGAAAGCCTGCACTTTCTGTAGCGGATGCATTTCAAAAAGTGAACATGGCTAAAATGGCCGTCAGTTTGTGAGAGGATTAGCAATTGCACCTAATTCAGTAAGGCATTTGGAACACATTTTCATGTCTGGCTAACTGTGGCCTTAAAGGGGAACTCTCACCTGTAAAAGTTCTTATTTGAATCTTCATTGCCATTAAAAGTTAAATCCTTTTTTTTTTTTTTAATGCTCTATTGATGGAGATATATGCTTTAAAATCTAACCGCGTGACATCACTTTGAGACAGGATGTGGCACCACTCTGTACCACAGGCTGTCAATCTTCGCCTCTTTCCCTCCCCAATTGTTCCCCATTACCACCTCCTCCTCTGACAGAGGAATCCAGCATGTGAGCTGGAGTGCTCTCATTGGCACTGTCATTGTTGTGACAGGAAGTGATGGCTGTACTAGGCTACAAGAAAATGGCTTTTGCACAGAGTTCTAAACAGCAGAGTGAGAGAACTGTGAATTGGTCTATTCTAGCTCTTGGTGTTTAGAACTTTGTAATGCCCTACAGAAAGTACAGGTTGCACACTGATGTCCAGTGATGTCCGTTGATGGTCATGTGATATCACTTTACCTTGTTTGCACAGCCAAGGAGATATTCATAGCTGGAAACGCTCCAGATTTGCCCCAGAGACTCCGGTTTTCACTCTGCATTACCGGGTCTCCGGGGGCAGTGGCTTATTTCATCCTATTGAAACTCTTCCCACGTCTGCTCTTGCCTTGTATGTTCCTCCCATTTTCCTCCCACTTCTCCTTGGCCCCATCTTTTTTTTGGCCTAATTTTTTACTGTTTCTTAAGCCCCATCCCCACTCACAATTAAACCCGCCCACTTTTTTACAAAAATTGCGTCATTTATCACCCCCGACAGCACCACAGGACTCCCCCTCTGGAAAGTCCAGAAGAAAATGTTCCCAGGTATGGAGATACTCTGCTTCTCTTGTCTCACCAGTGTCCCTGGCACAATAGTAGAAATGAAATATGATCACCCCCAGGGTCAGTGAGTCATAACCCCACATTTCCTCCTTCACTCAATAAGTGGGTCCTCCTCCTGTAACACTGAGGTCAGTGAGTGGACAATGCAATGTAAAGCTATTACTAAATTTGTTTTCTAAATGAAAATGGCTAATACGACATATATATGATTCACAAAGCTCTTTCAATATCAGCAAGCCATTATTGCATCAGCCTAATTGCTATATGGTTGTTTTCTGTATAGCAGTTGATGTACCTGTGCTGTGATTAAATTAAGAGCTAAACGGGACATATTGCTTTGACATCAGGCAAAAATCCTTAAGCTCAGACAAACATTTTCAATTGCTACTAATGGCCATTCAAGATGCATAGGGTTTAATAGAAGTGATAAAAAGGGAGAAGCTCCTGTACTGACAAGCACAATTGATCTGAGAAGCACTTACACAGTAAGCAGTACGGGCCATTATGAATTAACAACATGTTTGGATGCATCCACTGCAAGCAAAACCGAGAAATGAAATATTGAAAAGAGTGAAAAAAAAATATTGTTATAACTTTGGTTACAGTTCGGTGATATAATAAAGACAACTAAAAACGCGTTATCACTGTTCCTCTACACTTTTTGTTCAAGATATCTCTGCATGAAGGATCATTTGCACAAAGGATAGTTGGATCAATACTGGGGCAAACCAAATGCAACCTAAGGACAAAAAAAATCCTGAATTCCCATTTATTTAACCCGTTGAATGCCAGAGGGGTACAAAACACATTGCAAAGCTAACAAATGCTAGAGAGGTGTCTAAGGCAGACATGCTTCACCTTAGGGGTACATCAAAATTGCCCAAATTCTCTTTGATTTAAATGGGCATTTAACGCTTTGAAAGCTAGAGATGTTGAAATCTCTACAACAATCAAGTAAAAATGTGAAATCTATGAGAATATTTATTTCTGACCAGTGGTGGAGTTGATTCGTACCAGAATTGCTCCTCTTTTCTTTGTCCATGTGGCTCACAAAGTCTAGCACTTCCAAAGCACCCCTAACTTCATACTGATTATTTAACAGAGTTATAATGAAATAAACATACTGTAAATAAATATGTTCCAGAAAAAGGATCACAAAAACGAGCACAGCAAAAGTGAATTATGGTGCATAACAAATTCTATAAATTTTCATTTCATCAATCATTAACAATAATGTGCTGCGTGGGTTAATGCATTACAAGGCAGTGATTACCTATCTTTAATTTCTCCCAGCCATCATCTAATCACCACCCCATCATTAGCCATCAACAAGTTCTCCCAACAAGTACCTCAACATCATCCATCATTGGCCATCAATAAGTTCTCACACCCAACATCTCATCACTATCCCTTCACTGGTTATCACCAAGTCCTTTATCCCCATCCCATGACTAGCCATTGAAACATTTTCCCACCGAACATCTAATCTCCATCGCATCACTGGCCATTGCTAAGTTCCATCACTCTGTCAAGACACCAAGCATGGTCTGCCAATAACAGTCTAAAGACGAACTGCCCAATATTAAAACCATGAGCATTCTCATCAGCTGGTAACATAGAAAGAACCAAGACTGCTGACTTAGAACCTCTCTCTTGATGGAAGGTGTGATTGGATAGGAAGATATTTATTGTATGTCTACAAATTATAAAATGTTTAACTAATAAAACAGGGCAAACAAAGGCCTGGATTACATCGCAATTGATAATTTTACATCACAATTAATAATTTTATCAAGGGTTCTACAAATTTCTCCAAAGCCCTCAATTTGAATGTGTTAGATAAAACAGGGCAAACAAAGGCCTGGATTACATTGCAATTGATAATTTTATCAAGGGTTCTACACATTTCTCCAAAGCCCTCAATTGGAATGTGTTAGATACAATCAGTTGATAACACATTAACTGCAAAGTAGTCTAGACCAGAATTTGTAGAATTTCATAATCTACAAAACTCATAGGGGTGTAGTCAATAATATTAAGATATAGATGTGCAGCACTAACTATTCCTAAGGAAGATTATGTAGTTTAATTGAAACGTTGATCAAATAAAACTTGTTTTTTCAATTTTGAAGTCCTGAGTGTGCCTCTTTTATTCTTTTGGATGCTTGCATATGGGCCTTTGAGATTGGCACCCAGGCCATTGAGAGAGATATATATATATATATATATATATATATACACACACACACACACACACACACACACACACACACACACACACACACACACACACACACACACACACACACACACACACACACACACACACACACACACACACACACACACACACACACACACACACACACACACACACACACACACACACACACACACACACACACACACACACACACACACACACACACACACACACGGTATTGCCTGTGGTCATTAAGTCATTTCAGTGCTTCAGGGATATTGTAGATATTCATTGACAATGGTTTGTGTGCGTTTGCACCAGTGAAAGGGTTCAGTGTTTGAGAGGCAAACGGGTATCCATGCAGCTGATTGTGCTGAGTACCTTTTTGCCATTGAATGGCTTTAACCCCTTAAGGGCCCATGACAGACCCGGCACATCATGGGTTGGCGAGCCATACGGACCATGACGTGTTAGGACTGTCATGGTTTCAGGGCTCCCCATATGGCTGCAAGCCATTTGGGAGCCCTGAACAGGATTGCCACAAAAAAAAATGTTCCGTGGTACTTAAGTGCTGGCCACATGCACGTGTGTGGCTGGTCCTTAAGTGGTTAATGAAAACAAACAAAATGCCCAATGTGTTCTGTTCCTTCAGTGGCAAAGAGGTATCCAACAAATTACAATGCATGGATAGCTGTTTGAGTGTCAAACACTGAACCCTTGCAGTGGCGCAAATGTATGCAGAATATTGTAAATTATTGTGTTGAATACCCCTGTAGTACTGAAGCAACTTAATGACCACGGGCAAAGCCATGGGTCTTTTGCTAGTCTGTGTACACATATATATATACACACATACGAGGTGAGCTCACATCAGTCCTTACAGCTATATCTACACACATAGTGAGAGCTCACATCAGTCCTTACAGCTGTATAGAAGTGTTAATGTCCTGCACGGATTCGAGCAGGGCTATCGAAGTGGACATAGGGAGCGTTATCTGTGCCATCTGCAGACAGAAGACTCCCTTCTGTAATCCAACCGGTGTAAATCTTTGTGCCTTGTTTCCGATACCCAGTCAGATTTATTAACCCTTTCAGTGGTAAAGAAGTAGGCAATGCATTGCTTTGCAGTGTGTAGCCCTCTGGCACTCAAAGGGTTAGTGTCCTGCGCAGATTGGATCGTCGCTGCTTATACTGCTATGTTGTGTAAGTAATTTGTTATTATGCAAGTCTGGGCTTCATTTGTAATAAAAGTATGACATATTAACCAGAATCACAATGGGAAGAAAAACAGGGAGAACACAGAGGTACAGGCAGCAGAGCTCCAATCTGTGCAGAAGATTAACCCTTTGAGTGATATAGGGTTACTCTCACTTTATCTCTGGCCGCAGCTACACAGCACTTTAAGTCACCCTGCACAGAGAAAAAGGCATCCGCTTCGTGCAGTGGCTGTCGCTTAATGGAAACTATGAAGCAAAGCAACCTCCCTCCGTAAACTCTTTAGAAAGTATGTGTTGTTGTGGCTAAACATTGTTCACCATCAACTTCCTCCTATCTGAGCACTGCTGCACACTGCCTGGGCACGTTCATCCAATAGTGTAGTTCCAGGTTTGCATTCGGTTATCAGGTCTGGCCATGTGACTGCCTGTCACTGAAGGAGGATAGCAGGGTTTGAGTGGGTAGAGGTGTGCACATTTAACCCTTTTTGGAAACGAAAGGAGAAGGCGCTTCTGGTGCAATATTGTTTACAGTGGAATCATAGCACCACCCTTCACCTCTTAACCCTTTGAGTGCCAGAGGGGTAGGCAACACATCGCGGAGAGTTGTAGTTCTCCAAGATGTTTGGAACAACCTACCTGCCGAGTTGCTTAACAAACTGTGTGCAAGTGTACCTAGAAGAATCAGTGCTGTTTTGAAGGCAAAGGGTGGTCACACCAAATATTGATTTGATTAGGTTTTTCCTCTGAGAGAGTGTTGTGCTATGTGAACACATATACATAACTATAAAGATGTTGGGAGGAGTCATTTTCACTGCCTTGTGTCATGACTTGAATTGCAGCTTGATCCCATCCCTTCAGCAAGCCATTCATTGTTGCCCTGGAAAGCTATTCCCCAAAGTGCAAACAGGGCTCATTCCAGTGATTGGCTGCAGGGATGGCATCAAGCCACAATACAGAGCTCATCGTTCTCTCTGCATTATCTCAACACATCTTTCAGAAGATGTAGGCAGAATGACACCCAGCATGTTTATTGTTAATCAATATAACTTTTTATGTAGTGATGCTAATATGTTAACAAATTGTGTGCTGCCTTCTATAGTGCTTTTTTTTTTTTTTTTTTTTTGCTTCTTTTCTATATAAATAAGTCCCATAAACTTCCTTGTACTTTGTCCCAACCAAACTGAGATATGTCTGTGTTAGAGCTTACAGCACTGGGTCTGATGCACTGAGAATGAACAAAGCCAACTGCACAATAGACAACAAATACAAATTCTCACTAATTTAAAAGGGGATTTTAACCCCTAAACCGTTTGAGTGCCATAGATATATCTAAAGCACTACTGTGCAATGCTCTGAATACCTCTCTCGCACTTAAAGGATTAAATGTTAGCGAGGTCTCCAGGGCATTGTTTTGCAGTGTTGTGCAGACTTCTATAGCATTCAAGGGATTACAAGCCTTTTTAAACAGTGGAAATTTGGACAATTGTCTCTGGTGTAGTTCGTTTTCTCTATAATTGCACACGTTCTTTTTAGTAAATTGGCTTCACTCTTGCCATTGTTGTTAGGAAAAGGCACATCATTGTAATTCTGCTGTGGGTGTCTCAGTCAGAATGAGTTACTGGAGGAATTCTGAAAGCCATATATACATTTTGTGAGTTCTTAAAGGGATAGTAATGTTTCAAAATAAAAGCATCTCCAATTAATCTTCATAGTATTTGGGACATTGAGAGTGTTATTTCAATACTGTCAAGAGTTGTAGTTCAAGAGTAATTGAATGATCAAGTATCCCCCTCTCGCCCCTTTTACCTAGTGTAAGCCCCCTCCCCTCAGATGTGGCATCCGGTCTTTAGACCAGACAGCTCACAGAAAGGGACAATCTTCTTACTGTGAGTATAAGGAAAGCCCTGCCCCCAACAGGTTTTTCCCTTATGCTAATTGAAGATTGTCCCTCTCTACAAGCCATCTGGACACCACCTTCCTGTTCTGAGGTGAGCAGTGTTACATCAGTAAAAGGGACAGGAGGGGGATACTTTATCATTCAATAACTCTTGAACTACCACTCTCTCAGTATTGTAATAACACTCTCCATGCACCAAATACTATGATGATTAATTTGAGCTGCTTTTATTTTGAAACATTACTATCCCTTTAACAGTGTTTCTTGTGTCTTTCCTTCAGCAGCAGAGCGGTAGCAATGCAGAAGTCATTTGTGCCTGTATATTTGTCTGTGTTTCCCTGCGGTGATTTTGAATAATGTCTGGCATTCTGTTGCTTTATACCTTTCAGTTTAATCAGAAGAAAGCTGAAAAAAGCACTGCTCTTCTGCCCTCTTTGTGAAGTTTACACAAGACTGACTTTCACACTCTTTTGTGAGCAAGTCTGCTTGGACTTTTGATGAATACAAATAAAACAAATGATTATCTAGTGTACTACACAAATTCTTTAAATACTGCTTGTTAGAGCTTGGTATTCCGACAGAGCATTGGCAGTCTGGCATCTGTTAGACTGGAGGCTAGGAGTGTTACTGGCTCAGATAGGAAGTCAGGTATAGTAAACATATGACCCTCCAGCTGTTGTTGGAATAGAATTCACATCCCCTTCAGCAGTGTTTCTGTAAAGTGTGCAGTCTGGCATCTTTTTGTGTAGAGTCAATGAGCCATGTGTTCAAAGAAAGTGGGGCAATTCTGGTGCGAAAACTGGATCATACAGCAGAAATAAAAATTTCACAGACATTCAATTAAACTGGGATTTTAACCCACTGTATGCTCCAACAAATTGTGAATCCCCATACAAAGGGGCATTCCTTCAACTTTTTAAAATATAATTTTCATGGGTCACCTCTACAAAGTGAAAAGTAGACAAACTCTGAGGAAAACCAATTGCATCATGGGGCTAAGTAAAAATTCTCATTTCTTTGCAGTGTTTTGGATTGCTCTCTACTACTTCAGGGGTTAAAAATTCTCATTTAAATAAGTGGGAATTACTTCTCTCTTATGGCTCACTTGGGGCTCAATATAAAGGACTGCGCTAAAACAGCCAGTAGTTAACCAACAGAGGAAAGACCAGCACAAGCTCTAATAAGATGGCAACTGGGCATTTGAAACTAAATAGTTTGATGCACTCTGGGAGAGACGAACATGAAAGCAACAAAGGGAAAGAGAAATCCCCAAAATCAGAACCCTTTAAGAGGCACACAACCCAGACAATAATACAAAATAGAACAATCTTTATTATAGTAATTATAAACATAGAGGAGACAATTAAGTCATACATAAATGAAATCACAGTACTAGAAGGGACCAACAATATTCAAAAATATAATATAAGTAACCTGGCCAGCTGGCATAGTAATTCGATCCACAAGAAATATACCCAAACCGAAATAAGGTGCTAGTCACAAATAGTAACAGTAAAGTGCAAATGCATATAAAGTGGCCTGTGAGGGACAGGACGGGGGGCTGTGGCACACAGTGCTGTCTCCGTTGCCACAGCCTCTGTGGGTGCATACAGGGACGGAGACAACATAGATTAAACCAAGTCTTTTACATTCCATTTTGGGACATATTAGAATGCCTTAACTTGGACAGACTATAATGGCTTAACTTGCACCTAATATAATGGCGGCATATTTCTATTGAACCGGGCACTAATACATCATTTAACCCTTTGAGCCCAGGAGAGGTCTGCAACGCACTGCTATGCAATGTGTTCCATACCTCACAGGGACTGAAATGGTGTTAAACTATGTATTATTGTCTGCGATATTTCAGCAAACCTTTTTTTTAATATTATTATGTTTTTTCACAGCTAGAAGAAATAAGGATGAAAAAGAAGATACAAGAAAGAAGAGAAGAAAGAATGACAGAAGATGACCAGAATGCTGAGGACTCCACTGGACATCAGGATTAATAGTGTTACTTGTAACGAGATGTTCCTTAGGTTAACCCTATGAATGCTGGTGGGGTAATTACATCCCACTGGCACTCACAGGGTTAATTTTACTAACACTGAACAATTTTTAGGCACTTTGGATGTATTGATGTGAGGCTTAGGGCTCCATATCAATAGACCCACTGAGGACTTAGGATGTTTTTGCCTTTTAATAGCTGTGTCAGCTGACTAAAGGTCTGATAAGGGACTTTAGTGTAAAAAAAACACAAAAAAAAACAAAACTGGGTCTTAGGGACTTTAGCAAAAAACCCTGGGTCTTAAATTTTATGTGCTAAAGTGAGTCCCTTATCGGATCTTTAGGGCTAATGCAGTCTATTAAATGGCAACTTGTGGCGTTTTTTTATTTTTAATGGGCCAAAACTCGTGTAAATGTAGCGGCCAGCAGAATTTTTTTCTGACGGCATTTTTTCATAGCACGGGTCTTTAAATTGGTTACCGTGCTGGAAAAAATCCCATCACCTGCTTTTTTTGGTGTTGGCTCCCTATAAATCTAGCCCTTGGTTTGCCCCAGAATTACTCCTCTTTCTTTGTGGATATGGACCAGTGAGAATTAGTAACCCAAATATCAGATTTTAAGAGGGAAACCCGCAGCCCTCTTGCTATTGTTGAACTACAACGTCCATCATCCTCAGTGAGCTAACACCCAGCTGAAGATGAAGGGAGTTATAGTTTATTGACATCTGGAGAGCGGCAGGGGCCCATCCCTGCTTTATGTCATCAGTAGTTTTAACATTTACACAACGAGAAGGATGTACTAAGAAGAATTGTTGGACTTATACAAGAAGGTGTGATAAAGAAGTGATAATGTGGTGATAATGTCTACAGTGCTATCACTTATCCTATTTCTACGTTTTTCTATGGAGCCAATTCACTAAGGTCTCTCTCACATGAGAAATCATAGGCTGTATAGAATAACATATGAATAGGAGAAGTGATATCACTGGAGAAGTCATCTCCACTTTATCACACCTTAAAGGGAAAGTAATTTTCACATTAAAAGCAGGTCCAATTAATCTTCATAGTATTTGGGCCGTGGAGAGCGTTATTTCAATACTGTCAGAGTTGTAGTTTTAAGAGTAATTGAATGATAAAGTCTCCCCTTCCTGTCCCTTTTACTGATGTAACACTGCTCACCTCAGAGCAGCAAGACTGTCTGGATGGATTGCAGAGAGGGACAATCTTCAATTAACAAGGTAAAACCAGAAAAACCTGTCAATGGGGGCAGGGCTTTCATTGTTCTCACAGTAAGAAGACTGTCCCTTGCTGTGAGCTGTCTGGTCCCAGGACCAGATTCCACATCTGAGGGGAGGTGGCTTACACCAGGTAAAAGGTGAGGGAGGGGAATATTTTATTATTCAATTACTCTTGAATTACAACTCTGACAGTATTCAAATAACACTCTCCATGGCCCAAATACTATGGAGATTAATTGGAGCTGCTCTTATTTTGAAACATTACTACACCTTTAATGCATCTCCCTTCAGAGAAGTTTGCGAAAAATAAAAATCCCCAAATTCCCATTAATTTAAATGGGACATCTATCCCCTTTAATGCTACAGAAGTCTCCAGTGCATTGCTTCACAATGTATTGGAGACCCATCTGGAATTCAAGGGGTTAAAAGCCCCATCTGCATCAATGATCCCCTTTAATGCTACAGAAGTCTCCAGTGCATTGCTTCACAATGTATTGGAGACCCATCTGGAATTCAAGGGGTTAAAAGCCCCATCTGCATCAATGATAATTTTATTTGTCCCCTGTGGTTCAGTTGGTTTGCTCAACAATTTCCCTTAGTACATCAGGCTCAGTATAGGCAGGAACTAAAAATAGTCCGCTTACCTATTAAAGCATGAGCAACTTAACGCTCCCAGCAGCTACAACATATCTTGGACAGAGGTACCAATCACTGTCATGCTTCTTGAAGCAAAAGACTTTGCTGCTCTTGAGGTTCTGCAGAATAATTACATGCTTTTCAGCATGGGTCACTGTGATGGAGAATTCAGCTCTCATAATGGACAACAATATTACAATCCAACCAGCATTTCTAGAAAGTCCAGTTTGCCCAAGAATCATATTCCATACAATGCGTTGCATAGCCTTTGGCACTCAAAGGGTTAATACATATGTAAACGTGGAAGTATGTTTTCATCGGATTAAAGGAAATCTGCTGGGCAAGTTTGAAAGAACCTATTTAGCTTGAATCACCAAAGAAAACATGAGTACACATTTTATTGAGTTTTATTTACAACTTATCGTACTCATCATAACTTTAGACCATATGCAGGCAATTTAGAACTCTTCAGTTCTTGTTGTTCTTGCAATATACTCAGCATGCCAAAGGCAGAAGCATGTTCTCAGGTCTCAAGAGATACTCAATTCAACACTGATTCTGCCCATTAGAATCGCAGGAAACGAGGGAGGGAGTGTGAGAGTGTATGCTGTCTGTTCTAAGATTCACTTGCCCTGGTGCGTGTGTGTGAGGATTTTTGCTCACATAACCTATATTTAGGACTTTGATATAAGGATAGGGTTTGTGTACATGGTCCGTGGCATCAAATAAGCAGGGGATCAGAGGATCTTTCCCTACTGGGGTTTCATGAGTGCATGGTATTCTCGTTGCATTTATTAAACAGCATTGCTATGGAATCTTTTCTGCACTCTTCTCTTAAAGATATTTCAAGAAAAGTGTCAAGTGTTAGAAATTGCTTTTTTTGCATAGCTTTATTTATATGGCACCACATTGTATATGCAGTGCCTTACAACAGTAGTATGTTACAATAAATACAAGACAAGGGGTTAAATAATTGTCACAGTCATAGAAACAATAAGAAAGAGGTCCCTGCCCCGATGAGCCAGGAGACAGACAGCAGAGTATGAGGGTGCCAGGTATTGCCAGTTGTTTTTATCAACAGGAGGTGCATGGTGCTAGTGCTCCAGATTATAGGCTTCCTGGGTACATTCAAAGGGAATCCTTTTAAAAGGTTGCAGGCAAAAGAGCGTGCAACCTTTTAGCACAGTAACCATGTTGCCATGGTTAAAATGGCGACATGAGAATCTCGCGATGCATGACAGCACGAGACTCTCATGTCGCATAGTGAAACATCGCATTCCCCTAACTACAACTCCCATCATGCTTACCTATCTGGTAAGTGCACATCGGATAGAACAGTGCAAGCATAGTCAGGCTGGGGTTGCACTTTATGGCACTAACAAGACTCTCATGTCGCATAGTCAAACACTGCATACCCCTAACTACAACTCCCATCATGCTTACCTATCTGGATAGAACTGCACAAGTTACCTTGTCACTCATGTAAGCACTGCAGTCATGTATGCTTAACGCTGCTCCGGGTTCTCTCTCTTCCCTTCTCTCTGTGCAAAATGATAGGGCAGAGCGGAGCACACACAGGAGAGAGAGAGAACCCGGAGCAGCGCTGATTATACATGACTGCAGTGCTTACATGAGTGACAAGGTAACTTGCGCAGTTCCATCCAGATAGGTAAGCATTATGGGAGTTGTAGTTAGGGGTATGCAATGTTTGACTATGTGACATGAGAGTCTTGTGCTGTCATGCAGAGCGAAATTCTCATATCGCCATTTTAACCATGGCGACATGGTTTCTGTGTTAACCCATTCAAAGATATTTCTAGACGAAGGGAGAGAGGTATGGCTTTCCCAAGGTAAAGAGGGAAAAAATTAAAATGGTTTGAGACAGGAGAAGTCAGAGGGTGTGCTTAAAGTAACAAGAAGGGTTTCATGTGCTGAGCAAAGCAGGAGTCTGGGAATATAAGTGGAGATGAGGGAAAAGATGTAAAGTGGAGTTGCAGCATGGAGAGATTCGGAGGTAAGAAGAAGGACTTTGTAGGTGAAATAGAGCTGAACTGGGAGCAATGTGAGATATCTGTGAGTAGGTTCCATTATTGTAGAGAGTTTGGTGATTTGTACAGCTGAGTTTAGGACAGATGGTATAGGGGAAAGATGGGAAGCCGGGAAGGCAGTTAGTAGTAGATTGCAGTAGTCTAAATTGGATAGAATGAAGGCATGTACAGGTGGATCCATATATACTTTTATGCTACTAGCTTATTTTATACTTTCTAATCAACTTATTATTTGGTCACTGATCAGTTTTAAGGATGGTTTGTTAATAATTGTACCCTTTGCATATTGGTTTGACAAGTAATTACTGACATCTTTTTGTACCGCAAGAAGCCTAGCTCTTCCACGGACCTTAGTACTTTATACTTACAGCAGTTCTGCCCTATTGATTCTGAGGGGGATGTGTACCACCCATTTCCTACACACATGCCCTCCACACGCATATATATATGTATACATACGCAGACACACAAATACATCTGTGGTACCTTGTTTTTGCCAGCCATTGTAGAGGATTTAGAAGAATGCCTAGAGAGACTGCCATATTGTTGAAGACTGCCATATTGATCAAGACTGCCGTATTGATCAAGCTAACTAAGTGCAATTCTGGAGTACCATAGAGGAGAAATGAAAATTATAATTGATTTAAATGGGGCTTTTAACTCCTTAAATGCTAGAGAGAATGCAAACGTATAGCAAATCAATGCGTTGGGAACCTTTCTTGCATTCAAGAGGTTAAAGGGACACCAACATCAAATCTTATCTCTCAAATCTTTACTGTTTGAGAGATATTCATATCTAAAGTTCCCTCCTCCCTCCCCTTCTCCTGAAGTCAGTGCTCTGCTGACAGCAGGAGATCCCGGTCCTGGGACCAGCCGGCAGCTCTGCAGCAGAGCCGAAATAGTGATATTGGAAAATAATTACTTCATTGGAAAGGTCTACAAAGTGTGCCTGGTTTGCAAGCACACTTTGTAGACTGTTCCAATGAAGTAATTATTTTTCAACATTGCTATTGCGGCTCTGCTGAAGAGCCTCCTCGTGTCGGCTTTACAGCTGACATCAGGGGAGGGGGAACTTTAGATGGGAATATCTCTCAAACCATAAAAGGTTTGAGAAATGGGATTTGAGCAACATAATTTTTTTTTTTAATCTATAAAACAAGAAAAACATTTTCTGGAACATTACTGTTCCTTTAAAAGCCCCATTTATTTCAACAAGAATTTGCAGAATTTTCAGTTCAACCCTATGGTGTCAATGGTTTGTTCCAGAATTTCACCTCCTTATCTTGATACATAAGGCCCATAGAGTAATAGTCATATCCCATTAACCCCTTAACGACCAGCGGTCGCGGGGTGTGTGGTCCTTTAAGGACCCGATAGAGAATTTCGGCATGCCGCCTCACGTGCCTGATCACGTGGGGCGGCACGCCGAATGGAGGGACTGAAAGCGATCGCTCCGGTCTTGGAGCGATCAAATTCAGTCCCAGGTATTACTCACCGCGCTTCGGGTACGTCACCGGATGCTAAGGGGTTAATCTAAACACCTTTTATTCTTTTGGCTCTTGCAGCAGCTGACTGACTGTGCATTGTGTGGCTGATGTACTAACAAAAAGAGGACCAATTCAGGAGAAAACCATCTGCACCAGGAAGAACACATATAATGCGTAGGAGACCTCTATAATGTTGTAGAGTATAAAAGGCCTCTTTAAATACATTATTACTGTTTCGAAGTCTATTAGCTATTTGGGGGCCCCATACTGATACCTTGTCTAGGCCCCCGTGGAGTTATAATCCATCTCTTGAAATGACACTGGACTTCTTTTTGTTTAAGCCCCAACTCATTTGATTGCAAGCTCTATGGTTTATATTATAGAAATTGCAAACACTGTAGGTCAGTTTTCCTGTTGTTTGCAAGAGATGTATATATACAACAATGAAGCAAAAGGGAAAAAACAGAAGTGTACGATTTAGGGCAGGTGTGTCTAACGTGCGGACCACTGCCTAATGCAGCCTGCCTGAGACTTTATAGAAAAATGTTTTTGAACCTAATTAACTAGCACACATGAAAGCCAGAAAGACAGACTCAATCACATGCTTGGCAGCACAAGAACAGAACAGATGCCTGTTAAATATCAGTATTGTCACTGACATAGTCAATAAATAAATCAATATTTTTGAACAGCTGACAAGCTATAATTCACCATTGTTATCAATAAAAAAATGTGGCCCTTGCACTTATGGCTTTATGATTATGTGGCCCTCGATAAAAAAAAACAGGATGCCCCTTATATAGGGTAATCCTCACAATGCATATACTCCAAATCATATCTTATTCCAACAACATAAGAATTAAAGAGGAACTACCATGCAGTAAAGTCACCCTGCAATAAGTAGGCAGGTGGCAACTAGCTTCATAAGAGTTCTCTCACAAAAACAGAATGCTAGAGAAATCCTTAATTTTGCGAGACCAGAAGCCAGGTATCAGTGCAGATATCTAGTGTGCACACCTGCGCTATCAGTCCCAGTCTCCATACAGATGCATTGCGCTGGCCTGAATGGTACCGGAAGGGACTGGCAACGCAGGAGAGCAGACTGCACTAACCTTCCCGACAGTCTCGGAAGATTAAGGATTTCGCTAGCATTCTGTTGTTGTGAGAGGTAAGAGAACTCTTATGAAGCTAGTGGCCACCTGCCTACTTATTGTAGGGCAACTTTACTTCGCATGGTAGTTCCGCTTTAACAATGTAGGTGTGATATATGTCACTACAGTAATCTCAGTCCAAGAAGACTCAGTCCTCAAAGAGTAAGAAGAATTATACAGTCCACTCTAATAATACTCATTTAAACCACAGTGCATGAGGCACAGTACATGCCGTATTCCTTACTCCAAAGTTCTTTTGTCAAAAAGTAAGTTCAATTGTTATCTCAGATGTTTAGATGATGTCTTGTCCAGGGGCGGATTGCCCTATCGGGGGATCAGGCATCCCCCGGTGGGCCACCCAGTCATGGACCGGTAGGGAGATCAGATGATCTCTCCTCTCCAGCCCACAACTCTATGGAAGCAAGGTACAACTCACTCACCAGAGCCGTGCAGCACTGAAGACCAGGTCCTGTTCTCTGTACCTGTCCTGCCCCCAAGGCTGACTAAGCTGGCCCTGCTCTGCCTGCAGTGTGTGTTGTAGTGCAGGGAATGATTGATTAGCAGGCAGAACTTCTGGGACCTAACTATCTAGCAGATTAAATAGGTATTATTTTATTCTTCTTAATTGTACCCATTGCTAGATAGGCTTAATTTTACATCTGTTAACCCTTTAACCCCTTTTATGCTTTAGAGAGGTATAGAGCAGTTATTAACCGTTTGCATACCAGACAGGATTACAGCAATGTTTTATTTTGTTATTAACCAATTGAATTCCTCATAGGTGCAGTACCTCATGGATTAACCCCTTGTACGCTAGAGAGGCATAATTAATCAGTAATCAACCCCTTGTATGCCAGAAAGGCGAATAAAGTTAATTTTTGATGAATTATGCCTCTTTTGCACACAAGGGGTTATTCATTGAGGTACACATTCCTGTGCAATGTGTTGTGCACCTATGAGGTATTCAATGGGTTAATCACAGAACACATTGCTGTACACCTCTCTGGCATGCAAGGGGTTCATAACTGATCATTTATTGCATACAGTATGTTAAGGGGTTAATAGCCATTTATGCCTCTTTAGCAATGCATACAGTGGGTTAGATTAACCCTTTGAGTGCCAGAGGGGTAAGCAACGCATTGCACAGCAATGCTTTACATACCCCTCTGGCACTCAAAGGGTTTTAATATATGTATACCGATTAGAATACCAGCTAGTGGGCCGGCTCCTAGCAACTCCTCCTAGACCCGGCTGGGACTGACAGCGCAGGAGCACGGATGTCACAATGGCAAGATGTCCACGCTCCGTGCTACTGTCAGCCATAGAAGAGAGCATAAATCTATTAAATAGGGTAATAATTCTGACGACTAGCGCTACTAAGCAGCTAGTCACCAGATGGGGACTTAGTTAAGCTAAAGATTTTGTGGGGTGGTAATTCCGCTTTAAAGTGGTCATTAAGGAAAATGGTAGTCATCCTAAGTATTAACAATTTTTTATTTTCAGTATGTACTAACAAACATATTTTTTACTTTTATTATGTGTCAGCATATGGACCACACAGGTGGTTAGCATGAAAAGCCCAATACATATAGACCCAGTGAGAACAGTGAATAGCCAAGGACAATTTTATATGTAAAAGTGCCTCCCTAGGAACACTTACTGTGTATCAACTTGAGCCTTAGTCCATCAGATATCAATAAATCAGTTCTGCTCACCAGAAGAATTCTTGGTAAAAGTCCTTACCATACTACACAGTGATATCAGGGGTCATCTCCACATGTCCTCTTGGGCAGCAGACTCGATCTTCAACTCTCCTGTCGATATTCTAAATGTTGATGCACTCAAATGGTGATAGGTATATGTCACGTTCTGCCCTTTTTTCTGTCTTTTTAGTGTTCTTTGTCTGGTTTTTGCCTTGGTTCTTCTTTTTTTTGCCACATCCTTGTGCCCTGCCTTGTTTTGTACTCAGTCCTGAGCCTTTATGAAGCACCAGTACTTCAGTGCTGGCGCACAATCAAAGCGTACTAATGCATTATCTAGTGTTTGTTTCCTAGTCCTGTTCCTGTGACCCCTTGCCCTTTCTTCCAGTGTGCTTTCCATGTATTGACCTTGGCTTGTTTCCTGACTACTCTCGTGGTATGACTGATTCTCCATTTCTGACCCCGGCTTCTCCATTCGACTGTTCTTCTGCCTGCTGCTTATGTGCTTTATTGTCCGCCAGTTACTAACCCTTCTAGTACAACAATCTGACTATCTCTTCTGACTATCATCTGTTCAACTCATCTGTCCTCACAGTTCACTGGAACTGTATCAGTTCTGCTTCTTCGACCATCTGTCGTGCCTCTGTTTGACTGTCAGTTAGATTCCAGTCCAACTAGTCAAACTTTGACTAACAGTCGTACTTTTGTATCAGGTGTTGAATACTCCGGATCTCCAGCTTCTCCTACAAGCAACACTTGACTAACATGCAGGTAACTCTGTCTCCTTGTCTGTCATCTCATTCGACCTCAGTAGTTAGTAGCTATCCTCTAGGCTGTCATCCGGGGTACGGGCCAGCTTCTCTGGTCAGCACAGAACTGACCTTGTGGTCAGCACCTTTAATCCAGCTTTGGCCCCAGCAAGGCATCCTAGGGGGTAGCCAACGCTAGACAGCTCCGCACCCCACTCTGCACACTCCAGCACCTTGCCTACTGTGAGACTCCCCTACTGTCAGAGTTGCTGTATACCTGTTGTTGAGTTGCTGTATACTTGCTGTATCTATTTACTGTGTTGTGTTCCAGAGAGTCCTAACTCTGTTTGTTTCTTATAAAATAACTAGCGGTCTGCTATTTCTCTGTGAATTTGCTCCTCCACAGAGTTCAGATTCAGGCAGCTTACAGTCTGTTTTCCTTAGTCTTTTATGGAAAACTCGTTTTGGGACTCAAGTGATGCCCCTTCACCGGGATTCATCAGATAGATGGTGCAAGAAACATCAAACATGGCAGGCTTTCCTCTTAAGTCTTTTCCAGCCAATCATATGGTGGCATGCAACTTATTTGTGTGATACACTAATGTGAATGCATTGATAATTGAAATTATTGTGTAACTTGAGGATATATGCTAGATCGCCATCCTTACTTGGTAAAACAAATAACCCCAGCAAATGTTATAAGACGTCAGAATGTTACAAACAAAAAGAAGGTAACAAATACTCAAAAACAACTGTAAATGAAATATTCTTATTTGCAAACGTAAAAACCAGGTTAAAAGTAATGCTTGCAAACCAAAGTAAGGACCACTCGATCCCTAAAAATCGTTCTGCAGAGAAAAAAAAAAAAAAAAAGACTTTTAAAAAAAGATTTAGGTATGGGCCACCTAATGCATTTTACTGCGTCTTGCCTAGCCTAGTTACATTATTACCATTAGGGAGATCAGCATAGTATAATACCAATGTACTCCCCAGGATGTCACCAAGTGGTTTTAAGCATTATATCTGGGGCTAGCCATTTCAGCCAGTACCTACAAACTCAAATCAAAATGAATTTTCATCTCTAACCAAATACTGAGACACTTGACTTCCAATATTTATGAAAAAATGGTAAAATGAATTTCTGTAATGTAGGTATGAGTCCTTAGGGATGGAAATGAATCACATTTGGGTAAGCTGATTTTGTCATATATTATAAGTTGTATCTGTTTTTCTTATGACGATACATGCAAACACAAACAGACTGGTAGGGCTTACAAAAAAACAACAATAAAAACTAATGAATATGGTCAATTTAAATCCAGTAACTCAGACAGAACCCTTTAATCAATACACAATAAGATAATTGTAAAACAAAATATAAAAGCATATTTGGAATGTGAAAAGAGACATCTCTCCACTGATGGATGATTAAAATTCCAAAAAAATACTAGTCCCTTGTGAAATTACCCAATTTAACTGAACAAGAAATATATATATATATATATATATATATATACACACACACACACACACACAAATGTAAAAGCTCGTGTACACGGGTCAAGGTCCGGATAATGTTAACCTTTTGAGTGCCAGAGGGGTAAGCAACGCATTGCTTTACAATGCATTGCATACCCCTCTGGCACTCAAAGGGCTAGTTAAAAGGCCGCTACCTCACTGTTCCCCTTGATGCAGTCTTGCATCGCCTCACTCACGCGATGCAATCATGCTCAGCAGAGACTGCCCAAACGTGGGCAGTCTCTACTGAGCATGACTGTATCGTGACAAACATCCTAGCACATTATTAAATATTATTATATAGGATGTGGAGCAATTCTGGGGCAAACCATCTACATCCTGAGAGACAAATCAACAATAGTTCTTGAATGCTAGCTAGGTTTCTAACGCACTGGAAAGCAATGTATTGGAAACCTCTCTATCATTAAAGGGGGTTAAAGCAGAACTACTACCTCCACTAAAGTCACCCTGCAATACTTATGCAGGTGGCAACTCGCTTACTAATCATTATTTTACCTTTAAAAAGTGCCCACAAATAAAGCTATGCTTAAGTTTCTGAGACTGATGGCCAGTTTACTGCAGCCTGTGCGTCTGCACCATCAGTCTCTTCCGGAACCGTCTGGCCCAGTGCTATGCCTGTGAAGAGGACTGACTGAGCAGGTGCGCATTCAAGATGTCTGAGGTGATGCCTGGCTTACGGTCTCGGAAGCTTAAGCATTACTTTATTCGTGGGCACTTTTTAAAGGTAAAATAATGATTAGTAAGCTAGTCGCCACCTGCATAAATATTGCAAGACGACTTTAGTGGAGGTGGTAGTTCCACTTTAAAAGCCTTATTTAAATTAATAGGACTTTTATCTCTGCATTAGTGTTCCTTTGAATGCTGTAGGAGTGTGCTATGTATTACAAAGCAATGCCTTCAACAACCCTCTGGCACGCAAAGGGTTTTCAGTTACTAAAAACACTGTCAATCTTGATTGTGTGTATTTAGAATCAATTACAAGATGAGCGTGATATCACAATTTCATGTTCTTTAGCCAGCCGTGACGGAAATGCAAAGGACAGCCAATACACACAGGAGTCTGGTTAGAGACCTTGATAGATGAATATATAAGGTTGGAATTTTAAGCATTAACCTCAGGAATGTGCCACAACAATCACGGACAGAATTCCCAATTGGCAGAATAGGCAACTGGGCGCCTCAGTTATGCTGCCAGTAAAGAATTTCCAAATTATTGGTGTGGCCAGAGGAATCTCAATGTTCCTGCATCAGTTGTATGCCCTTAAAAAGGATATTATTTAACCCCTTGGATACTAGAGAGCTCTACATCGCATTGTGGAATAATACATTGGAGATCTCTCTACCAACCAAGGACATTAAGCTTATTTCCTTCTTGCTTATAGGCCACGGGTACTTTCTGTGCCAGGAAACAGTGGATGGGAGGGTCATGTGAAGAGTGTGTGTGGTGGTCGGGGTGAGGGTGGCCATGGGTGGAACTACGGCTGTCTAGAGTGCCTTGCCTAGGGGGCGTCTGGAATGTAAATCCAGCCAGGAAACCAATCAATGATTGTTCTCGAACAATCAGAATTCTTACAGAGCTCATCAAAAGTTCATCTTTTAAAACCGAAATTAAAAGAAATAAAAACACTCTGGGCATTATGTATCAGGCCTCTTTCAAATGGGCAAAAGAACTGTTGCAACCCCCATACAATAATTCTGTTGCCTGTGTATGTACACTCATCTCTCTCTCATGTTCCACTGCCAATATGGACACAGGGGAGGCTTATTTATTGATCAACCCACATGAGCTCCAGCCAGTACTAATATCTTGCTCCTATGTGTATCAACAATTTATTGGAGCTTGTGATGAGCATCACAACCATCAACACCTCTAGTGTGCAAGGTCTGTGGCCACTTTACAAGCAACTTTTACTGCATTCTTAAAGGAAAACATAAAAGTTGCTGAATGCTATACTTTGGTGCATTCACACAATGAGATAGTTGCCCTTGTGAAAGACACCATAGGCCAGCATGTTAGCTTTTACCATGGACAACAGATCCGAAACAGCATTGATGTGCTAATTTAACCTATGTGAAAGAGGTCTAAAGGCAAAGTGAAGCAACAGTGGGATAAACCAACCTCATTGAAGGGCACAAATAACAATTACAAACATCGGACTTTAACACCACAACACTGCTTTGCATTTATTTGCTCCACAATCGATACACATTGCCTTTATTGTTATGCACAATAAGACATTTTTGCTCTTCTTGTTTTTGTCATCCTTAGTGCAGGAACCAAGATAAATTATGTAAACTGACCTCTTTATGCCCTTGCAAAATGACCTATAAGAAATCAAGTAAACCTTTACCCTAAGATATGCTTTGCTTGTTATACACTGAATTAAAATCTACATAAACTGAGAATTAACATTTATATTTTTTGTGGCACTGTATGATAATTCCCTGTGCTCAATAATTAGTTTGCTCCAAGGCCAAATGTATTGCTCACTGTGCTATTACAAAATAGCTAAGAGAGGGCCCTGTCTAGATTCATTCAAAGCACAATGTGTGGTCACAATAGCCCAGCAAAGAAACTGATTAATATAAAATGCCAGAGTGTTCTACCAACAAATAAAGGTTAATTATTACTATAATAACCAAAGGGCTACTACAACATATAAGCAATTTTTCAGATTTTTCCTTTAAAACTAACTAAACTTATGGTGAAAGGTCCATCTTAAGGATGAACCTAAAATACCGGAATCTGTGAAAGGATGAGTTGAAAAAAATGAAGTTCTAAAATGAATAGTAGAACAAAAATGACATGACCTAAAACTGGAAGGTGAAAAAATTTGAAAAAAATCAAGAAAACATGCCTTTACACAAAGGGCAAAAGATACATGGAACAGCCTATCAGCAGAAGTAGTAGAAGTTAAACTAGTATATTAAATTAAGAGCTCATGGGATTGATATCTGGGATTTTCAAACAGACAGGGAATTGCGCAGACTACATAAGAACCAATTGGCCTATCTATTATACACACATATTTTATGTATTTATATATTGCAGGGTTTATCCCGCTGAGTAACACATTGATACTCCCACTGTTGAGAGATGTTTTATTTAAAAGTTATTGCAGATGGAACTTGAATTTTTTGCATGAAGCACCTCCATGACCTGATATTCTATGGTGGCACTGTTGATACAGCAGTGTATGTACAGCCATCGGCAGTTGACCATGAACGGCCACTGGCTGCTTTAGTAACAGCACCACTATACAATTTTCAGGCTATGAAGGTACTGCACTCAAAAATGCACGTTAGCTACAATAACTTTTGAATAAACCCTCTCTCAACAATAGAAGGGCCCATGTTTCACTCTGCAGGATAATCCCCGCAATATATGTTTTTCCATTTTGAGTTCCAGTCAACTTAAATATATTTCCCCCACAGCGTCTCTTGTAAAAACATTGCGTGTGAAGTGTATAATCACATTCTCAGTGATGTTCTGTTTACTTAAAAATGGTTGTATAATCAGTCTAATTAGGAGATACACCTTCATTTAGAGTAGAGTAAGTAAACTCTAGTCTAGACAAAGAAAAAAGAAAATGATAGAGCGTCCTGTGTCTTCTCTCTGCATCTAAGCTATTAATTAGAACACTGCAGATGTGCATTTTAGGCCCCTTTCACATAGGTGACTTCAAGTGTGACTACCTCCACATGGGTTTACTTATAAAAGGTCGCACGAGAAAGAGAATGTGACCACATAACACATTAACTATGTCGCAAGGATTAAAATGGCGACATGAGAATCTCACACTGAATGACAGCACATGATTGTCAGGTCGCCTACTGAAAGGGCACATCCTGGTCTTGCTGGACGGCTCTGTCTGTCGTTGATTCATCAATCCATCTCTCTTTTAGTGCAGTGACCGCGTTGTCATCATCGGTCATATGTTAGCATTTTGTGCCATGTTCTGGCACTCAAAGGGTTAAATCCACCGACTGTTCTCTCTCTCCCCTTATATGCTATTTTAATGTAAATCACCAATTTACCACTCCATAGTGCAGCGCTGGCTCATGTGTGTGCTGCAGAGTGCCTTTAATCTGTGTGGAAAATAGCAGAGAAGGGGAGACAGAGCCGGGTCAGCGCACAGCCTCCAGGAACACAGGGTTTTTTTTCTACAAACAGATTAAAGGCACTCCGCAGCACACACACATGAGCCAGAGCTGCACTGTGAAAATAGCATATAAGGGGAGATAGAATGGCAGATGGACTAGTCAACCCTTTGAGTGCCAGAACATGGCACGAAACGCTAATACATGACCAATGATGACAATGCTATCATTGCACTAAAAGAGAGATGGACTGATGAATCAATGAAAGACAGAGCTAGCCAGAAAGACCGGGATGCGCCCTTTCAGTAGGAGACTTGAGAATCTCGCTCTGTCATGCAGCGTGACATTCTCATGTCGCCATTTTAATCCTTGCGACATAGTTAATGTATTATGTGGTCGCACTCTCTTTCGCATGCGACCTTTTAAAAGGATATCCTTCACACGTGACTTCACCAAAGTCCGGCACGCTGCATCCCTGCTATGGTCACATGAGCATTGATGGAGGTTGCCTTGCTCATGGCAACCTCCAATGACTGTCTGATGCACATGGACAACCCACCTGAAAGAGGTAATTACATCTAGCTCATTTTTGTGTATGATTTCCTTGGATTCTAGAGATGTCTGCAACACATTGCAAAGTAATATGCTGGAGCATCTTTAGCATCCAAGAGATTAATGCAGAGCTGTCAGAGTTCATTTTTCAAGGGCACAATTCCGGCCAAGATTTAAATGAAAACTCACAACTAAAATTTAAATTGGATGATATGATTTTAAATATCAAGTGGTTATAGCTAGCATTTGTAAAAATGATTTATTTTATCTTAGACCTCTAAAATACAATCCCCTCTCTTGACTGTTTATGTTTATAGTCTGATAATGAGAAGTGACCCGTACTTTCTTGACCAAATTTTGCCTAATAAAATTGATTTAACCCTTTGAGTGCCAGAGGGGTACAGAACGCATTGCTTTGCAGTGCGTTCTGTACCCCTCTGGCGCTCAAAGGGTTAAGAAAGTCACACAGGTGCTGCCCACTTTTATCTCCACAAACACACTTTATTAATCAACTGAACTCTAAATAAATATATATATATATATATATATATATATATATATATATCATATGTAATGATAACTGATGCAGGCACTCGTAGGGCTTTTCAATAAAAAAATCCATTTATTAAGTGTCAACGTTTCGACCCAGACGTGGGTCTTTATCAAGACTACGATAAAGATCCACGTCTGGGTCGAAACGTCGACACTTAATAAAAGGATTTTTTATCGAAAAGCCCTACGAGTGCCTGCATCAGTTATCATTACATATGATATCACTTCTATATTTTCCCGTGGAGGATTAGCAAGAGCACCAAGGCATAATAAAGTTTTGGAGTGCCCATCACTACTATATATATATATATATATATATATATATATATATATATATATATAGAGAGAGAGAGAGAGAGAGAGAGAGAGAGAGAGAGAGAGAGAGAGAGAGAGAGAGAGAGAGAGAGAGAGAGAGAGAGAGAGAGGGAGGGAGGGCGAGAGAGGGGGAGAGACAGAGATAATCGACTGCTGTATGACGGACACCCAAATAGGTAAGTTCTTTTGATTAACAAATTAAGAGACACTTGTCCCTAGGGTATAATTCTGCTTTAAGTGTAAGTAGGTACCGTTGTTTTTTTTTCCCTGAACCCACCCCCTCAAAAAAACAAACAAACAAAAAAAAAACCCTTTAGTCTCTGAGTAACCCTTTGTGTACCAATAACTGCATACCACTCTGGCACTCAGAGTACAAAAGTCAATATAAAATGTTCCAATTTGTTAGGTGATGCTGATGTCCTACATAGAACTATAGTGCACTTTGACTGAAATGGGGATGGAACCCTTTGGATAAGGACTTCACGGCATTTCTTCACAAGTCATTGGATACGTTTCAAGCATTCAAGTTCATGGTGACTTTTAAGCTAATGGGAATTTGTATTTGCGCTTTGGCTCAGAACTGTTACAGTCCTTCTTTGTACACCAGCCTCAGTATTTCTGCACTCTAACCAAGTGGTAAATGTTAGCATAGCTACTCGTCCATGAACACATCACTATTTATACTGTTTTGCCATCCTGTCATAGAACCAACTTCCTTTCTGTTTGACTTATATTATTCAGATTAACATCTCTTTATGTAATCTCTTCAATACACATTTATATTTTAAATATATCCTGAGGCAAGAAAATACTGCTGTTTCTAAGGGTGTTTTGGTTCATAAAATATTCTTCATTCCTTAGGGTACTGGATTTAACACCAGATATGACTTAAGTGAAGTGTATACTTCATAGTAACATTCCACTTCCTTAACTAATCTCGTTCTAGCATTACAGAGTCCATTGTATCTATAAATCTCACAGCAGATTTGACAGATCTAATTTTTAACATTCTAAGAAAAATAGTGTAACAAGTTATTCTACTACAGATGAAGATATTCAATCCTGTTTCTCTATACATTTGGATAAAAGGGGAAATAATAGCTCCTAATATTCCCCAGAAAATCGTAATGGCTTTTACAGGTTTAATAATTGTTAAAATGTTTCTCATTGCTCCTTAAAGTTTTAACTCTTTGAGTGCCAGAAGGGTACAGAATGCATTGCGAAGCATTTTATAAAAAAAATATATATATTGTAGTGAATTTCCTGTTGAGTAAAATAAGTGTATTCCCACTGCTGAGAGATGCATATTTCCGGAGTTATCGTTTAAATCTGTGTTTTTTTAACATTAGCAGTGCGCTCTAGTGGCCAAATTCAAATGAGTTATTCTGTTACATTCTAATGGAGAGGAAAGTCAGTGACTTACAGTTAGAACGTCCAGGAAGTAAATGCACAGTAAATTCACTTTCTGATTATCTGAACTGTTATACCTTTGGAATAAAACAAATGACAACAGTGGAAATGTCCTTGTTTTAAATAGCAGTAATAGTTGTATAATATATAGGTTTCATAAAAAAAGTTTACTGCACTAGTTTCAGAGTAATTTCATTTTTAAGATCCCCTCCCTCCACTTTCCATGACATCAGCCAGTTCTTCTCTGAACCAGCTGAATGCTCAGAGACCCTCACTCACACAGAGACACTTGTCTCCGTAGGAGTAGTTTAATGCATTCTTGATCCTTCCTTTTTTTTTTTTTATTAATGCATCCTGTGCACTGATTAAATCTCAGTTGGTGTACAAGAGGCATTAACCCTCTGAGTGCTCTGCAATGCTTTAGATACCTCCCTGGCACTTAGAGGGTTAAACTACTCACACAGAGACAAGTATTCATGTCTGAGCAAAAGCTGAGTAGACTGTCACTACAGTCACTCAATTGTATTAGCCAGCCCCTTTACTAGCAGAAAAGGTTGATGTCAGGGAAGGATTGAGGGAAGGGGTGCTTAAAGGGGAACTACCACCTCTTCAAGAATTTAACTTCAATAAATCCCTATCTGGTGACTAGCAGCTTAGTAGTGCTAGTCGCCAGAATTATTACCTTATTCCAAAGAAATGTGCATTGTTCTGGGGCTGACAGCAGGATAGATCGTGGACATCTTGCCATAATGACGTCCATGCGCCTGCGCTGTAAGTCCTTTCCGGAGCCGGCCGGCCGGCTCCTAGCAACACCTCCTAGACAAGGCTGGGACTGATAGCGCAGGCGCGCGGACGTCATTATGGCAAGATGTCCGTGATCCATCCTGCTGTGAACCCCAGAACAATGCACATTTCTTTGGAATAAGGTAATAATTTGGGCAACTAGCGCTAATAAGCTGCTAGTCGCCAGATGGGGATTTATTGAAGTTAAGTTCTTGAAGAGATGGTAGTTCCCCTTTAAAGGGATAGTAACCCCCCTGAACAACGTGACGCCAAAAGAGAGCAATCGTGCAAACATACTGCACTCCCTAATTCCCATCTCTCAAACCTTTATGGTTTGAGAGATGTAAGACAAGGAAGACCTCCGCTCCCTCCCCCTTCTCATACGTCCGCTGTATAGCGGGCGTCATGAGATCCTGCTTCCAGGACCAGACGGCGGGTCTGCAGGAGCGCTGTCATCTAGATATCTCCGTATTATTACTTCATGGGTATGGTCTAAAACGTTTGCCTGGCTTGCAAGCACATGTTGTAGACCATTCCGATGAAGTAATTATACGGAGATATCTAGATGACAGAGCTCCTGCAGAACCGCCGAAAGTCGGGCGACTGGATTCTGCCTCTGACAGCTTTATAGCTCGTCAGGCAGAAAGGGGAGGGAGTGTAGGTCTTTCTTGTCTTACATCTCTCAAACCATAACGGTTTGAGAAATGGGAATAAGGGAGTTAAGTATGTTTGCACGATTGCTCTCTTTTGGCGTCACGTTGTTCGGGGGGGGGTTACTATCCCTTTAAAAACTAAATGACTCTGTAAGTAGTGAGCATTAAATTGTGTGTGACAGACACCAGTCATACTTCATAATTCTTCACAGTGCATTGAAGTTTAAAAAAAACACTGCAACAATTACCATGTCTTTAATCTGTTAACAGAATAATTTACTTACGTAAGTGTCCTTCTTACAGGAGTCTGGTATGGATTTTTACTTTGTCTACAATATGAGGCTGATATTCTAAGTAGAACTGGATCAGTTCTGGGCAAAGGAATTGCTACGCAAGGGACAGATAACATTATTTTCTTGATTTAAATGGACTTTCATCAGAGCCGGATTACAGGCAAGGCGCACTAGGCACCTGCCTAGGGCCCGGCCAAGTTGAGGGGGCCCGCTGGAGACTGCTCCCCAGAAAGCCGACAGTGTAATTACTAAACCACTGCGGTACATAAGACCCAGCCCTTACATGGGACAGAAGCGGCAAAAAGTTTACTCCCAAAAGCACATACATTTTATTTTAAGGAGCCGGAAGCCGCCAAAATATAGTAATAGAGTGAGAAAGCTTCTCACTCTATTCTTCCTTCCTTTCTCCCAACCGGATGCCGCACCAGATCAGGAACGAATGCAGAACAGAAGCAGAGCAGAGGTCACCTGATGCTTCTGCTCTGCGGAAGACTGGGGGAGATGTAATGATTCCCAGTGCCCAGCAGCCGCGCTATGTCATGATGCAGTAGCGCGGGCTGCATAAAATCTGCAGATTCCACAAACCAGCTAGGCATGTATCTGGTAAATGGTGAGAGTGCTCTCCTGCCTTGCTGCCCGAGTGTGAGAAGAGACCCTCAGTGGCTGTTACTGGTGCCCAGCCTGCATTACTCTACGGGACCATAGAAGAGGTATTTGTAATAAGCATCCAAAATAAGTTTACAAGAAGAAAAAACTAAATAAAGAAATACATAATAAAAGACTTAACAGGATCATTTTATAAAAACTGGATCAAAGTCAGGGTTTAAATATATGCATAATCCGTATTTGAAAACCCTATCCCTGACTTTGAACCAGTTTTGGCAACATTATCATGTAAAATGCGTTTTGTTCATAAAAAGGAAAAATCATCTTGGCAATTGTTGGGCATTTATAAGAATCTCATTTCTGCACTAACATTATGTCAGTGCAAAAATTAGATTCTTGTGTTTGCCCAACCCTGGCCAAAATTGTTTTATTTTTGTTTTTACCAACAAAAACATAAACTAACAAGATCATTTTATCAAAACTGATTCAAAGTCAGGGATGTGGTTTTAAAATATGCATTATGCATCATGTATTTAAACCGTAACCATAACTTTGAACCAGATTTGATAAAATGATCCTGTTAAGCTTATGGTTTTGTTGGTAAAAAGGAAAAAAAGTATGGCCAAGGTTGGGTGGTCATAATAACCTCATTTCAGCATTAAAATATACACCAACACATTATACTGTATGTTGGTGTATATGTAGTACAGAAATATTGGTTTTATGATTGCCCTCACCTGGCCATGCCAATACATATCTAATTACTATTACATTAAAACTATACAAGTTAGTGCAACAGGACTTAGGTTATTTGCTGTATTTATTTAATAGGTACAATATAAAATATTGTGTTACTATCCCTTTAAGTTGTTGGTGGTACCTCAAACCACAGGAACAAAGATCAGACCGAGAGGCTTGCAGGCGGCCCCAATTTGGGATCCTGCCTAGGGCCCTGTGGAGTCTTAATCCGGCTCTGACTTTCATTTCAACCCTTTGAATGCTGGTGAGGTCCCATTTAAATCAATTTGAATTTGCCGAGTGTGTATGTGCTCCCTATGATCTACCCTGGCAACTCCAGTTTTTGTACTTATTTACCAGGTCTCCAGGAACAGCGGTTGATTCTCTGGCTTGCTGAGTTCTCTGGTAACCCTGTCTGTTCCCAGCCCAATACCACTCACACAGGCTCTGTTCCACCTACTTCCTGACCCATTTCAGGGCAAACACTAACTTTCCACACACCAATCCCACCCTTATTAAATCCCCACCTATACTATAATGGAAATTGTATCATTTGGACACTTCCATACTTCCTTGATACTCCAGGATGCCTGAGATGCATTTGGTTTGTGCCAGAATTGCTCTGATTCCTCTTAGTACATCAGCCGTTTTATTATTTTTTTTTTTTGTGAAAGTATTTTACCAGGAATTATAAACTGAGATTGTCTCTCATTTTCAAGTATGTCCTGGACTCATTTTATCTACCTTAGAAAGGTGAAAGGCTGAGCTGACCTTGCCAGGACTAGAACCTGCAACCTCACAGTCTGAGCAAATTCTACAGCTGGTGCCTAAACCAACTGAGCCATCTCTCCAGCTGTAGCCCACATTCTGAAATACTCAAAATGAGGAATGCTATAAAGAATACTATCACAGATGCTCATTCAGGGATAGCATGAAAACATGCACTGTTGGTAGCTCAAGGACCCAGGTTGGCTACCCCTGCACTACATCCATGTTCTGTAGTGCTATGTAATAAGAACAAATTGTGAAATAAAAGTGACCAGTTGTAGACTACAGTAGTACTGCAATACAAACAAATGTGACTGCTGAATGACACCTCTCTAGGTAAGTCATTTTACTAAAGAAATGATGGACCTCTTACTCCTTCAGTTATAATTCTTCTTTATTATATCAAACACTTCCAACCTTACATTGGTATGGGACAACAGCATACATACCTGTCACAGGACTCTCCCTGCCTGTTTCTATTTGTCCTGCCAGCTAATTTAGTGTTACCCTTATGGACAATTCAATAAGACATGCAATTCTGGAGCAAACCGGCTGCAACACAGGGAAGATATTTAATACCTATTGATTAAAATGGGGCTATTAACCACCTGAATATTACACAAGTCTCCAATGCATTGCAAACAAATGTGTTGGAAACCCCTCTAGCATTAAAGGAATTCAATGCTATTTTTAACCCTTTGAGTTCTACAGCTGTGCCCAACACTGACACTCAAAGGGTTAACTCAATGAGATTGTGATTATGTTTTATCTGTCCAGTGCAGCTAACTTTCACTAGAATTAAAAAACAAACCCCCAATATGTCTGGCCCGCACTAAATGGTCAACTTACTTACAATGATCTAATATATTTAACCCTCAAAGGGTTAAAAAAAAAAAAAACTTAAAGTGATAGTAATGTCAAACAATAATATTTTTTATTGTAGATGAAAAAAATGATTTGTTGCAAATCCCATCTCTCAAACTGCTATGGTTTGAGAGATATTCTCACTGAAAGTTCCCCCCTCCCTCCCCTACTCTTGATGTCCGCTGGAAAGCAGACAGCAAAAGATTCAAGTCGTGCGACTCGAGGAGGCTCTTCAGCAGAGCCAAAATAGCGATCTTTAAGAAGAACTACTTTATTGGAATGGTCTACAAAGTGTGCTTGCAAACCAAGCACACTTTGTAGACCATTCCAATGAAGTAGTTCTTTTTAAATAAAGCGATTTCAGCTCTGCTGAAGAGCTGATGGCTGGTCCCAGGACCGGGATCTCCTGCTGTCAGCTAGAGCGCTGACGTCAGAAGGGGAGGGAGGGGGGAACTTTCAATGCGAATATCTCTCGAACCATAGCGGTTTGAGAGATGGGATTTGCAGCAATTTTTTTTTTCATCTACAATAAAAAATAATATTATTGTATGACATTACTATCACTTTAACAAAATATCTAGTACTATCAATATGATCAGCAAATCAAATTTTTGGTACGCAAAAATGAAAAATCACAAAAGACACCCCTTCTGAATACATCACTGCTGAAGCTTTCTGGGGTCTGGACGTATGTGGCGAGGGACAAACTTCAGTAAGCAAAGGGAAATCCTGCCCTCCTTCGTCAAGGACTTCAGTTAGCATGTATAAGGAACCTCCTTCCTTATACATGCTAACTGAAGTCTGTCCTTCGCTGCAGCCGTGGGGTCGCGTGACACCACTAGCCATTCATAACTTTAGAACAACGTAAAAATAAGAGATTTTAAACAGCGCAAAGTGTTTTTTTTATAATCTAAAGAAGACTCAGCGATTTACTTGTATTTTACAGTACAATCTCCGTAAGTTCTATTTCTTGCAAGCACTTTCGCCTTGTGCGGCACAAAACTACTTCGACACAGCTCTGTTGGACATACCTAAGTCCCAAATTCTCCTTCCGCTTCCCTCCAGGCTTCCCTGTGAGAGCATTCACGCGTCTCTTTGTAGCATATTGGAACCAGCAAGCTCCTGTCAATGCACTGAATAACTAGACTACAATTCGGCTTTTGAATTGTAGGCTGCTTATTCAGTACATTGACCAGAGCTTGATGGTTCCAATATGCTACGAAGAGGTATATTTCTTTTCTGTGTATGGCACTTGTGAGCTAAAAGTGACTGCATCCATGATACCTGTCCTATAGAGCCTGGTACATAACATGGCAGGCTAGGATTGTTCCTAGTTAAGCATATCTGACTAGAACTTTCCTTAAAGTGGAACTGTCACATTTTAACAACTAAGTGATTTTGAGAGCTTTCAAACACAAACTATATGTTAAGCAATTATTTTTTTATCTTTAAAAAAAAAAAAAAAATTCTAAGATATTTAGCTTTATTTGTCATTTAGTGCAAGACCTGGAGGACTCAAACATTTCACATAGCGCTGTATTACCAACTGCCGCTTCCTACCAAGAAGTACTAGCTCAGATGCATATACTGTCAAATGAATAAAGCTAAATGTCTCAAATGATTGTTTGAAATTAGAAATGACTAACATAAATATGGGTGATTTTGGACAATTTTCAAAATCAGCTATTTGTTTCAAAGTGACAGCTCCCCTTGGGGAGTTGATAGCTACTGGATGAGGAGGCTAAAGCCCCATGTCTCGTGTTTAACCCTTTGAGTGCCAAAGGGGTACGGAATGCATTGCTTTGCATTATTTCTAGTAGGAAGATTAGCACCATATCAAGACCTGGAATTTTAACCCTTTGAGTGTCAGGGGGGTATGGAATACATTGCATTCCGCACCCCTCTGACACTCAAAGGGTTAAAGTTCCAGGTCTTGTTATGATGCTAATCTACCCACTAGAAATGATGCAACTGGGCTGCATGAGCTATTATTACTCTATATAAGGGCGGATCAAGCCCTAGGTCTCATGGGAACCTAACCAACTTCCCTGTTTTTAACCATTAGTTCTCTGTACTATAGTGAACTGCTGATCTTTACAAGTCATTAGACACTTATTTTGCTGCTTTTGTAGCAATTAACAGATGTGACTCACTCCAGATGAGTAAGTTTTTGGTGGTTCTCTCATAGGCACCAATTCTCTGATTTTCTAATGAGTCAGCTTGTCTTGGTAATACTGTATAAATAGTTTGCTCCCACTGACATAATTGTTTAGACTGAATCAGTGTCAGAGAATTAAAACAGGAAAAATGTGCTCAAGAGGGTTGGCCTATTTATGTCTATCCCAGGGGTAGGCAACCTTTGACTTGCCAGCTGTTTGCAACTACAGCTCCCATTATCCACCAGCTGCATGACGCTTATGGTCCCTATAGCCTGCTATATCGAGAACCGAAGTTTGCCTACCCAAGGTTTGTATGAACAAATTATAAGTATCACCCTGTAGTCTCTATATTAATAAATGGTCTGACCATAGGATTTTTTAGGAAAAAAAAGATCTGCTGGAGATCTCTCTAGCAATTAAAGGGTTAAAGCTTTTTTTTTTTTTTTTTGTCCTCATTTGTTATAGTCCAAGGGTATTTAATGTGCTAGGAAACGGGAGTGGAACTAGGTGGTTGTCTATGGGTGGAGCTAAGGGCACCTACAGTGCCATGCCTAGAGGAGCCTGAGACTGGATGGAGTTGGCTGATGAGATTGCTCTGTGTGTGGTTTTCCTATATCATTCTTTTTATTATTGTGCACTTGAGGAACACTCCATTGTGAAAGCTGCACCTCAACGGGTTAGTCTTAATAAAGGAATACTAATACCTAAAGTGAACTGGGTTATATAAATGTAATACCCTGTACTCTATGCTTAAATCGAGGCTACACAGAAAATATGAATATTTCAGAGTTGCACTGAAATCAAAAGCAGCCCTGTAGTACGTATTTTTTCACATGCTCCCCCAATTAACTCTTTGAGTGGAATATGTGTACGCAAAAGCATTTGGAGAGCAATGTACTGCATATTCCTCTGGCACTCAAAAGGTTAAAGGTGAGGTCTGGCCCC
Organism: Rhinophrynus dorsalis; assembly: GCA_037306005.1. Lineage (NCBI taxonomy): Eukaryota > Metazoa > Chordata > Amphibia > Anura > Rhinophrynidae > Rhinophrynus > Rhinophrynus dorsalis. The sequence continues at coordinate 199,124,299 of CM074725.1, forward strand.
AGGAAGGAAGAAGCAGAAATATAACTGACAGCACGGTTTCCAAACTCTTATACAGCAGCCACATTATTTTCACTGCCATTCTCCCACAGTAATGGAGTTAACACATTATCAGCATCTATATTTGAATGGTAGTTGGTATCCATGACTTAAAAGGATAGTAATGTTTCACAAAAACAGCAGCTCCAATTAATCTTCATAGTATTTGGGCCATGGAGAGTGTAATTTCAATACTGTCAGAGCTGTAGTTCAAGAGCAATTGTATGATAAGGTATCCCCCTCCCACCCTTTTACCTAGTGTAAGATGCATCCCCTCAGATTTAAATATGGTCATGGGACCAGACAGGTCACAGCAAGGGACAATCTTCTTACTGTGGGCATAAGGAAAACCCTGCCACCTTGACAGGTTTTTCCTTATGCTCACGGAAGATTGTCCCTCTCTGTGATCCATCTGGACAGTCTTGCTGCTCTGAGGTGAGCAGTGTTACATCAGTAAAAGGGGTGGGAGGGGAATACTTTATCAATCAATTACTCTTGAACTACAACTCTGACAGTATTGTAATAACACTCTCCATGGCCCAAATACTGTGAAGATTAATTGGAGCTGCTTTTATTGTGAAACATTACTATCACTTAATAGCCTAGTGTAGTTTGATCTGTTAAAAGAAAAATAACAACACCTAGTAGAAACCCATGTTGATTAATGTTAGAAATGTATTTAGCTTTAACGGTATAATTAAAATCAAAACATTTAGTCAAATGGAGAAAGCTGCCTTATATGTTCAAGAATACAACAGCAGGTGAGAGATAGCATTTGCATACCTGGGAACTTTGTCTTCTGGAGGACTCCTGTGGTGACGTTGGGGGGGATATAAATGAAAAAAGAATACCGGCCAAGGCATTCCCTCCATAGACTTAACACTGGAAAGAAGCCAATTTTTTACCGGCCTGCCGGTAAAATACCGACTGGGTGGCAACCCTAGATGCAATTTGCATCAAAAAGGGGTGAGGCATGTCAAAAGTGGGAGGGAAGTGGGAGGAAATTGGTACAGAAGGAGGAGAAAAGGGTGGGCAATGGGAGGAATAGGGTGGTAAGGAAAAGCGGGCAGAATTTCTTATGAAACTCCCCACCACTGGAGAATCAGTGTCTGTCCCCGGAGACCTGAAAATCAGCTGCAAAAAACGGAGTCTACAGGGCAGAGTTCCCAGGTATGGTGATTTGGAATATTCCATTTTACATGATTTTCTGGGGGAAAAACGTTAAATACTATGCAGTGTAGTGATTCATAGCACACTCAGGGCCCACTAACTGTCCAGGAAAAACATTTTTCTGCTTGAATACAGGTGAGTGAATAAGAATGTCTGTGCCTCAAGCATAGGCTGACCCTACCTCACCTTTAAAAAGAGATTCATAGGAAACAGGCATATTTCAGGAGTGCACCAAAATCAAAGCAACCCTGTAGTATGCATTCTTCATGTGTGTCCCTTTTTAAAGGTGAGGTATCAGTCTACCAAGTAGGAAAATCATTGTGTCTTGGACAGGTAGTGGGCCCTAAGGGAATAGGTCTAATGTACAAGTAAATATAAGCTAGTATGTGTTGTTCTATGGTGTTACTTCCACCTTAACTCCTTAAGGACTGCATGGTCTGGGGTTAGGTGGCTCTATTTTTTTACATCAATGCATTCTGGGACTACAGACTGCAACCTCACTGAGCTCCTAGAATTCCATGACGTGCCAGGACAGTCACCAGTCCTTAATGCACAAGTACAGATGACAGTCCTGGCATGTCATAGGTTGTTAAAGGGATAGTAATACTTCATTTTAACTTTATTTTATTTTGTAGGCATTAAAAAAACATGAAGAATGATATAAGCCTTATCTCTCAATCCTTTATGGTTTAAGAGATATTCACAAACAAAGTATCCCCCCCTGTTCAACCAGATCAGAAGGGAGATGCCCAGGTAGACTGCAGAGAGGGACAATCTTCAATTAAGATAAGGGAAAAACCTGAAAAACTTGTCAAGGGGGGAAGGGCTTTCATTGTTTTCATACAAAGAAAATTGTCCCCTTCTGTTATCTGTCTGGTCTTACAACCAGATTCACATCTGAGAAGAGATGGCTTACACTAGGTAAAAGGGGCGGGAGGGGAACTTTGCTTGTGAATATCTTATAAACCATAAAGGTTTGAGAGATAAGACTTATATCATTCTTCATGTTTTTTTAATGCCTACAAAATAAAATAAAGTTAAAACAAAGTATCACTATCCCTTTAAGGTGTTAACAGTAATGTGATCATAGAATTATTATTTTTGTATTACAGTTAGCTAGATTGCAGTGTTTATTAGAAGTGAAATTTTGACAACAATAAAATTGTAACGTTTCAGTCTTCAGTACAAATTCACTGGTAGTCACAGAACAACACATACACTTTCACTCCAGCTTTGCTCCACAGTCACAATTACCTATATTTGTCTTGTGGAATACTTTGCACTGCTTTAGGGAACCCAGGGATTCTACTGAACATCAACAACTGGACAACCACAGGTTGTGCATATGTGGCTGATGGAATCAAGGGGATTGCACTCTAACCACAACTGAAGGACCACATATTACCTACATACCATTGAAAGACAGATGCTGGAATTTATAATCAATTAGCAGCTGGATAGCCACATCTTATCAACATACTCCTGATGGAAACATATAATATTATGCATACCTGCCAACTGCCCATTATATCCCATGGACTGTCCCCAGTTTTGGCTCTCTCTGTTCTTGTCTCTGGTCTTAAACTAGATTATTAGGCTACTAAATAATAGTAATGCTTCACAAAAAAAGCAGCTCCAATTAATCTTCATAGTATTTGGGCCATGGAGAGTGTTATTTCAATACTGTCAGAGTTGTAGTTCAAGAGTAAATTAATGATAAAGTATCCCCCTCCCACCCCTTTTACCCATGGTAAGCCACCTCCCCTCAGATGTGGAATCTGGCCCTGGGACCAGACAGCTCACAGCAAGGGGCAATCTTCTTACTGTGAACATCGGGAAAACCCTGCCCCCCTTGACAGGTTTTTCCTTATGTTCACTAAAGATTGTCCCTTTCTGAGATCCATCCGGGCAGTATTGCTGCACTGAGGTGAGCAGTGTTAAATCAGTAAAAGGAGCGGAAGGGGGATACTTTATCATTTAATTACTCTTGAACTACAACTCTGACAGTATTGAAATAATACTCTCCATGGCCCATATACTATCAAGATTAACTGGAGCTACTTTTATTGTGAATCATTACTATCATTTTAAGAGGGACAGTCACTCTTTGAGACCCAAATCTGTATGGCCCTATTTCCTACCCTGGTGCCCCTGTTTTTAGGATATCAGACTGTGTGGTGTGTATATAAGTGTATCACATTGCTCCACAGAAATAAAACTCAATTAATGTTTGTTTAAAGGGATAGTAATACTTCGTTTTATCTTTATTTTATTTTGTAGGCATTAAAAAACATGAAGAACGATATAAGTCTTATCTCTCAAACCTTTATGGTTTAAGAGATATTCGCAAGCAAAGTACCCCCCCCCCCCCCCCCCCCGTTTAGCCAGATCAGAAGGGAGGTGCCCAGGTAGACTGCAGAGAGGGACAATCTTCAATTAAGATAAGGGAAAAAGCAGAAAAACTTGTCAGGGGGGGGGGGGGGGGAGGGCTTTCATTGTTTACATACAAAGAAGAATGTCCCCTGCTGTTATCTGTCTGGTCTTACAACCAGATTCACACTGAGAAGAGATGGCTTACACTAGGAATAAGGGGCGGGAGGGGGAAGCTTTGCTTGTGAATATCTCTTAAACCATAAAGGTTTGAGAGATAGGACTTATATCATTCTTCGTGTTTTTTTAATGCCTACAAAATAAAATAAAGATAAAACGAAATATTACTATCCTTTTAAACTTCAGTAAACATGTTTATAAAGGAGTCTGTGTAAATAAAATACTTTGGTTTTGCTCAAAATCATTATTCAGCCATGCAAAGAGGTATCAAGATAAATGAAATAACCTAAAAATTCTTAGTAAGACCCTGCCCACCAGCTACGCCCCCAGAAACACTACCTAAAACAAAAATGTCACTCTTTGGCCATTTGAAATGTTGGATGGTGTGTTTTCTTCCTGTGGTGTTATTGGTTTGGTCCAGAATTGCACCTCTTTAACTTTCTGCAAAAGGCATGGAGATGTACAGTGAAAATGCTACACACACACTTGGAGCTAATGTACTAAAAAAATGGTGCATTCTGGGGCAAACCAACTGCACCTTAGGGAAGAAATAAGATCCCATTGATTTAAAGGGGGATTTAACCTCTTGCATGCTGGACATGCTCAACATTACAATGCCTTAGACACCTCTAGCTTCAAGGGTTAAATCCCCAATTAACCCAAATGATTTTAGGCATTTTTGTCTGTTCTCTATGATACAGTTGGTTTGCAATCCTGGAACAAACCATCAGGACCATAAGACAAGTGTAAATTACAGCAATTTCCAATTTTTTCAATTGGCTTTTAACCACTTGAATGCTAGAAAGGTCTCCAAAGCCTCGCTTTGCGATGCGCTGGAGAGCTCTCTAGCAGCATCCAAAGATAAAACCCATTAAGTCCTATTTTAATCAATATTGGACCCTTGGGTGTTGTTAGTTTGCGCATATGACCTGTAATGTGCCATGAACGGGCTGTACACGCACTTTCTCAGCCAGCTCTTCCGGTTTGCCCACCTGTGGATGTCAGACAGGTACAGGGCGTGGAGCAGGTGAGGCAGAGCATGGCGCATGCGCTATACCGGCCCTCACCTTGTCTGCTCTATACTGGATCATCTCACCTGGGTCCAGCAAAGCGGAAGTGGGAGTAGAAGCAGCTACTGATCTGTCATCATCGCCATCCGCTGCCACGGTGCCAGCCTCCTCCAGCCGGATCTTCCAACTCTTCTACTGCCACCTGCTTGACCAGACGTCAACGGCAGATAGCTGTTGAGCGCCAACCCAGACTAACAGTCGACCCCTCATGCTCTCCATCATAACTACGTGAGTACAAAACTTCCTAAACTTTATGTCTGTCACCAGGAGGAGGGGCTCCCCTGCATCTCTCACTGTATGTACCGTTGTCCGACTTAGACTAAAGGGCTGTGTGGGATCGCTTCATCCTGCAGAACGGGGAGAGCAGAACTTTGGGGGGATAACTTTTATAATAGTGACATCATGGCACTTTGATCTTGCTATGGGCTGTAAGTATAAACTAAAAACTCGAGCAATTGTGGGGCACAGCCTACTGTGCCGTAAGAGATTTATTGCGACTTTAACCTCTTGAATGCTAGAAAGGTCACGGTCACCAATGTATTGTGCTCCTGTCAATGAGTTAAAGCCCATTTTAAATACATGGATATTTCTGTCTGTTTCATATATTGCAGCTGGTTGTCCCAGAACTGTCCCAAGTTTATTTACACATAGCCCTGTGTGTGGGGCTGACACTGCCCATCAGCTGGTGGAGAGACCCATTCTGAAATAACTGATGGGTTATTTATTAAAATATATTAATTAATGCACTGGTAACTCACTCAGTACCAGAGAAGTGTTCAATGCATGTAACTCTACTGACGCTCAGTGGGTTAAATTACATTGTAGAAGAGATCGTATTTAAAATCCTTCCCAAGCTGTTATCACATTTTTGTTAACAAATTGATTGCCAGACGTGTACACCTCTCAGGCAATTAAAACGTCACTCACTGTATTGCATTTAATTTTTGTATAGTATACTAGTGTAAAAGCCCGTGTACACGGGCCAAGGTCCGGTAATGTTAACCCTCTGGCATTCAAAGGGTTAAGAGGCCGCTACCTCACTGCTCCACGCTATACAATCATGCGCAGTAGAGACTGCCCCTAACTGCATCGTGACAAACATCCTAGCAAATTATTATATAAAAAAGGATGGAAATTTAACCATATGAGTACCAGAGGGACAAACTTTGAAAAGCAATTCACTGATTGCATCTCTTGCCCTCAAAGTGTTAAAAAAAATGGTGTGTACAGCTATGTTAATGTTAGGTATTCTAGGGTAAAAAAGTGTGTGTGTATAATGTATAATACAGGTTTACAAATAAAATGTCTATACAGTTACATGATCTGTTATGATCTCTCACATAAATTCTTAACCCATTGAATGTCATAAGGGTTTTCAAAACAATGCTTTTCAATGTGCTGAACATCAGGCTGGTACTCAAAGGGTACATCTACTTAACCTTTTGTACTCGGTATTATAGGAGCAAGAGCAGTAATATTTTTATTTTTTATGGGGAAAACATTTTTTTCAACAGTGCAAACTGGTGTCAAAAAGCAGTTTTTTTAAATAATGCACTCTTTGGGAGAGCTTGAGTCATAGACTACATGTTTATCATAATAACAGACTGGCACAGCACCACCTGGTGACTACAATTAATTTTGAATGAAATATCTCCCATCAGTAAGAGTACCCATATTTTAATTATCAGGAGAAGCCTTCTAGTAATACTTGTATTAAAGTTGAGGTCCACGTCTTCTTTATTTTTTTAAACACATAGCACTATATTTCAATACTTACAGTTTTGTAGTTCACGCGCTATACAATTTGAAAGGATCCTCCTCCCTCCCCTTCTGGCCGCTTCCCACTAGATCTGGAATCTGGGACCGGACGGATGCAACGAGGGACAATCTTAAGTCATTAAGTATAAGGAAGATCCTGCCACCCTTGATGAAGGAAGGCAGGATTTTCCTTTTGCTTACTGAGAATTGTCTCTCGCCGCTCACCATCTGGAGCAGACTGAGGTAGAGTGAAGCAGGGGAAAGGGGCGGGAAGGAGATCCTTTAGGACTGAATAGTGCTTGATCTACAAAACTGTAGAAAAAAAAAATAAAGAAGACTTGGACCTCAAATTTAGTACAAGTATTACTATCCCTTTAAGCAGTAAACCTTTTTTTCCTCTCATCAGGATGACATCACAGTGCTAGGCTGACCATACCTCACTTTTAATAAGGGACATACAAGAAAAATGCATACTACAGGGTTGCATTGATTTTGGTGCACTCCTGAAATATGCCTATTTCCTATGTGTCCCTTTTTAAAGGTGAGGTATGGTCAGCCTACACAATGCTAGTCTCTGGTCACTGCAAAACAAGTGATAAATAAGTGTTTCTTTCATCTGTGGCAAAATTACAAAAGTTTGAAAAAGAGTAAATTTTAAAGGGATAGTAATTGCAAAATAAAAATGCTGCTCCAATTGATCCTCATTTAACGAGGCTTATGTACCAATGTAGTTCAATAGTTTGTTTTGTAGTTCAAGAATAAATCAGTTGTAAAGGATCCCCCCTCCCGCCCTTTTTACCTATCCTTAGCCTTCTTCCCTCAGATGTGAGATCTGGTCATGGGCCCAGACAGCGTGCATCGAGGGACAATCTTCATCCACTGAATATAAGGAAAGCCTTGCTCCCCCTTGATGAAAGAGGGCAGGATTTTCCTTCTGCTCAGTGAAAATTGTCCCTTGCTGCACTCCATCCGGCCTTCTCAGAGGGGTAGTGTGACATAAGGAAAAGGGAAGGAGGGGGATACTTTACTCTTGAACTACAAAACATAAAATTTTGAAATACAGTGCTAGATGATCCTTGTTATATGCGGATCAATTGGAGCTGCATTTTTATTCTGCCATTACTATACCTTTAAGAAGGTGCAAGAAGCAGTGTATTAAAACCAATTCAAACTGTGCCATACATTGTAGCAAATTTGCTGCCAAATTGTACACCACTGTACCATGGCCTAAAGTTTGGAGCAATAACAAATGTATAAAAATGAGTCACCACAATGTCTTACTCAAACCTATGAGAAAAACAGAACAACAGAGGCACTTTTAAATCAGTACACTGATGTATTTTATATATTGATTTAAAAGCCCCCCCCCCCATTGTTCTATTTTTCTGCTGGTTTCATTCTTCTCTTTGAGGTTTGAGGGAGCGTGTTTTTGGGGAGTGGCGAATCCTAAAGATATCTGCATGGTGGGCAGTGTAATATCCCCCACAGTCAAGTTTAACCACATTCTAACAATGGTTAAGAACAGATGTGAGTAGGATTATGCTAATCTACTTTTACAACTACTGACTGACTTCTAAACCCTTTGAGTGCTAGAGGGGTACGGAATGCATTGCTTTGCAATGCATTCCGTACCCCTCTGGCAATCAAAGGGTTAACCCTATAAGTGGCCTCCTTTTGTTTTCTGTTTCTATATACTCATACCTAAGTAACCTTTCTTCTAAATTTCTTAAGATTACTTTTTATATACCCCCCTGCACCCATAAGTACATGTAGACAGAGTAGTTAATATCTGCCCAGGTTATAAACTAATTAACATACAATGCCGCACTGTGCCAGCAACAAATAAAGGTTAAAGGGATAGTAATGCCCAAAGATAACTTTGTTTTATTGTAGATTTAAAAAAAAAAAAAAAAAATGTGCAGCAAATTTTTCTTTTCCGGCTTGAGAGATATTCGCTGCGAAATCCCCCCCCCCCCACACACACACACACACACCCCTCCCCTTCTCCTGACATCAGTGCTCTGCTGACAGCAAGAGATACTGGTCCTGGGACCAGCCAGTGGCTTAAATAGTGATCTTTATAAATAATTATTTAATTGGAACAATCTACAAAGTGTGCTTGGTTTGCAAGCACACTTTGTAAACCGATCCAGTTAAGTAGTTCTTCTTAACCCCTTAACAACCCATGATGTCCCAGGACCATCATGGGTGAACTTCCCATAAGGACCCATGATGGTCCTGGGACGTCATGGGTTAAATGATAGCAGCGTGCCTCGTTACGCAGTGTCATTCTGCTGAAGATGAAACTGAGGGCTCCGGGACCGGAGAGCTCAGTCCGTGTCTCTTCTGCTGTTACACGTGATCGCTCCTGTTTTCTTTAATTTTAATAAAGTAAATGGTGGGTTATGTGTGTAAATTTTGTATCAAAAGAGAAGCTTATTTGTGCCTAAAAAAATAGCATATAATTTATGTGGATGAAATAAAAGCCTTAGAGGGAAAACACTGTTGAACAAAGACATAGTCAAAAAGGTCAGAATTAAGGGGTTAAAGATTGCTATTTCGGCTCTGCTGAAGAGCCTCCTCGTGTCTTTACAGCTGACATTGAGAGAGAGGGAACTTTAGCAGCGAATAGCTCTCAAACTGTAAAGGTTTGAGAGATGGAATTTGGTGCACACAATTTCTTTTTTTAAAGGAACAGTAAACTTTTTTTTTTTATGAAAACACATTTTATAGCTCTTTTCCTGCTGAATAAAAAAGGTCTCTCTCACTGCTGTCAGATGTTTTATTCGAAATTTATAGCAGTTCAAATAAACAGGAAGTGAATTTACTGTGTTTGCTTCCTGATTGTTCTAAATGACAGTAAGTGACAGGCAGTTTCTATCAGATTCTATGGAGAACTGTATGTCTCTGACTTTCCTCTCCATTAGAATGTAACAGGAAAAACTAATTTGAATTTGACCACTAGAGGGCACTGATAATGTAACAAAAAAAAAAATGGGTTTAAACTGTAATAACTCTGGAAATATAAATCTCTTGGTAGTGGGAATACCTTTATTTTACTCAATAGGAAAATCCATACAATATATATTTTTTTTCATTAAAAAAAGTTTACTGCTCCTTTAAAATCTACAATAAAACATTAAGTTATGTTTGGGCATTACTATCCCTTTAATTTCTCAAAAACTAGTTATAGTACAAACAAATGACTGGTACAACATATAGGAAGTGTTTAACCCTTTTGAGTGCCAGAGGGGTTACGCAATGCAAATGTGTTGCGTACCTCTCTGGCACTCAAAGGGTTAATATATATATATATATATATATATATATATATATATATATATATATAATATATAATTTTTTTTTTTTTTTTTTAAATACACAGATATACAGATCCACTTTGCTATAAACCACAGTATTTTCTGGATATCTGGCATATCTTCTGTTGTGTATTGGCGGAGGACATCATTTGTGTTTTGAGTTAAAGGGTTAGTAATGTCTAAAAAAAAAAAAGTTTTTTTGCATTTAGAAGAGCTTAAAAAAAGCTGATCTAAATGCGAAAAAAGTGTCTCTCAAACCGCTGTGGTTTAAAGTTCGATGTCTCCTGCTGACAGCTGTAAAGCTGTCAGCAGGAGACCCATGTCGGTCGACATGGAGGCTCTGCAGCAGAGCCGCAATCTTGTTAGTTACAACAAATCCCTTCATTGGAATGGTCTAAAATGTGTGCTTGCAAACCATAGCGATTTGAGAGATACATTTTTTTGCATTTAGCTCAGCTTTTTAAGCTCTTCTAAATGCAAAAAAACTTTTTTTGGACATTACTAACCCTTTAAATTGACTCCTTGGAGATGGAGTGTAACTCGTTGATTCACAATGTGTTACACACCCCTCTTGTCCTAAAGGGGTTAAATGCAGTTTAATCAATGTGTCAGTTCCCAGGGATCAACAGGTTATGATGTGAAACAATCTGGGATATAGAAAGTGTTGAAGAAGAAAGTGCTATACTAGTACACCAGTGATCCTCTGAAAGTAGGGCCAGACATTTCCAACAGATGTTTGGTGTTAATCCATGAGCAAACACACCATGTTAATATACTAACTGGTAAAGTGTGTTAACTTTGAATGCTAGGATCATAAACCGTTTGCACATCCCCCACCATGCTTAAAAAACAGCAAGATCAATAGACAAAACTTACAGTAAAGTGTTTTTTCCAGGATAGACTGTTGACTGCAAACCACACCTTCGTGGGTGCAAGACAATTAACTGTAGAGCTAGCTCTTTCTAAAGTGTCACAGCATTTACGGTATATGAAAGCAGGTTTAAAGTGGAGATAACATATTAAAATGACATGATTTAAAAAAAAACAAAAAAAAACAAGTTTCAAAGTCAACTATGTATATGTTAGCCAGGGCTCAAAATTTCAAGTCCTGAGCTACTAGCCAGGCTTGAAAAGTTACTCGCCACCAGTTTCCACGTCTAGCCCCACCCATATCCGTGCCTTTAACCCCACCCATATCTCCGCCTTTAACCGCATTCATCTCAAGTTCTCTTTGATGAAATGACACTGCTGCCCACACCCTATCCACCTTCACACACTGCCCACACTGTGTCCCCCCTGTCCACACCCTGCCCACCCTCTTACCACCCTGTCCAAACCCTGCCCACCCTCTGTCCACCCTCACACCCTGTCCACACACTGCTCACCCTCACCACACACTGCCCACACCCTGTTCACACAGCCGACACTGTCCACCCTGCCCACCCCCACATTGTCCTCCTCCCCACACTGCTCACACCGTAGTCCTCCACACATTACTAACAAAAAAAGTGTAGAATATCTGAGAGTAGCTGTTTAAATGCACTTACTAGAGCGCAATTTGTCTCTCCAGCCCCTCTGTGTGCATCATTGTCTCCTTCCCCATCCCCTCTGTGTCACTGTCCCCTTCCCCAGCCCCTCTGAGTGTCTGTGTCCCCTTCCCTAGTCCCTCTGCGTGTGTCATTGTCCCCTTACCCTCTGTGTGTGTCACTGTTCCCTTCCCCAGCCCCTCTGTGTGTGACTCTGTCCCCTTCACGAGCCCCTTTGAGTGTCTGTGTTCCCTTCCCCAGTTCCTCTGTGATTGTCATTGTCCCCTTCCCCAGGCTCGCTCTTGTATCTCTTTCCCCCTTGTGCTCCTGCTCCCCTTCCTCCTTGTAGCGTGGCTGAGCAAACCGCAGTAGAAGATCTTGTGTATCCTATACCCAGTCTGACAGGAAGCTGTTCATTGCTCCTAGTGAGCACTTCCTGTCAGACTAGGTAGAGGATACAGAAGATCCTCAACCCACGGTCTGCGTGGCCATGCTACAAGAAGTGATTGGCAGGAGGGGAAGCGCTGTGTTGTGTGCTCTCCTCCTACCAGTTACCTGGAGCCCGGACATTGTGCTCCCTGGGCCAGTGCACTGTAGGCGGCTGCCTAATTTTCTGGACGCGGGGCACAGACCTGTCGGCACTCAAAGGTTTAATGTATACGCTGTGCTGCTCTGCAATATAATGTAAAGTAAAGGCATTATTCAGTCTGGCTTCTTATGATATTTACACAATATCACACAAACATCGTAAGAAGCCATTCTGAAGAAATACTTTACTTTTCGTTATATTGCAGAGCAGCACAGCGTGTACCTTAACCCTTTGAGTTCGTTTTTTTTTTTTTTTTTTTTTATGGTGCTATCTTCTCCTCCTGGCGGCCTGATGCCTCCGGTGTCATTGGACTGAGGCCAGGCATGGAAGACAGGCACTAAGGTGGGCGGGACAGCAGGGTTTCAATTTCCACTTGCCCCCACTCAATTTCTCGAGTGGAAATTTTGAGCCCTGTGTTAGTCATTCTGTATTTGAAACTATAGTTTTACAAGATTTGGCTTTAGTTATTCCTAAAGGCCAGTCCTGTGGTGATATGATTTTATCAATGTGTTCAAAGCACTTTGACATTTTGATGTAGATGCACATCGCCATATGCACTCAAATATAGTTATGCAAGGGGAGGAGAGGAGAAGGTCCCATTAGCATACAGAATTGTCAAACTTCTGTCAATGTGGAAGGAATGCCCTCCCCTCACGCATCACCAGCAGTATGACAGTCCTGAAGTTGGAGAGCATTCTCTCTGCTGACCCACTTGGTCCGTAGAGGAGTGGAGAGAATGCTTTCAGCACCACGAACAGCATTGCTCCCTTATTCCTTTGAATTCCATAGGGATGTGCTGGGAACATTGTATAGCACAAAAATAGGGAGTTGGTTGATTTCAGTATTAACTCAGCAGCAAAATAAATGGCTGAAAGGGACAAAGTAAGATGGGCTCTCTCTCAGACAACTGCACCAACTGGGAGTATTGCACTTTCTTCTGTGTACTCCACGTCACCAATCAAGTATGGGATTTACTTCCTTCCTCCAGCTGGTAGGACCGCTTAATTGAATTTAAATAGGATACACCCCCAACCATTGCCAGTTATTTCTGTTCCTAGTAGCTGGAGGACAGGAGGCGCATGCCTCTGTCATTGAGAAAAAAATCTCAAAGCAATAAGCAATTAAGAAAGCCTCAGTTACAGAGGATTACCTGGACAACACTATCGCGATGCAAGCAACCAAGTGAGGGAAAAGAAAAAGCATCTCGGTAGAACATACAGAGCTGGCATTCAGCGGGGATTGTCTCCCCAGTATGCCCAGGACCAGGCTGTCATCTTCCTCCTGCTACCATGGAGTACAGGAGTGGCGCCAACATAACCCTTTCTGCACATGAGCGGAGGCCTGGAAGCCGGGTGTCAGCCAAAGCACTAACGCATAGTGCATTTCAGCGTGACGCCCACTCCATAATGGAGGCGGATCTGTGGCTAGAAGGAAGTCTGACCAGCATCCGGATAGGATTTCCTTCTACATCCGGTGGAGACTAGTGTGCATTTCACCTATGGAACGCACACCGGATAAAAAGAGAACAACATGGTGGCAGGTAAAGATTCATGTATATATTAGTAGTTGTGAAGTTTTACATAATTTAATTAAAAGTTAAGTTTTAAGATGTCTTCAACTAAATTCTCTTCAAGCAAGGAGAAGTCTGATACAGGTCCCCCTAAAGAGGATAAAACCCAGAAAACTAGGTCTTGTTCTGTGATAAGAAATTACCAGCCTCTGAAAATGCCAGGTTTTGCCTGGATTGCCTAAAAACAGAAGCCCTTTTGGAGATGCCAGCTCAGGTTCAGGACTTCCTGTCTTGGATGAAGGTCACTGTGCAAGAGACCTTCTCTGCAATGCAGGAATCTGTAGTCCGCAAGAAGAGACAAAGATTGGAAGACCATGGGGAAGGTCCATCCTCCCCCAGGGTAACAGATAATGAAGACAGAAATAGCCAGGGTCCTTCTGAATTTTCCTTTGAAGAAGAGGAAGGAGAAATAGTAGAAAATTCAGGAGCATTTGCCTTAGACAAGATGGCTAATTTTTTAAAATCTATACGTAATGAACAAAAGGATTTAGGAATCATGGATGCAGCCTTTTTAGGGAACAAAAAAAACCTACTCTAAATTTTACGGTACACCAATCCATTTCTGATATTATATCTGAGGAGTGGCACAAGATTGACAAAAGATCCTCAGTTACCAGAAGATTTGGCAAGATGTACCCCTTTGACCAATCAAAAATTAAAGATTGGGTATTCCCACCCAAGGTAGATGCAGCCATGTCCAGGCTAGCTATACAACCCACTATACCATTAGAGGACAGATTTTCATTAAAAGATTCCATGGACAGGAAGCTAGAATCGGCCCTCAAAAGGCGGTATTCTCTTATTGGAAGCAATATTCAGATTGCTGCTGCCTTATCATGTGTATCTAGACCTATGCGAATATGGCTCACTAACCTAGAGGAGAGTATCGAATCAGTTACTTCAAGATCTAAGTTGGTCAGAGAAGTTTCACCAACCAAAGAAGCAATAATTTTATTTGCGATGCCTCCATTGGCTCAGTAAAACTGGGAGTGGGTTCCAGAAGAGCACTATGGCTTAGACCCTGGGGTGCGGATGCCTCATCTAAGAGCAAATTAGTTAACCTTCCCTTTAAAGGTGAAATGCTCTTTGGCGTACAGTTGGAAGAGATAATTAAAAAATTATCAGGAGGAAAAAGTGCATTCCTACCTCAGGAAAGGAAAAGAAGATCTCCTCTTAGATCAACATCATATAGGAATAAAACCTATTCCTTTCGAGATTCCAAGAGATACCAGGGGAAAGCGTTTGATCAGTGAAAACAGTCCGCATACAAAACATCCAGGGGAGGATACCGGAAGGATTATCCCAAGAAACAACAGTTCAAAAAAGAATTCTGAAGGTCAGCGGAGTCCGTTTCCAGAGCAGGTAGGGGTCGCCTGCACCTTTTTCAGGACCAGTGGGAATCATCAGACATCTGCGTCCAACAGATTCTGGGAATGGGGTTTCCGCTTCCATTCAAACAGACCCCAACAACTCACTGTATCCTAACATCCAAAATTCCAACCAACCCAAGGAAAAAGAGACTGTTGAATCTGGAAATTCAGAGCCTTCTGGAAAAAGGAGTGATTCAACCAGTCCCAATAGATCCGAAATTTGCAGGAATCTATTCTATCTTGTTTATGGTTCCAAAGCCATCAGGTTCATGCAGAACCATCCTGGATCTTAAGAGTCTCAGCACATGCCTAGTAAAAAGAACATTCAAAATGGAGTCAGTGAAGTCATTGATAAGGTCAGTACTCCCAAGCAGCTTCCTGTTAAAGGTGGATCTGCAGGACGCGTATTATCACATCCTGATAAAGAAAGAACATCGAAAATATCTAAGATTTGCTCTGGGAGATCAACACTTTCAAATCAAAGTACTTCCATTCGGCTTATCCACAGCCCCCAGGATATTCATGAAAATTCTAGCTGCAGCAATAGAGCCAATAAGGGAAAGAGGAGCATCAGTCATCCCATACCTGGACGACCTCCTTATAATAGCACAATCAAGAAGTCAGGCCATCATAAACACAGACATGGTTGTAAACCATCTTTCAAATCTAGGTTGGATGATAAATTCTCAAAAGTGTCATCTGGTTCCAACTCAGGATCTGATCTTCATAGGTATGAGATTCAACACTCAAAAATCAATAATAACGTTATCAGAAGAAAAGATAAACAACATAGTGAGAAATGTAAAAAAATTTCAGGAAAAATAAGATCCACATAGTTCACCTATTTATGCGATGTCTGGGCATATGATATCAGCAATCCAAGTGGTACCTTGGGCAAGGTTCCATGCAAGGCATCTGCAATGCTATTTCCTGAAATTTTAGAACAAACATCAACAAAACCCACTCCAGAGGATAAGATTGTCAACAGATGTTCGCCAAGATCTTCTATGGTGGACGAACAAAAGAAATCTGAGAAAGGGGACATCACTAGCAGACCCAGTCTGGAACATCATCACCACAGATGCCAGTCCTCTCGGATGGGGAGCAGTCTGGGAAGCCAGAACAGTTCAGGGTAAATGGTCTGTAGTGGAAAAGTTATTGCACATAAACATATAAGAACTCAGGGCAATAAAATATGCTCTACTGCAATTCAGGAAAGATCTAATACAGCTGTCCACATCAGATCAGACAACATGACAGCTGTCATGTATGTCAGAAATCAGGGAGGAACAAAGAGTGCAAGTCTAACCAGGGAACTGGCTCGAATATTCCGATGGGCAGAAAAGAACTTAACCACAATTACTGCTTCCCACATAGCAGGAATACAGAATGTACAAGCAGACTACCTAAGCAGAAACAGGGTACATCCGGGTGAATGGTCCCTCAACAAGCATGTGTTCCAGCAGATCATCCAGATTATAGGAAACCCAGTAATAGACCTGATGGCGAGTCCAGAAAACCACAAATGCAACCAGTTCTTCTCAAGATGGCAAGCAGTCGGAGCATTAGGCCAGGATGCTTTGAAACATTCTTGGAATTTCTCGCCGGTATACATCTTTCCTCCTATTCCCATGATCAGGGAGGTCCTCAGGAAAGTGATAATGGAAAGAGCAGAAGTCATATTGATTGCCCCAAGGTGGCCAAGATGCACTTGGTATTCAGAGCTTGTCAGGATGTCCAGTCAGAAGCCTTGGACATTACCAGAGAGAGAGGATCTACTGTCACAGGGTCAATTGTTCCATCCACACCCCAGTTTTTTCCGGCTGACATCCTGAAGATTGAGCGGCAGAGTCTTATGTTCCAAGGACTCTCTAATAAGGTGGCTGATGCCATTCTCTCTGGTAGAAAAAAAGTCTACTCTAAAGATCTATGACAGGATCTGGAAAACATTTAGAGTATGGTGCATCAAAAACAAGATCCATAAACATCAGGTTAATGCACATGGAATCCTTGAATTTTTGCAGAAGGGGTTTGACATGGGCCTAAGCCCAGCTTCTCTAAAGGTCCAAATTTCTGCACTCTCAGCAGTCATGACCAGACACTGGGCAGAAGAGCTGTAGAAAGGGTCCGTCCCAGGATTAGGGAGATCGTGCCTACATGGGATTTGAACATTGTCTTGACACAACTCATGGATTCCCCCCTCTTTGAGCCACTTGAGCAAATGCCGTTAAGACATTTGACCTGGAAAACTGTCTTTCTAACAGCAGTACAGCTCTGTACTGCAGCCAGTGAATCTCCGCCTCTTCCTTTCCTCAGTAGAGCCTCGTTCTCACCACCTACTCTGACGGAGGATTCCTCCATGTGAGCTGGAGTGTTCTCATTGGTAAGAGAGTGCCCCAGCCAACATGGAGACATCCTCCGTCATCGGAAGAGGTGGGAACGAGACGTTACTGGGGAGAGGAAGGGGTGAAGATTGACAGGCTCCGGGACTGAACTGTACAGCAGCCTGCACCTAACTAATTCATGCAAATGCTGCCTGAGGATACCTGGCATTTAAGGGCATTATCCGTTGTAGTATAGTAAATTAGTTTCAGGTGTTGTGAACACTGAACAAGTCACTCAATTCTTATTAAAAATAACATGACTCATTATTGCATGTCAGGATTAAATGAAATAGGTGGTTCTATTGCACCTTTTTTTGGCCTAAGAGATTGAAGGAGATGTACTGCTGGCCTTTTGTACTACAGAAAATAGGAGGAAATCTGGGGATATCAGCTGCACAGTAGGAGAAAACAATCCCCCCATGTTAATTTAACTCAGACAATTTAATTTGACTCAGACAATTTATTAGGAACTACTCCTAGTATTTAATGGATTAAAGGGATAGTAATGTTTCATAATAAAAGCAGCTCTAATTAATCTTCATAGTATTTGGGCCATGGAGAGTGTAATTTCAATTCTGTCAGAGTTGTAGTTTAGGAGTAATTCAATGACAAAGTATCCCCTCCCGCCCCTTTTACTGATGTAACACTGTTCAGCCAGATCAGAAGGGAGGTGCCCAGGTAGACTGCAGAGAGGGACAATCTTCAATTAAAATAAGGGAAAAACCTGAAAAACTTGTCAAGGGGGGCAGGGCTTTCATTGTTCTAATAGGAAGAAGATTGTTCCCTGCTGTTATCTGCCTGGTCTATGGACTGTATTCCACATCTGAGAAGAGATGGTTTACACTAGGTAAAAGGGGCAGGAGGGGAAACTTTGCTTGTGAATATCTCTCAAACCATAAAGGTTTGAGAGATAAGACTAATATCATTATTCATGTTTTTTTTTAATGCCTACAAAATAAAATAAAGATAAAACGAAGTATTACTATCCCTTTAAAGTCCCATTAAAGTCAGTGGGAAGTTTTATTTGTCCCGTATTGTGCAAATTGTTTACTACAAAATTGTTCTTCGCTTTTGTGCTTGAAGCCCTAAGTATGTAAACTCATCAGTGAATAAAATATATCCAGCACTTCCATAGGAATATGGAAACTATTTATTAAATGCATGTAACTTCCAGGCACTTGGAGATGCTTCACAGACAGCATACAGCAGCGTTGGAGAATTTTCTCCTTGTTGGCTTAGCATCCTCCCCCTTGTAATGTCAGTGGAGCAGGTTTACTTGCTGGCTCGCACAAACATAAGGGCAGATAGGACAAAACCTTTGACCATCATGCTTCAATTAACGTTCAAGGACTGGTATCCCTTAGAAATGGCTCTATCCACAATGCCTTTACGCCTCTTTTGCTTGATCATTTGTGTGAATCACAAGAAGGCTGTTCTTGTTACGTCCTTCTCTTGGTGGGTAGCAGGGCCTGATCTGCTCAGTGTCATGAGATTTATGATTAAAGGGTTTGCACTGTGTAATATGGAAAAAGTATGTATTGCATGGTTTATTCTGCAGACTAAAACAAGGGTGTAGCCATACCACTTTTGAGATATGGTTTATTCAAATTTTACTGTACCTAAATCTTACACTTTTTTGAGGTACAATACTTCTGTTGCCTGAAATTATACTGTGGTGCTGTTACTACATCAGTCCTTGAACAGCTATTGTTAGTGACAGTAAGACTCCATATGCTGCTGTAGCAACAAAGCCTCTATAACATTTCAGACTGTGTGTGGCACCTAAAAATAAAAATAAAAGCAAGTTTGCACTGCAATATGTTTTGATTACAAAATTTCACCTAGTTGGTATGACCTTTTTACTCAACAGGATAAAACTAGCAAAATGTTTTTTTCTCCATTTAATGTGATACTATCCCTTAAAGGGACAGTAATGTCCCATAAAAAATATTTAGATTTAGGTAGATATTGAAAAAATAAACTATTTGCAACAAACCCTGTCTCTCAAACTGCTATGGTTTGAGAGATATAGGGATTCAAAGTCCCCCCCTCCCTCCCCTTCTCCTGATGTCAGCTGTAAAGCTGACAGCAGGAGAATCGCGTCGTATGACTTGAGGAGGCTCTGCAGCAGTGCCGAAATCGCTGTATTTAAAAATAATTAATTCATTGGAACTGTCTACAAAGTGTGCCTGGTTTGCAAGCACACTTTGTAGACCTTTCCAATGAATTAATTCTTTTTAAGTACCGTGATTTCGGCATTGCTGCAGAGCCTCCTGCTGGTCCCCATCCGGGATCTCCTGCTGTCAGCTAGACGCTGATGTCAGGAGAAGGGGAGGGAGGGGGGAACTTTGAATCCCTATATCTCTCAAACCATAGCGGTTTGAGAGATAGGGTTTGTTGCAAATAGTTTATTTTTTCAATATCTACCTAACTCTAAATATTTTTGGGGGGGCATTACTGATCCTTTAAGTCTTGCAGGCTGAAAGGTGGAATAACTTCCTGTCCACGTCTGCATATTTCATCATCTGTGTACCAGAAATGTATGCATCCTATTGGATGAGTGAGGGAAGTTTCCTGCCCCATAATCACATTGTGAATAGAGCCATTTCAAGAACTCCATTCTGCAGTCATACCTGTGCTTGTTATTTAATTGAAGCTTGATAGTAAAACGTTTTGTCCTGTTTCCCTATTATTCTTGTAAATACTGATACGTGATTTTTATGTTTGATAAAATTAAATTGCAATTTTACTCTATGAAAGCTCTTATCCGTCTCTTGAGGTATGCTACTAGACGAGTGGTTATCAGACTGCATTCCGTGGAACTTCTTGTGAAAGTGCAAGGGGATCCGTAGAAACAATGTCATTAATGGCAGAAAGTGGAATGATGGTGATCATTAGTGTATGTACGGTTCTGTGAAAGACTGAAACATTTTCAAATGTCTTTATATGTGTGTTTACAATAAAGCTCCCTTCAAGAAAGCGTTACTTGATACATTTTAGTGTAACAATTATTTAATTGGTGTCAACTAGTTTTCAAGTACATTTGTTATAGATGCAGTGTAGATGCTGAGTTAACCCCTTGGATTCAGTGGAACAATGCTTTGGAGACCTCTCTGGCATCCAATGGTCAACAAATGTTTTTGTTAAGGTTCCAAGGGTATTTAAAGTGGCACTGTCGCCTTAAAACAACTTGGGCAAATGTACCTGTATGTTGTGTTAGATGTTTGTTTATTTACCCCCTAAAGGACCAGTGACGGTCCTGGCACGTCATGGAATTCAGGGCTCCCCCCGTGGTTGATCCGTGGTTCTTAAGTGCCTGCCATGTGTGCACTTGCCAGTCCTTAAGGGGTTAATAAAACTGTTTAGTTATTAGCTTGCTTTTTTTTTGGGGGGGGGGCGCTATGCAATCCCCTGCTGGCACAGTCAGCACAAGTGACTTCTCCTAATTCACCTGTACAATCCCCTATGCAGCTTTAAGGGGATGGTAATGATTCATAATAAAAGCAGCTCCAATTAATCTTTATAGTATTTAGGCCATGGAGAGTGTTATTCCAACACTGTCCAAGTTGTAGTGCTAGAGTTATTGAATGATAACGTATCCCCCTCCTGCCCATTTTACTGATGTAACAATGCTCACCTCAGAGCAGCAAGGTGGTGTCCAGATGGATCACAGAGAGGGATAATCGTCAGTGAGCATAAGGGAAAAACTTGTCAACTGGGGCAGGGATTTCCTTATGCTCACAGTAAGAAGATTGTCCCTTGTTGTGAGCTGTCTGGTCTCAAGACCAGATTCCACATCTGAAGGGACGTGGCTTACACTAGGTAAAAGGGGCGGGAGGGGGATACTTTATCTTTCAATTACTCTTGAACTACAACTCTGACAGTATTGAAATAACACTCTCCATGGCCCAAATACTATGAAGATTAATTGGAGCTGCTGTTTTTTTGAAACATTACTATCCCTTTAACATTTTGCATTCCATATGTGTGCAATGCATTTCACATATTGTTTGCATTTGAAGGGGTTAAATTAATTTCTCAAATTGATCTGTTGAGCAAAGGGGTTTCACAAGAAAGTCACCACATTTAACATTTTGATTGGCAGAGTGTGCAACAAGTTTCCCATTCCTATGGCATTCAAATGGGGAGATTCACTAAGGTGTGATAAAGAGGCGATAAAATGGAGATGACTTCTCTATTGATATCGCTTCTCTAGTACCTATGCTATTCTATGGAGCCTATGCACTAAGGGCGAGATGTTCAAAAAGTCATCATAATGAAAAACTTGTCAGATCATGAGTTGGTGGTAAAAGAAAGACCATATTTTCAGAAGTAAATCTGTCATGTTTGAAAATTCATCTAAAGAATTAACACTAATGGTAAGAAGATCCCATTTAACATTGCCGTTAAAAATTCTGATCTTAAAAATTGTCTGATTTTGTCTTTGAAACGAAACTTTTCAAAAAAACAAAGACTTTTTTGGCTTTGAAACGAAAAATTGCTTCTCAATACTTTAATTTTTCTTCTCCAAGTTTAGACCTTTTTTATTATGTCGGGAAAAAATGACATTAATCATACAAAAAATGATGTTCAAACGAATTTTTTGTCTGAAAATACCTTACATTATGACGGAAGATTAAACCACACCCACTTTTAAGACGGCTTTTTTCCTTTGACGGAGATGGCGGAATTGGATGCAAAAAATGACAGAAACATGTCTGAGAATTGACGGATCACGGTGTAAGAACTTTTTTATTCTGATTACAGACAATTTCAGTTACCAGCACTTTCTGAACATCTCGCCCTAAGACTTCTCTAACATTGGATATCTTAGTGCATAGGCTGTATAGAACAACATAGGAATTGGAGAAGTGAGATCACTGGAGAAATCATCTCCACTTTATCACCTTT
The DNA here is from genome assembly GCA_037306005.1 of Rhinophrynus dorsalis. Taxonomy (NCBI): domain Eukaryota; kingdom Metazoa; phylum Chordata; class Amphibia; order Anura; family Rhinophrynidae; genus Rhinophrynus; species Rhinophrynus dorsalis. The sequence goes on from CM074725.1 coordinate 199,146,553, forward strand.
TTATCAGTGCAAAGCCCCCAAAGGGTTAAAATAATCTGAAGATGGAAATGTTCTTATGTGCAGCAGTGACTCACATTTGCTGTATTGCTGCTTTCCATATTTCATGTAAAAATTGCAACACATTTCAAACAAAATATTGCAACACTATACAATGAAATGGTTATGCATAATTGTATTATAAGATGTGAAAGTATAATCTACAAGAAAGACTAGACTGAACCGATGCTGACGCCTAGGAGAGAGTAGTCAGTGCAATCACCGATTTAACCCACCAGATGTCAAGTAAGTGTGGTCATTTGCAGTAAATAAACAACCATCTTTCAGTAAGGGAGTAGTGAAAGGATTTTCCCTAACAGTGCCAGAAAGGTAAGTTGTTCTAAGGTGACATTTCTACCACTGTACTAAACCACAAATAAACCAATGCTATCTGATATATATTATCCATCAACAATTGGTTTTCTATTGTTTGTTTGTTTAGTTTTTCAGTATTTTTTTTTTTTTTATAGTAGCTGCTTTTGGGATGCTCTTTACAATTTTATCTATATATTTTTTGTTAACTCTTTTCGTTCCAGTTTGGTAACTCTGGAACACAACTGCCACATCTGATTAGTTGCACTGCGATTATTATTTTCTTTAACCCCTTGAGTAACAGAAGGGTATGCAATGCATTGCATACATCTCTGGCACTCAAAGGGTTAAACCATTGTTATACTTAGGAGGAGGTGTATGAAGGTGTAATAAAGAGTTGGTGAAGTGGAGATTAATTTTCCAGTAATATCACTTTTCCCAGTTTCTATATTCTGTTGAGCCTGTGCAGCAAGATTTCTTAAAGGGATAGCAACACTTTGATTAAACTGCAGCTATTCCTGCAGAAAGGTTCTCTCTCCCTCCCCTTCTGGCTGCCTCTCCTAAGATCTTGAATCTGGTCGTGGGCCCGGAAGGATTCAGCGAGGGACAATCTTCACACAGTACGTATAAGGAAAACCCTTTGCTTTCTGAAGATTGTCCCTCACTGCTCTCCATTCGGACCTGCATGAGAGGATCAGTGACACGGCCAGAAGGGGTGGGAGGGGGAACCATTCTGCAGGAATAGCATTTGAACTACAACATTGTAAGTAACTAACTATAGAGCTATGGGTTTAAAAATATATAAAGAAGACTTGGATCTGCAGTTTAATTGACATATTACTATCTCTTTAAGTGGGAGAGATCTTAGTACATAGGCTCAATAAAATAACATAGAAACTGGAGAGGACATATCACCAGAGAAGTAATTCCCCCATTATCACCTCTTTATCACATCTTAATGCGTAACCTCTCTAGTGTTTAGTTAACATATAACTTGAAAGACTGGGGTTTCTTTTTATGTCATGTTACAACATAACTGTAGTAATTCTCTAATTATTGCATTACTTCCTTTTTTTTAAATTGAAAGTATTTTGCAATTATATGCTTTCAGTTTGTCTTTTTCTGTATATGAATGCTGCAATGCGTTGAATACCCCTTAAAGGGTTAACCCCCCTCCAAAAAAAACGGCCTATATATTTGCTATCCATTTATTTTTAATATAAATTAGTTTTTAATCCTTTGAATGCCAGAGGGGTAGACAACGAATTGCTTTGCAATGTGTTGTGTACCCCTCTGGCACTCAAAGGGTTAAGAAATTAACCTTTATTTGTTGGTGGCACTTTAATTAATTGCTGTGTTAGGACATCATGACCACACACTGTGCTATGAATTAATCCAGGCAGAGCCCACACATTGGGGTATTTCTAGTAGCTCAGCAGGAGACAAGTTTGACCATAAAAGTAACTACTTGGCATACTGTGGATGGAATGGGCATATAAAGCCACAGTGTCACCAAAATGTAAAGGTTAATTTCTCAAAAAACCTTTACAGAAAATGGCTAGTGCAACTTTATAAACACATTTTAATTCACTGTAAAACAAACTCAACTTAGGTCGACAAGTCTGATATTGCATTAAATTAAGGTTACCAGACTGCATTAAAGTAGTGCCCCCCAATTATTTTCACCATTGTGTTATGGCAGACGACAGTGCAGACATCTTGCAGAAGAGGCATCTGTGCACCTGCGCTGTGCATCCCTTTCTGTGCTTTAGGGTACAATGCAACTCCTCCTTGCCAGTCATTGAGGAGACAGGGATGGACAAAGCAGGTGCACAGATGCATCAGTCTCCAAAGAACTTTGATTTCTAAATAATGCTGGACTTAAAAAGGATAATAAAAGGATTTATATGCTTAACGCTATGGTAAAAAATTAATTGGGGGGCACTTTTATATACCCGATACTTCAGCTTTAATAAATTTTTAAAAACACACACATGCTGCAGAGTTGCACTGGCATCTGTGTAGCGCTGGAAAATTCCATCTTCATAAAGTCCCTGAATTAAAGAGGAGATCCAGGCATACAGAATGATAACCATATTTGGTTACCCCCACTGGATATTAGGGATGTCAGAAAAGCATTGCAAAGCAGTGTGTTGGAGATGACTGACAACCAAGAGGTTCATCTTTTGCTGCTAAAAGTTTACTATTTTTTTTTTGTCAGAAGAAGGAAAGTTCATCTGGATTTTCACTGTATCTGTTTTCCGCTTTTTTTTTTTCCTTTTTTTATTCTTCAGTCAAAACAAAACTCAGCATTTTCTCTAAGGACTGTTGATGATTTTTATTCATATGGCAACGTGATCCCCTGTGATCATCTTCTAAAGAGCCTGTGGGCTGTGTTTATAAAGGTGCAGCAGTGAGATTCCGGGATAATTCAGCCACAGACATTCCAATTATTTAAATGGAACTTTTAACCCCTTGAATGCAAGTGTGGTCTCCAGTGCATTGTTTTGCAATGCATTAGAGTCCTCCCTAGCATTTAAGGTGTTAAAAAGCCCCATTCAAATCAATGGCAGTCTGGAGGATTTGTGTGTCCCCTATGGTGCAGATGGTTTACACCAGAGTAGAAATGCCATACTGACAAAACATGAGGAACGTTAAAGCCTACCAACTACACCATAGGGGGAAACTAAAAATTCACCCAAATTTCCACTGACTTAACCCTTTGAGTGCTAGAGAGGTATATGCGTTGGATACCTCTCTGGCACTCAAAGGGTTAAATGTGGTTCGTAACTCCTTCACTGCTAGATGTGCCCAATGCATTGCGAAGAGACCTCTCTAGCAGTCAAAAGCTTAAAGTGATAGTAATTGGGCCATGGAGAGTGTTATTTCAATACTGTCAGAGTTGTAGTTCAAGAGTAATTGAATGATAAAGTATCCCGTCCTGCCCCTTTTACTGATATAACACTGCTCACCTCAGATGTGGAATCTAGTCCTGGGACCAGACAGCTCACCGCTAGGCACAATCTTCTTATTGTGAGAACAATGAAAACCCTGCCCCCCTTGACAGGTTTTTCCTTATGCTCACTGAAAATTTTCCCTCTCTGTGATCCATTCGGACAGTTTTGTTGCTCTGAGGTGAGCAGTGTTACATCAGTAAAAGGGGCAGGAGGGGGGTACTTTATCATTCAATTACTCTTGAACTACAACTCTAACAGTAATGAAATAACACTCTACATGGCCCAAATACTATGAAGATTAATTGGAGAAGCTTTTATTGTGAAACATTACTATTCCTTTAAAGCTCTATTTCAATCAAAGGTAATATTCACATGTCCCCTGTTCTGCAGTTATGCTCCAGAATGACTCCTCTTTTTGTTTTCTGCATAAGACCCATAGGCCTGTAGTCTATATGTATAAAAGTAACCTGGTGTGATTGTGAAGTAAACCAACTGCACCATAGGGGAAAAACCAAAACTCATGTTAAACTAAATTGGGTTCTTAACCCCTTGAATGTTAGAGAGTTCTCTAATACATTGTGAAGCAGTGCAATGGAGAGCTCTGTAGCATTCAAGGGTTAAAAATCTATATTCAAGTGCATGGGAATTTAGGAATTTGTATTTGTCCCCTATGGTGCAGTTGGTTTACTCAAATTCCAGACATATGGCCCCATGGGTCTTTGCAGAAAACAAAAGATGAGCATAGCTGGGAACTCTCCGGATTTGCTTCGGAGATTCCGGTTTTGCTGTTGATTACCAAGTGCCCAGGGACAGAGGCTGATTCCCCAGATGTGAGGAGTTTCTAATGAAATTCTCCCCACTTCTCCTCCTTCCCAGTCTGTTCCTCCCTCTCCTCACCCTCTTCTCCTCCTTCCCCA